>CM053762.1:40623035-40655976 GCA_028658305.1 Pachyuromys duprasi | reverse complement strand
ATAGCTCGGTGTCGGACTGAAGATCCTAGTGAGGGAAGCAGGGACTGTTTCAGTCTTGAACTTGATGGCTGACTCTTTGACCCTCCCCCATACATGCCGGGGAGTGACAGACTGGCTAGATCCCAGAGGAGGACATTGCAGCCAGCCCTGAGGGGACAGGATGAGCTGAGGTTGGATGGAAGGGGAGGAGGTCCTCCCCTGTTGGTGGACTTGGAGGGGGCGGGGAGGAGATGAGGGAGGGTTAGGGAGGGTGGGAGGGAATGAGGGAGGGGGCTACGCTTGGGATGCAAAGTACCTAACCTGTGATTGATAACAAAAAATAAATTAATAAAAAAAAATTGGTGAAAGCTGAGTCATGAGGCAGAGGCAGGGAGAGTTTGAGGCCGCATAGTAAGTCCCAGGACAGCCAGGGCTCCACAGAGAACTTGAAAAACAAATAAAAAAAAAAAATGATTAAGGCTGAAAAAAAAACTTGTGATCCACCTAATATGTTACTTCTTTTTGGCTCTTGTACTTACCACTAAGATGCTCCACATTTCCATTTCCCTTTATTTATTTATTCCTTTATAATGGAAACTCTGTGAAGGCAAGGGATTTTCTTTTATTTCTTTATTCCTTTATAATGGAAACTGTGAAGGCAGGAATTTTATTCACCATAAGCCAGCGCCAGAGCAAGGCTTGGCTCTCTCGTGGTTATCAATAAGAATTGGTTGTGTGAAAGCCAAGTACTAAGATTGCATTTTGAACACACGTCGGGTGGATGGCTTGCCACTCTGTCATCTCAAGATGTACCAAAGATATAAATTACATTTGAATACATTGAGTTCAAGGCTCTTCTAGGGAGTACTGGTGGGCCACAAAGAAAGAATTACACAAAATACCTTTGACAGTGTATTGCTGATTCACAATATGGACCAATTGAAGTTTTAACAGCAGATGACATTTTCAAGTGGTACGGATGAAATGAAGACACAGGGGCTATTCTGCTCCTTTTCTTCCTTCCCCCATCTTCATCTCTCACTTCTATGCATTTTCCCTTCATTCTACCTTCCCTCTCGGCCTCTTTGCTTCTCATTTTATTATTCGTACTCCTCTGACCCCTTTTCTTCCTCTCCTTAGCTCTTTCAAAGAACAAAGCAAATTATGTTTTAGAAGAAATTTTAATTTCCAAGGCACAGGAAAAATGAAATTGTCCCCTCTCCGAGTTTCCCTTGAGCATCTGCACTTTAATGAAGTAAATGGCCTGGAGGAAACTGGGGTGTGTGGAGGTCAGGTGATGGGTCCATCGTGTCTGGGTTCTCTCCCTCCCTCTGTTTGGACGCTGCATCTCTAGGGGATGAGTCACGCCGGGAAACTTGGCACTAGCCCCTTGTCCCATGCTACTTATGAAGCAGAAATAATTGACAGGTGAGCTCAGAGACCTTGGAGAAAATGGAGGAAGGGGGGAAAGACTCCTCATACTGGATCATGAAGCAAGTACAAAAAAACCTCTCTTCTTGAATGCCAAGTTTAATTTTCAAGAGGTGTTGGCCTATGGAAACCCGGTTTTCTCTCCCTTCTCAACAAATTGATCCAAAACAACTGTAGATGGTGGAACAAGGGGCCAGTTTTGTTTCATGTTGAACCACCAGATTCTGGCAGCATTTGTTAAGCAGCTGTAAGAACAGTGTGAAAAGCCCATGACTTCGGTTTAGATCACATTAGGTTCATCCTTGATGCATTATTTAGCTTCTTCCTGCCTTAGTTTCTATTTTTGCCAAGTTGAGATAACAGTATCTTTCTCACTGAGCCTTTCTAAGAACTGTGTCTTGACGATGACAATGGTGCATAAGATTGATGGTGACCATAAATCTGGATGCTTACTGTATCCTGCATGTGTTGTTAAATGCACTCACTGGTGGGCAACACAGACAAATGCTTGTTATATGATGGGCATTGGAACCTTACCATTTAGTACCGCTTCTATCTTGACGTGGTTAGAACCAAACACTGAGGCTGGATAAACTCTCAGGGGCCTCACTTGTAGACAGTACAGATACTCCCTCCCTTGGAAGCCACTGAATGCCTGGAGTTCTTTGTTTAAGGGTGGAGCCTTGTGAAATTTCTCCCATCGCCATTGCCATGCCGACCAGTGCGGTCAGTATGCAGGTCTTGCTTAGCCAACAATTTTGTTTAGCTCTCATGTGTGCAGCATCCCCGTCATGTCTAGAGGACAACCTTGTAAGCAGCGTTATCATCTGGCACTATGTAGGAGACTAAGAATTGGAAAGCACGAACACGTAGAACACATTTCAGGTCGTTTCTCTGTTGTGAGGCAGATAACTTTCAGCTGATCTGAATATGCAAAGACAACTTCAAGTTGTATCAAGATGCAGAAGAGAGGCCCCATCAATATGGCTTAGGCTCTTACTGAAGAAATGACTTCTAAGCTGTGGTGCTTTCCAAGCCAGATGGGATTCTCATTTATACTGCATGCCTAATTGATGTCAGCCTGGGGTTTTGCTCCTAGTTCCTCAGGCCCTCTCCTGATGGCTGTTCTATTATGACTCCTGTTCTCCCTTTCACAAAACCTAGATAAGGGATTGGCGATGTGGCTCTTCCAAAAGCCCTGGGCTTCATCCTTTAACATAAATATATTGGTAAGTTGACCTGTGCTGTAGCTTGTTGAAAGCAGACTCTTGAAACAAAGAAAGCCCCTCCCTTGTTTCCTTGAAAACCTCTGCACTGAGCAGGAATGGTCCCTGGCTGTGTAACAGGGAGAGGGAAAAGCAGCAAATAGGTAAGAGTATTAAAAATATTGTGTCCTAGAAGGTAAACCATTTAATTGTCAAGAGAACATGGATCCTGGTGGCCACAGAAAGGTACATTATGGGTAGAGGGCCTCAATGAGGTAAAAAACAAACAGCAAGAGCTATGATAAACTGGGCGATACATATATATATGTATGTATACACACACATGTACCATGCCCCCACATACATGTCTTTTTAAGTAGCTCAGACTAACTTAAAACTCCTGAGTCTTCTCTGTCAACCTCCTGAGTGCTGGGATTACAGGTATGTGTCACCATATCCAGCTAGGATAGGCAAGATATTGTACCAGGTCCTGTCATTCATATATCAATTAGCCCCCTTCCCAGAAAGGAAGGCTGTAATCTCCCTATTGTGATGGAAACTAATGGTCATTTTTCTAAAACTTACAAGAATGAAGGATAGATATCATGAGCATAATCCATTCAGTTTTTCTGAATTAATAAGAACACTCTTGAAAAAAAAAAGAGAAGGGTACTATAGTTGACAGGCTTATTTCTAGTCCCTTTTCCTAATTTTTGAAATCAGAGAGCATTTCAGACAGCAAATACATCCTGAGCCAGGTAGCTAGACAGCTCACAAAACCTTTCTGAAAGAGTAAGACCACTGGATAACAGTGTCTGATCTGGACGTAGGGAAAGGCAGCATGTGGAACTCTTCTGGCTTTTGTCTGTAGTGGTACCACCTGCAAAACAATACAAATACAGGTAGGAACCTGGCTAAGATGATTTCTTGATGTCTCCCAAGGGGACCAGAGCTTCTGTTTCTAGAGACAAATATTCCAGCTGGTCATATGCGTATCATCTATTCATGAAACTCTATTTGTATGAATGGAGTGGATTGACTAAATGGACCCAACAGATTAAATAATTGAAAAAAAAAGTTCTTCAGAGGGAAAAGAAGGAGGCCTTTGACAGGAGGGCTAAATTCTGAGGTGCTGATCATTCCTGTTCTACTCATCATCCGTGAACTACATGTGCCTTTCGGTCTCCAAAGTTGAGGACTGGGTTCCGTTACCTGGGGTGAGAAGCTGGGAAGGAATGACTGTCAAACAAACAAGCCCAAACAACAACAAAAACCAACCCCCCATATGTTATTGTTTTGCTGACAATTTGGGGAATATAAACTATAGTTTGCTTAAAATACGCTAGGTGCATCAATCAGGATTTTAAGCTGGGAAATGAGACAGTTGAAACAATTTTAATAAACATTCTCTTTACAGAGGATGAATGGGACCAAGCCGGATGAATGAGACACCAGGGGACAAGCAGCATTGTGGGAATACTTGCACTCCTGGAGTGAAGGACAGCAGGAGGGAAAGGTTCTTCAGGAGACCTGTGAATGCTTTCACCAAAGAAAAGAGCTGGTGAGCTGAGCCATGGCTGTAGGGACTCAGCTTTTCTCCTTCCAGCTCTGGTATCCTGGCAGAGGGCTCAGAATCCGGCTATCCAGACCTGGAGACAGACTGCTGTGGCCGCACAGCTAAGTGGGAAAGAGTGAGTTTATTAGAAATATCACCTGAGAGCAGGGAGAGGGAGGAGCATGGGCCCAGGAACCACATTTATCTTGTTCCGGGTTGCACAAGTCGTCAGCGTTTAGTATTGAAATCCATTTTTATTGATCTAAAAATTTTTGGAATAGCACTGTTTTGTTGTTTGTTTGTTTAGTGATAAACTAAAGTTTCCTTTAATTTTAAGAAACTTTTCTTGCAGACATGTCGCTTTTCTCCTTGAGGCAAAGCAGGACCAGCAGCCATGATCTAGCTAGTGGTCATTGTATGAGCATGGCTCAATGTCTTCATCACTACAGAAAGTTGTTTTGAACATTGGCCAGGGACCTTGTGCACAGCCCTGGGTGGTGAAGATTCAAAAGCTGCCTTTATCTAGAGCTATTCTCAACCTGTGGGTCATGACCAATTTTGAGGTCACATATTAGATATCCAGCATATCAGATAGCCAGATTTGTAACAGTAGCAAAATTATGGTTATGAAGTAGCAATGATGTAATTTTATTGTTGGGAGTCACCACAACATAAGGTTGAGAACTACTGCTTAGATCCCTCTCTGTGGGGGTTAGAGGAGATCCTGAGTGAATTCATGTTGTTTGATGCTAGCATGAGCATGGAGCTGTCAAGGGCCCCAATACATCAGACCCAACAGAATGGCAAAGCCTTTCCCTGGTCTTTTTGTGAATGTTGACAGCATATATGGAAAGTTTCAACTGCAGCTCCCTCCTGGATGTTTACAGCTTGAGGCTCCTCTCTCATAAACCTTCTACCGAGACTAATTAAACCTGCCTCCTCCTTCAGTTGTATACGATAAACCTGTCACCTCAATTCAGATGTAGAAAAGAAATGTGTTGAGTTTCTGGCTGCTTTGTTTCCATCAGAGTGCTTGGCTCACCCGATACCAGCTTTCTGTGCATGTGTCTCTGTGTGTGTCCTGTCTTCATTCCCTGCCATCTGCGTTAGGTCAATCAGTGAGCCCTGAAGAGCACAGCACCTCTTCTTGATGACAGAGGCCATTGTCTGAGTTTGTGCAGTTTTCCTGTACAGCAACAAAACAGAAATGATGTTGGTAATGATGAGGAGGAGGAGGAGAAAGAAAAGGATCCACCTTTATTTAATGTATAACATGTGCCAGGGTGCTATAATTTTAAATATACACAATGTCATTTAGTAGCCATCAAAATCTTGAAGAAAACACCGCTATTATTTCCACGTTAACAATGTGGGAACAAGTTGAGAGAATTGTAGCCACATAACTATTAGGTCATGCCAGATGAAATTGCCAAGATTCGGTCATGTTTGAGGAAAATGTCAACTTCCGTGTTTCAACTTGGTGTTGTATATTGCAGAATGAACTTTAATATCAAGAGAAAGATCATGGTGACTAAGCCGTTGTCAGTGACCAATGAAACCTTCATGAAGCAACCGAAGTATTAAATTAAGTAATGTTCCTGTGACTGCTGTAGAGTGAAACTCACAAAATGTTCTTTGTGTGTGTGCGTGTGTGTGTGTGTGTGTGTGTGTGTGTTAATTTCATTCTGCCTGCCATTCTTACTCCCTGGGGGAAGTGGTGCACAGCTGTCTGAACAGATGTGGCCAGTGAGCCTGGGAGGAGGCCAATTGTTGACTCGATCCCATCCCAGAGACCTGGAGAGTTCCCGCTTTGTTATCAGTGCCCTCCACCCCCGCGCAACATACCCCTACTCCTTTCTCTCAGGGAGTTTCTTCTGCTTTGCAGTTCTGGGTTAGTCTCGCTTGTCTAGTGGAGAGAGAGGTCTCCCCTGGTCCCTGTGCCCCTTGATAACCCAGAAGTTTCACTTCATCAGCAAATCCATCCCTGGAGTTGAAGGGCAGGAGGGCTGGGCATGGATGGAAGGGTGTTAGGTGGATATATGAGCCGATCCAGCTCACATGATTATTTCTGGCAAGGAGACTCATACAAAATTCCTCTCCTTTTTAGTTGGCAAGAGGAAAGAGGAGACTCCCAGGGCTGAAGGGTGTGCTGTCTGGGTGTGGCTTTAGGGTTTTCAGGGTAATTACATAGGAAAACTTGGCCTCTGAAAAATAGTACAGAGTTGTCAGATTTAGCAAAAGAAAAATGCCAGATGTGTAGTTATATTTGAATTTTAGGAGTATATACTATGTAAGATTCGGGCTATGTTTCCATTAAAAATAATTGCTTACCTAAAATTCCACTTTACCCCATGCCTTGTCTGTGTGGAATATATTAAGAGCTGTGGTGTTCAGGGCCAATTAAGCTGTGAGTCTGCTTCTTCATGAGTGATGGAATCAAGGCCCTTATAAGATACTTCAAAGTGGTGTTCTGTGAGCTTGCCATTCTCCTTGTTGGGACACACTCTTCTGTGTAAAGTTCACCAAAAAGGCACCATCTTGACTGCAGAGTGCAGCTTGAACCCACAACCTAACCTGACCATGTCTTAATCTTGAACTTCTACCCTCCAGAGCTGAGGGAAATAAACATATATTTTAAAAATCTCTTGCTCAGTCCACAGCATTCTGTTACAGCCCCACGAAACAGAGTGAGACACTCTTCCAATATGCGGTCGCTGTGAAATGCCACAACCGGAAGCAGCTTGGATTGAAATTCATCATTGAGGGAAGTCAGGGCAAAAGCTTGAAGCAGAAACCATGGAGGAATGATGCTCACTGCCTTCCTCTCTGGCTTGTTCCCTGGCTCACATTCATCTAGCTTTCTTATGTAGCCTGGGCCCACCTGCTAGGGGGCTAAGCAGTCAAACAATAATCGTCTGTTAGCACCAGCGCTTACTTACAGAGCCAAGATTCCCTGCAGTCATCAGTCAAGATAACTGCTCATGGACTCAGCTGTGGTCACACACCACTCTGATCAGAAGAATCTCTTAGTTGAGGTTCCCACTTCCCAGGTGACTCTAGGTTCTTAATGTCAAGCTGACCATAAGAACTAGTCAGCAGATGTCTTGACCTCCTAGATTTAGTAATCTTAGAACAGTACACTTCTGTCCAGCCTTTAGATACTTTTTCATAATGTACGTGAACCACCCATTTAGACTTCCAACAGAGCCTCGTGCTTCAGATGAACCTAGGCTTGAAGCCCAATCCCCCTATTTCAGTGGCTAGGTGAGTGTAGCTAGATCATTCAACCTTTCTAAACTTTCATTTCCCATTAAATAGAAAAACCACAGCATCTAGTTTAGGGATGGATTGAGGGTTAAATGAAGTTACATACTGTATGTGTAGGCCCTAGCATTTGCCGCTGTCTGCAGCACAATTACGCTTATTTATGATCCAGATGGGACAATCATACCCTAAGAGGAATTCAATAGTGTCACAGGTTCCAGTTACAGGGGCAAATCTCTGTGTGCTCTGTTCAAATGAGCCTTCAATTTCAAGACTTCGATTTACAGTGGCCCCGTGGACCCAGAAAGGAATTAAAAAGAAAGGTCTCAAGGAGAGAACTGACCTGAGGCCACTGTTTTCCAACCCTCAGTCTAGAGAGGTGTTTCTTTCAGGGCCTGCCACACAGCAATTGTTGAAAAGGCAGTTTTGCTCTCCCGCCCCTTTTCTGGGGAACAGAAAGGATGGAAGTCTGAGTGAGGACAGTGAGGGCTCCTTTCAAGGGAGGGAGGAACTCACACATACAGGCACATTTCCTGGACCGAGTCTGGGTTTCCATAGTAATCCTGGACAGAGGTTCTCAATGCTGGTGTCACTGATAGGGAGTAATTTGTAGGGCTAGGGGCTCTCCTGTGATTTGCAGGGCATTGTATGGCATCCCATGCCTCTCCAATCTACCAGATGCAGGGCACCTTTCACTTGTCCTCTTTCACTATAGTGACCACCAAGAACATCTCCAACTGTGAACCGGGGAGTAGAACTGCTGTTGGTTGTGAACCACTGAGGACATCCTGGGCAACACCTACTCAGACACTTTGAAAAGCTCTCCAGCATCAAGTGTCCAGCTCTTAAAATATTACCTCCAATCTCAACACTCATCTGAAGAGGTAGGTGTAACTTTGCACATCTCACAATGGAAGACATTGAGGCAGAGGACTGAAGTTCCCACAACCAGCCCAGCTGGGTAGATCTGAGATTCTGAGAGGTTGGTCTGACTCCAAAGCTTATACATTTCCTGAGGTAACAGTCCATTCTCTGGAAAATTAAGAGCCCCCCCCTCTTGCTTTGAACTAGGAAAATTCATCTCCATTCAATTCAAGTCTAAAAATATGTATTGCGCTAGATGCCATGAGAAGCTAAAAGAGGTATCTAAGATGTTGCTGCCTTGGAGCCATTTCCAGCACCGACGTCATTCATAAACACGATCCAGTTAAAGAACAGTGTGAGGCTTGAGTTTGGGCCCAAACGAGCATTCCTAAAGTTGGAACTCTGAACTGAATGCTTTGTGTGTGTTGGCTTCCCATGCCCCTTTGCTGCCAGAGGGGACCATAATTTTAAAAGAAGCTTTGAACTTGGTGGGTTCTACCGGCCTTGCATCTTAACGAACCATTAACTCTCTCGCCTTGTGGTGGGCTGTGTGTGGCTTCCAGATAAGCATTCAGCCATCTTCTTTGTGGCTCTCTGCATGAAGTTCACCTTTCCGCGTTCCCTGCGGATGGCGGTGTACTCGTAGGCTTTGAGCTTGCTGTAGTAATCGGAGAACTTGTTGTAGAGGATGGAAATGGGCATCCCGTTGAGAATAATCCCGAAAGCAATGCAGAGGAAGGCAAAAAGCCTGCCCAGATGGGTCTCTGGGTACATGTCTCCATAGCCCACAGTGGAGATGCTTACCTGAAAAGAAGGAAACCAGGACGGAACTGTTAGCCCTGAGAAGGAAAGGGAAGGAAGAGAAGGCTGCGGTACAGAGCTCTGACACCCTGTAGGTGCACAGAGAAACTACTAAGCTTTCCCCAGGGAGGCAGCTTTCAGAACTGCTGGCAGGACTGTGTCTTGGAAAGAATGCGAAGCTGTGGAGCTGAAAGACTGGTTTAAATCCTGACTATGGCACACCGATGTTTTCAGATGCAGCCCAGGAAACAAGATGGACTTTAAAGAGCTGTAGGAACAAGCATTAATGTAGCATATGTTCAGTTCCCACCACAAAACAGGTTCAGTAATTATCCTTTTTTCCACAACTCTTCCAGCAGGGGCCTCTGTTAGGACAAAGGGAGTCTCTGGATTCTCTGAGAAAAAGCCCAAGCTTCGAAGCAATCAGACAGTGTTCAAGTCCAGACTACCCCCTTCCCAGCTGGCAGATCTTGGGATAGACTTTCAGACATTGGGGCCATCCCTCAGAGTTCTAGGAAAGATGAAATGCAGAACTAAATCTAAAGCAGTGGGCACAGTATGAAGCACCCAGGGCACCAAACGGCTCCACTGCGTGCCCAAGGAGACAGTTACGACACTGCTCAGAGCTGTTGTGTAGTTCAACCGGCTTTTGAGTGGAGACGCCTTCATTGCACTCATTTAGAGAAACACACTCATTAGTCTGTGAAGGGACCTTGGGAAGGCCTCATAGAACAGAGACATGTTCACCCTTCATGAAATTCCTTTCATCATTCTTGCCACACTGTTTTAAATCCCACTAATTAGAGATTTATTTAGGTTAACAAGCTTCCGGTTTAAAAATGCAGATTCCCGTGGGGCTAGTTATCATGTAGCATAGCCAGAAAAAAAAAACAAAAACCCTGGGGACTGTTTTTTTTATGCCTCATGTGCTTCTGTTGGTCCCCAGACTAAGTCACTGGCAGGCTCCGAAGCAGGGCTGTTGCTCACAGTGGTAAAACCTTCCTGTTGCCCAACTCCGGGGGCTCTCACTGCTCCATGGGTTTGTGCGATGGTGTCCTGATCTTCCAGAGATGGCAGTGATTATACAAAGTCACTCCCTTGCCACACTGAGATGGGCCTTGGCTCAGAAATGCAAGCACCTTGCTGATGATGCAAGGGTTCGTTTGAACTTTCAAATGTGCTTGATTGATTAGAACGGAATGGAGAAATGAGCCAGCTGGGCAAAGCCAGTGGCACTGATAAGAGCGAGCCACAGACCCACCTAGCTCTCAGAAAAGGAGAGGTGTGCCTCCAAGGAAGGCCAGGCTCCAAGGCTCACTGTTCCATATCTGACAAGAGAATGACTTTTCCCATGGTAGAACCCCAGCAAGCATGACAGAAGCAGGGTGGCATAGACAGGGTTAAAGAAATAAGGACCACCCTCAACTACCTGGATCCACTTCACAGCTGTGTGAGTTTTGGGCAGAGCAGCTAAACTCTCTCTGCCTCAGTTCCCATTTTCGATAGGGAGATAATATCAGTATCTGCCTGGCAGGATTGGAATAGGAATTGAAGGTGTGTCTAGCTACAGGCTGTGGGAGCACATGGTTGATGGAAACCTGAGGGACACTTGTCTTATAGCTGGCCCTCGATGAAGAGAAGCAAACATGAATGCTCATGGAGTATACTCTATGACAGGAACTTGATCGCTTTTGTGGCTATTAGACCCAACAGGCTATAGACATAGGCTCCTCCAGACTTTGGCTAAATGCTGGGTGAGGGAGATTTCAGGCCAGCACACCTTGTGGCTTTGGTAAAGGATATTCTTTTCCCACACTCTGGATGAAAACTTAATGAGCAGCAGAGGCCAAGTCACACCTCAGTTAATCTCCATGTCTGCATGTGTACCTGTGTGTCTGCGTATAGGTCTCGTTGATGGCCATACCAGAGTCAGAACTCAGGTAAGCACAAAGTTTTCATAGCTATATGGGAGCTAAGCCATAGTTCTCATCTGTCACTAACACTATCACTTACACCCCAGGATGAACATGCAGGCAACTGATTTTCTATAGAGGCCACTGAAGACAAGTGACAGGAAAGGGTAGTTTTAGAACATGCTTTCAGCTCCAAAGGAGATGGCCTTGCAGTTAGCCAGACATAGAAGGGTCCAGCAGTGTATGGGGGTGTGGTGGGGGTGGGAGCTGGGAAGACATAGAGGAAAGGAAACAATTAAGACAAAGTGCCACTATTAAGCTTTTGATTAATGTCCACACTGGCTGACTGTCTTCCCCAACCTTATGCTTCTTTTTAAGTTTTCTTTCCCATAAATTATCAAGACCTTTTCATTTTATTTCTTCTTTTATTTCTTTTCTTTCTGAGATGATAGCATAATATCATCATTTTTATTTTTATTTTTTGGCCAAACTTTGAGTGAAAAAAACAAAAGCAAGTTGATTTATCTTAAACAAGAATGAATAGCTGATATGCATAATGAGGTCTGAGAAATCCTGAGTATCTTGGATCTCTAATTTTAGAGAGGAGAACTCTCCTGCTAAGAGGCTTTGGGTGCTTGGTCTCCAAGAGTATGTTCAGAATATACTTGTTTTCCTGTCTGTTTTACAGATAACTTCTTTCTTTCTTTCTTTCTTTCTTTCTTTCTTTCTTTCTTTCTTTCTTTCTTTCTTTCTTTCTTTCTTTCTTTCTTTCTTTCTTTCTTTCTTTCTTTCTTTCTGAGACAGGCTCTCACTATGTAGCTCTGGCTGTTCTGAAATTCACTATGTGGACCAAATTGGCCTTGATCTCACAGAGATCCGATTTCCTCTGCCTCCTGAGTACTGGGATTAAAGGTTTGCAACACTATGGCCAGTTCTAGCCTTGTTCTTGTCCCTTGCTTCTGGGGTAGGGTTTAGGATTTTCTGGCTTAGGAGAGTTTCTGTAGATTGCATGGGATATATCACATCTCCATAGATGGTATTAACACTGAAGGCCCCAGACTGACCCAAATGACCTCATAGAGTGAATTTTTACATTAGCAGGAGATGAGTTTGGAAATGTGACCAAAGGGTCTGTGATTCATCCAAAAATCTACCCAAACTGGCTGTATAGCCAGTCTTATCCTGGAAGCTGACCATTCTCCTGAAAACTCACAGACTTACCCTAGTTCTCAGTTTCAAGACTCGGAGCATGACCTTCTCCTGACAGCTCGCTCACTGATCAACAAATCCCGACCTGACAAACCCATTCAGACAAGTATCAGGATCTCCTGTGCAGCAGGAACAACACACTTGAATTTCTTCTTCAACAAGCAATGTTTGTTTTCCCCATGAAGAATGGGGCATAGATAAAATGTATTCCAGAAAATACAACTAATTAGAAAAATCATTAGTACTCCCTTCTGGTCTTCCCAAAGCAGAGGCAGTAAAGGCTGACTGGTTTTCCTCCTAAGACTATTCAACAGGGTGTGCTGTCCTTCAAAGGCTACTTATTCATGCTACTGTTGCAACAAATATTTGTTTATTTTTATTTTATTTTTTGCAAACACTTCTCCTTAGGATTATAACCTAAAGAAACAATTCAGATGGGTCCAAGTGGCTGTGCCTTATCTGATAATTGATCTCGCTGTTAGTTGCCCACCTCAAAGTACTGAATGCAACCGCTCTGGGGCAATTCCTCAAAAAAGTCAGAATGAGATGAACACTGAGGGGTAACTCTCATCGGGCTGTTATAGTGTGTCATAGTTTTACGATGTGTGCAGGGCACAGTAAGAAGGAGATTGGCCCAAGCTAAAGCAAAACCATGGATGCAAGCCAGGGGTCTCTCAACCCACCCGCAAAAAGGAAGACCATAAGGATGCCCTCCGCAACCTCAGCGTATTTAACACCTCTCCATCCCTTTGATACTCAGTTATGCTCAACTGAAGTCATCTTGAACAAGAAGGAAAACATGTTGTTGAGACACAAAAGGAATGCAATCCCAAATCAGGGGCCCTTAGGATTAAAACAAAAAACCAAAAAACCAAAAACCAAAGTGTCTTTGAGCTGTTGTTTTACCTATAACTGTTCCTGAAGAAGCTAGAATTTCAACATTTTCTGTGCCAGATAGTACAGACAGTCCAGTTCAGTCCCAAGCCCAGTACCCTTTTCTGGGATTCTGGAACTGGGACTCTACAGGCTACATTTCCCAGTTCCCCTTGATTTTTTTTTTGCAGAGCAGAGGCACGTTTGGGAGACTGGGGAAGAGCAAGGAGATATGAAGGTCTCTGCTGTTGACTCTGGTTTCCACGCCCCCCCCCATCCTCATAATCATCAGGCTCAGAGAGTTTGCAACTCTCAGTACTCCAAGCATAAGCCTCATGGTGCCACCTTATAAATATGCTCAGCGGCCACACCATGGACCTCCTCTGCAGGCCCGAGTCTGGCAACACTACCATCTCCCACTTGTTCTTCCCGTTATTATCTCCATTGCTATATTTTCTCTTCTTCTCGCCTTACAATTGTGCATCTCTTTCCTCATAGCAAAGCACCCACCTCCACTTCTGCTTTCAGAACTGTAACCTAACTCATTTTACATATGCATTTCTCCTCCCCCCACCCATCCCAAGCAATTAATTAAAATAAACTTCAGTGATCTTGGAAAGACCAACTATTTTCCAGGAAATGATACTATCATTTAGGAAAATGAGGATGGGAGGCAGCTTGGTGGGACACAATTATCTGGTGCCTCAGCCTAAGATAAATTTCCTTTTTGGAGCGTTTTTCCAAGTGATGAGTTTATGCCATTGTTTCCTCTTTGACTCCTACAACTTTAACTTGCTCTGGAAGAGTCCAAAGCAAATGGTTTGTCAAAGATCCAACTGACCTTTTTACTTGAATACAAACTCACTCAGGAGGCTGATGGTTACAGCTTCATCACAGAGCTCTTGATGGGCCATAGGATGTATTTGTTACTCTTGGGCAGTTCTGAAAACCCCCCACATGGTTGGCACTGCTCCAGGCATGGCCTGTTTGTTGATCTGCAGAATCAGAAACTTGCCCTTCTGTGTGTCTCACAATTTTTCTTTCCCCCTGGTACAGAAAGGGATCACTCCCATATTAATTTCCAGTAAAATGGATCTGGAATCAAAGGTTATTGCTTTTATGTGATAGACTATCCACTAATTAGATGTGGTAGCTTTTATTTATTATAGACTTACTACAGGTTAGTATGTTACATGTGTTTCTTATTACATGAGCACTCACAAATAACCAGCATTAGAAAGATGAGAAGGTTCTATCTACATGAGCAATTGCAGATGTAAGGCTCCGGGGGGGATTTGTTCTTGCAGATATAGGATCTGCACAAGATTGAAAATTATTCTCAATAACAAAAGTGACTTACTCCTCTTAAAACACTGAGTTGAATTACAGAGGGTTGAAAGATGCTTGGTGTTAAAGAGAGGGAAGATAGTAAAAGCAGATCAGCTTAGGAGTTGTTCTGTAAGTTGTGATAAGAAGCAAACTATAAATAGAGAATACACCGGAGAATCTGTTTCTCATGTGTGGTACAAAGAATACAGTTCTGGAGTGGATTAAGAGACTATTAATCATAGCCAGGTGTGGGAACGCATACCTTTAACCCTAGCACCTGGGAGGCAGAAGCAAGTGGATCTCTGTGAGTTCAAGGCCATCCTCGTCTATATAGTGAGCTCCAGATAAACCAGATTACACTGTGAGACCCTATGTCAAAGACAAAAAAAAGGGGGAAAAAAATAGCTATCATGTCTTTTGTTTTTGGTTTGTGTGTGTCTTGTTTTGTTTTTACTTCATCTTAACATTTTAATGTATGAGTGTGTGGTAATAATATATTTGAGCAGTGATATATGTCTACAGTAGAATTATTGTATTATTAGATCTAACTTATTGCATCTCCCTGCCATTAAGATATTTTTTATTAATTTCACAGAGTTTTGCTATCCTGGGCTGACCTGCCCTGATATGGGCATGTGACTTGCTTTGGGTTGGGCTGATATCTATAACCCAACAAATTGAGCAAATATGAACAGAAGCAATATGATACAGTGCTTGTATAGTTGGGTTTATGCTCTCTCCCCTGACCTTTGCCAGAGACAGAGAGACAGGCCTGTTGAGGTAAGAGGGACATGTAGCCCAGTTTCCTCATTGTATACCATCTTTCATCCAGCTAGACCAACAGACATAGGATGGGTATCACTAGACGAGAAGAACTTCTAATCTAAACAGACCTCACTAGTTGATCACAAGCACTTATTTATTTTGCGACAAGATCTCACTGTGCAGTCCTCGCTGGCCTGGAACTTGCCATGTAAACCAGGCTGGCTTTCATCTCACAGAAATCAGCCTGGATTTGCCTCCTAAGGGCTCAGATTCAAAGCATGTACCACCACACCTATATCCAGTTGCTCACGTTTATACTCCTGCACTAAATGAAGGCTTGATGTTTAAAGTCACTGGGTGTTGGCATCTGTTGAGATATGTCATTGCTATGGCAGTAGGTAACTTGTAACACACATTGTTTATAAATAAGCAAATGTGTATGTATTTTGGGGTAGTGTTCAGTTTTTTAGTTAAAAATTATATGTGATCAATTAAGTGCTTGTAGGCCAGTTGCTTTTAAGATGCTACTTCTTTATTTTTATATAAATTTTAATTAGCATGTTACTCATTGTCAAAATTCCACTCCTCAGATTCTCGTGTCTGTTTAGTCATATGGATTTAAGTGAGTTTCTTCTCATGGTTCAAACCTGATCTCAGTGTCAGGTCTCCAATATGACATTTCTGCTATACCATCAGACAGAGATTCAACCACCCCAACTGCTCGCATCCCACTATCCCATATGTTTTCTGACACCGGTACAGAAATTATTACACTTCTGTCTGCACTAAAGTGTAAACAACAGAACAGAAAGGTCCCCTCCCCTCTCCTTATCATTCAATGCTGAGTGTTCAGGGTATGACCTGGCACACTGCCTTCATGGGTTACACAAAATATCGATCCTAATATTTACCATCCTCTCACTTGACAGCTGCATTTAAGAGCCAAGACACTTTGTATATCTATCATTTCATGCTGCTCTTTCCTCTCTGCTCCCTGATAATAAAATGTCTCAGGACACAGTATGCAAGATAATCAAAGTACCGAGAAGAGCTGAGTTCATAGCATCAGCTCTGAGGAATGACACAGTCCTAAAAGAATCAAGGAAATTGCTCCTACTATGCTCTTAGGTTTGCCCAGGCAGAAAATACAAGGTGTCAGTCACTTGCATACTTCATAATTTGTAATGTACAAATCTAGGAATAAAATGGATAGAGGTCATTGGTAAGTAAGACTGGTAAATGGGGAAGTCAGAATATGTGAGATTTGGTTTGTATAAATGGTGTTTGGTGAAGATAAGAGCTCTACATCCTCAAGCCCCTCAAATTGGTTAAAAACTATAATAGGCAAACTATTTCACAGATTAAAAAAAATGAATGGTGATTTAACTTTTGTTGTAAAAATTGTTTTTAAAAAGCACTGACTTTGAATAAAAGTAATTCATTAACAAAAAAAGAAAAATCTTCACTACAGGAAATGGACCTTAACATCAGAAATATTTGTAAAGGTAAACACTCATATAAAGGTAAAAATTAATAGGTGTAATAAAATATTTGTATTAGTATAGTTAGTGTACCATAAATACTGTGGGTTAAAAGTAGTTGAAAGTCCTATAGCATTGCTGCCTATACATGGTAGCCTTTTCATTCATCTCTGGATGAATGAAAATTTGACTTTAAAACTGTCTATTTTATCATCAGCATATGGATTTGCTTTTTGCCTTTCAACTTTAGTCACCTCCAAAGTAAATGTCATTTGCTGGGGACAAATCATCCTCCATCTGTACACACGGTTTATCTACTATGGAGATGACCTTTCATCACTTGGAACATCAGATGCAATGATCAGAGCAGCAGCCTTTGAGGAACACGCTCAGAAGAGCCTTATTTTAAGCTGGGAACTTCAAGTAGAACTTCCTCTTTTAGAGATGTGGGGATGAGGGAAGTGAGTGATGGGATGAAATTTCACAACTGATCACCCAGAATCGTGGTTAATTGTTGGAATATTGGAGGCTAGCCCCTTCTAAGTCACCCATCATGACACACTGCTCTGTCAGTGGCCCTGCGATTAGTTTATCTCAGAATTTTTTAACAGACTAAGTGCTGACATTGTTAATGTTATTGTTATGAGTATCTGCTTTTTTTTTTTTTTTTGCTTTTTGCTTAATATCTTTCAAGGCATTGCCATCTGCTTGAAGAAGAAAAACAAAGGGTCTGTTCAGTTCTTCCTCATACCTGCAAGTTCTTTCACTGATCTGAGATGAATTGGTTAGCATCTTTCAAGGGTTTACCTAGTATACCAGAAATAGGGATTTTAAGGAAATGCTATGGATTACTATAAAGACTCAAGTACTCAAGAGAAATTAGGCAAGGTGGGACAAAGGCTTGCAAGACACAGTGGTAGAGCAAGGAAAGGGCATAGAAGCTAGGGTAGGACAGACACATACCTTAGTCCTGGACTTACCACCTGCAGCTGTGTGGACCCCAGTGCCTCTGGTTATAAAATGGGACAGTTACACTCTATCCTGAAAGAACTGTGGCGCAGTGAGAAGTAGTTTTGGCTTTAGAGGCATCTCCCCACTCAGCCTTAGCTAGAACAAGCAGCAATAAGGTGTTAGTCAGGATCAACGTTGCTCAGCCAAACCTTCCTAGTAACATATCTACAGTGTCCTTCAGAAGATGAAGCTACTTCTTGCACTCGTAAAAAGAAATGGTGACAACAGCTATTTCCTTGTGGTGTTTAAGTGAAATCAGTTTTATACCATTTAGGGCACTAAGTGTCTGTTAAGGAAGGGGTGCTTGAACAATGAAGAGGCTTACTGAATCTACAAAACATGATCATTTTTCACTTTTTAAAAATTCTGCCTGTCAAAAATTTCTGTTTTTCCACATTTTACCCTTTTTTTCGGGGTTGTTAATTCTCTCTTTTCTGTCTTTCTTTCAGTCTTTCTTTTTCCTTTCTTTCCCTTCCTTCCTTCCTTCCTTCCTTTCTTCCTTCCTTCCTTCCTTCCTTCCTTCCTTCCTTCCTTCCTTCCTTCCTTCCTTCCTTCCTTTCTTTCTTCCTTTCTTTCTGAGATGGGATCTCGAGTAACCAAGCTGGCCTGTAACTCACATGCAGCCTATCTGGCCAAGCTGGCCTTGAATTTCTGATCCTCCTCTCTCCCCAGTGCCTGGATTATAGGATTCCTGCAACACCAAGCAAGCTAGCTAGGTGTTAAGGATTTTAAGGTCAAATCGGGATTTGAAAAAATTTAGGACCATGTAAAATTCACTTTGTAAACTACAATCTTGATGTCGTTCGAGATTTATAATATCCGTTTAAGTTTTGTTGGAGGCAACCATGTGGTGAAGAGGTGATCTATCTTTTAGCAAGACCAGGGAAGGTCAAGAGACATGCCTGCCAAGATTGATGAATAAAGGTTGGGAAGGCACGCAGGGGTGGGGTGGGGGCAGAATGTGTTGTGCTGAAAGGATGCAGCAGCCCAAGCGCCTTGCCACTCACCGCGGCCCACCACCAGGCATGGAGGATGCTGGTGAAGTTGGTGCCAGGCACGTCGTGCTCCACCGAGTAGACAGCCGCTGAGAAGGAGAAGATGCCCATGGCGATGAAGAGCATCAGGCAGCCCACCTGCTGGTAGCACTGGCGCAGCGTGAAGCCAAAGGCGCGCAGCCCCGTCGAGTGGCGCGCCAGCTTGAGGATGCGGAAGATGCGCATGAGCCGCATGATGCGCAGCACCTGGCCCACCTTTCCCACACGGCCCACGGTCTCCAGGTCGTGCTCCCGTTGGGAGCCCTTGCCCTGCCTCTGGTCCTCGCTCGTGAAGCACTCGAGCAGCAGCTGCAGGTAGAAGGGCAGAATGGCCACCAGGTCCACCAGATTGAGGGCGCTGCGAGCGAAGCGCCGCAGGTTGGGGGTGGAGGCCAGGCGCAGCAGGAATTCCAGAGTGAAGAAAGCCACGCACAGCATCTCCACGTGCTCCAGGATGGGCCTCGGGTCCCCACCACCCGTGCCCTCCTCCGCCTGGTGCTGCATCTCCTCCACCGTGTTGAGCGCCAGGGCCACCACGGAGATGAGCACGAAGAGGTTGGAGGCCACCCCCATGGCCTTGGCTGCCACCGAGGAAAAGGGCTTCTCCATGAGGTTCCAGAGGCGTCGACGCTGTGGCCCGTAGAAGCGCATGTCCTGGAAGAGCTCCTCCGCCTCCTCGGCCTGCGCCTGGGCGCGCAGCTCCCGCTGGATCTTGAGCTGCTCGCTCAGCTCGTCCCTCCGCTCCTCGAAGCAGATGCGACAGCAGCGCGGCGTGTACTTCAGCCTCACTCCCCAGTAGCCCAGCTCCTCCAGGTAGCAGCGTGGGCACAGCTCATCTCGCACCAGCAACACCCCCGACGTATAGAAGTTGTAGATGAGCTGGAAGACCGCAGGGTCACGGTCGAAGAAGTACTCGTCCGTCTGTGCCTCGTAATCGTCGCACAGGCCCAGCTGGCGGCTGCGGCTGGTGGAGGTGGCCAGGCGGCCCAGGCGTGTTTTGGGGTAGTTGGCCAGCTCACAGTATTCCAGCTGATAGCTGTGGCCGCCTACGTTCACTTTCAGCGTGGACAGCTGGACTGGAGGGTCGGCGTGCACATCTGGCGGGGCTGTGGGGCACTCCGGCGCCTGGTTCTCCTCCGCGAGCTCATCCTTCCAGTCTTCCGCCTCCTCCCCGCCGTCCTCGTCGTCCTCAATGTAGTAATTGTAGTTGCCCTCGGTCCACTGTGGTATGATGCTAGCCTGAGAGCCAGTGCGGCCTCCCAGGGAGCAGATGCTCCTGCGCTGCTGGTTGCTCCTGGTGTTGGGCCCCTCGTCGTTCTCTGGAGGACTCCAGGGCTTGTAGCTCAGCGACCATCTCCTCTCGTTGCTCTGTTTCAACATGGCTGAGAGAGTCAGGCCACTTGGCTGGCTCTGGTGTCTGTCTAGGGCGCCTGGTCTGTCCTCTGCGAGGATAGATAGCCCGTCCTGCACTGTGTTAGATAGGCCAGCATACCGCGGACCCCGGGCATTTCCCTCAGAGCTGTTCTTCCTCCTGGCCTGAAAAAGCCCAGGCTAGCCTGCCAGATCGGAACACTGGCGGCAGAGAGACTTGAGTGCTCTAATCTTGCTGATAGGGAAGAAGCAAGTGTTAGAAGGGATTTGGGGCCTCTTAGCCAGTTCTGTCCCCGCCCCCCCTTCCCCTCTCTGACGTGGAGGGTGATTATGCGGCCTTAAATCTCCTGATAATCAGAAGAAGGCAGAGATTATTGCTAATAAAAATGTCGGTCAGCCTTGCCCTGAGGAAGTGCTTAGGGTATGTGTGTTGAGTGAGATCAATTCACCCGAATTAAGCTAGAGACTATGGATGCCCCTGTCTTCACCCTAAAGTTTGAGACTGAAGCCTCTACCCTCGGAAACCCTACTGTGAGAAGTAAGGACAGCAGAAAGCTGACCTGTGGCTATCGGGTTTATGACCCTTTATTTAGATTTAGAGCCTCTAGAATTTTTTTTCTTACATTGAAAATGGATTTTTTTTCATACAATATATTCTGATTATGGTTCCCCTCCCCATCCCAGTTCCTCCCCATTTCCCCTCCTGTCCGAATGAACACCCTTTCTGAATCTTCTTAGAAAACAAACAGGCATCGAAGGAATGATAACAAAAAAGTAAAATAAAATAAATAAAACACAAACAAAGCAGAATGTGACAAAACAACCAAAAAGAAAAAGAGCCAAAGGAAAAAAAGCACAAGAAATGCATATAGACCCAGACACACACACACACACACACACACTCACACACACAGAAATTCCATAAAACTTCAAAGGTGGAAGCCATCATATATACACAAATGACCTGTAAGGTAGAAAAAAATTGCCCCGTCTTAACGTTATGAGCCAAAGAACCTCCTAATATATCACTGAGTTAGTTTTGTGGTAGCCATCTACTGCTGGGCGGGGCCTAACCCCAAGAGTGGTTGGTTTGCCCACTGAATCTCCCTTAGAGAGAACTAAGTTTTCATTTGTAAGTGGCTATCAACTGGAGAGAGCTTCTAGGTTAGGAGGGCATGTGCCCATTTCCCTTTTCAGCTCTAGGACCCCATGCATGCTCTTCCATACTGCTGTAGTCTTTGTTCGTTCATATATGCTCTAGTCTTCCTGTGTCTAGAAGACCTTGGTTATTTGGTGTCCACCATCCCCTCTGGCTCTTACAATCTTTTTGCTTCCTTTGCTGCAGAGTTCCCTGAGCCCTGAGGGGGAGGGAATTGGTGGAAAAGGAGCCCTTTGAGGGCTGAATGTTGCAAAGGCTCTCATTTTCTGCATACTGGCTGGATGTGGGTCTCTGTATTTGTTCCTATTTGCTGTGGGAGGAATCTCTTCTGATGAGAGGTGAGCACAGCACAGATCTATGAGCACAGCAAAGTGCTGGTAGGAATCATTTTATTGCTCCATTCCTTTGGTAAAACAGTAGTATTTAGTCTTCCCCTAGACCCCTGGCCTATGTAGCCTCAGGTTGTTAGCCACTCAGGCAGTGTTGGATGTGGCTCCATTTCATGGAGTGGGCCATAACTCGACTCACAAGTTATTCCCACAAGCTTTGTGCCACATAGAAATATGCAATGGAACATGATCATATCTACTCCCCCAACGTGATCCCTTCCAACATTATGTCTTCTGATATATTATTATTTACTATATTTTTTACTGTCACACTGCAGTAACAACTAAACAGAGGAAAGCATCTATTTGGGCTTATGGTTCCAGAGGGTGAGTAGATAATGGGAAGATGAATGAAGGTATGGGTGGGCAGAGGAGGAAGCTGAGCGATCACTTCTTCAACCCTTAGCATGAAGGAGAGACAGAGCAAATTGTAAGTTAGAGGGGGGGTGCACACTCTCAGAGCCAGCACCCCTGTACACACTTCTTCCAACATGACTGTACCTCCTCAATCTCCCCAAACAGTGCCACCGACTGGTGACCAAATATTCAAGTACATGAGCCTAAGGGGGATATTTGCCATTAAAACTATCACACCCACTAAGTACAGTTAACACTTCCTATATGTGTATGGGTAGGGACAATCCAAGAGATTGTGGGAAATGGATCAGTGGTTACATCATCCAAAAAGAATGATTCACCTTCTGTTGGCAACTACCAATTGTCAAAAGCTCCTCAGTGATAGGTGGGCCCTGGAGAGTGTCCACCCAATCTGTTAGAGTTCTGTCTGGCTTGATCTTGTGTAGATCTTATATAGGGAACCACAGCTGCTATGAGTTCATGATTGTGATAAGAAGCCTCGCCAGGTCCAGAAGACAGCATCTCACAGCACTTCTCTTTATCCTTCCAATTTCACGTTCTTTCTACCTTCTTTTCCAAGATGTTCCTTGAGCCTTAGTGGTGGTGGGATCAATTAGCTGTCCTCTTTAGAGTTGAGTACACACTCTCCTATTCGCAGCACTTTGAACATTTGGGTGTCTTGACATTGACTGCTCTCCCCTCCAAAAGCTTTTCAGACCAAGGTTGAGAGCATCCTAGGTCTACGGGTTTAAGCATGAATATTTGGAAGGCATTTCGATAGCATAATCATCTAGGTAAAATAACATGAGCAAGTCCTACTCCAGGGCCAATGACCTATCCTAGCCATGGGCTTTTGACAATACAAGACATGAAGTTCCTCCTTGTGGAGGAGGCCTCACATCCAATCAAAAACTGTATCAACCTGCCAGGCAGGATGTGCTGGTGTAATAAGGTATGCCCTCATGACCATTATGGGGTCATATAACCTACAGGACCTTAAACATCTCCTTTCCTTTCACTCACAGAGCCGAACTTCTCCATGTGAGTCTCCTTAACAGCACTGCTTTGGAATCAGGTCTGTATCACCCTTTCATTTCCTCACTTTCCTTATGTCATTTTTTTTCCCCTTAAAATGGCAGTTCTCAACCTTCCTAATGCTTCCACCCTTTAATATAGTTCCTCATGTTGTGGTGACCCCCAACCATAAAATTCTTTCGTTGCTACTTTATAACTGTAATTTTGTTACTGTTATGAATCATAAGGTAAATATCTGTGTTTTCCTATGGTCTTAGGTGACCCCTGTGGACGGGTTGTTCAACCCTCACAAAGGAGTCTTGACCCGCAGGTTGGGAAACAATGCTTTAAAAGATAAGGATGGGTTTCAAGGTAGAATCCCAGGATTGAAAGAAAGTTTGTAAGGTCTTATTCAGATGAGTCAGGCTTCTTTCTAGGGATAGGCTTTTCATTGTCTTTCAGAACATTTCAAATGCTGATGTGGATACATGGGAAGGACAGAGGGACACCATTTGAGGACCCATCCTTATTGGTGATACACATATGTAAGGATGTCGACAGAAAGCAAGGGGACAGGTGAGGCACAGACAGGAGGAGATTTGTTTTGAACAAGGACTTGCCTTTGTAATTCAGTTTGTTCTGAAGCTAATACATAGTCATGTTAAAACTTCAGCAGCTGCCAAGGTTCATTAGAGCAGAAATAGTCCATTCTCCCTCCACATCTTCTAGTTGTCAAGTTACCTGCAAAGAAGCAAATGCTGTTACTATTTTCTGGCCATCCTTTCAGGATTCTCTTGAACATACAATAAAACCAACCAACCAAACAAACAAAAAACCAGCCCTTCTTCATCGCAGGATCAGCCCACTGTTAACACAAATCACAGGGCATGGTACACTGCTGTTTTTCCAGGTCTGGAAGGTGTTTCAGTACACTAACATAATTAATGTATCTTGAAAATACCCACTAAGCGGGGTGTCAACCTGGCACAACTTAGAGTTACCTGAGACAGGAGTCTCAACTGAAGGATTTCTCAGATCAGATTGGCCTATGGACATGTCTGTGGAGGAGTATCTTGATTATTAATTGATGCAGGAGGACCCAACCCACTGCGGGTAGCACCATTCCTTGGGCCGTATTAAAAACAACAGCAGCAAAAAAAACCAATACCCCAAAAAACTAGCTAAGCATGAGCTAGAAGCCAGGTAGCTAGCAGCACCCTCCATAGTTCTTGCTGTACTTACTTAGCAGTGAGGTGAGTTCCTTGATTAGAGATAATACTGGGTGAAATAGCAAGTTGGCCTGCTTTCAGGTGTCTGCCTTGACCTCCATCAGTGATGCGCTGTGACCTGGAAGCGTAAGCGTAAGCCTTCCCCACATCGCTCTTGATCCGGGTGTTTTGTCACAGCTACAAAACAGAAACGTGAACACAGGACATGAAACAAACAACATGAAAGCCCTGAATACCTTAAATGTATATATATATATATATAGTTTTATATATTCAGGATATATGAGGAACATATTGTTAGTGGTGGAATTATTAAGATAAAAAAACTGCATACTTGTAACTTTGATTGACTGCCAATCTATCGAAGTGTTTTCCTCTATCAAAGTGTTCTCAGATTATAACCCTCTACCAAGTGGATAAAATTCTTTTGGAACTTCAAGTTTTCCAGGTACAAATGATAATATATTGTGCTAGTTTTAATTTGTTTTGATTTCATTCTGTTTTTGTGGTTGGGGGACACTGAACCCAAGTCCTTACAATATTGGACATGTGTTCCATTAATGAGAGATTTTTTTTTTTTTTACCAGTTAGGTATCTTGCCACTGTCTGCAGCCCATTGCAAATCTTGTTTGTCTGTTTGTTTACAGACATGATGGAACATTTATTTCTATAATTAAGAGCAGTTGTATTTCTTTTCTGAAGAATTATCTGTTCCTGCAATTATCTGTTTGCAATTCTGAATTGCAAACATTGTTTCTAAATTTGTCCTTTGGTGAAATTTTTCCACGTAAATATTTCATTTTATAAATGAGGAATCCATGTTCCAGCCCCAGAAAGCACAGCTTTGGCCACATGATTTTAATGTTAGACTCAAGGATAAAAGAAAGGGGTTATGGAATCTCTCTCCATGACTTAAGACAGATGCTGAAATAGAGGATACGTCAGGAGTGTCCCTGTGTGGAGGCCTAGAGAGGTCAGTGTGAAGCTGTGAAGGTGAACCCTGGGTTGCCTTGGAGACCCCAAGATGCTGGAGATGCCAGAGCCATGGAATACCTGCTGAGAAGAGCTGCTAACAGAGAGTGGAACCAGCCCAAGAGAGAAAAGCGTGTTACAGTCAACACAGCTGAAAGAAGTTGGAGATAGGAAGAACACTTTGATGTCAGACATAGAGATGCAGAGTTTGAAGTTTGCCCAGCTGGTTTTCAGTCTTGCTTTGGTCCAGTGTTTCCTCACTATGCTCCCTTTTGGAATGGTAACGTATATCCTGTGCCATTGTATGTTGGAAGTATGTGAGCTGCTTTTTTGATTTTAATTTTACAGGGGATTGCAGTTAAGAGATTGCATGGGTCCAGAGGAGACTTTGGACTTTCAGAGGGTTGAGACTGTTAGAGACTATGGGAACTTATGTTGCATTCTGATGGAGCTATAAGCTGTTGGTGGCCAGGGAGCGGAATGTGGTAGTCTGAATAACAATGGTCCCTGTAGGCCCTAGGGAATGGTACTATTAGGAGGTGTGGCCTTGTTGGAAGAAGCCTGAAGATCTAGATGTAGCATTCTCAGCTCTTTCTCCAGCACCATGTCTGCCTGCATGCTGCCATGCTTCCCTCTGTAACAATGGGCTAAGCCTCTGAACTGTAAGCCAGCCTCACTTAAATGTTTTCTTTCGTATGAGTCACTATGGTTGTAATGTCTCTTCACAGCAATAAAACCCTAACAAAGACAGTGTTTTATCTCCAAGAGAAGCAGGTCTCACTATCCATTTGTTGACGAAGTGGCTGTAAGCCACTTCAGCACAAACGGAGGACACCTCTACATATGGGACACCATGCCACCTTTAAGCTGGGAGTGATGCTGAAGCCATCAAGTCCCACTGTTTCCTCTATAGCTAAGGAAGCTAGGTGTCACGTAGGTCTGAAGACTTGCTCTAGGTCCACAGATAAGTCAGTTAGCACTTAAATCTTTCTAGAATCCTCTCTAACTCCAGGGCAGTACACCTGCCATCTAACGTACTGATTCTATCTCAGTGTTTCTTTTTTATTTAGAACTTATACCTTCATAGGACATGGACAAAGGGTGGTGTTTTAGAGCAACTTAAATGTCAGACCCTAGCACTAAAATAATGGGGACTGGTTGACTAAGTTAATTACCTTCATTGATCTAATTTCTGAGAATATTTCTGACCTCCATTTGCTGTCACATCAGTAGTCATAACTTGGCGTCATATACATTTAAAAATAGGGTTTCTTCTCCATAATCCAAGCATTGATTATTTCCTATTGAGGAATAGCCCCTCTTTGTTGACCTTAGTTGGTGGCCTCTACTCAGAACAAAAAGATGCTCTCTGACCCAGACTTCTGAAGAACAGAAAGGAGTTGCAGAAAATTCTTTTGCCTATGGTTTTTTTTTTTCTGTCTCAAAATTTATATTCAAAATTCTACGGAGGCAGGGAAATATGGAAGAGAATGAGGAACATCTGCTCTGATGCAGGCATTACCGTGGTGACAGGGGCTCCCTAGAGTAGGGTGATGCGAGCCAGATGATGCTCCCAAGGAGATTTGCCGAGTTAAAAAGTGGCATCTGCGAAACCTAGTAAGGATATAAGGAATGTGCTGGAACAGATGGTACATGAAGAACATTGGAATAAAACGGTTCCCTGAAAACCTTTCAAGGATTACCAAATTCGGAGAAGGGAAAAGAGGACAAAAGATTAATGACTAGATTGTATTATGCAACTTTGCTACGTAGCTTTACTCTAGAATGAAATTTTTTCATATGGCTCACCAGTGGTCGGTCAGTCATGACAAAATCATGCGCTTTTGATTTTTCCTGCTCTAAAAGATGCTTTTTTTTTTCTTTTTCTTTTTTTAACTGCAAGGATTGTTCATGGAATTAGAACAGGAAAGCTGATTCTGGGTGGATGAATTTCTGTGTGGGAGATGCACACACTGAAAAAGCAAAAATAACAGCTTAAACAAATGTATTTATGGTTCTATTGTTCTTAGCTGGATGCAGCTTACATTTTAGAGCAGTCAGCTGCTGTCAGATAACTATGGGGAGAGCCAGTATATGGGACTGAAGATCAAAGAAAGACTGGGTTAGCACATTGTCAACAAAGGGTTCACGACACAGAAAAAGATGACAGTTGATGTAGAATCTATGAGTGTGCAACTCTGGGCTGGGTGCCCCTGAAAGGCAGATGGTTAATAAGATTCATTCTTATGAGAAAGGTCACAATTTTCCTTGACCTTATAATTTTTACCTTCGATTTCTTTTAAGATTAACTGGGCAAAAGTTTATTTTACTGCCTGCTTATGTAAGAACATCCAAACCCTGACCAAGTCAGATAAATTTAAAAAAGAACTTGTATGCACTTACTCTTGAGGGTCCCACATGGTGTGTGAAGCTGGAAGATGCTTCCATCATCATTTTCTCCTACGATGGGATACACACCAGTTGGCAGTGTGAGGCGCGGGACACCGCTAAGGCTGCTGTTAAGGATCCTTTGCTTGACCAAGGTCATGGCTTCTCGCCTCTGACCTCAAGGTTACTGAGTCCATACTCTAGGCCACTGAAAAAGGGAGAGACTGAGGGAAGAGGCAAAAGCAACAGGGATTCCTTTACAGTAATACTTTGGAAAAAAGAAAAAAAAAGAGCCCTTACTGACATTTTCCTTTGCTGCTGGTTTTTTTGTTTGTTTGTTTTTGTTTTGTTTTGGTGTTTTCTTTTTTTTTTTTTGGCTAAGACTGAGACAATGGAGTTTCAAATTTTATGATGTGATTGGAACTCTCACTATTTGGGGCTGGGCATTGACATTCCAACTTAGACTGTCTATCACCCTGTGTAAGGTTTGAAGTACTTGTATGACTGTGGTAGATGCTTGTACTATACCCAAATAGCTGTAAAAACTTAGAAAGGTGAATTACTTGGCACTAAACATTTCATGCTTTAAAAAAAATTAGGAGTTGTGTGTATGTGTGTGTGTGTGTGTATGTCTGCATGTGTCTGAGTGTGTGAATGTGGACACTTGTGTGCCAGGACATGCATGTGGAGGTCACAGGACAACATTTTGGAACTGGTTCTCTTCTTCTACAGTGGGTTCTAGGAACTGGACTCAGGTTGTCAGTTCAGCAAGCACTTTGAGCACTGAGTCATCTTTCTGCCCCTCATTCCTCACAAAGACTTATATATTATTAAACGTGTATGTGTGCGTACCCATCTGTTTATTTGTACCACATGCGTGCAGGTGCCTGAGGAGGCCTGCTCAGTGTGGGTGATGGGAACTGATCCTGGTCCCTTTGCTGGCTCCTCAAGCCCTCTTAACTGCTGAGCTTTCTCTACAGGTACATTCACCACACAACGCATACACACACACAGACAGACACACACAGACACACAGACACATAATTTTAACAAGGAAGCTGTATTGTGGTTTATAGATTCATGTTCTGATATGCTTTTGTTTCAACTTGTTCATTCTTCTGGTATCTGAAGTTATCCAGGGAAATTTATCTCCTAAATTTCATTGCTTTATTTAATATAAAGATGATTGATCTTTAAATATTAACAATTGAGAAACGTATGAAAGTACTTTTAATTTTTTCTTTTGTATGTTTATGCATCTTAAAATTTCACATTTATTCTGCATATTTACATAGTATATATCTTTTCTAATTAGTTGATTTATTTACTCTATATTCTGACTGTAGTTTCCCCTCCCTCCTCTCCTCTCAGTCCTTCTTCCCCAGCTGCTCTCCCCTCCCCCAGTCCACTCCTCTGCCCTTTCTCTCTAGTAAAGGGGAAGCCCGAAAGGGTATCAACTAGCCTTGGCATATCAAGTTGCAGTAAGACTAGGCACATCTTCTCCTATTAAGGCTAGACCAGGCACCCCAGTAGGGGTTGAAAATTTCTTTGGCCACTAGAAATTCTTATATTGAGAATTCTCTGTTTGGCTCTGCATGGGACTTTAAAATTACGTTATTTGGTTTGTTGATGTCTAGTTTCTTGAGTTCTTTATATATTTTGGATATCAGCCCTCTGTTGGATGTGGGCTTGGTGGGGATCTTTTTCCATTCTGTAGGCTGCCCTTTTTTTTTTTTTATAGTGTCCTCTGCCTTTTCAGTTTCAGGAGGTCCCATTTATTAATTGTTGAGCTTAGTGCTTGAGCTATTGCTGTTCTGTTCAGGAAGTTGTCTTCTATGCCAATGCATTCAAGGCTATTCCTCACTTCCTCTTCTATCAGGTTTAGTGTATCTGGTTTTATATTGAGGTCTTTGATTCAACTGGACTTGAGTTTTGTGCAGGGTGGTAGATATAGATCTTTTTGCATTCTTCTATATACAGACATCCAGTTGGCCAAGCACCGTTTGTTAAGGAGGCTTTCTTTCTTTCTTTTTTTCCCCCCACTGTATAATTTTGGCTTCTTTGTCAAAAATCAAGTGTCCATAGGTGTATGGATTTACTTCTGAGTTTTAAATTATATTCCACTGATAAACCTGTCTGTTTTTATATCAATACCTTGTGTGTGTATGTTAATTACTATTGCTCTGTAGTACAGCTTGAAATCAGGGATGGAGATACTTCCAGAAGTTCTTTTATTGTACAGAATTGTTTTAGATAGCCTGTGTTTTCTGTTTTCCTATATAGAGTTGACTTTTATTCTTTCAAGGTCTGTAAAGAATTGTGTTGGAATTTTAATGGGAACTGACTTGAATCCCTAGATTGCTTTTGGTAAGATTTTTACCATGTTAATTTTACCAATCCATAAGCATGAGAGATATTTCCATCTTCTGATAGCTTCTTTGATTACTTTCTTCAAAGACTTGAAGTTCCTATCATAATAGGTTTTTCTCTTGCTTGATTAGAGTTACACCAAGATATTTTATATTATTTGTGGCTTTGTGAAGGGTGTTGTTTCCCAAAATTCTTTCTTAGCCTATTTATTGTTTGTATATAGGAGGGCTACTGATTTTTTTTGAGTTAATTTTGCTTCCAGCCACATTGCTGAAGGTGTTTATTAACTGGAAGAGTTCCTTGGTAGAATTTTTGAGGTGACTTATGTATACTATCATATCACCTGCAAATAACAATACTTTGACTTCTGCCTTTTCAATTTGTATCGCCTTGATCTCCTTTAGTTGCTTTAGCTAAAACTTCAAGTACTATATTGAATAGATGTGGAGAGAGCAGTCTTGTCTTATCCCCCATTTTAATGGAATTATTTTTAATTTCTCTCCATTTAATTTTATGTTGGCTACAGGCTTGCTGTATATTGTTTTCATTATGTTTAAGTATGTGTCTTGTATCCCTGAGTTTTCCAGGACTTTTATCATGAAGGGATGTTGGATTTTGTCAAAGGCCTTTCCAGCATCTAATGAGATGATCATGTGTTTCCCCCCCCCCCCCCAGTATGTTTTTATGGTGGATTACATTGATAAATTTTCATGTGTTGAACCATCTCTGAACCTCTGGGGTGAAGCCTACTTGACCACAGCGGATGATGTTTTTGATGTTTTCTTGGATTTGGTTTACAAGTATTTTATTGAGTATTTTTGTATCAATGTTCATAAGGGAGATTGGTCTGTAATTCACCTTTGTTGTCTTTGTGTGGTTTGGTTGTCAAGGTGACTATGACTTCATTAAACAAATCTGGTGATGTTCCTTATGTTTCTATTTTGTAGAATAGTTTGAAGAGTATTGATATTAGGTCTTCTTTGTCTTAGAAAGTCTTTTAGAATTCTGTACTAAAACCATATGGTCCTGGGCTTTTGGGTGGGATGGATTTTTAATGATTGCTTCTTTTTCTTAGGGGATATAAGTCTACTTAGCTTGTTCATATGATCTTGATTTAACTTTGGTAAATGGTATGTATTAAGAATAGTGTCCATTGCTTTTAGATTTTTTCAATTTGTGGAGTACAGTGTTTTGAAGTAAGACCAAATGATTCTTTGGATTCCTCAGTGTCTGTTGTTAATGTCCCCCTTTTCATTTCTGATTTTGTTAATTTGGATAGTTTCTCTCTACCATTTAGTTAGTTTGGATGAGGGTTTGTCTATCTTGTTTGTCACAAGGAAAAACTTGTTTTTGTTGTTGTTGATTCTTTGGATTGTTCTCTTTGTTTCTATTTTATTGATTTCAGCCCTGAGTTTGATTATTTCTTGCCATCTACTCCTCTTAGGTGTGTAGGCGTGTTTGCTTCTTTTTCTTTTTCTAGAGCTTTCAAGTTTGCTGTTAAGTCACTCGTATGAGATCTCACTTATTTCTTTATAAAGGCACTCAGTGCTTTGAACTTTCCTCTTAGCACTGCTTTCATTGTGTCTCATAGGTTTGAGTATGTTGTGCATTCATTTTCATTAAATTCTACAAAGTCTTTAATTTCTTTCTTCCATGACCCAGTGGTCACTGAGAGGAGAGTTATTCAGTCTCCATGAGTTTGTAGGCTTTCTGTTGTTATTGAAGTCCAGCTTTAATCTATTGTGGTCTGATAAGATACAGGAGGTCATTCCAATTTTCTTGTATCTGTTGAGACTTGCTTTGTGACTGAGTATATGGTCAGTTTTGGAGAAGGTTCCATGAGATGCTGAGGAGAATGTATATTTTGTGTTTTGCTGAAATGTTCTGTAGATATCTGTTAGGCCCATTTTATTAATTTCACTATTTCTCTGCTTAATTTCAGTATGGATTATCTGTCCATTGATGAGAGTAGGATGTTGAAGTCTCTCAGTATTAATGTGTAGGGCTTGATCTGTGATTTAAACTTAAGTAGTATTTCTTTTACAAAATGATGCCTTTGCATTTGGGGCATAGATATTCAGAATTGAGGTGTCATCACTGTGGATTTTTCCTTTGATGAGTATGAAATGTCCTTCCCATCTCTTTAAATTAATTTTTGTTGAAAGTCTATTTTGTTAAATATTAAAACGGTTATACTAGTTTGCTTCTTGGATCCATTTTCTTGGAAAAATCTTTTTCCAGCCTTTTATTCTGAGGCAATGTCTATCCATTTTTGGTGTTGTATGTTTCTTGTAAGCAGCAGAATGAAGAATTCTGTTTTTGAATATATTCTGTTAGCCTGTGTCTTTTATGGGAGGAATTGAGTCCATTGATGTTAAGAGACATTAATGACTAATGATTATTAATTTCTGTTCTTTTGATGTTAGTGGTAGCTGTTTGTGCATGAGTGTATATGCATGTGGTATCTACACACTTCCCTTCTTTTGGTTTTGCTGGTGTGAAATTATTTATTTTCTGTATTTTCCTGGGTGTAGTTAATCTCCCTGGCTTGGAGTTTTTCTTCTAGTATCTTCTGTATGGCTGGATTTGAGGACAGATATTGTTTAAATTTGGTATTGTCAAGGAATATCTTGTTTTCTTTATTTATGGTAGTTGAAAGTTTTGCAGGTTTGACAAAATCCAACACCCATTCATGTTTAAAGTCCTGGAGAGACTAGGGATACAAGGCACATACCTAAACATAGTAAAGGTAATATACAGCAAGCCTATAGCTAACATCAAACTCAATGGAGAGAAACTCAAATCAATCCCACTGAAATCAGGGACTAGGCAAGGCTGCCCATTGTCTCCATATCTCTTCAACATAGTACTTGAAGTTCTAGCTAAAGCAATAAGGCAACTAAAGGAGATCAAGGGGATACAAATTGGAAAGGAAGAAGTCAAAGTATCACTATTTGCAGATGATATGATAATATACA
>CM053762.1:40543571-40622535 GCA_028658305.1 Pachyuromys duprasi | reverse complement strand
TCTGTGTAGCCCTGGTTGTCCTAAACTTTCTCTGAAGACCAAGTTGGCCTTGAATTCAGAGATCTGCCTGCCTCTGCCTCCCTGAGTGCTGGGATTTTAAGCATGGGCCACCATGCTTGGCTTTCCTATATTTCTTTAAAGGATTTATTTATTTCCTCTTTAAAGGCCTCTATCATCTTCATAAGATTAGACTTGAACCCACTCTCTGTGCTTCAGCTGTGTTGGCATATCAAGAGCTTGTACTAGGATATCTGGGCTCTGGTGGTGCCATATTGCCCTGGTTGTTGTTGACTGTGTTCTTAGGCTGGCCTCTAATCATCTGGGTTTGAGGGTTATTATAAGTTCAGGTGCTTGATTTCTGAGTTTATCTTTATTATATAGATGGTTTTTGAACATTTCTCCCCTTGATTTGTGTTTCCTCTCTGGTCTTCTGGCCTGAGTGGTGTGGGGTTCTGGTGATCAGCAAGTCTTCAGGTCAGGTAGGGTGTTTCCAGTAGGGTTTTTGTGACCTGTGTGAGCTCTGGGGATTTGGGTGCCAGCATTGCCTCTGGGGGCCCTAGAACTGGAATGACCTGAAGTCCCTGATGCCAGTGTGGCCTCTGAAAAAGCAGGCAGAGCTGTGGGCTAAAAAAATGGACTGCAAAGTATGGGGTTCTGTGCAAGAATATTTTTTTATCTTGATATTATGAACTTTATTCATTCCAGGCTTCTGTACCCTAAACAAGGACCATACTGAGCTATATCTCAGCCCATCTACCTTAACACCAAAATATGTATTAATAGTGTGTTAATCCTTCATTCAGAAACCTGTCTTTCTATATGTGTATGTAAGTAGGTATAAATACACACAAATATGTACTAATATATAAATATATATGTACAGTTTAATAATATTTATACATATATAATTTAGTACAAATGAGTGTATAAATATATAATTCCATATATCTATTATACATATGTAATTTAACATATATGGGGTGATTATAAATGTAAATGTGTCTCCTGTCTTTGCCAACCATTTCATGAGAACAGAGAAAGGTCTGAGAGGTCGGCTGCATTACGCATTCAGCTCATGCCTGTGGGGGCAGTTGTGTGATTAATGTTGGATAATACCTTCTCATAATAAAATCTCAACGCCCAGGTATCTACTCTTCCGTCTTTGTGCTTTGCCCAGTGTCAAGGAAGGTGGGAGGGAGAAAGAGTTGCGGTTGAATATTGGGTGCCCCTTGGAATCTGATAAAAAAAGGGGGGGGGAGCCCGTAACACAAAGAGGAAGTTGGCAGTTGGGTTTTTGTTTTGATGTTTTTTGAGGGTTAAACACAAAGACTGCTTGTGTACTCTATTCTAGTGATTATTTGTACGAAACCAAACCTGTCAGTTTGAGCTCTGTTTCCTGACACTGCATGACCAAGTACTGGTTGCTTAGCTCTCTGTCTTTAGTTTGCTCTTCTGATAAAAGGATTTACCCACTTCAGTCTCATGGTTGTTTTGAAACTGTGATAGGATTAAAGCTGTGAGTGTCTGTACATACTGAAAGATATTTCCGGGGTGCTCCACCTGTTTCCTTTTATACTAAGTATAAATGGAGGTTACTGCAAAGTAGACAGTCCACAAAGACAGCCAAGTTAGTGGAGCTGATGTGTGTGGGATGCTTAGGATACATGTGAGTGGAGAGAGCCCCGTGAGGTATCATGTGACAATACAGAAAGTGGCAGACAGCAGCAATTGATGGTGAAATGTGCATGTCCAAATTGCCATGTGTCAGTACCATCCCATGGGGGGCATCCCACTGACCTGATAGAGCCTCACTTGCCATATAGGACTGTAGTGGTCAGGGATCCCCGCTAGTTTAGTTTAAGCTACGTAGCTGCAAATTGCTCTTATTTCATGTGCGGGGCTGAAGATAGACAAATGTACTCTTTTGTCATTTTTGGAAGTGAAATGATCTGAAAGGAGCTGAGAACCAGTGGGGGTTCCAGATTCAACATTCCTTGGGGGAAGAGAATCAGAATAGCAGTGTGTGCTTCGTTGGCCATGAGAGCTCAGATAGTTGGTGGGTATAGGACACAGAGAGTCAGGCTCAGCACCCTGGATGAGTACAAAACTTCAACAAAGGTACCTGGGGGTCTCAAACTTCTCAAAGTGCTTCTCAAAGCTGTTTTCTCATTTGTGTCTTTCAAAAGCCCTCTGAGGTCAGTGTTTGAGATCTCCTTTGACTAGGGAGAAAACAACAAGCAGAGTTATTTTTTTTATTAAATTAAATGGCAGAGTCATGAGTGAACCAGCCCACCTTCTTCCACATGGAAAATGGCCCATGCAAGCAGGGAAGGTGGGGCTTTGATGGTTTTAGGAGAGCGGGAGTCCAGGGGCCCTGCAATTCAGAAATACTTTCATTCTAGGGAGGTAGATCCATCAGTACTGTGCCGCATAACGGAGACAAAAACTGGCAACACTGTTATTTAATTGTTATTTGTGTTCCCCACCAGCACCATCAAATGTTATTGCTGGTCATTCACAGGAAGCTAACCAAGAAACCTGAGGGTTCTTGTGTGCACTGAGCATGCTGCACCCGGGATAGCCATTCTCTCTTGCCTAGCAGACTCCTCCCTCACCGCGGCCAGTTTCGCTTTTAATGACGCTGCTTGGTGGGAACACTGGCGGCAGTCCTGCTTTCTCACAACATCTTACAACATCTGGTGAGGTGAGTGTTAGGAATCCCCATCTGAGTGGCTCAGGTCCAGGAGGCACAATAGCTCTTTGAGGTGGGGGAGGTCTTCTTTCTGGACCAGACTCAGGGAGCGGCAGTTCCCCTCGAACCACTCACATGGGCTGCTGCTATCTTACCAGCAATGTACAAGGACTCCTAGCTCCTCCGTCCTCACGGGTGTTTGTCATTTCTTTGATCACAGCTGTCCAGACAGGGGCGAGAGGGAACCTCGGTGAAGTCTGATTTGCATTTTCCCGAGGGCTAAGGCTGTTGAACCTTTTTTCAGGTTCTCTTTGATGGTTAGAATGACCTCTTTTGTGAACTGTCCTTTAGTTCATGTGTCAGTTTTCTGACTTTATTTGGGTCGAGCGGGATTTTCAGACTTGACTGTTCGGAGTTCTTTATATTGTCTAACACCAACCCCGGTCAGATGTGCAGATGGCGGACTTCCCTTGTGTCCTGTAGCCTGTTTCTTCAGCTTGTTTCCTCTGCTTTGCAGAAGCTCTTCCACTTTGCACAATCCCCAGAGTCCACCCGCCGCCACCAGCCTGGCTCAGGTGTTCACTGCTGTCCTTTGTGATCTTTGCTTTCTCTGACCCAGTACTAGAAATTGCTTTGCTTCCTTCCCTAGTAAGGGTTCATCGAACCTGAATTCTTTCACAAAAAAAAACTCTGCTGTATCACAGAGGGTCCCGAGACAGAGGCTCAACTTACAATGTTCTGAATACAATCATGCAAAAGCAGTGTGCATTCAATAGGAACTGTACTCTGGATTTTGAATTTCAAGTGTCTCCATCAATGTATGGGCTGATACTCTCTTGGGAACAGCATCAAGCCACAGCTCCGTGTCAACCATATGACCCTGAGGGGGAACAACCAGTATGTCAAGGTGTACTCTGTCATTAAGTTATGATGTAAGGTGTGTAAAATACTGTCGTTTTACGGTATTTTCAACTTACACTGTATTTAGTGAGTGATAGTCCACATTGGGGTTTATGCTGCTGGAATGATGGTTTATTTACTGACATACAGGAAGGTTAGAACTGGTAAAGGCACTAACAGTGTGAGCCTGGTGACTGAAGCTCATATCCTAGAAGGAATATGTGGAAGGAAGGAACTGAATATACAAAGTTGACCTCTGACCTCTGCACATGCACAGTAACTAACTTATTGTCACGTGATGATAATTAGTAAAAACAAAAAAATCATAGGTTTAGGACAAGGACAATTTTGTTGCTATGACAAAATTCCCCAACAAAAGGAATTTAAAGAAGAAAGGGTTTATTTTACCCACAATTCCAGGTTCCGGTATGTCATCACAGGGAACTCAAGGTGGCAGGAACTCGAAGCAACTGGTCACATCACATCCACAGTCAACACCAAAGGGCAGTGAATCAATGAGTGCGTGTTAGTGCTCAGCTTACTGTCTCCTTTCTTAGGCAATTCAGAAACTGCTTGCTAGGGAATGGTGCCAACCACAATGGGCAGGTTTTCTCACTTCATTTAACATAATCAAGAAAATCCCTCAGAGACATGAAGACGAACCTATTCTAAAGAACCCTCACAGAGTCTCCCCTCCCTTCCCAAGGAATTCTAGGTTATGTCAACCGCACAGTTAAAACTCACCATCCCACGAGGAGGAAGGAAACAGAGATTTTGTGATTTAGAAGTTAGCATATTAAGTTGTTATTTTGTTATTTACTCACAGAATGGTGGGTTTCGTTTTAATTTTATGTGTCTATCATTTATTTTTCTCATTCAACCCCCATTGCTCTCTCTTGATTCCTTCTGTTGATCTTTTCTTCTTACCAAATAAATTCCTTATATGTTTCACACACACATACACACACACACACACCTTAAATATACATTTTGAAGGTGAGACAAAATATGTGTCTTTCTAGTTTTCTTGGACTAAGTTGATGATCTCCAGTCTCATCCATTTACAGTATTTCCTACAAAGGACATAATTTCATTCCTCTTTGTGACTAGTTAAAATTCCATTAATGGTGTGCACATTTTCTTTATCCCTTCATCTGTTGATAGCTATCTACACTAATTCTACTGCTTGGCTACTGTGACTAACATAGAAGTGGGCATGAGTTTGTGCATCTGTTGCATCCTGACTTGGATCCCTTCAGGTGTATGCATGCAGAAATACCATAGGTTGGTCTGATATTTCTTCTTCTCCTTCTTCTTTTTAAAGAAACTTCTAGAATGATTTTCATAGTGGATTCACTAATTTACTTTACACATCCAGCATGTAAGCGTTCCTCACCCCTGCATGCTTACTAGTGTTCACTGTTTGCTTGACTATAGCTATTCTTAACTCCCGCAAGATGGAGTATAGTTTGGTATGCATTTTTCCTGATGGATAAGTGTGCTGAGCATTTTTTCATGCATCGATTATCCATTTGTGCTTCTTATTAGAATTATTTGTTCATTTATCTGCCAATTAGTTGATTGATTAGATGATTTAAAGCATCCTGTCTAATCTTTTTACTTTGTTTATGTATATTCTAGATACTAAGCCCCTGTCAAGTGCATAGCTAGCAAAGATTATGCTCTGCAGTCTCATTACTCAGTCATTTCTTCTGTTGTGCAGAGCTTTTAAGTTTCTTTCAATCCCATTTGTCAATTCTTGCTATCTTTTCCTGAGAGAAGGCACTAGTTCTTGTATGTGGGTGTGAGAAGAGCTTGAGGTGAACCAGGAGAGCCTAGAATGAGTAGCCAGGTTACACAACCTCAGCGGAATCTGCCAGTGGTGAGTAAGGACAGAGAGGGCTTGAGTGTCTTTACCTTTCTGTGTGTGAGTGAAGTGTCCTGTCTCTGGAGCATGGAACACAAAGACAACAACAGGACTGCTCAGTCATCAATGCCAAAACCCAGGAGAAAAGGTCACAAAATGTGGTGAAACCAACGCACTCTTGGGATTCCCTCGGGACCAGGCAATAATTTTGTGGTCCTCATTTTTTTTCTGTGTCATATGTCTATCTGTACTCGTCATACTTTCTTTAATACTATCTGGTCTGCAGTGTTTTGCTCTTTTTCTTTCTCTCACTCATATTTCATTATTGTTTACTTTCTCCCCCCCAACCTCATTTCTGCATTTAACTCACCAGAATGTGAAATGAAATTGCTGTACCCTTTTAGAAGCTGTGTATTTGTGACTTTAATCTTTGTATTCCTAGCTCTGAATTTGAAAGCAGTATAGTTTTTAATACTATTCTAGTGATTCTAATGATGTAAGTATAATAATCATTCTTTAACAAAATAAAATGACCTTTTATTTTAGTTTAAAATTTAAATTACATTTTTTTGAGAATTGAATACATGAATACTGTATTTACACGTCATTCCCATCTCTCTGTCTCCTCCTGAGATTCCTTCTATGTCGTCCAATCCTTACTACCTCTAAATTTATGGCCTCTTATTTTTTAAATTATTGCTTTAAACACACACATACATACACACACACACACACACACACACATGCTTATATATAAATAGAGTCTGCTGAGCTTACCTAGTGTGGCTCATCTGTGTACTTGTTTAGGGCTGACCACTTGGATTAATGATTCATTGTTTTTTATTAAGATTTAAACAGAGTTTATACACACACACACACACACACACACCATGACACACGTTGAGAGGTCAGAGGACAGTTTATGGAAATCTGTTCGCTCTTTCCAGTATGTGGGTCTGGGGACCACACTGAGGTCTTCAGGTAAGTTCTTGTCTTGGTTTTCTATTACTGTGATAAACATCATGAGCAGATGCACATTAGGGAAAAATTGGGTTTATTTCATCTTACAACTGTAGTCCATCATCTAGGGAAGTCTTGGCGAGGACTCAAGGCAGGAACCTGGAGGCAGGAACTGAAGCAGAGGCTGTAGAAGAATGCTGCCGACTTGTTCCTCATTGCTTACTCAGCCTGCTTCCCTATACACTTCAAGACCACCTGCCCGTAGGTGGTACCACTCACAGTGGCAGGGCCCTCCCACATCAACCACTTATTAGGAAAATGTCCCTCAGGCTTGCCTACAGGCCAGTCTTAAAGAAGGCATTTTCTCAATTATGGTTCCCTTTTCCCAAATGACTCTAGTTTGTGCCAAGTCAAGACATAAAACAACAGATTACCCATGACAGCACCCTTACCCTCTGAGCCATCTGGCCAGAGGGTAAGCCATCCCATAATGATCATTCTTCTTTTGACTCCATGAAACCTTAAAAATGATAGGTGACTCCAATTAATGTCTGTTTTGGTTCTTCAGCGTGTATCTACTCACTGAGAGTAAGTAACTTGTGCCAAGTGAAGCTGCCTCTTGTACCTATTAAAGACAGTTCCCCAAACACCAATTTCCCATAGGCTCCAATTGCTAGAGATGGCAAAACTGCACTTAAAAATGGCATCTTTGAAAACAAATGGGCCAAATGTGAAATAAAATCAAGCTAACCATGTATATACCTGCCTTATAAACAACAAATATTGAAGGGTAAACCAATGGGACTATTAGTGTTGGTTAAAAAGCAGAGATGAACACAAACAGAGCACCTCACACTGAACTAGGTCTTTTCTCTCTGTTAGAGTTTAATTATCACAGTGGCCCAGGGTTGCTGCTATTAATTTTATTTTAGGTAGGATTATCAAGACTTGGAAAAGTTAAAGGAATTATAAAACAAGTTACAGGATGTTCATCCTTATATGTACTGGTTGGAATCAGATTTTAGAGTACTACATATACATAGTGAGAAGGCTTAGGAATGGAAGCTATGTATAAACATTAACATTTAAAGGCAGATATGAAATTCATTTATATTTCACCTATGCCTGACACATATAGTCTGATGCAAATTCTATATAACTTAAAAACTAATTTTATGCATGAAACAGAGTTTTATGGTGTAGGACTTTCTATTTATAACATCGTGTCAGCATGTAAAAAGCATAAATTTTACAATCTCTTATGTCCTACTTTTCTAATTATGAACACTCAACCTGTAGTAATTACTATTTGTTTTGTAGCAGTTTGATGTTTTTTTTGTTGTTTTTTTTCTCCTTGTGTTAAAATATGCATAACGTAAGATATAATATTTGAATGATTTCAGGCATATATTTCAATGACATACACATTCATAATGTATACCATGCTTATATATTTCCATATATATATATTTATATTATATTTTTATTTTTCATGATCCCAAGCAGAAACTTTACTAAGCAGTCATATGGTGGTTTGCATAAGAATGACCCAGATAGGTTCATATATTTGAATGCTTAGTCACCAGGGAGTGAAACTATTTAAGAAGGATAAGGAGGTACAGCCTTCTTGGAGTAAGTGTGGCCTTATGGGAAGAAGTATGTTGCTGGGGTTGGGCTTTGGAGTTTCAAAACCCCATGCCAGGCCCTCTCTCTCTCTCTCTCTCTCTCTCTCTCTCTCTGTCTGTCTCTCTCTCTCTCTCTCTCTGTCTCTCTCCCTGCTCCCTGCAAATCAGGATATAAAGCTCACAGCTACTGCTCCAATACCATGCTTGTCTGCTTCCCATATAAGCTCCCAATTAAATGCTTTCTTGTATAAGTTGCCTTTGTCATGGTGGCATCTCATAGGAATAAAACAGTAACTAAGACAGAAGTTGGTACCAGAAGTGGGGTATTGATGACAGGACTAATCAGGCTGCTGTTTGGAGGAATATGGAAGACTGAAATTTGGGGCTAGAAAAGTGGTAGAATGTTTTTAAGTGGGGCTTAATGGGCCATTCTAGTAGGAACATGGACGGCAGTAGTACTGAGGGCATTGTGTAACTGTGGGAGCCATATTGAGAGGTTTCAGAAGGGAAAAATATTAGAGACCGTCCCTGTGCTCTCTTGGCAAAGAATGTCACTGGTCTGTGGCCTTGTCAGCCGAAGGCTAAATTGAAGAGTTTGGGACTGATGTCCCTGGCCAAGACTGTCTCGTATTGACTGTGTTTTGTTATCAGTGCTCACTCTTGCAGATCTATGATGAAAAGGAGCAAGTGCAGTGAAGAAAAATCCTAAATATACAGTTTGAAAAGAAAAAGAGTGATGGAAAGACCTGAAAGGGACAGAAACCTCATGAGAAGACCAACAGAGACAGCTAATCCAGTTTCATGGGGGCTTTCAGAGACTGAGACATCAACCAAGGAGCACGCATGGTCTGGACCTAGGCCCCCTGCACACAGCTGACAGGCGGCTTGATCTTCATATGGGGCACCTGGCAAGTGGAGGGGGTGGCTGTTTCAAACGTGAACTCTATTGCCTGCTTTTGGATCACTTCTCCCAGGCAGGGCTGCCTTGTCTGGCCTCAGGGGATGAAGTTATGTGCAGTCCTGAAGTGACTTGACGTGCTGGGGAAAGTTAATATGCGGGGGAGGGGAACTCTCTTTTCTGTGGGAAAGTGAAAGGGGAAGGGGGAAGGAGGGAAAGTGGGAGAATTGGGAGGAGGGGACAGCCATGGAATTAACATAAATAAACTAATATAAAATTACAAAGAGAAATATACATATAAATGTATAGGGCTCATATTAAACCAACATGACAAAGGTTGAAATAGATACTTAATTTTCAAAATTTATTTTAATTGTCCTATCATAAACTCCCATGAAATGCACTTAAAATGGATATATACATAATTTAAACTATGTATATTTTATCATAAATAAATGTTCTTATTTGCAAAAAAAAAAAGAAACAAAAAGAAAAGAAAAAAGAGCATCAGAGACTGTAATGTTATAGCCAAGTCTAGTGTCCAAGGAGATGAAAAGTAGAGAGAGAAGCCTGGTGCTGAATGGAATAATGGAAGTGCTGCCCTAATGGCATTACCCCATCCAGCTAAGCTTCCAACTTTGGAGAAAGAATTAAAGGAAAGCACAAGTAAAAAGGAAACCACCAATAATGGAACGTTTATAGAAACGTCATTGAAGAAGGATGGTGGGTTCCAGTCCTAGCAAGCAGAAGAACTTGGTAGCTTTGACTATGTGGTTCTGCCTTAGAGCTAAGAACTATATAGGTGTAAAGGGTTTGTGGAGTCCCTCCCCCCCCACCATTGTTAAAGAAAGCCTCAGAGGTCAGGCATGTGTCAGGGGATTGATTCCCTGCATAGAGACCTACAGAGGCCATTGCATTGTGTGAGCTGTGAAAGTGAAGCCTGGGTTGCATTGGAGGCCCCAACTTGTTGGGAATTCAAGAGTCATGGGAACCTGGCAAAGAGAGTGGAGAACAAGAAGTAGAACTGTCCCAAAAGAAAAATGTGTGTTGAAGTCAGCAAAGCTGAAAGGGAGGAGTCATATTCCATAAGTGCTTTGACATCAGGCATGAAGGTATAGGGTTTGAAGTCTGCCCTACTGATTTTTGTCTTGCCTTGGTCCAGCATTTACTCATTATTCTTACTTCCTTTTTTTTTTTTTTTGGAATGGTAACACATATTCTGTGCCATTGTGTATTAGCGGTATGTGATCTGCTTATTGATTTTGATTTTACAGGAGGTTACAGTTAAGAGATTGCTTTGAGTCTCAGAGGAGACTTTGGATTTTGGAATTTTAAACAGTGTTGAGACTGTGAAAGACTATGGAGACTTGAGGTTGGACTAAATTAATTTTGCATTATGATATGGCTACAAACCTATGGGAGCCTGGGAGTGGGATGTGATGGTTGGAATGAGAATGGCCCCCGTAAGCTCATACATTTGGATGTTTAGTCACCACTGAGTGAAACTATTTAAGAAGGATTAAAAAGATTAGGAGGTGTGGCCTTGTTAGAGGAAAGGGTGTCATTGGGGGTGGGCTTAGAGGTTTTAGAAGTCCATGTCAGGCCCACTGTTTCTCTCTTCTTGCTACCTGAGGATCAGGAAGCAAAGCTCTCAGCTTCTTCAGCACCATGTCTGTCTTCTTCCTGCCATAATGGTTATGGAATAACCCTTTAAGATGTAACCAAGCCCAATTAAATGCTTCCTTTTATAAGTTGCCTTGATCATGGTGTCTCCTTACAAGAATAGAACAGCAACTAAGACAAGTAATTTTTTTATTCTATTTTGCCTCAGCCCTGGTTCTCTTTATTTTATTTTCTAGGCACTATTGTTCCTCACAATCCCCAGATAGCATTAGTGGCAAGAAGCAGAATATAGTGGTTATGAAAATAACTCTAATACCAGAAACACTTTCAAAACATGACTTCTTTGGGGAGTTGTTATTTATTTTTGTATTCCAGGACTATGATTACAAAAATATTTTGTGGTTGCTTCCTTCCTCTTTCATTTCAGGTAAAAGAAGCAAGGTTTTTGCTGTACTTGAAAGGCCAAGACTCAGTAACTTCAATTATTCATAGGAAATGAAGAGTTGGCTATAGAATATTAGAATATTAGTAGGATAATGCTACTAATAAAAGTTAGAAGGACATATATTGGCCACACAAAGAAATAATGAAGGTTAGTAGTCCTTCTTACTACAGGAAATGATCTCAAAGTCTATGTCATAAATGTAGTATCAAAAGGAAAGACAAACAGCAGATACATACAATACACACACACACACAATCCTAGTGAGTTTATGTACTTACACATGCATGAGCAAAATAAATTAGAGCTGCTTTAGTGTTTAATTTTATGTTTTATCAGCTTCGCTGATTTTATGTTTTGCTATGAGGTACCCAGGTTAAATAGAATTTCTGGATGGGCCTGTTAGAATGCTTCCACATGAATTTATCCTTTAAACAAGTGAATGGAGTACAGCAAATTAGCCTGCCCAAGAGTAGGGCGTGGTAGATCTTCTATCTACCAAAGGCCTGAATGGAACAAAAATAGAAGGAGGAATTGATTCCTTTCTCTTCCTGCTTGTCTGATGAGCTGGGACATGGGCCTTCTCTGGTCCTTGGCCTAGAATTTACATTACCAAACTCCCTGGGTTCTCAGACTTGAGACTTGACTAGAATTATGTAACTAACTTCCCACAGCACATTGATTGCAGGAGATGGTGGGGCTTAGTCTCATTAAGCATATGTGCCAGTTCTAATAAATTTTTGTATTTGTATGTCATCTGTTGTATTGGCTTTGTTTCTCTCAAGACACCTCACTAATCAGTCTATCTGTCTGTCTGCCTGCCTACCTATCAACAGAAAGACAGATGTATAATCTAAATATTAGTCCTAATTTTGCTCTGATCCAAGGGCAAAGAACTTATAGAGTTTTCTTTTAAATACATTGAAAGTGGGATTTTGCTTGTAGGGAGAGTTGAGTCTAATGTAAATGCATGTCTAATTCTCTTGGGAGACAATGGAATATACATGATAGCTAGGCCTTCTTCCTTGGTCTAGCATGGTAACCACAAAGTCACAAAAGCCTAGAAAAATAACAAGGTCCCTTTAAAAATGCTCTTGCCTGGGCCATCAAAACATGGTTAGTTAAACCTGTCATCTAGAAGCCTTGGAGGAAAACAGGCCTGGGGTGACAACTATGGTCCAAAGACTTTAGGCTAATACTTTTACCTGTCTAAGCCAGAAAAATAAAATCTATACTATGAAGTGGATATGGGAATCCAATGAAGTAATTCATGTACAATTGCCTGGTGCAAAGAACAAGGTAAATACTCATTGACCAAATGGCTTATCTTAAAATATTATTTCTCTTAAATGACAGTAATGGCTGCTGTTTGTTTTTAAAGGCATTTTCCATGTTATCAGAATGATTGTATATCTTCTTTACAACCTGTGAAGGAATCATTATGATTCTGGTTGTTGTTTGCAGATGAGAAACCGAATCTCAGAGAAGCAGGCAAGGTCACAGAATGTGGGAGCTGTTATCTGCTTTCTTGACCTGCTCACAAGCCTGCCTTCACCCCTCACACTCAGGACCAAATCTGACCTTGTACTGTGGTCCAACCACATAAGGCTTTCCTGGGAGCAAGATGTTTATTGTTTAGTAAGGATAGGAAGAGGTACGTGTGTGTGTGTGTGTGTGTGTGTGTGTGTGAGCGCGTGTGCACGCACTCAAATGCGCTCGCACTTTTTAGTATATGACCTGTCTTTTTCTAGTTTTTTCCTGGGAAGGGAAGTGATTGACTTTTATTTCTGCTTCAGGCTTTTGGCGGTTGTTTGTTCCCATCAACAAGTGCAATATCACTAAATCAGAGCCGCCCAGTCAGTGGAGCTAGCCAGCTGGTGATGCTGAGCAGTCAATGATGGCATAAATCATAGTTGCTCAGTCCATCAGTATCCAAGTGCAGAGAGGCTAGAAAGCTGATCACATTGACAGAAAGATGCTGAAAGGCCACTGACCTCTTTTAGGACTGTCTTACACATCATGACTTCACATGTGGAACCTTCCAAACATAGGTGTATGGAGTCTGCAACCAAATCCTGTGACACTGAGTTGACCTCCAAGTCCTCAGTCTTCAACAAAATCTCAATCAAGTGAGCTATAAGGTCTAAAAAAATATTGTAGCTCACCACTTTGGATATGACATCTCTTCCTAATGGCCTTTGTCTTATCCATGTGGCTGTCCCCTCTTTTTTTTTTTAAACGAGTCCTTTACTAAAATTGTTTTGTCTATGATCCCCTTTTTCTCTCTTAGTTTTGAAAGGATCAAGCATCACCACAAGTCTGGGGTTACTGGAAATGCCTCCAGGGCTTCCTCTGCTCTTCAGTCTTCCCCCAGACAGAGCTATGACTAGAATTTTTTGAGCTTCAATATTTTTCTTAAAGCTGCCAGTTACTCTTTCTCAAGAGTATGGCCTCCAGAGTTGGATCTGGTGCCAACTTTTGTGCATATAATATACTTATCTGAAGAGAAAACATTCATTTAGAATAATGGAGGGCAATGTCAGTCAGCATAATCTGTAATAAGCAGTATGGTTAGGAATAGTAGTTAACTCATGAGCTATTGCTTAAACAGGGTGTTGCAGAAAGGCAAAAGTCTGCCCAGAGGGATTAGTATAATATAATGGCCGGAAGAGAACTTACTTGCTGATCTAACAGACCCGATGTTGAGATGATTCCATTGTAACATCACAGTTACTAGTGGGAAGGAATTATTCAATAGGTGGTCTAACAATGTCACAGATGTTCCTTCTTCCGAAGGAAAGCCATAGTTTCCATTTGGATCTATAACAGGAAGTAATCCATCCTGTTACAAAGAATGTACCATTTCCTTCCCATGTGCATAGCAAGCGGCAGTTTGGGGATTTTGTTAGAAATGATGTTTTCATGAGAGAATGCCTTCCTATGACACACTCTCAGGTTAGAGAGGAAAAGGAGCCAGCCTTGCACTGGATGCCAAATGTAAATTGGAATCATATAAAAAGCACTCAGCATTTTCCGACAGAAATTATTGAGTATAAACCATCTGTACAGAACTCAGCTGGTGGTGCATTTGCAGTTGCAGAGGTTGAGATACTGGTCAGCAGAATCTATGGTCACCGTCTGAAACATAGTCAGGAAATTTAAAAAGGGAAAATTCAGGGCTAGAATAGAGGTCATAGAAGTGTGTGATTAGCACTTACAAAGTCTTAAATTTGATCCCCACTACAACGCTTGCTAAAGGAGGAATTGGGTATCCAAAGATAGCCAATAGCCATAGTCAGGAGTCCATGGAAGATACTCAGGAAGACAGGCAATGATCATCCAAGTCAATCAGGCTGTCAGATGCCTCAGAGGTTAAAAGCTCTACGTGCTCTTCCAGAGGACACAAGTTTGATTCCCAGTATCAATGTGGAAGCTCACAGCCTTCTGTAACTCCAGTCCCAGGGGATCTGATGTCTCCCTCTGTCTTCTGCAGGCACCAGGCATACACATAGTGCACTGATAACCATGAAGGAAAAACACTCTTAACACATAGAAAAATAATAAATAAACCTAGAAAACAAAGACCAGGCTGTGTTCTCCACAAGTTTGGTGATGGGAGAATTGCCAGCTCCTAAGTAGCCACTGCATGTCCTGTGTCATAGAGTTGAGAAATAAATAATAAGTTATATGTTTTGATTATCATCAGAGTCACTGAAAGTCTTTTGTCAATGTCACCCAACTTGAATTCAGGCTTCCCTCTTGATGTTGTTGAGTGCTCGAATATACTAACCCTACTTGACTTAGGGGAACAAGAGAAGTGGGCAGTGCTGCTTTGTATCATCCTCACACCCCATCCCTTCATCAAGAGGTACCAAACTTCACAGAGACATGGTGCTTTTTCCATTTGAATCCTAGTTGTCATAGCTGTCATGTGCTTTGTTCCCCTCCTGGAGATTCTCCAAGTATTTGCTACAGGCTAAATTGAAGTTCTCATCTCCAAGAACTCAGGTTATAACTATATTTGGATCGATGCAAACTCTATTTGCAGGATGTTAGAAGTTACTGACTTTAAACTTTTGTTCATTCAAGAGCTAGAACTGTATTGCTTTGGATTGTGTCTTTGGGTGTTTGACAGGCATGACATTAAAGAGGTAATTGAGGTAAATGATGTCACAAGAGTGGTTTCACATGATTTACCAATCATAAGAGGAGGAGATCAGGACACAGGCACACTAAGAGAGGCCATGTGAGGGTACAGGGAGAAGGCAGGATCTCCACAAAGGAGGAGGGAAGCTCAGGAGACGTCAACCCTTCTCACACCTAGAGCTTGGACTGCTAATCTCCGGAAATGTGAGGAAACACATTTCTTTTTAATATGATACTTTACAGCAGCCATAGCAGATCAATACAGCACTCTTTCTGTCTCCTGAGGAGAGCCAAGGGCAATTGTGTTTGGTAAACACATACAAAGGCCAGAGATGACCCATATCAAGCCTAAACTCCTGCTGCTTCTTGTTTATAAGCTCCTCCTCCATCTGGATCCTGTCTCCTGGAGACCAGGTTCTCTGCCACTCCACATGCTCTGCAGGATTTTGTTCTTATTTGGGGGATACTGCTTCTACTGATTGGGGTGTCCTTCTTTGCATTTCTACCTGCCTGGCCTCCAGGGTCTAGTCCATAACTCATCTTTTTCTGTATGTCCTCCCCACTTTATAATTTGTACAATACTATTTGGGGTTCAACTTTCTTTCTTTCTTTCTTTCTTTCTTTCTTTCTTTCTTTCTTTCTTTCTTTCTTTCTTTCTTTCTTTGTTTTCTTCCTTTCTTTCTTAACAGTATACCCACCTGTAAAAAAAATTGAAGTGCTTACAGAAGTCATAAAGTGTAGCAGAACCCCATAATTTCAGCACAGGAGAGAAAGGAAAGCGAAGGCAAAGCTATAAAAGGGAGCTGGCACGGAAACAAAGAGCTGAAAGCTGCACCTTGCTGTACATTTGGCTCACTCCCACCTGAGCAGGGAGATTTTACAGTTCCGAAATCCACGCTGTGTACAAGATAGAAACAGACCGATTGCTCAAGAGAAGGATAATTGTCCTTGGTATTGCCAAAGAAATGCATCTCTCCTGAGCGTTCTAGAACTACTTAACATAAAGAACAGCCCCACCAGTAATGAGATCCGATCCATGTTCTCACAGTTAAACAAAAGTTGAATTTCAGCAAGGGCCGCTGCACAGATGTTGTTGGTTACCTAGTCATTCCTGTGACAAACACCTGAGGGAAACAGTGTGAAGGAGGGGAAATATATTTTGCTTCATGGTGTCAGCGGTTTCAGGACATTGTTTTGGTGACACCATTGTTTCTGGGCATACAGTGGGGCAGCAGAGCATGGTAGCTGGGGATGGTGGGCAGAGTCCTTCATCTACTGGTGGCTGGGAGGACAGAGATGACAGACGTCCCCGAGACCAGTCTATCTTTATAGTCTATATTGACCCATTTCTTCCAAACCCCACTTCCTGATTTCTGCCACCTCTTGATAATTAGAGCATCAGCAGATCAATCACATATATACATATGTATACATATATACATATATACATACGTGTATACATATGTATATATGTATATGTATGTATGTATATATATATATTTCATCATATTGTTTCAATTGAACTTTGATATTCCTGGAGGGGAAGAGATGGGCCAGGCTTGAAAACAAGTGTGTAATAATAAGCAATGGACTCCGTAATGGCAGTAGGCAACATGCCATTCTGGGTCACCAGCTGAATTTTGCTTGATTGCTCAAGGTGTACATAGCCAATAACATATTGTTCCATTTGTCAGTGTTCTGAAGCCAAAGGTCAGGAACACACTTGGAGTCAAAATTAGTTAGAGTCCTGGCCTGGCTCCTCGAAGGGGATAAACATATGGAAAGAAGAGGAACAAGGCATAAGTGTTCATAGAACAGGGTTTTATTATGCAGGAGTTTGGAGACAGAATTCCCAGAAGTAAGGTCTTGCTCTGAATTGGTTACCATTAGAATTTGGGCAATTCTGATTGTGTATCTGCGTTTTTGATTCGGGAGACAGAAAGGATGGATAATGGCTAACACTGTGATTATTACGAAGCTCTCAAGTGTAGGGAGAGAAACTGGTGGTGAGTATGTCGACATTATCCTTGGGTATCCTTGGACACGATTGTGTGACAGGCTCATTTTGTCTCACTTCATTTGAGTGTTAAGTGACCATCTAACATTGCTTCCTATAAACAGCAAGACCTGCCTATGAGTGCCCAGCATCTCCTGTTCTCTTTCTGACACCGTGTGTGCAGAAGAGTGGTTAAGGTTCCCCTTTCTTCACAGCTTCTCCAGCATGAACTGTCACTTGAGTTTTTGATCTTAGCCATTCTGATGGGTGTAATGTGAAATCTCAGGGTCATTTTGATTTGCATCTCCCTGATGACTAAGGACGTTGAACATTTCTTTAAGAGTTTCTCTGCCATTTGATACTCCTCAGTTGAAAATTCTCTGTTTAGCTCTGTCTCCCAGTTTTTAATTGGATTATTTGGTTTGTTGGTATTTAACTTCTTGAGTTTTTTATATATTCTGGATATTAGCCCTCTATCAGATGTAGGTTGGTGAAGATCCTTTTCCATTCTGTCATTTCGTTCCATTGACCTTGTCCTTTGCTTTACAGAAGCTTTTCAGTTTCATGAGGTCCCATTTACAGATTGTTGATCTTAGAGCCTGAGCTCTTGGTGCTCTGTTAAGGAAGTTGTCTCCTGTGCCAGTGAGTTCAAGGCTCTTCCCCACTTTTTCTTTTAACAGATTTAGTGTGTATGGTTTTATGTCGAGGTCTTTGATTTACTTGGTCTTTACTTTTGTGCAGGGGATAAGTATGGATCTATTTACATTTTTATACTGGTGGGAATGCAATCTTGTACAACCACTGCTCAGATGTAGCCCATAGATAGTTCAGTCTCCATGTGGGTTCCCTAGTAAAGGGAGAAGAGACAGTCTGTGACATGTACTTGTTTGCCTGCTCCTTGGTCACTTCTCCCTGGTGGGGCGACCTAGCCAGCCCACAGCGAAAGAGGATCCAGACAGTCCTGGTGGGACCTGATAGGCTAGGGTCAGACAGTAGGGGAGAAGGACTTCCCCTATCAGTGGACTAGGGGATGGGGACAAGGGAGGAAAATAGAGGGATGGTGGGACTAAGAGGAGATGAGAGCGTGGGCTACAGCCAGGATACAAAGTGAATAAATTATAAAACAATAATAAGAAGAAGAACAGAAGAAGAAAAAGAAGAGTGATGAGGATGTACACCTACTGATTAATAAAGAAGAGAGCATGCTTTTAGTAAAACTTGGGTCTGAGTCTTCTCAAACACTCAGGCAACAAGGAGCATCAAGGCCTTTTTATTCCAAGCAATGAGAAAACATTCAATGCTTCAAAAGTTTTAGGGCAAATCTTTGCCCTAGGCAGTACCAGTCTTCAAAACTGATATTGACATGTTAATCCTGGAGCTGAGTCATCTTGTCCTGTTGCTAAGAATGTGCTGTGTGTATGAATATCCCTTAGTGCCTACAAGTTATAACCATGACTGCCTCACGTTGCTCATTTAAAAAAAATGGATCTTTTATATCATCGCACACTGATGACCGACAGTGATGGCCCAATGGGTAAAGGAGGCACTTGCTGAAAAGCCCGGCAACCTGCATTCTGTCCTCTGAATCCAAATAGTGGAAGGTGAGAACCAACTTCTACAAGTTGTCCTCTGCCGTTTATACAGGTGTTGTGGCACATGTGTAAGTACACACACACACACACTCTCTCTCTCCAAAAGGAAAAAAAATCTTTCATTTAATATAAATGTTTCCTTAAAAATAATAATCACTATAGCACTGTAGAAATGATCCTATCACTACTCCAAACTCTTGTTATCTTAGCTATTTATTCTAGCGTTTTATATGTATATTTTAAAGCCATTTTAATCATACTGCACCGTGTGATTTTACTTTATGATGTGCTGTCTTACCTTAACACCCATGCTTTTATTGTAATTATGGAATCATTGTGATGTCTTATCTCTTTCTCTTTCTTTATTGAAAATGGTTCTCTTTCATACAGGATATTCTGATTATGGTTTTCCCTCCCCAAACTTCTGCCAGATCTTTCCCACCCACCCAGATCCACACTATTTCTTGCTCTCTCTCATTAGAAACAGTCATCTAGAAATAAATAAATGGGCTGGAGAGATGGCTCAGTGTTGAGAGCTCTGGTTGCTTTTTCAGAGGACCTGAGTTCAATCCCCAGCACCCCCATGGTAGCTCCTAGGCTGTAACTCCAGCCCCAGATGGATCCAGTGCCCTCTTCTGGTGTGCACAGGCACCATGCACAGATATACATGCAGGAAGAAATACCCCTATACATAAAAAATAAAAATAATTAAAATAAGATAAAATCAAAACAAATAAACCAGAACAGAAACAAACAGGGTGAAAAAGGAGATGAAGAAAAAGGAGAAGCACAGAAAGACACAGACAGATCCACACACACAGAAATCCCATAAGAACACAAAACCAGAAGCATAACATATGTGCAATAGACTAGTAAGTTGAAAAAGGTTTAGACAAAGTATTATGAGACAAAACAAACAAACAAGTAAACAAACAACCAAAAAACCCTCCAAAACCACCATGGAGCTTGTCTTGTGTTGGCTACCTACTGCTGGGCATGGCGCCTCCCTTAATCGTAGTTTCTCACTGTCTTTCTTAAATGGCCATGTGAACTCTCATATCGGTTTTCCATTTCAGTTGTACTTCTGATAGGAAGAACACATAATGCTTTCCTTTTCCATTGTAAGATTTTTCTAGCTTATAGGATTTCCTTTTCCTTTTGGATCACTTTTCTTTTTTTCTAGACAGAAGGTTGTGAGACTCTCTTCATTCTTGAAGTTTGGAAGTTTATTCCAGAACATAGACAAATCTATTTCATCGTTCAATAGTATCATCTAAAATCCATGAGATGGTTTTGGCACAAAACCAGGCAGGTTTTGCTTCGGTCTCTGGCCATTCCTTTTCCCCTTGTCTTTTCTTTCTCTTGTGTTAGTTCATGCCCATTGCTCTCCTTTTCTGTAGGATAAATGCTCTGGGTTTTCCCTCAGTTGATCCTTTCAGGCCACGGAATTTAAGCAATAACAGTGATCAGCTCCTGATGACCTCCTGATGAATCAAATGAATTCATCGACTGATTTTCCTTTTAAACAAATGTTAGTATTCTGAAACAACCTACTTCTGGGTTACCTAGCAACTTATGACATCATCTTGTATCGCCCAGCCAGGTGGCCACACCTGGGGGCGTGGTTAGTAGTTACCTGACCTTTAAAAGGACAACCAGACACGCGTTCTCTCTCTTACTCCTCTAACTCCCTCTTTTACTCCTTTCTCTAGGGGAGCCCCCCTTTCCTCTCCTCTATCTCTCTCTCCCCCCATCATGGCCCACTCTCGCTCCCCCTCTCTCCTAATAAACCCCTTTCATAGAAAACCTGTTGTAAGCCTCATCTTATTTCTAACAACGAAAGGCTTTCTAAGGCCATCTTTTTCCTTATGCTGAGCTTGAATCTCCTTTGGCTTTTCAGTCATTGCGATTAGTCCCTCTGGTCCACAGTTTCACACTATTAGTTTTTGTTACCCAAGGTCATTTGTGGTATCAATATCTTAAATGGATGTCACCAACATGAAAAATTTATATTTTAAAAATAAAATGTATTATAGGGCATTATTAAAGGAGGCGGCCGGGAATATGGCTCAGGGGTAGAACATTTGCTTAGATGCACAACATGTCAACAACACACACATCCACACACACGCACTACAGCATTATAATTGTTCTATTTATTAGTAACTATCATTATTAGTCTCTCATTGTACCTAATTTTTAAATTAAAATTATCCTAGATTCCTATATGTGTGTAGGAAAAACCAAAGAATACGTGCATATAAAATTGATGCTGTCCATGGTTTCAGGCATTTGAGAATTGTTTTGGGACATGTCACTTGTAAGTAAGTAGGAACCACTATTTATTTATTTTTTATAGGTTGCCTTCTCCAGGCCCTAACCAGCTTTCTTTCACCAGGGACCTAACCCTTGTTTATTTTTACTCTTTGTGATTGTTAAGCACCCCTGGGATCTGGTTGTTTTTCGTTGAGCACATTGGGGTTCAGCCATTGCACGGGTATACAGTGGGGTGAGGCGGTGGAAGGTGACAGAGCTGTGGGGTGACCCTGACAGTTGGATGGGTTGCAGTGGGAAGTTATGTGTTCCCTATGATCATCAGGAAGCAAAAAGAACAAAATAAGTTCACTCGGCCTCAGGGGGGTCTGCAGTCCAGCCTTTTCTCACTCCGTCTGCTCCTTTGGCCTTAGACCCTGGCTAAGATTTGGGAACACTCAAGCTAGCTGAGGTCAGCTGTTCCTGTGCTGTCCAGAGAGCTTGTTAGATTAGGTTCTTCTCAAAATCTTCAGATCCTAGCCTAAGACTACGTTCTGATGTTACCTTCCCTCTTCCCAATCCAGCTTCCTCCTGGCCTTAGGGTTATGTAACGTGATAGAAAGAGTTATAACCCATATTCTCTGGCATCGGGATACCCCATTCCCAGTTGGCGATGCTGTTTGGAAAGGTTTATAAAGTGTGTGGGTGGCCTTACTGGAAGATGTGTGTCTCCGGGCCTCCTTCCATTCCTAGCACACACACTACTGTTTGACATTGGAAATGTGAGCTCTCAGCTTCTGCCACAGCGGCCATGGCTGCTGCTTGCTGCCATGCTCCCCAGGGCAGGGAACTCTTACCCTTTGGAACTGTAAGCCAAATAAATCCTTCCTTCTATCAGTTGCTTCTGTGTGTTGAAACTCATGCAGGTTCCACGCTAGTAAGCAGTTTGTCCAGTGTCTGAATCTGTGCTCTGCCTAGGGTCAATGGGATAAGACTGAGGTTGCGTGTGTAGGAAAGGCAGGGTGCGGCGGTATGCTAAGTTCCCCTTCTGCCATGTTTTCCCCACTTCATGTTTCACCCAGGGTATTCATGCCTATAATGTAAAAGTCAAGTTACAAGAAACTCCATGAGAATTCTTGGGGTGATGGGGGTGAACTAGCAGCCTGCCGACCCTCAGCTGCAGATAGAGTGCTCCATGTTTACTCAAGGCTTCAAGTGACAGTTTTCTTTAAGGCCACGCTTTTCCCATTGGTAGTTATGCTCACGAATGGCAGGCCTCGGTTTGTCCCGTGACTTCTGTCTAGTTATTCTGAAGCAAAGTTTTTAAATGTTCTCTTACGGGGAGGTTCTTAGTCCTGGATCTGAGGATGCCAGTGCAGCTCGGGCTAAACAGCTATACACAGGTCTTACCTCGCTGTGTAAAACAAGAAGTTGTTGCATAATAGTTTTTCTCTGCTAAAAGGAAGGAAGACATTCAGCACCCAATGGGTTTTTTTTTAAAATATATTTCAGGTTATAGATGATTGTTTAAGCTTGGTTATAAAATAACAAAAATACTGAGCACATGCTTGTCTAGCTCCTGACTCCTCACACCCCTCAGGATGGTCTTGGGAAAGGTGTGCCAGAAACAGAACACCACATCAGGGCACATTAATTCTTATCTTGAGCAGACAGCTCAGAGATTTATTGCATTATTAATTAAACAATATAAGAAAACCATTAGTGAATTAATCATTCATGTTCTTAATTTGGGTAATGTTTACCCATTCTACAAAAGTCACAAATGTGCATCATTGGCTAGAAGGTAAATCTTCTTGCCTTGTCTTTATCTTCCTGTACCCTCCCTTGAGGAAACTGCATTATTCACTCCTGTATGCTCCTCCATCTGTGACCTTCTTCTGTAGACAGTCAGATGAAACACTAAGTCTGTATCACAACCTCTAACCTCTTCCAGAGACGCATGGAAGCAGCTAAACAATGTGGAGTGTGTCTGTTTTCTGAGAAAACTGATACACAATGACATTAGAATTCCATGAACTTTCCATGAAATCGTGTTATTCTTTTGAGCTTATTCTATTGATTTTTCTTTCTCCAAACACTAGATGTTATAAAGGGGTACAGAGCATGCCAAGGTAACCATACTCTATGGTGTCCTGCGAAGTTTTTCAACAGCTAAGAACGAAGAAATGTAGACCAGTACTTCAGATGATAAATCCCCAAGGAAGTGATGAACATTTGAGATAATAGACATGCCAATTGTCCTGACTTGGTCATTCTGCAATGTCTACATCTATCAAAGCAACATATTTTGTCTCCTACATTTATGTGATGGTTTGTCAATGTAAAATGTAAGATTTTAAAAACTACAGAGAACATGAGGTAAGCACGCAGTGTGGTTAGCAGTACCATCGTTAACTTCAAAATAAAAGCCATTAACATAGATTCATGTGTTCCAATATTCATAAATATAGAGATATTACTATAAGTAATATCTTTATAGTATACATGGATTCGTGCATGTGCATACATATATAATCTTTTCTTCTATGCATATATATATATTTGTAGCTGAGCAGGTTGATATGCACAGACACCTATACATACATACATATATATATATATATATATTTTTGAGATAGGGTCTTTTGATGTAGTACTTACTGTTCTGGAGCTCACGTATATACTAGGCTGGCTTTGAACTTACAGAGATCCACCTGCCTCTGCCTCCAGTGTGCTGGGTTAAAGGCATACAAACCCATGCCTGACAGTTTTATTGTTTATTATGCATTTGTATGTGTCTATGTGAGTGTGTGCCACTTGTTTGTGGGTGCCCATATGGGTCAGAAGAAGGTGTCAGACCCCCTGAAGCTGGAGTTACTGCCAGTTATGTGTTCCTATTTCACACAGTTTCTGGTGTGGATGCTGGGAACTGAGCGCTAGTCTGTGCCAGAGCACCAGACACTCTCATCTTCTGAATCATCTCTCCAGTTCTTCCTTCTCTTTTCTCATACACAGCTCTATCATATTGTTCTGCACCAGGATATTTATATTAAGGTTTCTATTCATAGAATTCTCTCTCTCTATTGCTGCTGTGATATTTAGGAATATTCTGTGAGCACTGAGAACTGTCTAATGTAAGTGACACAGCTACAGGCAATTTTGCACCTTTTCCTTTGTGTACCTCCGTGAATGTCTGTAGAATTAATTCATAAAAAAAGCCATCAGTTTATCACAAATAGAGTGAAATTTCTGACAACAGACTGGACTATATCCACAGCAGTTTTCATGTCCAGACTGTGAGAAAGTGTTAGGTGGTTCTGAATCTTTCCAGAAGTCTTTCATTAACAGAGATCCCAGAGTCAGTAGACAAAACTTGTAGGAAAAGGCATTTCTTAATGTCTTAGTTAGTGTTTCTATTTTCAAATTTTTAAATTTAAATTTAAATTTTTGTTTTATTTTACATTTTTATTTTATATTAATCACAAGTTATGTACTTTGTATCCCAGCCATAGTAGCCCCCTTCTGCATTCCTACCTATCCCTCCCATCCCTCCCTCATCTCTTCCCTGCCCCTTTCCAAGTCCGCTGATAGGGGAGGTCCTCTTCCCCTTCTTTCTAACTCTAGCTTATCAGGTTTCTTCAGGACTGGCTGCAATGTCCTCTTCTGTTCCCTAGCAAGGCTGCTCCTCCCTCGGGGGGTGGGGGTGGTGTTGAAGAGCCAGCCATTGAATTCATGTCCAAAATAGTACCTGTTCCCCTTACTAGTGTACCCACTTGGATATTGAGCTACCATTTTCTACATTCAAGCAGGGATTCTAGGTTATATCCATACATGGTCCTTGGTTGGAGAAACAGACTCATAAAAGACCCCTGTGCCCTGATATATTTGGTCCTTGTGGAGCTCCTGTCCTCTCCAGGTCATACTAACTCCCCCTTCTTTCATATGATTTCCTGTACTCTGCCAAAGGGTTGGTTATGTGTCTTAATATTTGCTTTGATACACTGCTAGGTAGAGTCTTTCTGAGGCCCTCTGTGGTAGGCTCTTGTCCTGCTCCTGGTTTTTTCCTACATCCAATGTCCATCCCATTTGTCTTTCTAAGTGAGGATTAATCCTCTTACCCCAGGTCCTCTTTCTTGTTTATCTTCTTTAGGTGTATAGACTTCAGTATGTTTATCCTATCTTAGGGTTTCTATTAATGTGATAAAAGACCATGACTGGGGAGGAAAGGATTTTATTCCAGTTATACAATTGGCAGGTCCACAGTCCCTCCTAAGAGGAAGTTAGGACAGGAACTTGGAGGTAACAACTGAAGCAGGAGCCATGGAGAGGTGCAAATTACTGCGTGCTTCCTCAGGGCTAGCTCAGCTTCCTTTCTTTTTAAAAAATATTAATTCTTATTAATTTATTTTATATCCTAGTCATAGTCCCCTCCCTTCTTTCCTTCTGGTCCCATCCTCCGTCCCTGTTTCTCTTATCCTCCCTCCCCTACTCCTCAGAGGAGAGCCCCAACTACAGACCCCAGCAAATCAAGTAGCATCAGGACTGTATCCTCTCTCCTGTGGCCCTGCCAGGGGAAAGTGATCAAAAAGCGGCAACAGAGTCCATGTCAGAGTCATCCCTCGTTCCCCTTACTAGGAAACCCATATGAGGACTGAGCTGCCTATCAGCTACATCGGTGTAGGAGGCCTAGGTCTAGTCCATGCATGGTCATTGGTTGGTGCTTCAGTCTCCACAATCCTCTATCCTTCCCCTCGCCCACATTTCCACAAGACTCCCTGCACTCCATTCAATGTTTGGCTATAGGTCTCTGCATCTGTTTCCATCAGCTGCTGGATGGATCTACTTAGAGAGCAACTGTGCTAGGCTCCCATCAGCAAGCATTCAGCTTCCTTTTCTATAACCCCACCCTGAACCCCGTTCAGAACCACCTGGAACATGTGGGTCCTCCCACATCAATCACTTATTAAGAAAATGGAGTACAGCTTGTCTACAGGCTAATCCAGTGGGGGCCTTTTCTCAGTTGAGGTTCTCTCTTCCCAAATGACTCTGGCTTGTGTCAAGTTGGCATAAAACCAGCTAGCACACTTAGTGACTACTATGTCCGGTGGGTGGTTTTGTAACACCTTCACCTGCTGAGGATTTTGAAGGATCTAGCTGACCTACTGGGATACAGACTGAGGCCCCCTAAGCACCTAAGACTGGGAGTGACAGCGTCTGGGATGGGGTACAAGAGCAAGTCTGTTGAATATTCACGATTTACACGTGATCTACTCTAAAAGAGATTATGGACACATTTTAGTGGGATTTTTATCTTAATGCCATTTAAATGAATCCTATAGAAAATCATTCTGTAATAGTTCTCTCTAAAAATATCAGACATATCATAGGTTGTCTTATAAGAAGCTCTGTTTATATGCGTAAAATATTTTGCACCTAGAAAAATTGGTGTCACAAAAATGCAAATGACAGATAATAAAAAAAAAGTCATGTATATCCTCAGTCTACCAAATGACTTTATATTCCAGGATTCTTCCTCCTCACTATAAAATGAGAGTTTTATGGTATTTGATGGCTCCTTTTTAGCTTTGGAAGTATGCAAAAATGTGAACAGTCAAAAAATGGCCATATAGTCAGGGTAGAGATAGAGTCGTGGTTTGAATAAGAAATGTCCCCCTAAAGGGTCAAGCATTTGAACACTTGGTCCTCAGTTATTTGTGCTGATTGGATAGATTACAGAAAAATGCAGCCTTGGTACAGGGAGTTCACTTGGGGCGTGGGGGGAGGCTTTGAGATTTTAAAGCCTCCCACCACTATTGGTTTGCTCTCTCTGCTTCACGCTTGGGGTTAAAGATGTGATCTCTCAGAAGACAGTGCGGCAGAAAGAGCCAAGAGAGAGTTCTACATTTGGGTTGGCAGGCAGCAGGAGGAGAGAGAACCACTGGGCCTGGCTTGAGCTTCTGAAACTTTAAAGTCCACCCCCAGTGACACACTTTCTCCATTGAGACCACACCTACTTCAACAAAGCCACATTTCCTAATACTTTCAAATAATGGCACCCCCTATGAACCTATGGGGGGCATTTTAATTCAAACCACCACAGTACATGATATGCCTTTTGAATTTACATGTGGTTATATAGTTAAGAACCTATCCGAGTCTCAGCAGAGACTTTGGACCTGGACCAGTGTTGATACTGTGAAAGACTATGAAGATTTTTGAAGTTGGTCTAAATGCATTTTGCTTTATGAAAAGGTCACGAGCCTATAGGGGCCAGGGAGTGGAACTTTGTGGCTCTTATTAGAAGTTTTACCCGTAGGCTCAGGCATTTGCACATGTGTTTCCACATTTAGAGAAATTACAGGAAGGCAGAGCCATTCTGGAGGAAGTCCGTCACTGGGGTAGGCTTTGAGAGTTCAGAGCCTCATCTCACTTCCAGGGCTGTCTGTGCTCCATGCTTGGGGTAATGTGACATCCCAGCCTCCTGCCCCTGCCATGTTTGTTGCTTGCTACTATGCTTGCCCCTCCCTTTGAGATGAACTCTTATTCTTCTGAAACTGTAAGCCAAGATAAACTCTTTCACTTGATGCTTCTGGTCATGATGTTTTATCACAGCAGTAGGAGAGTAGCTGACACAAACGGCATCTACTTCTTCTGACTGTGGTGTTCTCCTGGGACACAGCCTAATGAACAGCACATAAAACATAGCCAGGAAACCTTCGTTAGTCTGTGAGAAATCAATGTGTACAGTGACCATGTTATAGGAACCTTTCGCTTATAGTTATTTCTCCTTTTTTTTTTTGGTAAACATAGTTCTCTTAATAAAGTGTCTAGCTTCTTCTGCATCCCCACATTCAGGAGCTAGTGGTAGAAGATGGAACTGGCCAATTACAGTAATTCACAACTCTTGTTTACAATTGGCTTTAACATGGTTCTCTGATATAAATTTGACTCGTCAGAAGAATATTGGTGCTGGAGAATTTACTTTAGGCTAATAGGAAGCTAGCAGTCCCCATCATTATGTCCACTTGACCCCTAAAGCTATTTAACCATACCTTTCCCAACTCAAGGGAGAGCCAGATTGAGAACAATGGAGGAAGCTGAAATCACAAAGCTTTATGACTCAGCTTCCTCCTTTATGACTCAGCTTCCTCTGTTGGAAGAATCTGAGGCCATGGTGACCATAGGATTTGTGACTTTGGGAGGGCTCTGCTTCTGGACTTTAAAGAAGTAAAATAATAAATTCCTTAAGGTTTTGACAGTTGGTTTTAATTTTATTTTATGTTTTGTTACTTGCAGCAAAAAGAATCCAAAGGCATTTCTTTTATGGTCATTATGCAGGTAGATGATACAAACTAAAGAGTTCCAATTGGTTCAATAGTCAGAAAATGAAGATGTGATTTTTTGTGTGTGTTCTTTCTCTTACTATGACAAAATTTAAGAAAAAAAAAAAACTAGGGAAGAATGTAGTGTTGCTCTTTTTCAAAGGCATGCCTGTCGCTAATTTTATAAACCATGCTGAGATATTACCCATATGGACAGTTCTAAAAACAATTTGTGAAAATGGATATGGTGAATATTTCTGCTTTAAAATACAATAACCTTGAAGTTTGTTATGTAGACTTAAACTTGATATATATATAATATATATATATTATATATATATATTCTTTTTTGCCACAAGCAAATCATCATCATCAACATCAAAAGCATATCTCAAATGTATGTAAAAATCCATGACTAGAACAAAATTTTGGCATTAATAAATGAATCAACAGAATGCAGAGAAAGCACAGTCTTCTGGGTTGAAATCTTTATAGTAGAGATACGTTGGCTCAATATTTCCTAGCTATCCACTCACAACAGGAAGCTGGGTGCTGAGGGATGGTTGCTTGAGGTTTAGGCCTCCACATGATTAGCCATCCCATTATGAGAGCAAATTATAGGATTAACTGAGGATGAGCTATTATTAGACCTGTCAATATCAGTTAATTGCTGCATAATGCTGCTTCTCATAGCTCATCTCTACTTCAATATAAGATCCCTCTCAAGACCAGAAATACAATACACAGCACACTTCTGCATGTGTGTGTGCATGTGCACACACACTTTTTACTTAGATAAGTACTTGTTTAAGAGACAAAGTTAATTTTCAGGTACATTGAATTTTTGTAAAATTCTGGTGAGAGGAGTGTGCAGCCCTGCATGGATGCTCTAATTTCAGGGCAATCTTTGCTTTTAGAAACTCTCATAGGACTCTAAGTATAGAGTCCCAAGGCCTTACAACAGAAAAAATAGAGCGAGTGGGTGACTGTGCTAAAAGTTAAGTTCTTTGACACCTGACTGACAGCTGTCGCTATTTGCAGCAAAGGAGCCTTTGCAATGAATTATGGTATTCTGGCGCTCTATTTTATTTTGCTTTTTTTCCCTCCCTATCACCTCTTTTCTACCCATTGATGATCCAGCTATTTCTTGAAGGTACAGTGGGTGGACAGTCCCTATTTTGAGAGTACAAAAGGGAATTTTCAGATTCTGCAACTGCAAGACCTGTGTCAGTTATAAAGGTACTGAATAGAGGTAGCATATATGGCATACTTTACTTCAAGGTCCAGAATCCTTTTAGGGGAGGTTAAGTCTCATGAGATTAATTGCATGCTTTCTATCACTTGTTGAGGTTGGGCCCATGTGGTAGAAGGCTGATGCGATACAAAGTGAGTGTGTAGTTTTGACATCTTTATAAAATATCAGACAAATATGGGTTTGCACACTCAAGTTAGTGGCTTCAATTTTGCTCTACTGATCTACATGTCTGATTTTTTTTTTCAGTTTCACATTTAAAGCCGCCCCAGTTCACCAAGAATTTCTGCCATTTAGTAATCACACTTCACAAGCTAGATAATGAGCCAATAAAAGATAAGCTTCATTTTCTTTATGTGCTTAAGGGGAGTAAGCTCTTGTGAGAATTGAGAGAAGACCTAGAGAGCAGGGTAACGTTTGGCCATTCAACAAACATCTGTTGATTATTACTCTGTTCTAGGGAGATGGTAGGACAGAAAATTAAAAGTAGTTTGTGGCACAGTACCTGATTCTAAGGAGCTTACCCTAGGGAAGGCAGAGGGACAAGAAGTTAATGATTCTGGATGAGAAGCGGTGGGCGGAGATAATGGTGGCCAAGTGTTAGAGGACAGAATAAATTTCTTTTTCTTTCTTTTCTTCTTTCTTTTTTTCGAGACAGAATTTCTCTGTGTAGTCCTAGCTGACCTGGACAGAGTAGGTTTCTTAATAGTGATGTCCCTGCCCCTAAGATATCTTTGAAAAATTAGAACAAAGAGAACTTAGGACAAGGGCAGTTCATACTGAAGAAAAATACATACAAATGCCACTGTTTCCCCCCTCCCTCCATAGTATGGGTGTGACCTCAGAGGCTGTGTTGCTGGGATGAATGAAGACGGAAACACGGTTTTTCAGGAATTTCGCAGTTGGGGACTTGGCGTATTAAGATGTTTGGATGTATGCAAGTCATACAATGTATACACAGCCTATGAAGGACAAATAGTTCTATGGTGAAACACATTATTTAATTAAAACCAAGGCCGGGATATAGGGGCAATAATAGTGACATCAACCCAAGTGCTGCTAGGGTTACCCTCAGTGGTGTACTTTGGATCACAGAATGTGTAAAGTAAGTCTATGTCTCCTGTTCAGATGGAAAGGGCACAGACAGGTCCACTGAGGTTGCTGATTCGAGGGGTCGATGGTTTGCTTGGGCAAGGTGCAAAACTGCATATTCCCTTTCCAGCATGCTTGAGACCATAACTTTGTCTGATTTCTTATTTTCAGATTTTTGCATACATATCCATATATACACATAAATACACATTTATATGCATATGTAATAAAATTGGAATCCGACACTAAATTCATCTATGTTTTATATGCACATACAAATAGTCTGGGAATAATTTTATCTAATATTTCTGGTGCATCTGTGTTCTAACTGTGGCTTGTTGTGTGGGATTTTCACTTGCAGTGGCTTGCCAGTGTTCTGAAAGTTTTAGGTTTGAGAGCATTTTGGGCAGCACATTTTCAGCTTAGTTAGTTTCACTTAGTTTCAACCATAGGTAGTCTTTGGGTTCAAAAACAGAGAGAGTGAGATTTGGTGGTATGCCCTACAAACAAACAAGCAGAGACGGTGTGACCTATACAAAAGTGAAGGAAGCCCAGGAAAGCAGGGCGGTGCCTGAGAGTCAAGCCACAGGTCAACACAGGGGCAGCATAGGAAGCTAGGAGTAAAGACTGTGAGGACAGGAGGGGCTCCAGGAACCCTCCTCTGCACTAGTGCCTCCAAATTCTGCCGCTAGCTACTACTTGGTGTTGGCTCAGGGGTATGTGTGTGGTAGTGACCGTCTTTCTGTTCTCTTGCTGTGATAAAACATCATGGCCAAGACAACTTACAAAAGAAGACATTTCACTGTGCTCACAGTTGTAGAGCATTAGAGTCCATGATGGTGAAGCCAAGGCATGGTGGCAGCAAAAGCAGAGAGCTCACAACGCACATTGTAAGCAGGAGGCTAAGCATCAGCTGGGGATGACAAGAAGCTTTTAAACTTCAAGCATACCTTCAGTGGCACACCTCCTCCAACAGGGTCCTCACCTCCTAATGCTTCCCATACTAACTGGGACCAAGCAGTCAAATATTTGAGCCTTTGGGGGCCATTCTCATGCCAGCCACCATAACCACCTTGTTGAAAATACAGTGCTGCCTGGCACAGTGGTACATGCCTGTGATCCTAGCAGTCTGAGAGGCAGAGGCAGGTGGGTCTCTGAATTCAAGGCCAGCCTGGTCTACAGAGTGTACCAAGGCCCCTGACACAAGGAACAAACTATAATTGGCCCTGTTCTGTGCAACTGAGATTACCTTTTCTGTGCAGCACCTGCAGGCCAGCTGAGTGGTCTTTCTGGTTTCCTCCTTGCTGATCTTTCTTGCGGAGCACTGTCTCTTCTTTAGTCCCTCCAAGGGAAGAGTGCCATTTGAACACTAACATTAAAAGCATTCTCTTAAGGATAGCGCAGGCTTTATAAGTAATAGTCATTAATGGAAACCTACTTGCCTGAGGACATCACACTTAACCATCCTAAAGAGGTTTACTGTCTTAGAAAAAAAATCAGGCTGGATTGAATTTGTATGTTGGGGAAAGAAATAGAAACCAAGAAACTCACTCCAGCTGTTCCGGGCCTTCATTTGTAGAGAGTATTGTATTGATAAGTCTGTTTTAGTTTGCTATGCTGTGTTTGGTTTCTGGTCAAATTGGTGGAATATTAGAATACAGAGTGCACATGCTCACTCTGGCAGCCTGGCTGGCTTTGGCAGAGGGATCGACGCTGGTATGTGTCACTGACCATAACCAGTTCTTTTTTCCCCTGACCCCTCTTGCCCAAACTAGAAAAGCACACTTCTTTAAGATTGCTTGGCAATGCCAATTTGTAATCTTGATCTTGACCTGGCAGAACAAAAGCAAACCTGTTTGGGTCCCACTCCATTCTTGCTGGCGCTCTAAAAGCATTAAGTAACCCCTGTGCTGTGCTGTTCATGAGCCGTCTGGGGTCTGCACCCCTGACTAAGACATTGTAGTGGATGCAAGTTACAGAACCCAAATCCACCTCTTTGAAAAAAGCCTGATGCTTTCTGCTAGAGCTTTCAGGTGTGCTGCTAAGTTACAAGTATGGAATCTCCCCTATTTCTTTATGAAGGCACTTAGTGCTATGAACTTTCCTCTTAGCACTGCTTTCATTTCTGTCCCATAAGTTTGGGTAATGGTGCCTTCATTTTAATTGAATACTAGAAAGTCTTTAATTTCTTTCTTTATTTTGAGCCTGACCCAGTGTTCATTGAACAGGGAGTTGTACAGTTTCCATGAATCTGTAGGTTTTCTGTTGTTTCTGTTGTTGAGTTCCAGCTTTAATCCATGGTGGTCTGATAAGATACAAAAGATTATTTCAATCCTCTTGTATCTGTTGAGGCTTGCTTTGTGACTGAGCATATGGTCAATTTTGGAGAAGGTTTTGAGAAGAAGTTATATTCCTTTGTGTTTGGGTAAAGTGTAAATATCTTAGGTCCTTTTGATTCATGATGTCTGTTAGTTTCTTTATTTCCCCATTTAGGTTCTGTCTCAATGATCTGTCCATTGGTGAGAGTGAGGTGTTGAAGTCTCCCACTATTAATGTGTGGGGTTCTATCTGTGATTTAAGCTTTAATAATGTTTCTTTTATGAATGAGGGTGCTCTTGCATTTGGGGTATAGATGTTCAGAATTGAGATGTCATCTTGGTGAATTTTTCCTTTGATGAGAATGAAGTGTCCTTCCCCATCTCTTTTGATTAATTTTAGTTAAAATTCCATTTTATGAGATACTAGAATGGAGTAGCCATTCTAGTATCTCCAGCTTGCTTCTTGGGTCCGCTTGCTTTTCCCATACCTTTACTCTAAGGTAATATTCATCTTTATTGCTGAGTTGTGTTTCTTGTATGGAACAGAATGATGGGTCGTGTTTTTGCATCCATTCTGTTAACCTGTGTCTTTTTATTGTGGAGTTGGGGCCATTGGTGTTGAGAGATACTAATGACCAGTGGGCTAAGCTTGCAGACAGGAGCCTATCAGAGTTGTTCTCTGAGGAGCTCTATCCAGCAGTACCTCAAAACATATGCTGAGACTCACAGCCAAACATTAGGTGATACAAATGGCTTCCTGTAGAAAAGTAGGAGGGAAGAGAAAAGGGCCTGGAGCTGACAGGAGCTCCACAAAATGACCAACAGAGCCACCTAACCAGGGCCCAGAGGGGTTTGCTGAGACTGAAGAATCAACCAAGGACCCTGCATAAATTAGGCCTAGGCCCTATACAAAGATGTAGCATATGGGCTACTTAGGCTTCATGTGGGTCCTTTAGTAAGGGAAGCAGGGACTGCATCTGGCAGGGACTCTTGCCAGCTCAGGGAGCAGATACCATGGAGATAACAGTCAGTGAACCAGGTGTGTGTTTGGGAAACTGTTCCTCGGCTTAAACTGGAGCCCAAAGTCCTTTCTTTATGCCTGTGGTGTTGCTGATGCAGTCCATGCATTCCTCCATCACTGTAGAGTTAGAGCAAGTCGGTTTCTTAGAATGTCACTTTTACCTTCCTTAAACCGGCGGGTAAAGGAGCCCCCCTCTCTCCTGTGTGCTCATGGTTTTCTTTTTTTAAGTTACTATTTTTAGAGCAGGCAATTTTAAAAGTCAAAAGGTTTTACAATGATTATAACGAAACCCAGCTTTTTTTTTCTTACTCATTCCTCCTCCTGAATCTAGCTACACAGAGACAAGTATCATTAACTCTTACTGCTTTTATTGCTAATATTTATCATATTCCATTTTCCAAATTATATAATTTTACTGTTCTTCCTTATTTTTATTGTTAGGTATTATCAACTGACTTGCTATGATTAAGTTTTCTTACTTAAAATTTCTTCCAGCTCTCTCTCCTCACATTTTTTTTTATTAAGCAGCACTGGGTTATAGTAATAGCTGGTATGTACATCTTTATGATAATGTGAGGCTTGTTCTCAGTGGAATCATTTATGTTTTAATTTTTTGCACAATCACTTTTAATGTCCTTTATAATTTTCTAACTTCAATTTTTTTTTTTGGAAAATCATTCTAACATATTTGAAAACTGTTTTTTTTTCTGTCTTACCTTCCCTTTGATTAATAGTTTAATGGAGGATAGAATACTTAAGTTATATCACTCAATTTCTTGTGGTATGGTTGAGAAGTCCAAAGGCACCTTGTTACTTCGTCTTGTCTTTTATTTGTTCTGACTAGGTCTTTGGTTTTCTGAGTGTTGTGATGACCAGCCTTGTGCTGGATAATCAGTAATCCCTGACTTCTACTTCAGGAAACTCACATTATTTCTTTGATGATGCTCTTCAACTTTTTCTCTCTGGAGGTCTCCTAGACCAGTCTTCCAACTGTTAGGTTTTGTTTCACTTTTCTTCTTTTCCGTTTCTTCTATGTATTCTTTTCGAATTAAAAAGTGTCTTTGAAATGTTTGGTCTTCCCCTGTTCTTACTAAGGAGTGAGAAACTAAAATAACGGCCACAACTCTGCAAGAGTAGCACCGTGGACTGAAAGTTTTTCTCATACATCTTTTAGCTGAGGACCTGGTCATTTTAGAGTGCCTTTCATGAACTCACAGCTTTAGATTAATTTTCTTGGTGTGTCGAAACTTCTGGTCCTCTTTGGTGTACACCTGTGTTGGGGGAGTTACCAGGAATATGAACTTCGGCAGAAACATTTGACTTCATGGGGCTAGAGAAATGGCTCAGCAGTTACAAGCACTGGCTGCTTTTACGGAGGACCTGGTTTCAGTTGCCAGCACCCACGTGAGTTGTGCACAACTGCCTGGAAATCCACTACCAGCCGATCTGACGTGTTCTTCTGGCTTCCACAGGCACCCACACACTCATGGTGCACACACATGCGCACACACACATTCTTGTGCACGTGCACACGTATGTAAACTCACACGCAGGCACATACATACAAGCAAATGAATAAATAAGTAAATCTCTGAAAAACAAATCGATGTGCAATGTTGATTCCCAGCTTGGTCCTCCTGCTTTCTATGGGGAAGTCTCTGGTTTTTGTCTCCGTAAGACTGTATCGCCGAAGATCCCTGCCAGGACTAGGGAATGATCTGCATCATGAAACGTCATCTAAAAGGTTTTCAGTTTGCTGTGTGGAGGAGAGAAGGTCCAGATACTCCTTTAAAATGCAGCATTTACCACAGCGGGACACAAAATGGAGTGCCGGCAACACCGCGAAGCCAAGGGGACTGTGTTGCAGCCTCGATGTTTGGATAATAAAGTCATTGTTTAGACAAACCTGCTGCGGAGGAAGATGCTCATATCGTAATAGATAATCAAAACCTTATGTAATAAAATATGTATAATATATTGTTTAAACAGCCAGACTATTAACTGAGAAATTGTTGTCACTATTTGAGTTACTATTTGAGTTCTAAGGCAAAAGCTGCATTAACAAGAAAAATGAGGCAGCCTGGCTCTTTACATGTAAAACTGAAGAGGGAACTTTTCAAAAGCCTTTCTCATTCAATGCCGTGTAAGGAGGCGATCAAAGTCCCAGTTGCTTTGGCTTTTTTCCTACTTCTCATTGGCTATGTGACTCATAGATACTTTTGCCTTGACTCTTTGGCCAGAATAGAAGGTGAAATACAGTACAAGCTGTGTGGCAACAAGTGACCCAGCAGCTCACTCTGTGGTATAAACTCTAGGAACCTGGGACCAGGAGCCATACAGGATGAAGAGTGAGAGCAAACAAGCTACAAGCATCCTTGGTAAACAATGTAGTTTCATTTTACTGAGGGTCTTAGGGAAGAAAAAAGATGTTAATCACACATCAATAAGTTGACTCTTAAGACTGTTGTGTTCTTTCTGTCATTCTCTCTCCTTCCTTCCCTATACCACTTTAATGAAATTTCCTTAAAATCGTGGATTTCCAAGGGATTTATTTTAGTTAAGCTTGTCAGTTTGTTTTTTACAGAATGCCTTCTATAAGCTTTTTCTTACTTGATCCGTTGATATGCCATATGAGACTGCTTAATATTTAACATTCCTAGTTTTGCTTGAGAATCGTAATTCGGTCACGGTATACTGTGTATGTTATAACACTTTTGAATTTGACTTGCTGGCATTTTCTTTGGGAATTCTTTTCATTTGCTGTCATAAATGGTGATGATCTGTAGGTTAGTGGGTGTGTAGAAATTCATGTTAGCATGGTTGTGGATGCAAGCAATTTATCAGTGTTAGGAGCAGGGCAGGGTTATTTCCACAACACATAAAATGCAGTAGATTATCTGTATTTCTAATAAGGGATTTCATTGTTTCTTTCTTAATAATTTATTAAATAAGTAGACATGGATGCCTGAAGAATTTTCTGTGTCTTTGATCACTGGGTGCATTGACCTATTTTCTGGTCATATTTCATCTGGTTTTGTATCAAAATACTGTTTGCATGTTGAAATGATTTGAGAAATATTCTGTGGCCTTTGGTTTTCCAGGAGACATTAGATAAATAGAGAACTACTACTTTCTTCAATATTTGATGGGGAGGACCTTGAACACCAGTTTCATGAGCCTAAGTCATGGTATAAAAAGATGATGTCTACACAGCTTCCCTGAGAAACCGAATCTAGCAGCTGTAGATTGGGAGAGAACTTAAACAGTGAGGAAAATGTATTTTAATTGCCAACGTTCTTGAAGATAAAGTTTCTGGTTAACTTTAGAAGGCTAGGGGACATTTGTTAACACAGGAGAGAAAGCGACTCTTTCTAACGAAATGTGCAAGAGACGATCTCTTCATGGAAAGGCTGTCAGAAGACTGTCGCCGTGAATGGAGAAGAGCCACACCTCCTGCCTGGAGGTGCTTATTTAGCTAATCAAATGCAGCTTGGCTTCACACAGGCTTTATGAAGGACCAAGAGTGAAATCAGACCAGAACGTTTTCAAGTGACTGGAGTTTTCAAAGACTACTTTGGATTTCCTTTTCTTTGTGTGTTTGAACAGTCATAAAGGAAACAGAAATCCAAAGGAACCATTCGTAACACCACTCTGTGAAGGTGTTGCCTACCCACAACTCTGAAGATCTGTCATATGAGCAAGTACAATCTGGACTTGGTCTTCTATTCCGGGCATGGTATCCAGGGTATTTCCTTCTACACTGTGTTGAAGAAAACGATATCACAATGTGATTGATTGCCACGGCCGCCCTCACTGGGTTGCTCTGCATTGCATCAGCTCCCAGGATAGGACAGAGCCAAATAAAAAGCTTAGCAAGTCCAACTGTAAGAACAGTGACGTGGGTTTATTTGAAGATCAAAACCACTGTATCCTGTGAATCTGATATAGCGCTTGACAATATCTACTAAGACACCAGTTTCGTAAGAGTATCTTTTGTGATTTCCTTCTGCCCTTTAAGTCTCACAAAGCCTCTGTGTTTGTAAGGCATGCATACCTTGCTAACGTTAAGAACTGTTGTCAAGAGGAAGCCATAGTCACCATCTCTGGAAGATTTATTGGATTAGGGCCTGCGTCTCACCGGCAGCAGTGTGAATGAGTTGAGTTTGTCAATTCAGGTGGCATTATTTTAACCGAGAAGCATCCTGCACAGTGACTCTTGTTGTGAACCCAAAGACTGTGGTGTCTAACTTCAGTGCAGTCTCTGTCTGGGATGTGAACCTGCCAAGTGTGCACATGGCAAATGTCTTTTGTTCAAACAGCTCTGGGGGAGAGAGAGCTCACATTTGATAGTGCGCATCTGTTTTTCCAGCTGGTTCTCATAACAACTGTATGTATTGACTAAGTCAGAGTTTATCATTGACTTGTTTTAAGGTGGAGAAATAGAGAGTTAGTGATTAAAGAGAATTTACCAGGATTGTAAGGCAAGTAGGAAACAACTAAGATCAGGACTCAGAGCTTCCAACCCAGGCTCTCACGATTTTATCATCGTGGTACTTCCTTCAGAATGAAAAATGCAGATTTTTATACTTAAGAGTTCAGATCAAAACACACCCCCATCCGAAACCCACGCTTAAAATCAACATTACACTGCTGGAGTTGGATTTTTTTAAATTTCTCTCGCTGCCAGCCCTAGGCGTTAGGCTGGGTTTACTGTAACAGCAATGTAATCCCTCCCGTGGCGTGGCATGGCCTTAAATCCAGTCAGAGAGCAGTGGATTACCTCTTCCTTCCACCCTTGCCTGCAAAACAGTCACGCCACCATTGCACAAGCAGGCGTATCTCCCGCGGTGAGCTTCTGTTATCCCACACGAGGTTCAAAACCGAGTGAGATTGCTGGTGACAATTCTCCCCAAGCAGCCGGCAGAGCACCTCTGGATCTGAGAATAATGACCAGCAGGAGGACGCTTACACCGCAGTTCCAGCTAGATTTCTCTGTGTCCTCTAACCAAAGTATGTTGTTTTTTTTTTTTTTCAATGCGGAATTGGATGTTTTGTAAAATTTTCAATTTGTTACAATTGTATAAAGGACTCCTATATTTTATTATCACATAAGATACTAATTCTGCGGCTAGCTCTGTCCATTTTGGCGGTTATCTCAGGACTTAAACATTGAATCTTATGAATAAGGAAACAGTAATAGAAAATACTGGGTTCACATAAAGAATGAGATATGAAAAAAAAGAGAAAATACTGGGTTATTGAGATGCATGAGTTAGAGAATTCTAGCCTGGGTTGTGCACATCTTTAGCCTTCATAGGTAGGCAGCAGGAGATCCTGGGTGACTGACATTAAAGGTCAGGATTTGTCATTCCTCAGTATCCACTAGGCATATATCCCAGGACCTAATTTTATGGGTGGCAGAGTTCCTCATATGTTTTCTTAAATGGTAGTACTTCCATATGACCTATGGCTACCCTCCCATGTACTTTATCATGTCACAATTATAGGCTGGGCATCCACAACCCCCAAACATCAAAGAGAAACTTTTTGAGCTCTAACATTATACCAGAAGAAGAAAACCGTATAGCATGAGTCTTGTTTCATATACAGAATGATTAAACACTTTGTATCAGATCACCTTCAAGCTATGTGTATAAGGGCTCTTGAACCGTAAGAGAACAGAACTCCCTGGAGTGTGCACTCTCTTGGGTTTTATGCTTCTCCAATGACTGAATTTGTTCAGTCAGTGGATTGCCTGTTAAGTCCCCTCTTCTGCTGATGTGTGCACTCAGGTCTAGGACTGTTGTCTTGCGATGATTTTCATCAAAAGCGACTCAAGTAAATTTTACTGAAGGACCATGGAGGTGGAAGAATTTATCATGTGTGTGTGTGTGTGTGTGTGTGCGCACACAAATGGTGTATTTCATGTTCCTATTGTCTGCTTACTCAGGGCCCAGACTTCTACTCCCTGCACTTTGGCTCAACCTTCTTCGCTACCTGACCTGATTCTTTATAGAATTTGGAGCAGGGGATTAGTCCACTCCCCAGACTCAACTCAGGGACATTCTCCTGTAAATCTAAGGATTTCCCATCCCTACAGTGATATAGAAAGTGCCTTTCCCAGGGACATGATGTTCCTAGGCCTTCTGCCAAGGCAAGAGCAGATACCATTCCACACCAGTTTCCCTGGGTTTCCATGAGCCTGAGATTGCAGGCAAACTAGTTTGCCACTTCCGGTGAATTGACGCTATTAATCAGGCCCACTGAAATCGTTATCTGTTTCCCAATGGAGCCGGTTCACAGAGCGTGTGCTGCCAGGCAGGGGCGGCGAGGGGAGCCGCACGTAGTCTCATTCTCAGCAGTGTCCTTCCTGGAGGTTACCAGATCCTGAGATAGTGTGAGGCTGCCTTGCTTTTCTGAGCAGAGGCAGGTACTGGGGCTGATGTGTGGGAAGCAGCTTTCTGTTTCATAAGCTGTTTGTTAACATTTGGGCTCTTTTCTGGGGCATGCAGCGTGGCAGTTTGGAAACTCAGTTTGTATATTAGTTCCTTTAAATAAAATCCTTCACATTTTAGACCTCAAGAAGACCTTATTTCCCACAATTATCCTTTTCTTTCTTTTTTTTGTTGTTGTTTGTTTCTTGGCCTATGATAAGAGTTGTTGTTAAGAGCTCCACAAAGACCAAACTGAGCAGGGCACAGGGGTCTTGTATGAGACTGTTTCTACAATCAAGGACCATGTGTGGATATGGCCTGGAACCCCCGCTCAGATGGGGCCCATGATAGCTTGGTGTAGGACTGAAGACCCTAGTGAGGGAAACAGGGACTGTTTCAGTCATGAACTTGATGGCTGACTCTATGACCCTCCCCCATACAAGCCGGGGAGTAACAGCCTGGCTAGATCCCAGGGGAGGACATTGCAGCCAGCCCTGAGGAGACAGGATGAGCTGGGGTTGGATGGAAGGGGAGGAGGTCCTCCCCTGTTGGTGGACTTGGAGGGGGCGGGGAGGAGGGAGATGAGAGAGGGAGTGGGAGGGTGGTAGGGAATGTGGGAGGGGGCTACGCCTGGGATGCAAAGTACCTAACCTGTGATTGAGATAAAAATAAATTAATTAATTAAAAAAAAGAGTTGTTGTTACACCATGGGTGCCTTGAAGCCAGTCTGCTGAATGGGTTCTTTGCTCCACCGGGCTGTCACGTCTTCTTTCTCCTGGCTGAGTGAAAGCCAGGATTCTAACATTTCCTAGGGAGAGTAATTTGGATGGTTCCCTGAATCTTTTTAGAACTAAGTGTCTAGTAGAGACAGAAGAAGCAGCTGGGTAGACAGAAAACACTGTCCAAAGGGACTGTATTATAAAAGAGAAAATATCGCCTGTAGAAAGCACACTTCCAGAGGTGGACGCTCGCGAGCTGGCCTGCGGCTTTGTTCTCCAATGACCCCATCCAAATGCATCCCAAGAAGGACTTCACCAGGGAGATAGAAAGGGATTGTCTGGCATGTTGAGGCCTCTGGGCTGCAGGTGAAGATTTACGCTCCAGGTGCTACTAGATTCCTCTAGATTCTAACTTCCTTGTCTCTGGGGCAGCGCTGTTCACTTTTATCCCATTGCTCACAGAACTGTTAGTTTTTTCATCTCTGTGGCTTGTGCATATCGTCCCTTGTCAGTCAGGGGCAGTCTGGCTGGTATCTCCAGGCAGAAGACACAGCTGAGATAGGAGCCTGGATGGAGGGACATGTGTCACAACTCACTATCCATCCAGGGAGGCCTGCTGTACACACACCTTCCTTGGGTAGTGAATGTGAAGTGTGGCTTTCTCCCAGCCCCACCCAAGCCACGGGCTTGACCCATAACTTCTGTCCCAGTCCGCTAACTTGCACCGTCTTTGCGCGTTTGCCTCCCTGCAGTCTACTCCAAACAAAGCCTCCAGAGCAAACCTCTTAAAACTGGGTGTGTTTGTGCTATCTCGTCCCCTCTCATGCCATCCCATCACTTAGATGTTCCTGAGTTCTAACCATGGTCCTTGAAGCTGGCAACACTTGGTCTTGCTGCCTTCTCTCCTCCCACTCTCTCTGTCTTTGCCTCTTGTAGTTACAAAGCCACCTTGCTTTGGCTATGATGAGTCACGCCCGCTTTTCACTCAGAACCTGGCCCCTCCCCTGATGGGCTTGCCCCATACTTCATCCATGCTTTCCTCTCCAGTCACTTCTCTGGAAGGGTGTCCTTGACATGCCATCAAAACTGTAACTATCATTCTGTGTTCTGTGGTCTGTTTTATTTTCCTTCACAGCTCTAGTCTCCGCCTAGCTCAGTGTCTGGCTGCCAGGTAGAATGAGCACCATGAAGGGTATGGCTTTGTCTGTCATGGTCTTACTGGCTGCCCAGCATAAAGAACAGTGCCTGACCTATAGGACAGGCCGAGCAAGTGAATTCAGGCTAGCACACATGATGTGATGTGTGTTTGTACATGAGGAAAAGTAACTTATATGAGGGCAAGTCCATATACCTAGCTTGATTTCATTAAGAGAGTTTCACATTTTGCCTGAACTGACATTCCATCTAGACTCTGCCCATCTGGAACCTCTGAGAGACTGTCAGCACAATTCCACAGGGCCAAGAGGGAGGACAGTATGGCACCTAACTATCTGATACTGGCAAGTTTCTATCAGAAAACCCTAGGACTATTCATTTGGGATCAGGGGAGAGCTAAATTTCCTTTTGTGTTGAAGAATGAATCCTCAGAAAATGTCACTTGTGAATGGATGAAGACAAATACAGGGCTGGAGTGGTGACTCAGCAATTTGAAGCACATATTGCTATTGCAGAGGACACAAGTGTGGTTCCCATCACCGTGTAGGGTGGCTCACAACTGCCTGTAACTCCGGGTGCTCCAGTGGAACCCAATAGAACTGGCTTTGATGTGCACCTGCGCTCACACGGACATACCTTCACACAGACACATGCACCTACACATGCTTAAAAACCTTCTTTATTTCTTTTAAATAAAGAAAGCAAATAATGTGTCCGGCATTCTGCCCCAGAATTAAACACTGCAGCCTTGGTTATTCAGACCTGAGCTCTCTTTTTCTTACACTATGGGCCAGACGTGCCTACTGAATATAATCAGTCTAGAGGGTGTGTTAACCTCGCCTTCCTGAGCGGCATTAGGTGTAAGCTGCCTTCCCCCACTGATTAAAAAGAGCTCACCGTATAACTGGCGAACTCTTGCATTCTTTAATCAGTAGAAAGTCACAGGTGAGGCTTTGTGCAAAGCCCATAAGTGCAGGATGATTAATCTTCTTGTTTTTTTAGGAATGTAGAAAAGGTCACCCAAAGCTAGTGTTTCAAGGAGAGAATTATGAAGGAACACTTGTAAATGGGAGATTAATGCAGAGGATTAGATCAAAAACCAGATCCCGAAGTGAACATGAGGAAAAGATTTAAAGTTTACTAAAAAAAAAAAATGATGATGGTGGTGATGCTGATGATTTAGGGGTGGAGTAAGGAACGAAGTAGTTGTTATTTGAACCATCTGCTTGGTACGCGTTATCTTTTCTGAGACGCCTATGGAGGTAGGTGTGGTAATTTTCAGAAGAGCTTAGATGGCAGCCAGTATCTGTGTGACCACAGCCGCTCAGGTGACAGGAGGCCAGTCCCGTGTGTGTCCCTGCATTCAGTCCCTCCCTCCCATCCTTTTACTTTTCTTCCCTCCCGTCCACTTCCCTTCCTTTTCTACCTCCCCCCTTTTCCCTCCCTTCCTGTCTTCATTTTCTGAGTTTCTCTGTCTTCCAATTTTCTTATCTCCCCCAAAAGTCAGTTTCAAGATTTGTCATTCAGGATAATTCAAACACCCAAGGTCCATTTCTTTTCTTTTTTCTTTATAATTTATACTTTATATCTCAGTTGTAGCCCCTTTTGTCATCTCTTCCTGGTACCACCTATCTCCTTCTCCCCCTCCCCTTCCCCTCTCCTAGTCCACATAAAGGAAGAGCTCTCCTCCTCTACCATCTGACCCTATCCTATCAAGTCTCATCAGGACTACTTGGATCCTCTTCTTCTGTGGCCTAGCAAGGCCACCCCACCCAGGGGAAGTGATCAAAGAGCAGATAACAGAGTTCATGTCAGAGATAAGCCCTGCTCCCCTTACTGGGGAACACACATGGAGACTGAGCTGTTTATGGGCTACATCTGAGCAGGTTGTCTAGGTCCTCTCCATGCATGCTCCTTGATTGGTACACCCTTCTCTGCAGGATGCCCTGGGCCTTGTTGGTCTCCTTATGGAGCTCCTGTTCCCTCCTGGTCCTTCTATCCCCCCACCTCTTCCATAAGACTCCCTGTGCTCTGCCCAGAGTTTGGCTATGAGTCTCAGCATCTGCTTCAATGCCCTTCTGGGTGGAATATTTCAGAGGACATCTACGTTAGGTTCTTTTCTCTTCCCTCTGTTCACCTGTTTCTGGTGTCTATTCTACTTGCCCTTCTGAATAAGAATCATCCTCTCTAGGGTACTCCTTGTTATTTAGTTTCTTTTGGTCTGTGGATTTTAGTATGTTTATCCTATATTATATGGCTAATATCCACTTATAAATGAGTATATACCATGTGTGTCTTTCTGCTTCTGGGTTACCACACTCAGGACAATCTTTTCTAGTTCCATCCATTTGCCTGTAAATTTCATTATTTCCTTGATTTTTTAAAATAGCTGAGTAGTATTCCATTATGTAAACATATCACAATTTCTTTATTCCATTCTTTGGTTCAGGGACATCTAGAAAAGGTCCATGGGGAATAATTCTAAGGCTTATGACAACTTATTCTTATTAAAAACCAATTTCAATAGACATTAGAAGAGCTGGTGAAGGCAGAAAAATGCAGGAATGGTTTTCCAGCTGGTAAATGCCTGTTGTATCTGTCATCCTGGAGCAACGTCCTTTTAGTCAGGTACAGCCTGATCTGGGAGGAAGAGCAGGCCCAACAGTCTTCTATAAGAGGGAGCCCTGACTTTATTTCAATCATGGAAAGAGGGACAGGGGTGGGGAAGTGCTGAAGCGGTAACTAACACACTGTCACCTGCGCTGAGGCCCTACTGTCCTTCTCAGTGAAGCAAGACAGGGCTCATCTTAGCCAGAGCAGTTCAGGTCTGGATGATTCTTACTGTTTTCTTTAGAGGGTGACTGGGTCAATCCTTAGTTATTCAGCTGAGAGAAGGAAAATTTGAGCAAATGTTTTCCCAAAATGTCTCTAGAGTAAGTAGACTTGCAGCAGTTATCTCAAAAATAAATTTTTATTTAAGATAAATGTACAGTTCATTTAGAGAAAAATAATTATCTACAGGTCATCAGGACTTGGTGCGTTCCAACATGTGCCTTTACAACAGTGACGATCCTAAGTCGATGATGGTCCAGTGTGTACATGGGCCTCCTGTGGCACCACATGCTCTTAAATCATATTTTAGTACCAAGTGTGATATTTAAAAGACGCAAGATAGTTTTGTGAATTCAGTCTTTCTGTTCAAAAACATTCTTTTCTCTCCAAGTGTACGTGTAAACTGAGAAACAGCCGGGTGTCAGGGCAGATTCTGGAACGCTCGCGATCAGCTTTACAGTCACGGCACCATCGATCTTGAGCAAGCAACATTCCTCCTGTCTTCTCTGGTGTGTTCTCCACTTGGCTGCCTTGGAAACTGAGAATTATTGTGTGGTAACAATGCTTTCCCCTAATGTGCCCTGCTAGTGACTGATGTGATGTCTACAAATTCCTTTTTGTATCTTTTTCTTTAAAGCTATCCATATTTCTACTGTGGTGGCCAGGGAAAAGGACCCTCCCAAGTCTAGCATCTTGAAGGCATGGCTTAACTGAGTTGTACTGTGCTATTCTGAGGCCTTGGTGTCAACTTTAGAGTTCTGTGCACCATCATACTGGATATGTAGGTAATCTAAAACAACTGAGAAACTGCACCCATGCTCTTCAGTCTGTAGAAAAGGAGACTCGGCAAACACACAATGTGATATACAGCTTAACATTTTGCACAGGACAGCCCCTTCTCCCGAAATCAAGACAGCAAGCTTATTTAGTTTGGAATCTCACATGGTTCATAGCCTTAGCTTTCACATCTGCAAAATGAAGATAATCCTTGCCTGTTAGGCTTACTGGGAAGCCCTAATAAGAGATGGAAGAACATTTATTTAGCACAACATTAAGCGTATGGTAAGAACTGAAGGGCCATTAAAAACACTTCAACAGCCAGTTAAAGGCTCTGCAGGTTCCAACACTTGTTTCCATGTCCTAGAAGGAGCAGTTAAAGTTGAGGCCTGCCTTGCCCACTGCCAATCACTTACCAGTTCCTGGGCTGTGTAGAAACGTGTACTGACAGTGACAGTACATTTGCCCATACATATCAAGTGCCAGACACTGCTCAACTCTTAGATTCTATTACCCATCCCGTTGTCCCAGTGAGTCTCTATCCTCTCCACACCACAGAGAAGCTTAGGACCTTGCCCAAGCTAGCACACACAGGACAGAGAAGTATGTGCTATTGACACAATGTGCAGGGCTCTAAACAAAGTCACCCAGCCACCACGTTACTGTTCCCCCAAGCACAGCCAATATCTCGATATCTCAATGGTCTGTAGTTCCACTTCATTCCTGTGTCTTGGATGAACTGGGTTCATAAACATGAAACTGAAATGACACTGTAAAGAGATGCAATCACAAAACTCAATTTAGGACTCCCTACTAACTTACATTCAGCTTTTTACCGGTGAAGGTGTATGGGAAGGAGAATCACACAGACACCATTATTAACCTTCCATGATGCTCTGGTGAAACCTCCCATGCTTCCTGGGAGAAAAATAACCGAACCAAAAAGAAACAACAGAACCCATGTCAAGACTGTCTCATCTTCAAAGTCATTTTCCTTGAAAACAAGACACCCTCATAGGCTTTTTTTTTCTATCTCTGGAATTTGCTCAGTTTGAGTCTAGAATATGGCTGAAATGGGGACCCAATTCACACCATTTCCATAGAAGACAAAACATTGGCTTTAGAAACAAAAGGCTAAAAGTCTGGATCAGGAATAGCTTTGTTGTTGTTATTGAATCTAAGTAAGCAAAAGGGTCCGTGATTTTTTTTTGATTGTTTGTTTTGCCGCAAATAAAAGAAAGAAGCATGATGTTCATTTGGGCTTAAGGGAACATACTGTCCTATTAGGAAAGATTTTACTACTTCAGAATGCTAAGTAATCAGTTCTGTTTAACTACCTGATGCACAGGAAGCCCACCAGCTTCTTTGGGGAAGATGGTCAAGGCTAGAGTTTGGGTGGGTCTCAGATTTCTGCAGTGTCCTCAACTGAAAAGCTAGTCCTTTAACTGGTCAGCAGTCAGTGCTGTTTAAAACCCGCTTGCTCACTTTGACAGAGGAGGCCGGACTTCTAATAATAAAGGCAATCAAGGCAAGCGCCAAGTAGAAGCCTCAAAGAATTATCTTTGCCCCCAATTTATCCAGATCCAAAGGCTCAGGAATGATGCCAAATCTTCAAAGTAGCTGTTAAAATATTCTAAGGGAACTGGTCATCTGCCAGACCTATTTCTTGCTGAGGAGCATGTAGCTTCTAACAACTTTTTACAGATTTTGCACTGTGAGACTTGGCTAGATTTCTTTACCAGGGTCTAAAAATCTATTGATTTTCCTATCCTTTGCAGATATTCCTCAAGTCCCTGGACATTCCACTCACAGTTGCCTCAGGTGACAGGCTGGTTTAATGATAAATATCCTTCCTAAAAATTTGTTGCTTCATCTTTTATCCCTTACTGAGTTACCTACTACAGTACGCTCTAAGAGCAGTGGTTTTCAACCTTCCTAATGCTATGACCCTTTAATACAGCGCCTCATGTCGTGGTGATCCCCAGCCCAACTCTAAAATTATTTTCTTGCTACTTCACAACAAGAATTCTGCTACTGTTATGAATCATAACATAAATCTCTGATATGCAGGATATCTGATATGTGACCCCAAGGGGGTCAAGACCCACAGGTTGAGAAACTTTGCTCTAGAGACTCAAGCAATTTACATCACCCATCTCACAGAGTTCTTAAGGTCTTCTTTGGGTGGTAGAGGCCAGGCTTCTCATCCCTTATAAACTATTATGCACTGCATCAATTAACAGTCTCCCCAGATAACTAACTACTCTAGCAATGCTTAACAATACTCTGTCAGTGACTTTGTACCTTTTAATCTACTGTAAATTTCTATCTAACGTTAAGTTTTTACAGAAGAGATAAGGTTAGAAAAATAAAATGACCTTGACTGTTTCAGATGCTAGCACAGCCACTGCTTCCCCGAGGACCAGTGTTCCACAGTGTCCACCTCACAGGGGAGTTAGACAGAGCATCCTGTCTATGCTTTAAGCCTTGCATCTTTCTTCACTTCCCAGGCATCTTGAGACTTCAGAGTAAGGATGTGGCAGCCAATGTGATAGAAAACAAGCAAATCTCCCCACCTTTACACAGTACCACTTTTCCACCCCCAACTCCTTATCCGTTCTCCACACAGAGTTCTACAAATTCCCCATAGGAAGAACATGTCTACGTATCTGATGCTAGACAACATTACAGGTATACTTTCCATGAAGCCGCATTAGAATAATTTCTTTGTCAAACTTTAGCTTATGTCAGAAGTACATAAAGAGTTTGTGAAAACTGTTCCCTCGTCCCTATTACTGGGGTTTCTGATTAAGCAGGTTTGGGTGAGGCTCAAGAATCCCTTATTTCTATTAGGTTCCTAGCAGCCCATGCTGCTGTTCCTGTGATGAACTGAGAAATGCAAATTAGATTATTCAACAACACTTCCTAGTATCCTTCCCACCCAGTCCATGGTAAGACAGGCCAGACTCTTATAATAGAGTCCTTTCCCATGCCATAGAAGGCACTTGTCTTTGACCTACAAATAGTGATAGAACATGGACAACCAAGTGTAAGAACTCATGGGAATCTTAGCATGTATTTCTAGATCATTGTGAAAAAAATAAGAAAAAGAAATCTTCTGTTAGAAAATGGATTTCTTTGAAGACAGTGTCTTTTATAAAATAAAAAACAGAATAAATGGGCTGGGTATATGTTACAGGCATGAAATCTTAGAAGTTGGGAAGCTGAGACAGGGGCATTGCAAGTTTGAGGCCAGTGAAGGAAGGAAAGAAGGAAGGAAGAAGAAAGGAAGGAAGGAAGAAAAGGAAGAAAGGAAAAAAGGAAGAAAGGAAAGAAGGAAAAAAGAAAGAAAGGCTAGGTGATAAATTTGGGGGAGCAAATAGTAAATGGTACCTAATTTTTTAGTTAGTTCTTAGTTGTAAAAGATTCTAGCCCAATTATGGACTTAGTTGTACACTATCAAGAACTATAGCTTAGATGTTTAGAATATCTGGTGCTCCTTTTCTCAGAAGCTCATCTGAGAGGAATAATCAAAACCAGGGTTAAGCTGCTTGGTTTAATTTTTTTAGCACTTGAAAAAAAATGTACAGTAGTTTGAAGTCAGTCTTCACAAACCTCCATGGAGGTCAAAGATTTCATTCATACGTACAAAATTAGTTTACAAATTTTTTTTTGGCAATTTCATCTTAGTAACCCGTTTTATCCTATTGCCATTGTCCCAACCATTGAAAAAAGTTTACAATAATTTACATAGAAATATCTTCAAAGTGCTTAAGAATAGTGATTGTTCTCTGGGGTATGTACAGGTGGCCTATACAGTGTATGTACAGGTAGGAGTCACTATCGCACAAGGTTCGTTGCTGGAATATGGCTTTCTAGGGAAAGTGCATATTTGGCCAGAGATGGCAATACTGTCTAGAGAGTCAAGGGTTACAGATACTTGGTAACCACATCCAAAGCTGAAGTAGAATGTGGCCAAGAGTATTTACAAAAGTAATATAAAAATGGTCAAGTACACAAACTTGAGCCACGAAAAGGTATCTTGATGTTCTTCCAGATGGGAGGAAGAAAAGACTTCAGCGCTGGCTCGGTTACCATTCCAGAGTAGGGCATTCTTGGTTTGGGCCTCACAGGTCAGGGCTTGTTCAGATGTCAGGCGAGGTCGTCATCTGTGCTCACAACTGATATCTGCAGAGAAGCAAGGTTCCAGGAAGTGTGGTGTTACTCGCTTGTTAGCAACTCTGAAGTGGACTTTGCTTTTCAGATGGCCATTCAAAGACCCAAAAAGCTGGAGGTCAGACACATGAGCTGTATTTGTGTCCCCAACCTGGAAATCTGAAACTCCAAGAGGCTTCCCATGACACTACAAGGAGAAAATTCCACACCTCACCTTATGTTATTCATTGTGGTCAAAATGAGTACACATTAAAATATTGTGTAAAGTGTCTTAGGCTATGTGTATAAGAATACATGAAACAAGATGATTTTGTGTTCAAATTTTTTATATATGCAAAAATTAGAAAATCCCATGCCCCCACCCTGACCCCTTTAAAATATCCCCCACCCTGAACACTCTGGCACCAAGTGTTTCAAATAAGGGATACTTAACCCGTACCTGCTTGGTAGGGAAAAACAAAAACAGTGAGGCTGATTCTGTCTAAGAATTTTAAGTCCTAAAGACAAATGTGAAAAGACATATAATGTAAACCCAACACTGTTTCATGTTTCTCTGGAGAGCTTGCAAGGACACCATTCCTGCTCAGCACTTGTTTCATTTAGTCTGATCCTGAAATGGAGGCCAAATATGCACATGGGTTTTTAGGGGAAGAACAAGTGATTGCTGTTTTGTGCCTGCAGGAATCTGGCTCTCCTGGGTGGAATGGAGCGCCTCTTCAAGGAAAGCATTTAGTACTCTTGGCTAATTGAATCTCACTCAAGCTATTGACTTTCAGCCAGCTCTCCTATAAATGATTTTCACATGTGCACAGTGATTTGCTTTTAGCTGTTCAGTATGTAAGGAATTGAAGTTTAAAAAGAGGCTAGTTGGTTCATACTGCTATTTACATGCCATTTATATAATCTAAAATAACGTCGGGTAGGACTTATCTGCCTTCCTTTCTAAGTTAGATGTATATTAACTGACTGTTTCAGTGGGCTGGACTTTTAGCACCTAACATGCAGTCACTGGATAAAATGTCCGGGGACTCAATGATTCTTCCCAGCTCAGGTAGCCAATGCTAGCAGCTCTGGCCTCCTTTGAAGAGATTCATCTCAAGCCACAGTAATATAGACAAAACACACTTACTGCTGGGTACGTGTGTCCTACAGAAGCGCTGTGTCTACCAATGTCTATTGAGAGGTCCTCTTCAGTGGTCTTCAAGTACACAGGATTGTCAAAGTTCATGCTTTTCATGTTTTTATGTTGCCAATTCCGCCACATCAAGTAGCCACCTACTGCTGCCATCACTAAGAGCACTGAAGAAAAGAATCAGAGGAGACTAAGTAAGGTCTAATGTTCATGGATCTATGATAATTGACACCAACAAAAGCTCCATGTTTTTGGGAGCTTGGATAATTAGAAGTTGGAAAACAGGTGAGACAAAATTCTGAGATAACTTCAGCCCTGTGGTTGTGTGAATCTTTGCACTCAGGGAAGGGCACCATCCTAAGCTTCAACCCTAGGCCAATGGCATGAAAATCGTAGAAGCCTTTGGAGTGCTAGTCAAGTAGTCCTCCTGTGTTAGGTCAACTAGTAAGCTAAGTTAAAGAGGCCATTAAAACAAAGCACCTTAGAATTCACAGGCTGTGCCCCTGAACTTGAAATATCTTTAACTACTTTTAATTTACTCCTCCTGAATTCTACCTCTCTTTCAAAAAGCATTTGAGCTTTTCCTTACATCCTCTTTGGGAATCATTGTATACAACAAATGGGACTAGAACAAAACTCTTGTTAAAGGGACTTGTTTGAAGGAGGAATAAGAAAGCTAAAGAGTTCAGCACATGATAGGACCTTTTAGGCAACTGATGAATATTCACCAGTGTGCATTGTCATGTGAAAGATAGCACTGAAGTGTAGGTACCAAGGAGGTGAAGGAGGGAGTGCAATTTAGTGTCTCGTGCATTACAACAGCATAAAAGACCACAGGAAGATGGTTGTAGATCAACTAAAACTGTCCGTAAGACCTATATGAGAAGCAAATTTACTTACAGAGTGGAAGGATGGCCCAGGCAGCTGATGTCCCTTTTGGGGGAACACTGACCTCTGATACTGCTGTGGTCACATTGATCCCTACAAGGACATACAAGGAAACAGTCTAAAGAAATTTGAATTAAGACTTAGCAATCCACCCAGGAAGTAGAGCTCCTCATACCTTTGTACCTAATATTGATCACTAGTATCCACTATAATTTGATATCAGAAGAACATTGGCTTAGAATTATTCGAGTTACATGGCCATTTCACCAACAGGTTTAAATAAGTCAGAGGAATCCAGGATGTGCAGATTCTACAGCTTTGGACTTTAGGCACAAGTAGCCAGTTGGGGCACAACCAGTAGTTAAAGGCTGCATTAATTATGTAAGCGGCAGTTAGTTGAGATTAACAGTTGGCAGTACTGGACCCAATACCTCCAGGAACCAGTCCACTAGTTCGTAGAATGTCTGTTGTGTTGATATCTTTTGTCTCACTGTAAGTCACAGGAGTTGAAGTACCTGGATTATAAAAATCAAGAACCTGGTTAAGGCCAAGGTTCCTGAGTGGCCGGCTGCACAGTCCAGAGAAGTCATGTTGAAAGTTTACTTTAACTCCAGGTAATAGAGACAACCCACTGCAGAATTAACTTGTAAAGCTGATGTATCTGAATGTAGAGAAATAGCCAGCTTTGTTCAGAACCCCAGAAACATAGGAAACTTTGAGCAGGGCAGTCAGCATGTGGAATTTGACAACTCAGAAAGAGTCATAGACATATGGATTCCCTCTCAACAAAACTTCAACCTCATGAAATGACCACAAATGCTCTCAAGATTGCTCTAGCATGTTATTCACACCAGGTAGTCTTGCAGCTATAGGCTCAAAAAACTGAGTAAGTGCTTACTGTGGTATTATATAATGATGCTAAGATGTCACCATGTGAACTCCTTGCTTACAATCAGCAAGTTCAGTTTGCTGTTTAGCCAAAAGCTGAACACAGAATATTAAAATTCAAGCTCAGACTATCTGTGAGTTTAAACTGGTGTAGTCTCCTGAGGCCACTAAGTGCCCTGTAGCCGTGATCTCCTTTCTTAAGTATCTTCAGTACATTTGTTCTGTCGTCTATGGAGACTTTAGTTAGCGAAAAATTAGCTAACTTAGGTGTTATATGGGTACAAATTAGGATGACACATTTGTCCCCTATAGACTCATCTGATATTGAAATGGGCCACAGGTTAGCGCCAAAGCACTGATAGAATGCTCACCATATAATTGTAACACCTAATCACATATTCTGAAATCAGTTTCAAAGGCTAACTACAACAGAGTCTCTAAGGTATGGGCAAGTTGTAGCTGCCGTCTTACAGCGCTTGTTCTATGTCTTGCTTGTGCTTGAAATGCAGAAAGCCTTACTTTGACACTCTCGTCCATTTTCCTCAAGATTGTACCCATTGGGACAGGAACAGGTATATTTCGGAGAGTGTTCATTGATCTGTGGTGCTGGCAGGCAGAGGTATTCACATCCTCCATTCTCTGTATCTTCTTCACACCAATTTTTACCTAGTCAGGAAAAATGTCTTTAAATTAGGCATTGCGGTATTAAATATGTATAATCCCCTAAGTTTGTCCACTCTGTCAATCCTTCAAGTGAGATTAACATCAGTGAAGAATGGCTATCACGGGCGTATCAAGATGTACCAGAAGCAAACAGATTCATAGAGTAAGAGTTATGGCTTCCATACATGGGTGTGAAGGGAGATGAGGGGCCAGGCTTGGCTCACACTATTCAAAGCTTAGAGTGAAGACTCAGAAGGAGTCAAGTCAATTTTCCTGGCTTTATATCTACTCATTCCTACAAAGTAGACAGGAACTCAGCCCCAGGAGGGTGTGAGGGTCTTATTAGATAGATGAGCTGGTGTTCTGGGTGGAAAATAACATGACTAGATTCAATTAATAATTTGCTAAATCCTACATAAGACGTGCTATAGGGGAGAATGAGTATTGCAGATTGTGTCCCTTCATAAAATTTACACAGTGAAGTCTCAAATGCCAGTATCTTAGAATGTGACCTTATTTGTAGATAATGTATTGACAGAGGTAATTAAGTTAAGATGAGGTCATTAGGGTGGGTTTCCAGTGTCCTTTTCAGAAGATGAAATATGGATACATGCATGTATCAAAAAAATATGTGAATAGACACTGGGAGAAATGGCCATCTTCAAGCGCAGAAGAGAGATGTGGGATAGAGTCTTCCCTCAAGTCCCCAGAAGGAACCAACTTACCAACACCTTGACTTTGGACTTTTTAGTTTCCAGAATTGTGAGACAGTAAATTTCTGTTGTTTAAGGCACCCAGTTTGTGGTATTTTGCTACAGCAAACCTAGAAAACTAATCATAAGGTGTATCTGTGGCCTGAAGGCTACCATGGAAGCTGGTACAACAGGCTTAGCAAGGAAGACCCAGGAGATATAGAGATAAAAGCTCTGCACTGAGGGTGGGGAGAAGCTAGGAGCTGACTCTAAGGCCATTTCTTTAAGATGGCTGGAATGCACTCTCAGGCATTAGGGGTGGAGTTTGGCCTGGGGCTCAAGATGGACAAATGTTCCATTTTATAGGAAGGTGCACAGCTAAGGAGCCAGTAGGTTGCAAGTTCTGGATCACACTACTCCTTTAGCATGGTCATGGGTTTCTCCATGCTACCTGATGGCTGGATGAGTTCATGGTAGACAATGATATCTTGGGCATCATTGAGGTTGTTGACTAGTGTAGCCAGCTCTGACCCAGTGAATTTATTGGCACCATACACCGCTTCGTTTTCTCCATCTATCCAGTAGACACGATCCTAAAACAGAAACCCTACAATTAGCATGCATATACCCAAGGTTGACACCAATCAAGATCTAAGGTTATCATGATTAGGGAAAGAGAAGCAAGAGCAGGTTTTTCTTTTAAGTTCGCTTGAAGACTTAGTGTCTAATGTATACCAGGCTTTACGTGAAACTTTTTCAGGTGTCTACTGCTCCTTCCTCTTCCCACACACCTGTTCCAAAAGTGTCCACTTAGATGTGAGGTACACGTCTTACCTCAAATATTGTGAGTGCAAGAGGATGCGCTAGGAACTCCAGAGACTTGAGCACTATCCTGCGATCTTGACCATTCAGGTCCACACTAGACAGCATGTGCAGCTTGGAATCCAGCCAATAAAGGCGGCTTTTGACAAGGTCTAGGCAGGAAAATAATTGACATTATATGAATGGTTGCTGCTCTGGCTTCTATTTAAAACACCCAAAGTATCTACTCTGTTTTATGGTTCTTCTCTATCAAGAGTTCTTAGCGAGGTCACATGATACTGGTGAAGCCATACATCTCTATCTGCATTTCCGTGGTAGGGGAATGGGGTTGCAAAGACTCTCAAGGTATGTTACATTGTAGGAAGTATTAAAAAAAAAAGAAAGAAAGAAAAGAAAAGACTTGTATTTTGTACTTTTTCCCAGATAATTCAGAAGGAAACCGTTACAAGTTACCACACAGGAAAGGCAAAGACACCCATGCCTGTAGTGTTCCACCTGAGAACCCCAAAGATTCAAGAGTCACTGAGTTTCCATTGCATTTTAGTCCAATTAGAAATTGATGGCTGGCACCCACAATTTGTGAAGTCTGCCATGTTTCCCCAGCCAGTCTTTCCCAAAGTTGCTGCTGTCAGTGCAACTAGAAGAATCACCTCAAAATTTATAATGGGAATACATTTGAACACTATGAAGACAGTTGACTACTGAGTGAGGGAGTAGGACACACATACCCAGTGTAATTCCATTAGGCCATTGGATGTCCTCTGTCACGAGTGGACGCCTATCAAATCCGTTCATTCCTGCTTTTTCTATTTTAGCTGGCTCACCCCAATCTGACCAGTAAAGGAAGCTAGGAAGAGTTAAATCAGAAACATGCCTTAATGGCTTAGAAGAAATAAAGTTGCAACTTACAACAGAAGCTTAAAGAGTGAGCAGAACACTCTGGAGCTTGAGGCTCTCAAGATGAATGCTGATGCTTAAGGCTCTGATTATATTTTAAGTAAATTAAACTGAACAGTTGGAATTCACAAGGGTTAGAGGCACAGCTCAGGGGTAGAGCATTTGGCCTACCAAGCGTGAGGCTCTGTGTTCACTCCTCGGGACTATAGGACACAACAATATAATTTTTAAGTTATAGCCATGTTAGTCTGTGTTGTTCTGATATGTAAGTATCAGCCTAAAGTCCCAAGCCTCTACATTTCCTTCTTAAAAGCACATTCTTTCAGAGCCACAAAAGAGGCATTTTCTGTAAGCTCTGCAGGAGGGGCTTGAGGATTACGTTCTAATGACATTTCGTAGGGGCTAAATATGATGACTACAGTCAACTTTCTAAGCTGCCTGCATTTGTGAAACATTTTGACAAAGGTCTATTCCTTTCAATTGTACTTTCACAATTTGAATTTTTAGATAGAAGCCTTGAGGGAACAGGATTATGCAAATCCCAATATTTCCTGCAAGTCCTAGATTTGACCACCCAGAGCTAACTCACCCAGCAAAGTGTTCACACACACACACACACACGCACGCGCACACACACACACAGACACACACACACAATTATTTGTGCAGAAGCTGGATAGACAAAGGATTCAAACATACTTTTGGTGTATTTAATGCATAAAATCTAAAGAGGCTGGATAAAAAGGAGTGAGATTGCAAGAAACCATCACACACAAGGGCTGTCCCAGGACTATTCCATAATTTGTCACTCAACATTTTTTATTAGTTTACTATTTCTCACATATATTGTGTATTGTGATTGGCTTCAAGAAGATATTTTCATTCTAATTTATCATGTACACTTGGAATTTTATTTAGCCATAGGGAAGAAATTATTTTATTTTCAAAAAAATGGAGGCAACTGGAGGTGATCATATTAAGTACAGAAAACGCCAACAACAAATAGCACATCTTTTTTCCTACTTATAGATACCAGATTTTGTAAAGATACATAAATTGTATGTGTGTGAGAGAGAGAGGGAAGAGAAGGGAGAAAGAGAGGGAGGGAGAGAGAAGGAGAGGAGAAAGGAGAGAGAGAGAGAGAGAGAGAGAGAGAGAGAGAGAGAGAGAGGCATGAGATGAAGGAAGATGGGGAATTAGCTGGAGGGTAGAGGGGGTAAGTGGAAGGGGCCAGGCAATGAACACTATCATTGGTATCTTGAACCAGGTAACTCTGTTCCTGGGTACTCTTATGAGAAGTGAGATTTTTATGAGTAAAGGTCTTTATGAACACTTTATGAGAAAAGCTCCTGACCTATGTGGCTAAGTGAAGGCGAACACAGAATACGAACCCAGACAGTGGGTCCACAGCTATGGAGGCAGGCTCCCGCAAGTCAGAGTTAAACAGGAATTTCCTCTTGGCTCCGTCTAGGGTAGCTACTGAAATAGTCTTAGAAGCCGCATCAGTCCAGTAGATGGTCTTGTACACCCAATCAACAGCAATGGCTGCAGGATTATAGACATTGTCGATCATTTTAAAATGTCTACCAACCTTGTCATCAATTGAGGCACTGAAACAGAATAGGTCACAAGAAATTGAAAAGTTGTCACCATTGGACCCTGGAGTATGGACTTTCTGCTTATGAAATATGTTCAAGGACTTTGCTCAGAAAGGTCCCTGGGAACTCCATAGCTCCCCACTGAAATTATTCAGCCATGCTGCTTGGGGATGGAAAGCTAGTAATACGTGGCTTATCTAGTTGTGGATATGAATTCTAGATACAAGCTCAACAAAACTGGAAGAGAAGCATCAGACTCAGAAGCCATCATCCCAGGTCTACAGTTTCTGCTGAGGAAAAACTGCTATCATCATTGCTATTTGTAGGACAAGAAGATAGCTCACAACTCTAAAAGGGGAGAAAATATGAGGAGTTCAGATGTCATCTGCAGGCATAGCCATCTTATGTCACGAACAACGGTTCCATTCCTAAGTAACAGCTGATGACAACTTAATAGCTGAAAAACCAGTGTTGGGTTCAACAGCCCCAGCTAACTAGGTGGCTGACTGAGACGAGAAGAGACCTATTCCCTGCCCCAATCCTTCCCACAGGCCCAATGACAATGATTTCTCTGCCCAGAAGTCAGGAATGCTGGTGAAAGTTACCTGAAGATGGCCCTTTGGCTTAGATCAGCCCAAAACAGCTTCTGAGCGGCGATGTCGGCATCCAGAGCCACTGTGTTTCTGAGTTGCTCTACAAGTTGGATGTATTCCTTCCTCTCTAATCCAATCTTCCTGATGTCTCTTCGATTAGTGAAGATCAGACTCGGCTCCTTGCCTGTAAGACAGAAATGAGGTTGCTTTAGTTTTGCTGTCAGGCGAGAGCTGCTAAGTTGCCTCCTCCCCATAGAGGAACACTTACAAAGATACTGCTAAACATCTCAGTAGTCCCCAGCCTGGGGTCCCATCCCCCGGGATCTGGAAGTACTTCTACCCTATTTTGGAAGGCAGTCTTGGGATTGCAGCATACAATATCAGGGTGGCTGATAAATAAGGTACCTGTTTGAATTGTGCTGTTCGGATGCAGAAAGGAAGCAAACCTGGTGACTATTCACAGTCTCCTATGCAAAAGGAGGACCAAGGCAGATGGGTGGGAAGATGGTCTACTTTAAAGTATCCTGCTGCGCTAGGCATTTGGGAGCATTGCTCTGGGGGGTGTGGCTTTGTGTAGGTTGGCAGTCACCGGTTGTACCAGGGTTAGAATCCCTGGCTCATAAAGGTACCAGAGCAACACCAGCCCAAGTCCATTTACCTACTGCCTTGCACACGCCCGTGGCAAGATCCATTTGATAGCCACGACTACATTCACACTTGTAACCGCCTTTTAAGTTGATACAAATTTGACTGCAGATCCCCGGATTTTGGCACTCATCGATATCTAGGAGGGAAATTAGAATCAGTCTTGCTGTTCCTAGAGGCTTGATCCCCCTTCCTCTCTAGGAGCCAGGCTCTTTGCTTCAACTCACCTCCACAGGTTTTCCTGTCTATCAGTTCAAACCCAGCTGCACAGTCACATTCATAGCCTATGATGAGGTCTTTGCAGATATGGGAACAGCCACCATTATTGACCAAGCATTCGTTGATATCTGGAATTAAAGGGTAGCAAAGTCAACCGGCAGCTTTTTTTTTCTTTTAATATAATATTTTAGATTTATTCTTTGAGACTTCCATGTATGGTATTTTGATCTTATCCACCATCCCCTTCCCACCCAACCCTCTGAAGACGTTTTGCAAACGTCTCCCTCCCAACTTCATGTGCTCATTTTGTTTTCTCTTTTGTAATCCAGAGTCTAAATTAGCATGACAGCTTATTCTTCATTGATAATTGTCTTACTCACATTTAAGCTCAGGCTATTGGTGATGCCTTTTCTGAGATTAGATTATTATTATCATTATTGTGGCTATACATTTCAGGCTAGATGGGAAGCTATCAGGTAGTTATGCAGGACTGACTCAAGTTTTGTGATTATTTTTATTTATCTTAAGGAGTTCCTAAACTCTGAGTTGGCTTGTCAGTGGCTGAAGTTCCATTTCGCAACGCTTAATATTCAGAAGCTTAACCATTAAATTTTAGTTCACCCTGAGTTCAACAGGGCACTAAGCAAGATCCAAAGAGCATTGGCTCCGACGGGCTGAATGCAACCTCTTAGCTATGGCCTCAAGCAAGCCGCCTCACTTACGGCATTCCTTCAAGGGCTCATCACTCCAGTCTCTGCAGTCCTGCTCCTGGTCGCATACTTTGTTGATGTCTATGCATTCCCCACTTCTGCACTTGAACTTTCCAGGACCCAAGCACTGATTGACTAGAAACCAAACACAGGAGAGAAGTTCCACTGTTGGTCTGACTGGAGCGGCCAAGGGCCTAACAGAACGCGACGGAGAGCCCCTCACCATTTTTGCAGTTGACCTCGTCAGAGCCGTCGACACAGTCTCGGATGCCATTGCATTGCCTGCTGCCGTGGATGCAGCTGCCGTCTTCACATTCGAACTGGTCAGGTCTGCAGGTTCGAGAGGCTACGGAAGGAGGCGACACGGCGCAATGAAGCCAGCCACGTGGTTTCCAGCCGGCGAGCAGAAGAGAACTGGAAAGCTACTTACGGCAGTTGACCTCGTCGCTGCCATCCCTGCAGTCGGGGTCCCCGTCGCAGCGCCATTTCTTGTGGATGCACTCGCCAGAGCCGCACTGGATCTCGCTGGCGGGACATTTGGTGTGGATCACTGGCTGGCGGCCGCACTGCTCCAGAGACTCGTCTGACTGGTCGGAGCAGTCCGCGTCGTCATCGCAGACCCAGCTGAGCGGGATGCAGGAGGACGTGCTGCACTGGAACTCGTGGGCGCCACAGGTGGGCGGCGCGCAGTCCAGCTCGTCAGTGCCGTCGTCACAGTCATCCTGGCCATTGCACACGAAGTTCCTGGAGACACAGCGGCCGCTGGAGCAGGTGAACTCATCAGCGCTACACGTGATGTTGCCTGTTAGACGGAAGATGCCCCATTGAACGTGCATCAGCCTTTTGTTTTGTTTTGTTTTTTAACATAAGGTTCTCATCACCAAATCAAAGAAAATTGATCTTTGATAAGATTAACTTTAGCTTTCTAATTTAAAAGCTATAGTGCTGTGGTACTGAGAACAAGTGTCTGAAACATGACAAAACAGTTTCACAGTGTAAGATAAGATGCAGCCATACCATGTATAAGAGCAGAAATAAATGACCAAGAAAACAGTAGAAGGCTAGAAACTAATTTGAGATGAGACCCACAACTGACGCTTAAAGGGACAGTGTTCAATAGCTTAAGCTGGTATTGGATATTTCATTTTGGAAGGCAGAGTTATCTCTAGACCAACCAATTGCATGTCAGCCCAAAGCACATCACTAGCTGAGAAAATGCATCAGCTATATGGGCAATGTATAATGGTATTAAGGCACTATCCAAAAGGAAACGAACCAAAGAACACTCTACATGGTTTCTTTCTTTTGGGTCTTTTAAATAAGCATTAGGAATACCATTTTAATAATTTTCAGGTTTTTTTTTTTTTAAGTCACTGCTAGGGCCAGAATCACAGCCTAGCAACCCTGCATGCTATTGATGACAAGGGTGTCATAGTAGCCAGTTTAGATTTTGGTTAAATTCCTGCCAAACATACCAAGGTCACAATTTGATGGTAATTGGACAGGAGACCACGACTCTCTTGGGAAGCAAAGTGTAGATTTGTGAGGGAAATGTTTGGCAGCTCCAGGCTCGCCATGGCAATGTATGAAGCTCAATTCTATGACTGAACACGAAACTCATTGGACTAGGTGCAGTGGTATTGTCCTCACGAAGTGACTTGTACATTTCAGGCTAGTGTTTGACCTGCGAGGACCCTGGGCTCCCTCAATACTACTGTAGCCTGACATTAGGCTCATCAGACTCAGATTCTAGAAGCGCCATCAAGGGTTAGTAGCTTGAAAGAAAACTGAGAGCAATGTTTGTTCTAACCTGCAGATTTTTTTCCGAAGGCCCTCATCTTTAACATGGAACACCTCATTATAGACCTTCTAAGAAGATAAGCATGAAAGAATAGGAAACAGTGCTAGCGTTCAGAGACAGGAATTAAACAGGACACAAAGGTTGGGTAGACTATTTGTTGGCATCATGCTAGATCAGGCTTCTGTGCTAACTTAACCACGGATTCTAGTTGGCGGAAATGCTTGTCTCATACTGAAGTACCTTATTACAAGAAGCTAATCTAACTAAACCTATGGTTGTGTCTTCTGGCCCTGTTACCTTCTACTCTTATTGAGCCAATGTAAGGAAGGCCCATGAATTACTGTCATAAAAGACAAAAGCCCACATTGCTACTACCTTACTAAGCTATGTTAAATGCACTGTGCTGAATGTAAGCACCAAGATGATTTCTCTACTTGCTTCTGTCTGCCTGGAAGACGCGCCAGGCAATGGCCAGTTGGCAGGAAAAAGACTTTCATAGTCTTATGGTGGTTAGGAAGGGAAGGACACATATTGAGCAGACAGCGAAGCCACTGAAAAGTGAGTCAGTGGCACTGCGTTTTCGGGCTTAAGTTAGCATCCCTTGTTCACCTTTCTTTAGGAAAAGGGTCTTTGGGGTATGCCACTGTACACCGGTCTTCTTACCACAGTTTTCTTCATCTTCTCCATTGTCACAATCATTTTCACCATCACATCGCCAGGACACTGGGATACACTGAGTGGAACGGGCGCCACAGCTGATCTCATTTATGCGGCACGTTCTCATATCTGTTGATGACATACAGTCTCAAAAGAGCCTCCAAACTGGTCAGTGCAAAGCTGCTGCTCCCGTGCTGCCTGGAAGTGCAACACCTGGGACTCAGTGGTCAGGTACACAGGGCACACTGAGTAGTGGAAGCCAGGCAGATCCTTCGCCAGCTCCATCCTTAGAAGCTACGCCAAACAAGGCCACCTGGCAGCGTACCTGAGAACCTTGACCAGGTCACTCCTTCAAGGTTCTGCCGCGTGCTTAGCTCTGGCTTTTGTTTTACTTGGCACAGTTGATTTGTTGGCCTGCTCCTACTCCATTACTTATGTTTAGACACCAGTAGGCACACCAGATATTGTCACCTAATCCTGACTCCTTAAAGGTCAGAGGGGCTAATACCTCTGAAGTCTTCCAGGGGACAGTTTTTTCCTAAGCCTCCTTTCACAGCTTTCTCTATATATGCAAAACAAGAATATAACCCGATTCTTGATTTTTACCACTGTCATTAGCCACTAAAACATGGGGCTGAATCTGTGTAGACCTTGTCTAGAATCCTTGGGTTTCTAACTCACTGACAAAACTGTCACTAGCGCTTCTTTGCTAGAAAATAAAAGTCCAGTCTTAGTTATTTTCATACACATATTCTAAACCTAAACTTGGTTCATGCCAATCCTGTTTCTTCTGTGTCAGCAGGCCTCTACTGCAAATAATCCTCAGACTTTTCATCTTAGCATCCAAATGATCGATCCCTGTTTATTTGATTCCAACACACCTTTCTCTGTGGGTTTGGGACTTTCGCCTGCATATCATCCTATGGGAAGAGAGATCTATTTGTACCTTTATAAAGCTTTTCTTATTCAACAACAGACTTTATGGCCCCTGCAGGTTTGTTAAAATTCCCAGATTACCGAATTACTAATCATCTTGTTGTTCTAAGAATAGCATGTTTTCATAATATGAAAATCTGGGCATTTCAAAGCTTATGCGCGACTCTTAGGAATCCTTCACATCTTGACTTCACCTCCAGGATCAGGGGATCATCTACTTAGTTATTGTCAAATGTTTGAAATCTATGCACCTAGTCAAGGAGTTCTTAATTGAATCTGCTGGCTTCAGTCGTGAGTATTCAAATGAGGAAGCTACCCAAGAGAATGTCAGTCTTGTTAGACTAGGGAAAGCAGTCTTTAAAGGAGATGGAATAACTGTTAATAGCTTGAATGACCTTCAAGTCAGTTGGCCTCAAGTTTAAGGCAGGCAAAGAAAAATGAACGCCAAGCAATCGATAAAGCTTCACTTAGAACAGAGACAGAACAGCACGGAAGAGGTCAAGTCCAAAGCAGTTCAAGGCACACTCACGGCACTGTTCTGGGCTTTCATCAGAACCATCTTCACAATCGGGATCTCCATCACACTGCCATCTGTTAGGAACACACTGGCCATTTTTGCACACGAAGTCAGATTCAGCACAGGTCTTCTTTACTACAAGAGTTTTGTCCCAGAGTTAGAATTAGAGTCAATTATCCCAGACCCTGCTTTTCAAATTAGGGTAAAAACTATATTTAGGTATGTTTTCCTTTAAAAGTAATTCTGAATCGATTGACTGATATTCAAACTGTTGATATCTCGGGGGTCTTTAAAGAAAGCTTATCTTTTCTTCATGGGCCTCAGAAAAGGGAGTTATTTATTGGAGAGACTTAAAGGCCAAAAAAGTCAAGGGAAGACAAAGGCTGTCCATTGTCTTATGACCCAGGGGCATCTTAAAATGAACTAGTCTGTTTACAACGCTAACACCATGGATTTCTTCCTACTCACTGACACACTCTGAGGTGTTTTTCTGTAAGACCATTTTCTGTCCCTATAACGGAACACTTGATAGTGGACATTTTATAAAGGAAAGGAATTTATTTCAGCTCAAGGTTTTAAAGACTGGGACTCTTCAGAGCATGCACTAATAACTGCTTAACTTTGGGTGATGATCTCTTGCTTTGATTTCTTGACCACTCTTTTAGTAATTAATCTGGTCCAGGGAGAATTTCTTCCTCCTCACTGATCTAGTCACTTCTTAAATGCCCTAGCACCCCTCACACCATTATTTTAAAATTGATTATTAAAAATCAAACTTCAGCATGAGCTCCAGAGGAGACGAGCCATCGAAAATATTTTAATAACCAAACTCTCCATCCTATGACTGGTCCTTAGGGTAACTGTTTGCTATGGAGAGAATAGTGTGTCTTTATAAACTTCCTATCCTGAAATCCCTACAGTGCTGCACTGGGGGGGGGGGAAGGATCCGAGGGAGGTGATTATATCATGAGGATGGAATCTTCACGGGTGGGATCGGCGCCCTTATCAGAAGCACGAGTGCTTGTTTACATGTTCTCTCCCCCCTCTCTCTCCTATCATGGAAGGACATAGGAAAAAAGCAGCCATCTGCTACTCAGAAAGGGGGCTTTTCTCAAACACTGTGGCTGCCACTTCTTTGTCTGGGGGCTTTCTAGCACTCAGAATCCTCAACTCACATTTCTGTCATCTACGCCATCCTACCTATGGTGTTTTTGCTACAGCAGTGTAAACCAAGATTGTTTCAGGGACGCATATCACAATGCATGCATTCGGGGTAAAGGTATGTAGAGGTATGCTCCAGAACTGAATATTGCCATTCCTGCTGGCCTACCTGGGCAGAGGAACTCACCCACTAGACAAACTTGAAGCCAATTATAACACTTGTAACAAGTGGTAGAACTTGGAATTCAAAGAGATTTTAGGCCTTCAGCCAAAGTTTGGTTTAATATCAACCAAATGAAAGTCGCCGAAGCTGCCAGTGCTAAGTTCCATAATTCACAGCTCCTACCAAATTAGCCAAAAGGCAAAATATCAACTCTACTACTGATTCTTCCTAGGGCAGGAGGGCTACAGCTTGTCCTCCATTCATTAGACCAGGAGAGTAAAGACAAACAAAGTCGGTGGTTTGGTCACCATGCCCAGGAAGGGGTTTGAGAATTGGAAAGAGTCTTGCCAAAGCAGCCAGATAAGACAACAACACCCTGTGACTGTCTTTTTTAGACTAGATTCTTCCATACGTATGTGCCTATTCTTTCTACTTAAACATCCATTTTCAAACTACCACTCAGTATCAATATTTTGTATTTGTAAATCAGCCAGAGCCTGCAATGCATTGCGAATTTAAAAGAGATTATTTGGCACAAGTGCTTTAAGCTAGGTAGAGGCCTCAGGAGCTAGGGCCTACTCTTAGACCTCTGTGGTTCAGCCTATAAACTTGGGAGACAGTTACTTTGTAACAGTCAGCATGAGCTGATGAATTATGATGATCCCTAAGGGCTTATTCATATCCTTGAACTACATAGCAAAGGAACCATGGAGAAAGCCATACCAGCTCATAAATACAGCCCTATTTCTAGATCACCATCATATAGTGTTAACACAGAAAATACTATACAAGGCTACACATGTTCTCCAGGGCCCATATGAAAACAGAGGCCAGGTTAAAGGGCTTGTTGCATTAATTCATTCTATGGACCACCTCCGTAAATTGCAAAAGAGAGAACAGGGTGATGGCCGTGAAGAAAGCAGATGATTTTGCAAAGTAGAAAATGCCATGGTGATATGAAAGATGAGCTATGCAACAAAGAGAGCAAAGTTAAGTCTTCACAGAGTTCATTTTTCTCAATCCTGAGCAGATACTGTAAGGGCAAAGAAAAGACACTCTAATCAACAGTGACATGCAAATAGACAGTGTTTTACAGGGGAGGAAAGCCACCTCTGGGAACCCACAGAAGCAAGTGGCATATGGAATCCACACTCAAATTGATTACACTAGATGTTACTCTCAAAAGTGAGTGCTCCCGAAAATGACAACCAAGTATGGGTCAGAGCTTAGACAGGGAAGTCGGAAGTAGGCTTCGGCAGTTTTAAGTAAATACTTTCTCCATTTCAAGCCCACATTTAAGGCTGCTTTTCTTGATGCTTACACTTTCCCTGTTTACCTCCATGGATGGGAGCCAGCATCAAAAACCGCCTATTGATATGTTTAATTTATCATACCTCAAGTGATCTTGACTCAGTGTGTTGTTCATCTACCCCCTTCCCCCACCCAAATCCTTCTACTTGTGGCAGGTAGAGAGTATTTATGCAAAAAGGACTTAGTCCAGTTATTGTGCCTACAATGACCCAGGTGTTTCTGCTGAGTTAGATGATAAAACCTTCTATAACAGGATGTATAAAAATAGGCAAAGGAAGGCTTTTGCCTGATGCATGTTTTGTTCTTTTTGTTTTTTGTTTTTTTGGCAGCCTTGCTCCTTTCAATCAGAGAACAGTTGAAAGGAGGTCCTCTTAGTGAGATACATATTAAGAGAACTATATTCTCTAAACAACCTAGAAACAGTAGGGAACTCAATGTGGAGCAGACTGAAATCTTTATATTAAAAGCACACGATAGAAAAGGATAGCACAGGAGAACCATTCTTGGTCATGAGATTGGGGGTAAGTTTTTACAGAATGGACTTTCAGAGCTGGCACTGGGGATGGCTGGCTAGGATTATGTTTGTGGCATTTTAATGATGATAAACAAAGAAGCAGGCAAAGGCATAAAGAACATGCCAGTCAGTTCTGATGAGACTTGATAAGCTAGGGGCAGATGGCAGGGGAGGAGAACTCCCCCCTTTCAGTGGACTGGGGTAAGGGAATGTGGGGGCAGGGAGGGGAAGGAAAGGGGGAGGAGTTAAGGGAGGGGGCTACAACCAGGATATACAATGAATAAATTGTGAAAAAAGAAAAGAAAAAAAGAAAACGAAATGCAAAATACAAAAAAAAAAAAAACATGCTGGTCAATAAAATCTGACATGACCATGGTCATACTAATCTTCAAACCCAACATTGCTCGGGGATTTTTAGAATACAGAACAGAGGGATTTAAAAAAACTAAACTTCAGCAAGAATTCCAGGTCTGTGTGATCTTGGCATGAAGTTCTCAGCTGTTCTTTGTGACATAAGGTCATGGGGCCTACACACAGGCATTTCTCACAATGACCTTTTGATAGAGTCTGATCAGTGGTATGATGTTATGTTCATATCCGTTTGGGAAAAGAATATTTTCTACCCTGCCTAATGCTTTCAAAGAAGCAAATATTGTGAGCAGAGAAACAGAAAGACTCCTTTTCTGATCTTTGACATGTGCTGGCTTGCCATTTTTATGCCAGTTAGTTAATCTCTGAAATGTTCGGGGATTTCGTAGTATCCATAGCTCACTGTTTTCTTGGATCAGAGCCACTTGGGACTTTAAAGATTTATTATTTTATTTTTGTGTACATGTGCATGTCCATATATTTGCATACCATGTGCACCTGTACGTGGGCCCACACCCATGAGTACCCATGAGTGTCACATAAGAGTGTCACATCCATCCCCTAGAGCTGGAGTTACAGGGAGTTAGCGAGATGCCCAACACGGGTGGTAGGAATAGAACTCAGGTCCTCTGGAAAAGCTACACACAATCGTAACCACTAAGACATCTCTCCACATTGCCCTGTTTGTAGAAAAAGTCACTTTCAAGCAATCTTCTGTCTGCTTCTAGGCCTTCTCTTTTCTTTCTCTGTTTCCTATAGCACATGCCTGTCTGACATAAGATAAATCAGGTCTTGTCACTTGGAAAAAATCCCACTTGGTGGCCAACATTCCATATTCAAGTTGATTACTTCATGTCAAATATTCAATTATAGTCCTCTAGATCAGTATAGATTAACTGGACTCTGATTCAAAGCGATACTTTAAAGTAGGTTTTATTTGTGGAATTTCAATACATGTGTAGGAACTAACAGAATACCTGCACATTTGAATCAAGTGCATAAGTCCAATCAAGAAGTAAAGCTTTGCGACAAGCGAGACTGCCAAAGTCTTCACTTACCACAGTTCTTTTCATCACTACCATCAGCACAGTCTTCATCTCCGTCACATTTCCACAGCAGAGTAATGCAGCGGCCATTTGTGCACTGGAATTGGGAGCTGTCACATTTGCCTTTTTTCCCTAGGATGAGAAAGGAACATTGAGCAAGGCGTGCATAGAAGGTGAGTTAGAGATACAAGTTCCCTGGATAGGACAGCTGCAGATTCAGCAAGCTGTAACACTCTAGGGTCCAGCCTTGGATGGGTTTGGGGACAGCAGTAGCACAGTCTCTCACTGGGCAACAAGCTAAAACAGAACACTAGAGTTCCAGCTTTTCTCCTAGAGAGGCACAGCTGTGATCCCAGGTTCCAACTAGTAAAATCCGGAAAGCAGAAAATAGTTATAGAGCTTCTGAGGAATCCAGTCACACGCTGGCCAGTGATGCTTTATGTCACCATTTCCAGTGGTGACTGTAACATTGTAAGAGAGCAAAATAATTCCCAGCATCTAGAGAATACTCAGCTGAAGAACCAGAAGGAAAAAAATCTTAAAACAAAAAAGAACCACTTCTGAGAAAATTGAAGGGTTAGGAGAAGATTGCAGACTTTAAGTGGCTCAGGAATGCAATGGAAAACATGGACACCTAACACTAAAATGGCTTCATTGACAGGAAGGGGTGTCCATAGAGAATTGTCTGATTGAAAAGAAGAAACAAGGCAAGCAGACCAACATGGGCATATTTCTGAAAAGTGTGACAGAAGGAAGAACCTGCCTTGGAGAGAGCTCCAGTATTCTCCTCTGGAAGAAAATTGAAAAGGCCTTAGTGCTGCAGAGGATAGCTCATGGACATGGGGCAAGATACTAATGGGCCTGACCCTCTAATGGACTATGAGAAGGTGGATGTGCTTGGGCTAGCTCCCAGAAAAAGGTTGAGACACAAGAAGATAAATACAGAAAAGCTTGTAGAATGAGCATATAAAGAAAATATTTTTGTATAACTGTGCAACATGTGTTTTAAGCTGATATCAGAGTTTAAAATTCTAAAAAAGTGAGCCAGTGAGGTGGCTCATTGAGCAAAGGCACTTGCTGCCAAGCCCGATCACCCGGGCTCAAGCCCTGGAATTTATGGTGGAATGAAACGACTCCTGAATTTTGTCTTACAACCTTCACACTGGTGCTATGACATGTGTATGCCCTATTCACAAAATATGCATATAATTTTTAATGTTTAAAAATAAAAATAAAGATACTTCATTGTTGAAAACAGAAATATTTTTATAACCTTTTTCTAAGTTGAAGGTCCACCAAGCATATTTTGGAAGTGACAACAATGTCCTTGGCCTTGACTTTTCACCCACAGCCTAACCCAGAGCAATGTCCAACCCTGCAAGTCCATCCGTGCTATGCATCCTATACAGAGGTACCATCTTAATCTTTTACAGGTATATTTTCCTGTTCCTTTACATGGTTAAATACATTTGGATACCCACATACCTGCCATTGTGTTATAACTGCCTACAAGATTTAGTGCAAGTACCATGTTGTATACAGGTAGCCTGGAATCAATAGGCTAGACCACAGGTATGAAGTCAAACCATTGTGGGTTGAATGAGAATGGTCCCAATAGGCTCACACATTTTAATGTTTGGCCCCCAGTTGGTGGAACTCTTTGGGAGTGATTAGGAAGTTTTAAAAGCCCACACCAAGCCCAGTCTTTCTCTCTCTCTCTCTGGGTCTTGGTGTCTCTTTTTCTCTCTCTCCCTCTGTGTTTGTGTGTCTGGGTCTTAGTGTTTCTGTGTCTGTCTCTGTCCCTCTGTGTGTGTGTGTCTGTCTTTCTCTCTGGATGAATCAGATTGTAAGCTATTGTTCCATTGTTATGCCTGTCTGTCAGATGCCATGTTCCCCATCCTGATGGTCCTTGACTAACCCTCTGAAACTATAAGTGAGACCCCAGTTAAGTACTTTCTTTTATAAGTTGTATTGCTCATGGTGCCTCATCACAGAAATAGGACAGTAAATAAGACATCCATCCCTGTGTGTTTAAGCAAAGGAGCAATGAATTGTTCAATACCGTACTTGTTAGGACTTATCTCTATCAGTGTGTGATGCCTGGCTGTATCTCTAAAAGAACAGGGAGCTCATTTTTCTTCCAGGATCCAGAGATGAGATGACTCAGCAGGCAATGGCACTTGCTACCAAGATTGAGACGTAAGTTTTATTCCTGGGACTTACAGGATAGAAAGAACAATCTGATTCCTGTAAGTTGTCTTCTGACCTCCGGTGCATGCTATGGCACCCGTGTGCACACATAGATACACATAATAACATAAGAAATAAATAAGGTAATAAAAATCCTTTTTATGTCTAAAAAATTGGGTAGTGACTGGAAGACCAATCTTGGCCAATGGAATCAGACCTAAATTAATGAACCTAGTTAGGTCAGAGACGAAAGGGGCCTCTGGACTCTTCTTTCATTAGTGTGTTTGTGTATGGCCAACAACACGCAGGCAACGATCATCCCTTAAACAGCATTTCCTGGCCACACCCACAGCTTTATTCAAGAGTGATGCTGCTTTCACAAGCAAAGAGAAAACTACTTGTGGGGGTAGCGAGCAGAAATAAAGGGTTGATAATGGTCCCCTGTCTTAAGAACTGAGGCCTCCTTTGGAAAACACGTGTTTAAAAACCAGCTCCCAAACAAGTCAAAAGCATCCAGAAAGCATGATTAGGAGACAATGGGGTGTCATTTCTAATTCAGTGGAGAGAGAAAAGAAGAGCAAGTTAGAGCCATAGACCGGATTCTGCTTCTCTGAGCTCAGTTGCTTTGGCTCATTAGGGACCTGTCACTTACAGAGTGGTGAACTAACACTTCATGGAGATGCTACATGGCCAGGACAGCTAATGTTCAGGTACTTTCATCTTTAGCGCTTGCATCCTTCTTCAGGACCAGATTGCTTTGCAATAAAAGGAGCAGCTCTTGTCCCTTAAAGCCCTCTCCTAAACACACTGCATAGACTTACAAAACCCAGCATGGGTCCTGGGGTGCATGCAGATTTGCTTGGGGAGGGTGTTTCCAAGCAGAAAGCCGTCCGATTTCCTGCCACCTCTCTTCATTTGCAGCTGGGGCATGCTGGCATAGGAACAGACGGGGCAGAGGCAAGCACAGACTGGAACTCTTGTGTAAAACACACAATGCTCTAGTTGGTCTCTCTAGTGTCAACTACGCCCTGCCATCCGGGAGAATTCTGAGTTTTGTAGCTAATTCCCAAAGAGATTAAAATTTGGCCCAAGTCAAGATTACCACATGGGTGTGGCTACCTTCAGGTACTGTGGATATTGCTCTTAAAGCTGTACTGGACCCTTCTGCTCTTAAACTTCTAGCAACTAGAACTTGGCCTATAAAGCAATGTAACTTGATATTTCCTACCAACATTTCATAATGTGTATTCATTCTACAAGTGTTTTATAGAATAAAAATGCTAGGGAGTTACAAGGAAACAAGAGGTGAGCATCACTTGTCTTTAAAACTAATAAGCTAAGTGTGAGGTATCTGGCTGCCTCCCCCCGCCCCCCTCCCACTGCCCCATTGTCACTGTGTTTGGAGAATGTTCCCCACATTCTCAAAGCTGGAGATATATGTTCCAGGAGCCATTTGCTGGTTCTATATCCTTTCAGGTTGGTGGACTATGTATGGGAAGGGAAGGAATCTACTTTGAGGACTTTATTAGAAAAAGGAGTTTACATCAGAGCATATAGAATAAAACACACTCAGAAAGGATAGTTCATTGCAGTAAGGGCTACAAAACTGACATTTCAAGGACTTTCATTCTGAAGGACAAGTCAAAATGAGCCAAAAACACGAATATTGAAATCTGTATAGTGAGAATGATAACCATGCCATCAGACTTGGAAGGTGGTGTTTGTTTTTGTTGTTGTTTTGTCTTCCCAGGATTAGGCCTGTGGGAGAGAAGTTCCTAAAAAATGAGGCTTGTGTGATCGATCTTGTAGACAATCAAGCTGTCTTGGAGCTAAATGTCAAGGATATAATATGATAAGGCTAATACATAGTTCATGGTCGTTCTGGTCTCTGGATTTCGATATAATACACATCATTTCAACAGCAATATGTTACAATCCCTGTAGGTTTGGCTCAAAACAGGGTTATAACAGACATAAGAATTTTCATCTGCTCATTCTAATATCTAAGGCAACTTCTACTTTTTTGGTTTTGTTTTGGTTTTTGGTTTTTTAAGACAGGGTTTCTCTGTGTAGCCTTGGCTGTCCTGGACTCACTTTGTAGATCAGGCTAGCCTTGGACTCACAGAAATCCACCTGCCTTTGCCTCTCTGAGTGCTGCTGCAATTATAGGAGTGTGCCACCATGCCAGCTAATCTAATTTTCTTGTCTTACACTTGTCTATGTCACCCAGGCTTCTGCTTGCTTATCAGAAAGTTACATGTCACCATGACACACATGACACTTTATTACATGAGGAAGACAGTAAGTACCAAAACATCCCTGCTTACCTAAAAGATGATGGAGAAAAGGGTGGCTGGTAAGCCAGATGCATTGCTAAAGGGTCCTCTAAAGAGAAGCAAACAAAGACCGTAAGCCTTATGACCAAGCCTCTCAGATGTCTAGCTCCCTCAGCACTTTAGGGGTGCTCCCTGGTTCTGTTGAGGTCTCTGTTCTATGCACTTCTGGAAGAACTCAGCCACTCAATTGAACACAGAGACCTCAGCCACCAGCCTGGAACACTACAGGATTTCTCTGCAGGTTCCAAAATGATTCCACCTTTCCATATAAGTGTTCCCCTGACACCATTGCTGCTTGGAGGTCCAGAACTGAGAGCACATGAATTAAGCTTTTGATTCTCAAAGCTTTGGGGATTATGGGATTGTAGACCTGTAGTTTTATCTTCAGCGGTAAATGTTAAACCTCAAGTTCACTAGTACAGTTCACAGAGGAAAGAGACTGGCATGAAGTCATCCACAACCAAGTTTCTTTAATTGTTAAGATGAGCTAAACCACGGTACACCATAAATAACCTTGGGAGTGGGAATGCTAGGAACTCTATACCCCTGGATCTGTCTGCTCTGAAAGGTGGGAAGCCGGAGTAAATATAGTTTTCCGTGGGTTCCTTAAAGCTGCAGTAGTCTAAGAAAAATAGCTCGGGGCTAAAGGGATTGGGGTGGGATAGAGTAGAGAGACATGGAACCTGGAGTTCTGCCTCCATTGCAAAGGAGAAAGACTCTCTTGGTGTTGAGGAACATGAAAAGGCCCCTCTTCCATGAAGAGATTACACTAAGTTTCCTTCTAGCTCGAATATTGAGCAGGAATACCTTTGTCCTTTTGGGCCAGAAGATTTGGCGTCACTTGTATCTACCCATGTGTGTGGCTATTAAAGTTAGTAATAGATAACATTCTCCAAAATGTTGAAGAATGTTCTGCCTTTGTTGTCACTTGTTGGCACCAGACTTCAGAGCATAGTAGCCATGTCCCAGGAGCATTGATCATCTAAATAGTTAACACACCCTCTGCCACACACAATCAGCAGTTCACTGGCCTCAGGAGGTGTAGGGATTTGAATGCACAGAAAGGTCGGATTGCCATTGTCTAATTGGTTCATCAAGGGTTAACATGGAAAATCAGCATATGAGCTTCAGTAAAGCTCTGCCTGGGTCTTACAGTGAATAGCCTAGCTGTCTTTCAGGATGCACCACAAATTTCCCTGTAGGCTTTGAGTGACTTTGGCAAGAGTCCTCTGGTTTGAATGCCTAGAATATTGAGAAGATTTCAGAGTATCGGGCCCAGCGAGTACTTAAATCTGGAGGGGGGTCTGGTGTTGCCACCCTCTGCCAGGCCCAGCACGCCCTTCCCATGCCAACACCTAAAGGTGCTATCATCTGCTGGTATTTCTTCAGTCCATTTCTTTTGGCAATTTTAGGGCCACCAAGGGCATTTATTTTTAGTCTGCCTCATCTCTACTGCTTGCTAATTTAATGCCAATCCTTCTATTCATAGGCTAAAACTCCTTATAGGACAAACAGACTTCTGAGTCAGCAAAAAAAGTTTTTCCACTGCAGCAAGGTGCCCAGAAAAAGGTCCTGAAATCCGACTAATAAACTGTATAGTTCAGTTATCACAAGCTGATCCATTTACACCTGATTGGGATCATCTTAGAATGATAGATATAATCAAATACTTTTTATTGTTGGCCAATTGCTGCTCTAAGACTTCTCATCTCTTATTAGCTCTATATGATCTTTCCTCTTTCCCTCTTTACAGTTTAGGAAAAGGAAAAAAATATACAGTGACTTATCCACCACTATACTGGAGTTATCTAAGAGTTGAACCCAGGTGCTCTGGTTCCGTATCCCATGCTATCAAGCACACAAATGACAGTAACCAACTCAGGACTACACAATTCTAGAACATCCCATTTGGTTAGAATTTGACTAGTACTGTTTATTGAAATGCATCAAGAATGAAACAGTTTCCTTTCTCAAGACATTCTACAGTATAGCTTTATGGTTGAGGTAGGGCTATTTCCTATCCCCATCATAGACTTTTAAATAAGGTGCTAGAATTTCACTAGTAGCTCTTTCTAGAAGGACTAAGTCTCTTGATCTTCTGGATTAGGGTACATTGGCTGAGTCATTGTAAAGGCTCTGTACCTTATCTGCCTGGGGATGGAGAACAGCCCAAGCGGCACCAGCATGGAGACCAAAAAGAGACAGAGGCAACAATCATGGAAGAAGCTGTTTCCAAGGTAGTACTTGAAATTGCACACTGAATATACTGTTAATTCCCATAAGCCCTCATGTCTGTCGCTGGGTAGAGATAGGAGATAAAGGAAAGTGTTTTACAACAGACATGTTGATGACAACCTGAGTACAGCTTTTGAGCACATCGTATAGGTAACACTCATCTGAATGCCTTAGCAGATATGCACAGTAAAGCAGTCTGTTCCAAAACTTACCCTCTTCTCTTCTGTGTCTTATCTTTACTCACCACTTACTCTAAATCAGTAGCCCAGAGGAAGCCCAGACTCTTCTCTGACACTGGGCCATCAAATCCTGGCCATGTCTAACCCTTCATCTCTCACTTGATCTAAATTTAAGCCACCCTTCCCTTTGCCCCCAGGCTGTTGCAGTCTCTATCCAAATTAAGACAGTGATTTAAGCCACTTAGACTCTCCAGAAGGGCCGAGAGGACAGGATCATTTCCTGGCTTCCCACTGACTCCAGGATCTCTCAGTCACCACCCACCATCTTCTCTGGCTACAGCAGCTGAGCTAACAACTCTGAGGGGCTCCCCTTATTTCTCCTGCCTTACACCCCCCTCACTAACGTTTTGTTTCTATTTGTCCACCTGATTCCTATTCCCTTCCCCACCAGGGGCAGGATCAGATAGCACCGATTCACGGAGGCCCTTGGCCTTTACATCTTGTCTGTAGAGCCAGGTGGGAGCTGGCTTATTTCCCAAAAGTTTTCATACCCATCCCAAGGCCAATTCCCTGTGGATTTGTCACCTAGCAGCTAAAAGTTTGACTAAGTGCTAGTCAATAGTCTTGATTGTATTAGTTGGTTAATGAATTGACCTGTAAATCCATTCTGCATTACAGACTTATGTCAAAATACTTTTCTCAGCTTTTCTGAACTTGAAATGTGACCTGCTAAATGAAGTTTTGCCTGGTGGGATCCTTTGAGAGATAAAGTTATAAAGGTACCCGCTTCCCATGCCTATGAGAACACTTTCATCTCATCTGTGTGGCAAGTTATCATTAAAACGTAAGGCACGTTGCACACCTGTCTGCCGTAATTAGCGAGTCAGCCACATTTACACATGAGAGAGTCTAACTCACATGGAAGATCTGGTAAGGTTAGGAGGTTGGTGTGTCAGACCCAAGTCTTACTTCTGATGCACTGCTGCTCCTTGGGAACGCTGGCAATAGCCCAGCACTGTTGTTTGAATCACCACCTTCACAGGACCATTGGCAGAGATAAAATCCCTTCTGGCTTTGGCATAGGAAAGTCTAAGTTGCGGGTGATTTTTGGGAAACATTTTGAGCTGTAATCAAAGCAGCATGTGGGAACTCTCAAGACATCTCCAGCTGATGTCTGTGGCTTCCATGATCAAGAAACACCAGCTCTGCTTACTCTGCTCACAGCTTCTATGCTCTGCTCTTTTTGGATCTTGAATTTCCTCATTTGACTTTCTATTTAAAAAAAAAAGGCCAGCTTTCTGGTTTCTGTGTTGACATGATATCAAGTGGTTTTGAGCAGATGTACAAAGAAGACTGGCTTCAATTTATAACCTGCCTGATAACTTCCCTGCCAGTTAATAACTTAGAGCTTGAGGAAGTGTTCTAGGAACAGTGAAGATCAGAGGCGAGTATAGAGACTTGAACAGCATACACTAACAGTCTTCGCAGGAAATGTTAAACATATGAATTCTCAAAGGTTAACCATCACTTCCCCGTGAACTGCTCTCCCCATCCCCTCACCTCCATGCTGAGACTGTTTCTGGACACCCAAAGACTACTGGCCACATGGCCAACCCAGATACCCCAAGTTGGTGGCAAGAATGGCCATTCTAGTGAGTGGCCGACTCTTCCAAGTTGTAGTTTCTTGCCCTAGGTGTTCTTAAGTTCTGGCTCAGGCATACTCTAAACATTCCCCTTAGGGCATTTCCACCACACAAAGCAAGTGAAAGGCCCTTTGCACGAACACTGAAGTGTTTCTGGAAGATCTCTGTGCATACTCCCATGACATGTAGTGGATTCTCTCTTATATTTCTAATTTAGAGCCTCAATATGACTAGCAGGCCCAAACCACCCAGGGTTCTTTGTCCACATGGAGGCAAAGTAGTCCAGCTTAAAATGCCGCCTCCTTTCTCACGTAGCTAAACCACAGCAATCATGTCTAACTAGTTGGGATTAAACATGTTCAGGGCCTTGATTGCAAACCACCACTGGAGCCTTAGCAGAGAAACCCTAATTAATTTATACTGAAAACACATAGAAAGAGTAAAATTGAGCCAGCTTTTACTTACAAAATCAGGTTCTCCAAAAACTGGGTTATATTATGCTTTGAGGATCTCAGAAAAAGCTACCTCAGATTATTAAGAAAACAGTCTTAGATTCCTCCTGTTTAGTTAAGTACATTTCACTCGTAACCCTCACGGAAAGGCCTCTATTTTTCTTGAATGCCATCTACTGTGCCATGGTCTGGGTGGTCATCTCTTGCGATTACTTCGAGTTAGCAGAACCTATTACCTACTATGTGTAGGCAGCTACCTTAGTCTGTGTGAGACTCTCTCTTGTAAGCCAGGTCTATATGTGACAAACATCATCTCAGGGCCATTTCAGCCAGTGACTTCCCAAAGCAAGGTCACGTTAGCCAGGTCCAGAGGCGGAGGCTGAAATGGGAACTACCTCATCTCCATCCTGTTTCCTCCACTGAGAAGAACTTTATACCCTGTGAGGGACTAGAAAATATATACTGTATGTATTTTTTTAAGTGGCAGGGTTTGGGAATCTAAGCCGGAAGCCATACGCCTGAGGTCTTATCTGTGCTCCTGTCCTTAGGGCTGCACAGTAGGATATTACATTTTGTCGGTCTAACATTTTTTCAGAGAACAGAAGGGGTCACAGCAGCTGTTTAGCTCTTCCAAGAAAGCACTGTGGTGAAGTCCTGTCTGTGGTCATTCATTTTTCTAGAAAGCAGACACGTTGATCAGGTTTGCAATTGTTGAGAAGGTGGAAGCAGCCACCTTTACAAGTATTGCATAGTGTTTGCAAACGCAGTTGGCTGGCCTGAAGTCTTAACACATGTCAGCTCTACTGAACTTGACTTTTATAAACATGCGGTAAACTTGGCCGTTACATACATGCTGTAGGTCTCTGGGAACTCAAGCATTAAAAGCAGAGAGCTGAAGTGACCCAGGACCAGCACTAGAGTTACTGGTAAAGAGGATGAACCTGGGGAAAAGCTGTTCCGGGCTTTAGGAAATGCACTGCCTGTGAACTCTGGATTGCAACTCTCTTTTAAAAGAAAAAAAACCTTCGTTTACATGGGTTACTATCCTCTCTCCCACCTCTTGTTCTGGTAAGACAGGCATAATTGTTCCCGGTTGTCCAGATTCCTACCTACAGGTACACTGGTGTTGCTGATAAAACACTCCTAGAGAAAGGGAAGTAATAAGTAATAGTCTTTTGTCATATGGCAAGAGCTCTTGCAGAACTCTGGCTTTTAAAGACTGGAAAGCACCTCAAATCTTAGTCCCAGAGCCCCCATGGATTCTGCCATCAGCTTTTGTAATGTCTCATTTGTTAACGTCTCTTGTTAGACCCACTCAAGTTCCATGCAGAAACTTTGTGCACACCTGCCTGCCCTGTGTCAGGTAGTTGGAGCAGCCTCTGAGTGCCTGTGTGTGTGTGTGTGTGTGTGTGTGTGTGTGTGTGTGTGTGTATTAGGGGACACAGGGAAGGGTTGGAGAGAACGAGAGAACAATTAAGCACAGAAGGTCAGGGGCAGAAAATCAGTCCACATGTCTTGGTATTTTGAACATGGACAGTTTGAGTTGGCGTAGGGTCACTACCTGCTTCAACCAACTGCAAGTTTCCTGAAGTTCAGAAAGAACTGTTCCCCCCCC
>CM053762.1:40386952-40543471 GCA_028658305.1 Pachyuromys duprasi | reverse complement strand
AGTTAGCATTTTAAAAATCCCAAGAAAGCGAAAGGACCTGCAGTTAAAGTGGCTCTTTTCTCCCACCTCCCTGGATCACAGTCAATAATGTATTTTGTACCTTCATGTTTTGAAATATTATCAAAAATATAACGCAAGTCAAGTCCCTCTTCTGAGAGATGGTTTAATAAGTTAGCATTACTCATCCATTAATGATTAATGGCAGCATTTGAAAATTTCTGTTAAGCAGGGCTCCTGTGGGCTCATGGGCTTGCCACACATAGGATTCTAGCGTCACCACCCATGGGCCCCTTTCAGAGTGCAGGCAGGAGAAAACGCCAGAGGGAACAGTCCCTCTGAGCCGGTCTGATCTTAAAGGTAACCCAGCTGGGGCAGCTCAATTAAATCCGCGAAGACACGTGATCAACCTAAACGCAATCCAGCCAGCAGCCAATCGCACGGGGCAGAAAAGCCCTGCCCAGCTTCTCACGCTCAGGACAGCGGAACCAAAGGCCCAGGGGCTCTGGGAGCCAGCCTAGCTCGACAGATTGCTTGACCACACACTTGAAAGTTCGCTCGCGCTCCAGGACACACGTGACTGCACGCAGGCGGGCCTTCTAAGCTCTCCAGCGACAGGAGATGGGGACCATGGACTGTTTAGAGCTGGGACAGCGTTCTGCCCTAATTACCTAGAGCGGGTTGGCAAGCAAGCTCTCTGGTGTCACCTCCTAAGACCTGTCAGTGGCCCGCCAAGGATCAGACGGGGGACCTAGTTAGGAAGGAGTCTTGCTCTGGAAAGTTGTGGGACCCAAGAGGAGGGAACTGAAAACTCACAAGCCCGACCCCTGGGGACTCGACGGGAGTCATCCCAGCCCTCTCCAGGTTACAGTCACACTTCAGCTCTAGGAGCAAACCTTCGGTCCTATTGTGTAGAATAAGGGCTAATTACAGTCACTGCACTGGGACTCAGTTTCTCCGGGGGGGAAAAGTGTCGCCCGGAACGAGGCTCGGCAAAGTAACCTGATTAAGTCTTGGTCCCACTCCCCTCCCCCGTTCAGTTATCTCAAAAGACCCAGAGGTTGGCGAACGCCGCAGTAAGCGGCGGGATCCCCGGAGAAGGAAGGAAAGCACTCGGAGGACAGTCCGGTTGAAAGCTACACTCGGAGCCCGAGAGCCTGCCCGGCGCCCGGGGAGTCGCAGTCCGGGTGCGCCGGCTGCGCACTTGTCATGGCTCGGCCTCCAGGCTGCCGCCCACCGAACGTGCGCCTGCTCACGGCGGCGCGAGGACTCCGGGCCGGCCGGCACCTGGCGCCCGGCGTCCCCGGAGACGCCCACCTTCACCCACCGTGCGCTCTCAGCCCTGCTTAAATCCGAGGGGCGCACCCGGGCTTCCAGGCCCCACGCTCTACCCTGGTCTTAACAGCCCGCCCGGCAGAGGAGGCAGAACCATTGTTCAGTGGCTCCGAAGCCTACATCCCCTAGCCCTTGTCAGTGGGGGGTGAAAACCGCGTAAAGCCGAGGTTTGGGAAAGAAGGGGGGACACAGAAGGATGACAACAAGTTCAAGGGACGCTTTAGGACACCCTAAACCCCACGGTCCCGCCGGGCCCGGCTCCCAGTAGCCTCGGCTCTGACAGCTCAGAGGCGCCACCCGGGTGGGGAGAGGAGGCAGGAGAGGAGCGTGGAGAGGCGTCTGCTCGGAGGGGGGGGGGTGGGCAAGAGGAGCCCCGGGGTCCCCCAAAACGCAGCGATCGCGGCCGCCCGGGCTTGTTCCGGGCCGAGTGCGGAGGGGCGCGTCCCCACTCACCGCTTGCAGTGGCGCCGCCGTCCCGGGGCGCCCAGCACAGCGCGAGCAGCAGCCACAGCGCCCAGCGCGCGGACGTGCCCATGCTGCCCGCCCGGATGGTGCCGCCGCCGCCGCCGCCGCCGTTGTCGCCGTTCGCTCCACACAACAAGTTACCAGCCCTTCGGAGAGGAGGAAGGAGGTGGGGGCGGGGAGGGAGGAGGCGAGGAGGAGGGGGAAGGAGTGAGGAGCCGGGAGCACGGAGAGCACGGAAGGAGCGGGCACCCCCTTTCCCTGCAACTTGCACGCTCTACTCCCCTCCAGCCAGCCACCCACCCGGTCACCTCCCCCGCCGCGGCCGCGGTGCGCGCGCGGACCCTGCGGGCGGAAAATAATGCAGGCGTTGCAGAGGAGGGGAGGGCGAGGGGAGGGGAGGGGACGGCGCGGGAGGAGGGGGCGGGGAGCCCGTTCGCCGCCGGGGACAGCGGAGTCGAGCGGTCGGGGGGCACCCACCCGGGCGGCGGCAGAAGTGCTGCCGAGCGGCTCGGGGACCCCAGCGGGGGAGCTCAGCCCAGCAGCTCCTGCAGGCACCGCTCTCCCGCGCGCGGTGAGGAGGGTGCGGGGGCAAGTGGCGGCGTGCGTGCGTGAGTGGCAGTGGCTGGGGCTGTAGCCGCCGCCATCCGGATGGCTCCGGGGGCCCGGTCGCTCCGCGCGTCGGCCCGGGCTCACGGGGGACCCAGGGCGGCCGCTGGTTGGCTCACGCACCGTCCTCACCTCCAATCCCGGGTGCCTGTCCTAATTTCCTGATCCAGGGAACCTGCGGCCACAGCAGCTGTGCGCTCCCTAGCTCCCTCCAGTCGCTACTGTACCCTTCTGGCGCCTCGGTTCAGAGCGCTGATGCAACTATTGCTGCCGTTGCCACCGCCTCCGGGCTGATGGGGCTGGCATTTGAGGGGTTTGGGGGGCAGCAAGGAACCTTCTACCTCCCTCTCCAGAGACCCTAAGAGAGCTGGTATTGTGAGGTTGGTAGGTAGCATCTTCCCGGGGACTCTTCTTTCCGGCCTGAAAGTGATGAAGAGAAGGAGTGCAAAAGCTCCGCTTCTCTGCTGTGGGGTTCGGAGTCCCATGTCAATGGCAAGCTCAGATGCCATTTTGTTAAAAATTAAGTGTGTCTTTAAGAGTGTGCGAGAGAGAGAGAGAGAGAGAGAGAGAGAGAGAGAGAGAGAGAGAGAGAGAGAGAACAGGAGCGCTCCCGCGGTTTTGGCTTGTCCTCTGTAATAGAACAAGACTAAAATAACCAAGTCTGGGATGGGGAGGAGGGAAATTGCCAGCGCAGCTCTGCATTCTCTCATCAACGATTATAGTTAATTGCTAATTGCATAAAATGATAGTTTGAGGGCCTGTAATTAAAAGCTTAACCTTTTCTGGTTGGAGGAACGGGACCCTGGTAGATTTATTCTTGGTATACTTTGTAAGGTTCAATTATAAGCGTCATAGAGGGGAAAGAAGGAAGCAAAATAAACCCTCCCAGAAAGAATAGACTGGGGTGTGGGTACAGGGAAGTTGCCAGACAGGACCTGAGCCTAAGATTTGCTCTTACCTTACCTTACTTCACTTTTCCTGGATACATTCCCCTGATCAGATGCCGTCTGTTCTCTGGTCTAAGCAGAGTTGAGGGGTACACTGAACTATTTCACCTGTTAATTCAATGTGTATACACTACTTTTAATAAGTTGCTGTATCTTGAATGAATCAGAGTTGAGAGATTTCAGAGTTCCCGTCCCAGCTCTCTTCTGGCATCGCAATCTCCTTGCTTGGTTCTCCTGAGCAGTTGTCAGTGGCAGGCTACTAAGAGAGATGTTTATTTGGGAATTTCCTATACCAAGGAGGCAGGGAGTAATTCTCAGCCGGGACACACTTTGGTCCCTGTAATTTATCCTCATTGTGACTGATAAGCCCACATGCAGATGGGAATCTTTCAAAGCAATGTGAATGCTGTTTTGTGTAATCAATGGGGAGAAGATGGATGAAAACTGCACGGGAAACAAAATTCATGCCACTTTATAGAGCAAGTGCTCACAGCTGCTCACCTCACAGACCAAGCCAAGGGGGGGTGGGTGAACTTTAGATCCCCGGCATCTGTCTCTGGGGCTTGAAAAGCTCAAGGTCACTTCACAACTGGTGACATGGGTGGGCACGTGGGTGAAGTCCATATGAAAAGGCTCAGTGTTAAGGGGCCATCACATGTTCGTTTTTAATGTTTTACTTGCAAGAGGAATGTATACCAGAAGGGAAACAGTGATATAGTACAATAAGACTTATCTTTGACAAATATGTATTATTCTTTCTAACATAAATATACTTACTGTTGGTAAGCTGAGTTATGGCTCTCTTCTCAGTCTGGTGGCTCTTTCTTCCGTCATTTGACCTCTGCCTCTGTTTGGCTGAGCAACTTCAGACCTGTAAAGTGAAAACAAAAACAACCCACACGATAACGAAAATTTCCTGTGGCGTCAAGGACCAGCTCTCTTCAGTATCCATTACTAACTGAGAAAAAGTTACAAAGGAGACATGCATCTGATTAATATAGGGAGTAACCAGTACCTGAAAGAATACATTGATCACAAGTAGATGATGTGGGCAAACTGGCAGAGATCCAGAAACCTTCAGGCAATTGTGTCAGTGGTTCTGTTTGCTCCCATAATCTGCCCAAACAACACACACAGAGAAGTGCTAGAAGGGAGGTGCTATGCAAGGCAACTGCCATAGATAAACGCTTATCTGAAGAGGCCATGGGGACTGGTCAGGTTGAGAGAGACATGTTGAAAATTATAGCAATGTTTAGCATACAATACTGTAATCCAAAATTGTTTGAGATGATGTAAAACACAGAGATAGTGCCGGGGCTGTTGCTCGGTGCTGGATTGCTTTTCCAGCATGCACAAGGCTGTGCGTTCCAGCTGAAGCGTCGTGAGAATGAATAAATGAGTGAGCGAATGAATGAATGAAAAGGATTACAGGGAAAATCCATCTGAGTTGGTTGCAGGATGTGATATAAGAAAAGACTTCCTCAGTTTGTTGCGTTTGAGCTGATGGAGTCAGCATTTTGACACAGTCAAGTTCCAGCCTGCCTCAGCCTCTTTATTGTTGGTTGGGTTTAAAGACTAGCTTTGACTAATTAATAGACAGAAATTACAGGGCATCACTTCCAGACTTGGTCATTTAGTTGCTAGTGTGAGTCTCTCTCTCTTATTGTCTCCCTGGCAACAGGAAGCATTCAAGATGTGGCTGTGCCGTTAGCCCAGGTTTCTGATTGACTTCACCAGTAGCTGTATACACATGTTTACCATGCCTATAAGAAGGATTTTAAATACATTGTAAAGGTTTGGATACCTATACTCACATATCAGAGAACACATTGTTCACAAAGCCTAAAATATTTACCGTTTGTCCTCTTAGGGGAAAGACTTGCCAACCACTGACACAGAGTGAGGAAACCATCTATGTTGAATTAATCTACTGAGAGTTTGTATGCAGTGTGGCCTGGTATTAACTTGACTGGAGAAGAGGAAAAGAAAGGTTTAGAGGGTTGAGGAAAACAAGAGCACCATGTGTTCAAGACAGTATAGAGAGTTCAGATTGGCTCAAGGTTGGGGTCCAAGGCACTAGTGATGAAGAGCAATGCTGAAGAGGCAGAACTGGATTAGTGTGACTTGGTGAGTCACCCTAAGGCTTTGGAGCTTACTATGGTGCACAGGGCTTTGAGATAGAATTTGCTCAGATATTTGGCATCTAGTTTTCTTTTCGAAAGATGACTGCAGTGGTGTAAGATAGGGTAGAATAACACCAGAGAAGGAGAACCTGGAGACACTGACAGTGATGGAATATATTAAAGAACATAAAGAAGATTGTTGCTCTCAGTGCAGACTCCCTGGCCTCAGAAATCCTACTATAATAAAGCCTCAAAAAAAAAGTCTGTATGTATAACCCTCTTCCAGTGATCTGGGAGGCAGAGATTATCATATTTCAGTATATACATCTATAAAATTCTCAAAAAAACCTACTTAAAATCTAAAAATGTATGAAAGAAACTATTTTTTGGAGAGTGACTCCAATGTGTTTTATTTGAGAAATAATGTGTCACTCATCTTAACTTCTATCAGAGTCACTTGAAAGTCTGGACTCAAAAGGGTGCCAGGTTCCGCCCTCAGAGTTTGGGATTGAGCAGGTCCAGGGTGCTGCTGAAGATTCTGAGGTTTTTGACTATTCCCCAGGAATACTGATGCTGTCACTCAAGGAATGTGCTTTGAGACTCACTCCTGAAGTCCCCACCTGCGGAACTTCCTCCCTCAGTGACATGATTGGTTCAGTGCCTCAGCCTCAACCCCGTATTCTCCAGGTGCACCATTCAAGGCTTAAACTCTAAGAATATTCCCCATCAAGCTGCTTGAGTTATGGGGAGGCTCAAGAACTTAGTTCCAGGCTAGTTCTTAGTTAGAAAGATGTTTACTTGTAACTAATATGAGAGGTAGACCATGGCCAGAACCACCTTTGTCATTGTGCCAACACGAAAGAAGCCGATTTGGAGATAAAATGTCTGCAGTTTAAAAAAAAAATGTCTGCAGTTTCATCATAATAATTGCATTTTTGAACTTTTACGAGATTTGCACCCAGTCAGAAATGATCTATCTAATGTTTTCTTACTTGGTTAAATGTGTGGTTTATGTGACACCACAGCTAATATTCCATGAAGAGCAGATGTGCTTCCTCCCAAGCTGAAGGCATTGTCCAAACATCTTTATTGTTCTAGAAATATATTTACTGGAGTTCAAATACTGACCACAAATGGCTTATCTGGGCACTAAAGGAAAGGCCCAGATTTGGAAGCCACTTTGATTTAGGAACAGCAGGTAGTTTAGAATTGTAGGAAAATAGGTTAGCTTAAAGTAAGAGGTGATACCAGGGAAATAGATGAATACAGTTGAGGAAGATATTGTTATCTTCTCTGAGTGTTGAGTCAAAGCTTCTGGTATACCATTCAGGATTTATGATCAAGAGTTGGTAAGAGCTGGTATACATATTTGGAAATATGATCAAGAAGGTGGTTTTCTTTGCACAGGATCCAGAGAGCACCCTCTAGGTTCATGAAAATCTTTGGCTCCAAATAACTATGAAGAGGTAATGCGAGTCAGTGGTTAGAAGAATGGGAGGCTGGAGTCAGGTTTGGGGGAGAGAGGCTTTAAAACGCAACTCTGATGATTATGAATTGTGAAAACTTTTACCTAAACACTTTTTTGTATCAGCCGCCACCACCATCCCCAACATGGATACAGATTAGCAAGCCTACCCATTTCTTACAAGGATTAGTTGAATTCAGGCAATCACTCATAATAGCATTTAGCCTATAACCAGTGATCAATAAAAAGTTCTAATTATCAATAATAGTGATGTTTGTTGCTGTGGTGATGTGAAAAGTGAGCAAAGGTATGTTGGACCTTCCAAAATGGAAGGCAATGGTTTTTGATCCTCACTGTACACTAGCTCTTTTGGTTGGATTATGAGAATGAATGTCAGCACTGGCGTCCTTCTTAACAGCAGTAACTGTAAGTGGGGTTTGCCCACCAGCAGCTTCAGGCTTCCCAGCTAAGATGGACATACATTTGAATTCCAAATCATTCCTATCCATTCTGAAGCTCTGGCCTGGAGTACTGAAGGGGGCAAACTTTATTGGGATAAAGTTTGAAGATGACCCATCCATAGAGAGGATGAGGGTCTTGCAAAGGCAAATCTCCACCGGAGTTCCAGAACAGCCTTCCAGTCCTTGCTCTGGGCATCCTGCTCTTGGCCCTGGCATCTCACACTTTGCTAAATTTGTCAGCTGTAAGAGAGCCAAAGACCACAGGAGGTCAAAAGCTGGGAACAGCCAGGCTGTGAGAAACCCAGCTGGCCTCCACCTATCAGGTGATGGATTACATATCACCAGTCTCATGCCTTTCGGAATTAATCTAGCAAGGACTTGTTGAGCACCTTCTGTGGGACCAGCATCATGCCAGGTGAATGGAGGCAGCAACCAGAAAGCCATGTGGCTGCTATTGGGGAGCAAGTTGCTGTTGTTCTGTTTGCTCTTTCTATGGGAGCCAACTCAGGCTTGTTAAGCGGTAACTGACAGTCCTTTCTTCTAAGGAAGTTTCTCTTGGATTTGCTGCCAATAGGAAGTGTATTATTTTGCAGAGCTCTATAGCATTCATTTATCGAGTGCCCACTCAATTATGGGCATGACAGAGTTTGCCATTTGAGAAAGGAAAGACCACTTAAGCATTCTTAGAGTCAGAAGTCTGGAAAAAATAGACAAAAAATAGATCAAAGAGTTAGGAGTTGGATTTCTTTACAACTAGAGAAGCTCTTTTAGTAGGAGCTGAGGCTTCCATTGAAGTTTTAAAGATCTTTCACATTAGTTTTCTAGAAAACAAATCATGACTTTGAGAAGAAAGGAATAATGAATTCAGCAAACATTATAACAATGTGGTTATTTTTGCTAAATCATAAACAGAACCTAGGTGTGGTCGCTCACCCTTATAATGCCAGGCAGAAGCAGGATCATGAATTCTGGGCAAGCCTGGGCTACATAGCAATCTTAAGGCCGCTTTCTTCTGATACCTACTTTTCATTCTTTTCACCATATTGTCCTAACATCATCAAAATATTTCCTTGCAATCGAAACATACTCTTTTGCTATCTGTGTAAGAACTATGCACTCTAAGGGCATAAGTTATGGCTTAAATACATCAAATGAAAAGATGGGGAAATATCACTCAATAAGGTTCTTTTCATAAATTCCAGATAAGCACCTTCCAATGAGTAAGTATGTGAGAAGAGTGGGCTATTTCTTGTTTTCCTTCTCTTTTTCCCTTTTGCCAAGACCTGCAAAACAAAACAAAAACATAGAGGGGGGGGGACAGAGAAAAAAAAGATGGGAATAGTGAGAAAAGAGGAGGAGGAAGAGTAGGAGAGAATGTTCAAACACTCAAGGGTCTAGGAGGCTCTGTCTCTCTTTGTGCAATGACCTGTTGGCATAGTGAGAGAGACAGATTTCTACACGCAGAACAGAAACATGGTAACTATGTCTTACATACTGTGAGAAGAATGTCTTCTACTTGTGTGTTGCCTTTCTTCTCTGTGGGTTCAAGATACTCTGCAAACATGATGTCATTACTCCCTGGAAGGAGACTGTGGACCAAGTATTAGAAAAATAATCCCTTTTCAGGAGCTTGCAGAACACAAGCACAGTTTAGTACCCATGTTGAGTTTATGCAAAGTGTCTACCAAAGATTTGATTCCTAGCCCTCACTTGGAGGACTCATGGATGGCTGGGCAAAGTCTAAGTGAGGCCTCTTGGTAAACTCATACTTTAAAGAGGCAAACTGTAAAGTTTTATCACTTTTTGTTTATTTCTCCCTAATGATCAGTCTTAGTTCTTGGAGCTATTTATCAAACATCTTTGTTTTAGGCAAGGCAAGAGTAAAATGAGAACAAAACAAGATACCAAGTAGCATAGCATCAAGCTGGCTCTCCTTGGATCCTGTTGGGAGTCTCAGAGCAGACCCTGAGGAGGAGAGTAAAAGTAGTCCTCTTTTGTTCTCTGGTGTCATCTTTTAGCAAAGCACAGTAGCTAAAGTTAACAACTTGAAGTGGACAATGTAATCAGGAGTGATAGTTTTACACACACACACATTTTTTTTTTCTGTTTTGCAAGAAAATGTCAGTCACAATTAGTCAAGTTGCTTGTATTTCTCCTTTCTTGATTGTTCTCTGTCACTCAGTCCTGTTCTCTCTCCTGCTTGCCTGCTGTCTGCAAGTATCTTAGGCATTCTGGCCATGGAAGGAAGTTCATTGGATATGAAGAAAAATGGAGGGGTTCCTTACGGATCTAATAACATTTCTTCAAGTCTAGTTGATTTCAAGAGACATTCATTGGAGAAATTATCGGAACAGTTGCAGCAAGGGTTATTTGGAAATTGAAGGTGAAAACAGAAACTATTTATCAGGTCAAATTCTATTCCAGTTTCCTTTGCCCCTGATCTGAGCTGCTCGGAGTTTATTTTTACAAATGGATCTGATAGTCTGTCAGTGTTATTATTTCATTAGTGTCTTGTTTTTCTTTTGGTTTTTTTCCTTTGGCTACTTTTTAAAGTAAGTTTTAATCTTTTTATCTAAAGATTTTTAGTACTGTATTTGATAAACAGACCATGATTGCCCACCTTTATAGGGTATGGGATATAATGTGATGTTTTGATATAAACGTTGCATGATCAAATCAAGCTAATTGACCTAGCACTTCATTTACCTATCACCTTTTGTGGTAAGACATTTGAAATGTCCTCTCCTGGTTGTAAAATATAAAATATGTTATTTTGGTTTGTGCCCAGTTGGCTGTGCAATGGATGGCAAAATGTTTCCCTTCCATCTGTACCCTTTGACCAACAGCCTCCATTGTCAGTCCCCAACTTCTCCCAGGGTCTTGGTAACCCCAGGTTCACTGTTTCTTAATTTCCAAGGCATCTTGAGTAGAAAGCAGTACTGCTCAGATAAATCTCCCGACTATAAACACTGGTCTTGCATTTAGGTTTGGCCCTGTGTACCTGGCTTTATCGCCAAGCAGCTGATTGGCAATGTTTTTCTTGTTAGCTAGATTTGGGGAGGACTCTTTTTTTCTTCCCAAATACTAACAATTTAAAAAAGACCCCCCCAAAAAAGACCCCAAAAGACAAAACAGCTCTTGTGAGGCTATGACAAGGGCTTTAGGATTTATTCAGACCAAATAACAAAATGGTGTTAGAGTGCATGTATTTAGAATTGCACTATCAAATTTATCTTCTCCCCTGTTCTTCCTGTGCACATTATTCTTGCCGAGAAATGGCCATGTCTCTCCTTCCAAAGGCCTAGTAAACACTTTAAAATTGGCCCTTGGAGCCTCCTCCCACCCATTATGATGAGGTCCTATCCCCTCTTCTCACATAGAATCCCACGATACAATCACATGTCTTCTCATACTTACCTTTGCTCTTGGTAACTAGTGGCATGCGGGACATTGTGACATTATCATCACAGACACGTCCTCATATTTGGTAAAGTTGGGATCACAAAGCATTATTCTGCTTATTTTTAACCTCTTTCTCTGTGTTGATATTCCCATAATATTCAGAGTCCAGCTTAGGAGGTTCCCAACATGTACTTTAAAGGTCCTTTAATGACAAATACTGGTAACTAATGTCTCAGTTACATTTCCTGTGCCTTCTTTAACTTCCTAAATCTCTCCAAGGACTGAAACTCATGCCCAGCATGGTGAAAGCACCCATGGTATCTATTTCCCTGCTTGATGGCAGCACCATCTTGGACTCCAAACATGCCACATCTATCTTGAAAAAATGTTGTTTCTTAGAAAGAAATTAACACTAATTGTTGGTATAATGTTCCTGTGGAATGTATACAATTTACCCTTGTTCATTTAGGTGCTGATTTCTCTCCCCCACTATCTGTCTTCAATCTGGACATTGCATTGTGATGCTTATTCTAAGCATCACCTGTCTCAAGTTTGTGTAAACATGCCACCATTTGTTTTCTGAGCAATGGAGAGAAGAGGGTGGTCTGGAGGGGAGAAGAAAGAAGCGAGAGAGAGGAGTCAGTGAGGAGAGATCGGCAGGAGTGGACTTGGACCCATGAAGAGAGATGAACCGGACTTAAGACATGACAAAAGGCAAGTATAATGTGGGAAATCTGAATGGGAGGCAACTATGCAGGCTTGGAGGTTTAGGATGGAGGAACTATTGCCCAGCATTGTGCTCTAAGTTAATTTAAAAAAATCCTAGTCTCTGTGTGGTGAGTTGGGTATACAGCTGGTTTAGGAATAAACACTGTTTAAGTAAAAGATAAATCAATAATATATATTAATACTCAACAACAACAACTAATATTTCACTGTATTTTATAAGCGTTGAAAGAGATTCTCTGTGTTGACTGATAAAGACAGTGTGGACCAGGCACCAGTCTTAACTTTGTGTTCTTATGACTGAGATTGGAGGTTTCTTTTCTTTACTACTCCTTCTTCCTGGAGACACCCCAGGAGCGGTAGCAAGCACTGTTTTTTGTTGTTGTTGTTTTGTTTTTGTTTTTTTAGTCTTCCAGAAACCATTGACATTCTTTTTGAGATCTGCATGTGGCCTTCAGAACATTATATTTGGATTTACCCTGAGAAATGCTTGTGAGAGCCATTTTCCAAGAGTCTGGCATGTTCTCCAAGGATTTTGAGATGGTCCTGGGCTAGAGTGTTCTGATGTCCAGTGTCAATTGAGGGAGAAAGAAGCATGGCCTTGTCAGAGCAATATGAATTTCTTCAATGTGTATGTGTGTACATGCATGTGTATGTGCACGTGTATATGTACATGTGAATGTGTGCACATGTTTGTGGAGGCCAGAATTGGACATTGGGTGATCTCCTCTATAACTCCCACCTTATTACTTTTTTTAGGGTTTATTTTTGCCTTGTAGTTCCAGAGGGGACATAGTGTGTCATGAGTAACGCATAACATCAGGGGTATAAGATCCAATCTAGCTGTCAGGAAGCAAGAAAAATCCATTTATTATTTATTATTAATTTAAATGTTAGATTTAAAGTAATAATTTAGGGAAGAAAATATCCAGAATAGTTCTAGATCCTATTGCATGGAATGTTTTAGGCCTAAAAGTAAACATCTCTGTTCTTCATCAGCTTAGGAGCATGCCCTGCTGCTTACTGTTGCTGTTGTTTGGGGGTGGTCTCTCCCTGTACATCTCAGGCTTGCCTCAGTCCAGCAACTCCAACCTCGGTCTCCCGAGAACCAGAATTACAGACATGCCACCATTCCTGGATTTACGGGATTCACTCATAACGCTTCATTCTGAGTTCCAACAGAACCTCTGATCACTACAGCATTCATCAACCTTCACACCACTGGTTCTCAACCTTCCTAATGCTGCAGCCCTTTGACACAATTCCTCATGTTCTGGTGACCGCCCCCCTTCATCAAATTATCTTTTTATTGCTACTTCATAACTGTAATTTTGCTACTGTTATGAATCATAGTGTAAAACCTATGCTTTCTGATGGTCTTAGGCAACTGCTGTGAAAGGGTTGTTCAATCCCCCCATCCTCAAACTTGGACAAAGGGTCATGACCCACAGGTTGAGAAACACTGCTTTACACAACAGAGGCTGTCCACGGGCCTTCATGGAACCACAGGTTTGCTATTCCATGCTTAGTTCCCCTGGAACCCATTACTATGCTGGGAAAGGCCCTTGGAAGAGGAAGTCTTGTGACTCACCTAACAGCATTAATTAAGGTGTGTTTGTGGTGTGGCAAAGCAAGTTTCTTCTACATATATATGTTCCTGGGATGAAGCACAGAGGAAACCTCTTTGAGTGTGTTCTGTGAAAGCATTTTGCCAGCCCAGAACTTAGAAAAGAGGTTGAGATTGGAATGGAAAGAGGCCCCGGAATTCCTGAAGAAAACATTGCAGGTGGGACATGCATTCTTTTCTCTTATCAGTTTTGCTCCACCAAAGAAGATGCAGGCTGTGCCCTTCCTGAAGAATGAAGGGACATTCTGATCACACAAGGCTTTCATTCCGTAGGTGATTTTCTATTTCTCATTCCCTTTATAGCAATCATCATTGTAACTGATGCTCTATTTTCATTCTGTTGCGGTGATAAACCACTGACCAAAAGCAACTCAGAGAGGAAAAGGTTTACCTGGCTTACATTTCTGGTTATAATCCATCTCAAAGAGAAACCAGGCCAGGAGCTCAGGCCAGGAACCTGGAGATGAGAACTGTGAAAGAATGTTGCTTCCTGGATTGCTCTCTGCTGACTATCCCCCTCTCCCGCCTCCATTTATTTTATCACAGCCTGATCGCAGCCCCCTTCCATCATTCCTCCCAGTCCCCATCCCCCCATTTCCCCCCTCCTTTTCAGAGAAGGAGGGGCCCCCCATGGGTACCAACCCACCCTGGCATCTCCAGTTAAAGCAGGACTAAGTACATACTCTCCCACTGAGGCCAGATGAGGCAACCCAGCTAGGGGAAAGGGATCCAAAGTCAGGCAACAGAGTCAGAGGCAGTCTCTACTCCCATTGTTAGGGGACCCACATGAAGACCAAGCTACACATCTGTTACATATGTATAGGGGGTCTAGGTCCAGCCCATGCATGCTCTTTGGTTGTGGTTCAGTCACTGTGAGCCCCATGGCCCCAGGTTAGTTTACTCTGTAGGTCTTCTGGTGGTGTCCCTGACCCCTTTGGCTCCCTAAATCCTTCCTCCCACTCTTCCACAAAACTCCTCAAGCTCAGCCTTTGGCTGTGGGTCTCTCCATCAGCTGCCAGATGAAGCCTCTCAGAAGATAGTTATGCTAGGTTCTTGTCTGCAAGCATAGCAGAGCATCATTAATAGTGTTAGGGGCTGGCTCTCTCCCATGGGCTGGACCTCAAATTGAACCAGTTATTGGTTTGCCGTTCCCTCAATCTCTGCTCCATCTTTATCCCTACACTTCTTGTGGATGAGACTAACTTTCTGTCAAAGGCTTCTAGGTTCACTTTCCTAGGAATGGTGCTGCCCACAGTGGCCTGGGGCTTGCCACTTCAATCCTTGATCCAGACAGTTCCGCACTGACATGGCCACAGGCCAGTCTGGTTGATAACATTTCTCACTTGAGGTTCTTTCTTCCCAGGTGATTTTAGATTGTATAAATCCAACAATAATTAAAAAACAAAACAAGCAAGGATGCTCACCTTGTTTCCTAAAGACTTTAAGGTGAGTTTTTAAAATGATAACAATGTAGCTGGGTATGTTGATATGCATCAATAATCCCAGGATTTGGGAGACTGAAGCAAGAGGATCAAAAATTCAATGCCAGCCTGGAGTAAAATAATAGTGCAAGGATAGCTTAGGTTATATGAGATGCTATAAAAAATAAATGAATAGGACTAAAGAGAAAAATTAAAAGCAATAAGGTGAAGTCAGCTATAGAGAATGCATTCCCACGGAATGAAAGTTCATCTGTGAGCGTCCTAGTGACCAGGGCAAAAAGGAACTGAATCTCATTTGTTACCTGCTTGAAAAGAAAAATGAAATTTCTCATTTTTCCTTTGGCCCCCATACATAGAACAGAAGTGAATTTTCATAGTTTCTCGTAAAAAAAAAAAAGATGTTTGGAATTCTGATGATTTAGTTTCCCTATACTGATTGCCACCAAAATAGGGCTGATTTGTATAATGCCCTTCATTGCTATTTTTCCAAAGTCCGGTTTTCTAGAGGAAAAGAAATAAGTTCCAGGCAGTCATGCATTCTCACTGTTTATTGTCACTGAATGCAGGTGAAGCGTGGAACCGAGGGCTAGAGGTTAGCTCTGGTGGCCACACGGGCCCAGCTCTGCTTAGCAGGTGCCCAAGAACAATACAGTAGGCTCCAGACTAGTTCTCTCAGCTGGGCCAAGACAGAATTCCCTTATCCGTAGAAAAAGGAGCAGAAGCATGAACCAGAAGAAGGCCACCTGTGCCTCTGCAGGAAAAGGGACAAGCACCTCAAAGAAGAGACAAATAATTTGAGGGAGGGGGAGAAAAAAAATTAATGGTGGTTTTATTACCTTAACTGCTTGTCACACTTTCGCATATTTCTATCTTTAAAAAAAATCATCTCATGGGTAATATTAATACCACGAGGGTGTGCATACAAATTCATTCCATTTTTCACTTAACTAAGCAGCATACAGTAGGTTATTACATTTCATATTACCAGAGTGTGCGGTGTGCCGTGATATAATCTTCAATGTGTTTCAGACCTTCCATAAACTATGTCATACGCCACATGCCACAGGTTAGTGATGCCTTAGGAAATTAGGCAAAGAGGCTGCGTAAAGAGATAAGAATCAGTACGGGGATGGGGGTGGTGGCGGCAGGGAACGAGACCTGAGCGAGCGGGAGATTCCGGTAAGAACAGAACCGGAAGGGAAAGTGTCTGCAGGAATGGACACCAGTGGAGAGTTGAGGGTCTGAGGACTCACTTATGTGAATCTCAAGGCAGAGCAAGTATGCCTCCTGAGAAAATATTTAAAAGTTTAAGATCTGCCCTTTCATCCAAGGTAAAAAACAAAACCCAAAACAAACAACAACAAAACAGCAGCCAGTGGTGGTGATAATAGCTGACATGACTTTATAATCATTTCCTCCTTGTCAAAGCAGTTTTGTTTTTTAGAAGCCACTTTTGTCATGGTCAAGAGTTTTTCTTATCTCTTTCTTTGGAATGGAGGGTGCAGAAAAGAATCTTAATTACAGAAGGAGATGTGGCATTTGCTTTTGAACTACTTTTCCTGTGTAAATGCCTAATTATCTGCCTCTCATTTTGTTCCATTTTCCATCCAACCTTCCCAGAAATCAAGAATTTCTCATCTTAGTAAACAACGAATTCATTGAAAACATGCCTTTAAAAGAAAGTTCATGGGGGGCTGGAGAGATGGCTCAGAGGTTTAGAACATTCCCTGTTCTTCCAAAGGTCCTGAGTTCAATTCCCAGTCAACCACATGTTGGCTCATAACCATCTATAGTAAGATCTGGTGTGTAAGCAGAATGTTGTATAAATAATAAATAAATCTTAAAAAAAAAGAAAGTCCATTTCATTGTTTTGTGTGTTTCTTTTTTTGTGTGTTTGAGTGTTGTGCTTGCATGTATGTATGTATGAATACCATGCATGTTCCTGGTACCCGTAGATACTAGAAGAAGACACTGGGTCCCCTGGAACTGAAGACAGCTGTGACCCATGTAACATGTATGCTATCTCGTCTCTCCAGCCTCAGGTATCATAATTATTTGTGTGTGTGTGTGTGTGTGTGTGTGTCACTCACATTGAACCTAAGCTCTTCTGCATGCACGGAAAGCAAGCACTGTACTGAGCTATGTCATCAACCATGAAAGCATGTCTTCAGTGACCTTTAGGCTCTGATACACCTGTTAACATCTTGAACATGGCTTTATTTTTGCTTTGAAACAGGTCATTCCACCCCCCCCCTTTGCTTTTCTGTGTTACCTCTATTCCACAAAAAAATGGGAAAAATGTATGTGGGGTTTTTGTTTTGTTTTGTTTTGTTTTGTTTTTTGCTGGCCAGATGATGAAGCTTGCAGAAATCAGGATCTTAACACATGACCCCTTTCTTCTCTGATAATTTTAAAAAGCAGAGGGAGAGAATCTGTCACTAAATTGCCCCCGATAATCCCTTCGCTTAAGGAGGCTCTATCCTCAGAAATTCAACCAATGCGACTTTTAACCATCTAAAAACCTTCTTTTAATAATGAATGAGTGTAGGTATATGAAAAGACACAATGAAATTAGGGGGTTTTGGTTGATTTAATTAAGGAGCTGGTATTAATGAGAGGCTGGCTTCTGCCTGTAGGGATGGAGCCCTCCTCAGTTTTCTATTATTCAGTTAATGAAAGGGAAACAATCAATACGTGTTTGGAATATTTTCTTTCTCTGCATGTCTCAGAAGTTGTTAGCTTTACTACTAAAAATGAAATTCTAAGTGGTAAATATTCAATCTAAGTTTAAAATGAAACCTTCTTTTCTTTCAAAACGAGAGGGCAGTTTGTGCGGCAAGCAAAATGGCAGGTGGGTGAGCACCAGGTGTTTGGCTTCTTCAGAGCCTTCACTGGTGTTTCAGAGATGTGAATGTACGTACCCACCATACAGACCAGACTGTTAACTGCCTGACAAATTGATTCAGAATTTGATTGTGAAATGAATTCTCCGTGCACAATAGCTTTGGTTTTAAATTCAGAGAGACACTGGCAAGCCTACTGATGAGAATCCATCTAAAGTATCTGATGGGAATGTCAGATGGTGAGCAAAGCCCTGAAATTCTGGGGGACATCAGAATTTGTCTGTTGACTCTGATCCTTTTCTTTGGAGTTCTGATGGCACCACTATTGTGAGGGAGTCTCTGGGTCTTTTCCCGAGATTAAAAGAATTTCTCTTTCTTTCTTTGTGGTTTTCAGAACCTTTATCTTGGGGTCTGAAGAACTGTGCCACAGTAAGGAGCATTTGCTGCAAAATTAATAATCTGGGTACACAGTACCTTCCTGTAGCCCCAGCTCTAAGGTAGGTACCGATGGGATAGCTGCTGGGGCTTGTTGGCTTTTGGCTTAGTGGAGAAAATGTGTTCAGAGAGAGACCGTGCCTCAAAGGATTAGGTGGAGAATGGTAAAGGACACTCAATGCCCCTTTCTGGCTTCCACATGCACACATAGAGACACACAACCGCACACAGATACACATACACTCTCACACAAAAATATACACATACAAAAAAAACAAATAAATAAGCAAACCTTTTCTAGAACCTTTATCTTTATTTTTTATCTTTGTTCTTCCTTTACTTTGGGTACTTACACCCTTGATAAAGGGATTCCTTGTTATCTTACCCCAAGGTTCACTAGTAGCCTGACAAATGGCCTCTTCTTACAGTCTTTCCTCTGATTTCCTGTTAGGTGCTAATCCATCTTTTGCACTCACCTCTACCCTCTTTTGTAGGCATGAGGTTATTCTATAAATCAAATATTGACTTTTGTAGCCTCTGTATCTGGTTGTAATCATTGTTCTGAGAATCTCCTGTCTCAGTGTTGTGTTGACACGGCATCCAGTTGCCCTCTGATATGCCAAGAAGCAAGGTACAGCCAGTCACTGAGCAAGGGAAAGCAGGGCAGGCTTCCTGCCAGCCAGGGGAGGAGGAGTCAGAGGAGGAAGTAGGGGATTCAGCCATGGGAGATGTTCAGGAGGGATCATGGGAGAGCTCAGCAAGAAAAACTACAAAGCCCAAGTATTTCTGGAATGTTCCCTGGTAGGAAACAAGATTATCTTAGGGGGTTAATGATAAAGTAGAAACTGGGCAGTTATTATGTTGTGAAGCTTATTATTAAACAAATATAAAATAATTTCAGGTATTTGTGTAATAGCCGGGTTAAGAGAGAAATCAAAAGAAACACACACAGTTTTATAAAAATAACTATAACATTCTGGCGCCCAATGTGGGGCAGAACTTACACAAATCTAGCCAAAAGTTAGGTAGGATCTAAACTTAAACAGAAAACAGTTTCTTAATTCTGTTCATTAAGAGAATAGCTGGGTTAAAAGATAAACTGAGAAGCAAACACAGTTTTGAAAATTTAACCTTAACACTCATTACTTATCATTTTGAAGGGTCTAGTTTTTTTTTTCATACAGTAAAAAAATTAGAGCAAAAGCATACAAAACTTATAATTAACATTTTAAACTCCAATTTTATTTTGTAATAATAAAATGCTATAAATAAAATCAAGAGTTAAGAAATAATTTTATTACACACACACACATCCCATGCATTCAAAAGACAACTCTCAGAAGCTGAGAATTAAATTCACATTTTCAGGCTTGGAGGGCAAGTGCTTTTCTCTTGAGAGCCATCTTGCCATCCCTGAAAGCATTTCTGATGCTTAGGTTCCACTCTCTTCATCTTCTTTTCTCTAGAAGTGACTGCATATCAAATCTCTCATTCTCCATGTTTTTTGTATGTCAGCATAGATATGCCAGCATCTGCTTCACAAAAGGATGCCTTCTTGCTCTGGGATATTAAATCAAGATACAGCTTGAGCACTCCTAACCCACAGTGCTCTGAAACCTTCAACAGCATTTGTCCAAAGCATTTTAGGTAAGGGATAATCAAGCCACATGGTAGGTGGTCCAGAAATAAATGTAATAAATGCCTCTTGTAGAAATAGTGTGAGGAATAAGTAGATTGGCTGCCTATTGGGTAAACCTGTGGAGAAGACTCAAATTTAGAAGATTTAAGCAATACAGCTGGAGTCTTCCATGCCAGAATCTATGTTTCTTGCTGGGGTTCTGTTTCTGAGAACAGCTCAGTGTGAGCAGCTAGATTTCTATCGACTACTCCAAATTCCTCCAGACTTCCTGGACAACCTGACTTGCATCCGAAATGGCCCCAGATATTGTGGTGTTTTGTTTGTTTGTTTGTTTTGTCCTCTGTATTGTCACTGCTTTCTCATATTTTAATATGTACAATAAGGTCATTGGTCTTGTGGATGTGTCCTAATTCCCTGGCCATGTCATGGTTTGGCTCTCATGTTTTCACAGTACCATCTTTAGTACATGTTAAAGTACAAAGTACTATGTCCTATATCCTCTTGTCTATTGAAGCATCTAAACAATAGCTTCTGATACAGTTCTCATCTTAATCCACCAGAGCAAAGTTGGACCTAGGTAGAGGCTGCTACTCATGGCTAATACTTGGGCAGCTTTGTACCCCCTTCCTTTATTGCCATCTTTCACCTTTCTGGGAATAAATGCAGACCTTAGAGGTAAGGCACTAAAAACATGTCAGGCAGCCTAAAGCCTAAGAGGTCAACATCAGCTCCAATGGCTAAACTGTTGCCTACCAAAGCAGGTCTTAGAAAGAATGATGCAAATAGATTCTTTCCTAGGAATGCTTGAAATCCCTGATTCCCATGGCTTCAGGAGTTCGTGACTGTGACACAGAGCACAAGGTGCTTGGCTAGCACTGAGTACCTGAGGGAGCCTTCTGGGACCATCTTCTGTACAGTAGCATGCACACAGTGATTAGTCTGCAAACTCTTTTACAAGCATCTTCTTGTTTTGCTCCTTTCAACTCTTCAGCTTCCTTCCATCACTCTTTTCTTCTCCTTGACTTATGGGTCTACTGAATTTTCTCATATAGCATCTGGTCAGCTTTTTCTTGCAGCTAGTGAGTTGTAGGGATACACAAATGGAGAAATGGAAAATATTGATCAGCCTTGTATAAAGCCTGCCCAAACTGTCTTCAGCCTTTCTCACTTTCATCAAATACCAGGGAAATAAACTGATGAGTCATGGGCTCCAACAGGCATCTGAAACTCAGGACTCATGCCCCACTTAGTGTCTCCTGTCAGTAGGGAGGGTCCTCAACTTCTATAAAAAGGCAATGTTCCCAAAGAACAACTCTATTTTTGCATATTCCATTTTTAGCTTTCTTAGTCTTATGTCCCCCAGTGATTAACGTGTGGTTTGTAAGAAAGAGTACTTGATCCATTTTCTCTCCAAGCCTTTTCTCAAGGTTAAGATACAGCATTAGGAGACTTTCTTACTTGTTTCCTTTCCAGGCTTTTCAAGGAAAATAAACAAAATGACATCAAACACAAGACAGAAAAAGACCAAGAGAAATTATTTTCCACCTTCCAAAAAAAAAATACTGAAAGTGTAATTTCCAACCACATGTCTAAGTAAATGCCTCTTGGCAGGGATTTTTGGGTCAAATGTTACTGGGACATTTGGCTATGTGGGTTCTTTGATGACTCCAGAAATTACCAACTTGGGGACACTAGGTTGTTCACTGAACCCCTTTAAATCTTATGAAATCTAAATGCAATATGGGTGTACAGTGTGATGAATCAAAGCTATCTAAGGTTGTTAGTATGCACAGAGAAAAAAACATGACAAATGCCTAGCATAAAAGGTAGTGTGGAATTAGAATGCAGGTATAACTGACTATAATTGCTGTTCTGGCTATCTCTTTCTTCTACAGTGATTCAGAACACAGCCCTCTAATGGGGCTATGTGGGCTTTGTCCTGGCTCCACCAATTCCTGAATGTCACTGGGGCAAAACCTTTCTCTAGTCTGGAATTTCTGTATCTCAGACTTAATGATGGTGGTAGTGATGATATATCTAAGTTAATTTAAAGTTTTAGCTAAATACAACAAACAAACTTAAACAGAGAATGTCAAATGGCTATTCGTTATTATAAAATGATTACTAACAGTGTCTTCAAAATAAAAATATTAAGATGTTCCTTTAATCCTAGCACATGGGAGGCAGAGGCAGGAAGATCTCTGTCAATTCAAGGCCAGCATGGTCTGTCTACCCAGGGAGTACCATAATAGCTAGGACTACATAGAAAACCTGTCTCAAAAAACCCAAACAAATAAAACAACAGCAACAAAAATGTTGTAATATTACTGAAATTCTGGGTTGCTGGCAGAGTTGTGATAAGATTAGAGCAAAGTGTTTATAAATGTTTGTCATTTCTTCATGATGCACAAAGTGTTTGTTTGTTTATTTTCGTGTAAGTGGAGTCTTAGCTACTAGGGTCTTTCCTCCTAGCGTCGTCTTCCTCCACTGGCTCTTAGGATGGGAACAGAGAGATAGAGCTTCCTTATTCCTCTCTCAGAAGCTATTGCTGCAGTTGAGAGGAGGAATTCTGATGTCTGTAGTGAGAGTTTTAGTTTCTCTAAAAATCCAGTTATGTTATGTGAATATGTTTTTGGTTTAATCCCAGGTGTGGGATAAGAGGCTGCTTCATACTAGGTGATTATGATTTGTCTTGTGCACTATCAGAGGAGTGATCTTTGCCAGATGCACATAGCTTAATTCTGGGAATTCTGCTGCTACCCTCTGCTACTGCCTCCACTGCTGCTGGTTCATCCTGTTGCTGCTTTGGCGGCTGTGTTCCCTATTGCTGAATTGCTGGTTTGTCGGTTTGCTGGATATTCTGACAACGAAGACTACACTTGCCTCAAGGAACTCTACATCCCTAATCAGCAGCTTACACATTTTACAGAGGTCTACTTTCCCTTTCCTTTCTAACATTCTTTCTCTCCTACCCAGTTTTGGGGGGTTGGAAAGGATTAGAGTGGAATAAGTGTTGGAAGGGAGGTAGAGGTATAAGAATAAAAAAAAAACCAGATTTTAAAATGCACCAACAGATGTCCAGTAAGAAGGGATGCTATTGTCCTCTAAGGAGAGATGCTGGCAACTGGAAAGGAGGAAGGCTGGTGGAAAAAGAGGGATAATGGTGCTCTGTTAGGAGGGATGCTGCTGGTTCTACCATGCACAAGAAGGTTCTCTTTTTCTGAAGTTCTGCTAGCCATGCCTCTTCTCCTTCACCATGGGGCGTTACCACAAGCAACCTTGATGGTATCAGAACCAGTGAGATTAGCTGATACTTGAAAGTAAAAATAAGATCTGGGTATCTGGGTTTGGTGCTGAGGAAAAGCCAGTGTGTGGAACAGGGGAGAAGTGTCAGAGACAAACTGCCTGTTTTATAGGTTTTCCTGAGCTAATTTTCTTGCAGCTCCTTTGCTAGGTCTGCTTAGGATATGATCTATATATAGTGCATTGTCTTTGTCCCTAACAAATGTGGACTGTCTAATCACACTGGCTCTTGGTTTGCCTTTTCTCACTAATTGGGCTGAACCTAATCTATATAAGCTTCATGATTCCTCTGAGTGTCCCATAACTACTCTGCCGTTTTCTCTGGTGGGTAAAAGCCTCAGGACTTGAACAGTAAAGGCTCAAGATTGCCTCTCCCAGGCTCTTGAGCAAGAGCCCTTTTCCTTACCAACAGCTGATAAGTGAGCACGTTGGGAGGGCACTCATGCTGCAGTACCCGCTGTACTCAGTTTCTCTCCCTAACTTCCAGGCAGTGTGGCAATAGAGATCTCCTCTGTCTCTTCCTTTATCAGGGTGACTCAGCTTGCACTCATGTCCATACCCACCAGAACCACTGCACATTTTCTGAAAAAAAAAAACATCACACATTAAATTAGGGGGTTATACAAGCCATTATCCCTACTCGTCAAAACAACAATTAACTCAATAACCATGACATTAAACCAGCAGTTTCCTTGGCGAATGTAAAATTGGAAACCAATGTTGCCATGTGCTTGGGTCAACCGTGAACAACCATGAAATAAAAGCCAATATTGTACATGTAAATATGAATATGATATTACAGGGCAGTGAGACATCAGAGTAGCTCTCTTTGAGAAAGAAATATCATGAGGATAGAGAGCAATGAAAGAAGAGTATCCAGGATGGGAGAATATCTCTACAAATGAATGTCTGTGAGCGACTCTCTGTTTTTTTATTATACCATAGATTACATGACATGTATAACTATTAAAAACATTTCTGGAGGATGGAGAGATGGCTCAGTGGGTAAGGATACTAGCTGCTCTTCCAGAGGACCCAGGTTCAATTCCCACACCCACATGACAGCTCAAAGCTGTCTGTAATTCCAGTTATGGGGGATCTGACACCCTCACAGAGATATACAAGCAGACCAAACACCTCTGTGCATAAAACTACAATAAGCAGATAATAAAAAAGAAGAAACCTGTTTGCTTAAGTAAAGGCCAAGATATTTGGAAATGACAGTATAAAAAATTATGCTAACCATGTCCTACAAAGTTCCACAAATTTGTCCATATAGTTGTTCTTCTTCAAATGGAATTAAATTAAATTTTACATAAACACAAAAATGTTGACTTACTGAAGAACTAGATATAAACTTAGAGAAATGTTTTCAGTCCTTGCCATTTTTTGATCCATTCATTTAATGATTAGAACCTATGTTTTCTTTCTTCAGACTAGAATTTCCTCTAGTAAATCAATATGCAGAATATGTAAGGATTTTCCAGCCAAATGGAGACCTCAAAGGCTGCTGCCACTCAAGGCTTTAGAAATAAATGTTTTCTTATTTGATCATAAAATTAGTTGAGTACACAGAATATTTTTAAAAATAAAGTATAAAGATGATCATCACAGTGCAATTCTGCCCTGAGACCGTTACTCCCAAACATTAGTGGACTTCTTGCTTTCCTTGTATGCGTGCACTTTATACATCATTTGAATACAACTTTCATAGATACTCTTTTATAAATTAATTTATTTTTAATTAATTACAATTTATTTATTTTGTATCCTAGCTGTAGGCCTCTCCTTCATCCCCTCCAAATGCCACCCTCCCTGTTCTCCTCTCATGTCCCTCTCCAAGTCCACCGATAGGGGCAGTCTATCTTCGCCTATCAGGTCTCATCAGGACTGGCTGCATTGTCTTCCTCTGTGCCCTGGTAAGGTTGACCCCCTCCCCAATCAGGGAAAGGTGATCATAGAGCCAGTCACTGAGTTCATATCAGAGACAGCCCCTGTTCCCCTTACTAGGGACACTGAGCTGCCATGAGCTACATTTGTGGTCCTAGGTTATCTCCATGCGTGGTCCTTGGTTGGAGTATCAGTCTCAGAAAAGACCTCTGGGCCCGGATTTCTTGGTTCTGTTTCTCTTCTTGTGGAGCTCCTGTCCCCTCCAGGTCTTTCTATCTCCCCCTTCTTTCATAAGGTTCCCTGCACTCTGTCCAAATTTGGTTATGAATCTCAGCATCTGCTTTGATACTGTGCAGGATAGAGTCTTTCAGAGACCCTCTGTAGTAGGCTCCTATTCCCTGTTTTCTCACTCTTTCGATGTCTCGTTTGCCTTTCTGAGTGAGGATTGATCATCTTACCCGGGATCCTCCTTCTTGCTTAGCTTCTTTAGGTGTACAGATTTAGTATGTTTATCTTATATTATATGTCTAATATCCACTTTTAAGTGATTAAAACCATGTGCGTCTTTCTGCTTCTGGGATACCTCACTCAGGATGATCTTTTCTAGTTCCCACCATTTGCCTGCAAATCTTATGATTTCCTTGATTTTAATTGCTGAGTAGTACTCCATTGTGTAAATGTACCACAATTTCTTCATCCATTTCTCCATTGAGGGATATCTGAATTGTTTCCAGATTCTGGTTATCACGAATAAAGCTAAGAACATGGTTGAGCAAATGTCCTTGTTGTGTACTTGAGCATATTTTAGATATGTGCATAGGAGTGATATAGCTGGATCTTGAGGTAGCAGTATTCCTAATTGTCTGAGAAAGCACCAGGTTGATTTCCAAAGTGGTTGTACAAGTTTACATTCCCACCAGGAATGGGGGAGGGTTTTCCTTTCTCCACATTCTCTCCAGCATGTGTTGTCACTTGAGATTTTGATCTTAGCCATTCTGATAGGTTAAAGTCTCTGGGTTGTTTGATTTGCATTTTCCTGATGACTAAGGATATTGAGCATTTCTTTAAGTGTTTCTCTGCCATTAGAAATTCCTCTATTGAGAATTCTCTGTTTAGCTCTGTACCTCATTTTTTAATTGGGTTACTTGATTTGTTACTTTTTAACTTTCTGAGTTCTTTATATATTCTGGATATTAGCCCTCTGTCAGATATAGGATTGGTGAAGATCCTTTCCCAGTCTGCAGGCTGTCATTTCATTCTGATCACAGTGTGTTTTGCTTTACAGAAGTTTTTCAGTTTCATGAGGTCCCACTTACTGGTTGTTGATCTTAGAGCCTGTGCTGTTGGTGTTCTGTTCAGGAAGTTGTCTCTTGTGCCAATGAGCTCAAGGCTCTTCCCCACTTTTTCTTCTAACAGATTTAGTGTGTCTGGTTTTATGTTGAGGTCTTTGATCCACTTGGACTTTAGTTTTGTGCAGTAATAAAAATGGATTTGCATTTTTATACATGTAGACATCCAGTTAGACCACCACCATTTGTTGAAGATGCCATCTTTTTCCATTGTATGGTTTTGGCTTCTTTGTCAAATATCAAGTATCCATAGGAATGTGGGTTTATTTCTGGGTCTTCTATTTGATTCCATTGATCCACCATTCTGTTTCTATGCCAATACCATGCAGTTTTTATTACTATTGCTCTGCAGTACAGCTTGAGATGGAGATATCTCTAGATGATTTGTTGTTGTACAAGACCATTTTAGCAATTCTGGATTTTTGTTTTTCCAAATGAAGTTGAGAATTGTTCTTTCAAGGTCTGTAAAGAATTGTGTAGGTATTTTGATGGGAATTGCATTGAATCTGTAGATTGCTTTTGGCAGGATAGCCATTTTTACTATTTAATCCTACCAATCCATGAGCATGGGAGGTCTTTGCATCTTCTGGTATCTTCTTCAATTTCTTTCTTCAGAGACTTGAAGTTTTTTTCAAGCAGGTTTTTCCTTTGCTTGGTTAAAGTCACCCAAGGTACTTTATGTTATTAGTGGCTATTGTGTAGGCTGTAGTTCTCCTAATTTTTTTTCTCAGCCCCTTTGTCTTTTGTATACAGGAGGGTTACTGTTTTTTTTTTTTTACTTGATTTTATATCCAGCTACTTTGCTGAAGATATTTATCAGCTGAAGGAGTTCTCTGGTTGAATTTTTGGGGTCAATTATACTATCATTATACTATTATACTCAATTATACTATCATTTCATCTGCAAATAGTGATACTTTGACTTCTTTAGTTTGATGTTGGCTATTGGCTTGCTGTATATTGCCTTTACTATGTTTAGGTATGTGCCTTGTATCCCTGATCTCTCCAAGACTTTAAACATGAATGGATGTAGGATTTTGTCAAATGCTTTTTTTTTTGGCATCTAAGGAGATGATCATGTGGTTTTTCTACTTTAGTTTGTTTATATGGTGGATCACATTGATGGATTTCCGTATATTGAACCACCGCTAATGCCTGGGATGAAGCCTACTTGGTCATATTGGATGATATCTTTTATTCAGTTCTTGGATTTGGTTTGCAAGTATTTTATTGAGTATTTTTGCATGAATGTTCATAAGAGAGATAGGTCTTTGTTGGGTATTTGTGTGGTTTAGGTATCAAGGTGACTGTGACCTCATAGAATGAGGTTGGTAATATTCTTTCTGTTTCTATTTTGTGGAATAGTTTGGAGAGAATTGGAGTTAGCTCTTTATTGAAGGTCTGTAGAATTCTCTGCTGAAACCATCTGGCCCTGGGCTTTATTTGGAAGAAAGACTTTTGTCGACTGTTTCTATTTCTTTGGGGGATGTAGGACTATTTAATCTATTTTCCTGATCTTGGTTTAATTTTAGTAAATGGACTCTATCAAGAAAATGGTCCATTTCATTTAGATTTTCATATTTTGTGGCATATAGGCTTTTGTAGTAAGACCTAATGATTGTTTGGATTTCCTCAGTGTCTGTTGATATGTCCCCTTTGTTGTTTCTGATTTTGCTGGTTTGGATAGTCTATCTCTGCCTTTTAGTTAGTTTTGCTAAGGGTTTGTCTATCTTGTTGATTTTCTCAAAGCACCAGCTTTTGGTCTCATTGATTCTTTGAATTGTTTTCTTTGTTTCTAATTCATTGATTTAAGCTCTGAATTTGATTATTTCCAATTGTCTATTCCTCTTGGGTGTGTCTGCTTGTTTTTTGTTTGTTTGTTTCTGGGGCTTTTAGGTGTGCCATTGCTTGTATGAGATGTCTCAAACTTTTTTCTGGAGGCACTTAGTGCTATGAACTTTCCTCTTAGTGCTGCTTTCATTGTGTCCCATTAGTTTGGATAAGTTGTACCTTCATTTTCATTGAATTTTAGGAAGTCTCTTATTTCTTCCCTGACCAAACTGTCATTGAGTAGAGAGCTGTTTAGTTTCCATGTGCATATAGGCTTTTTGTCATTTCTCTTGTTGTTGAGATCTAGTTTTAGGCCATGGTGGTCTGATAGGATACAAGGGATTATTTTGATCTTCTTTTATCTGTTGAGGCTTACTTTGTGCCTGACTATATGATCACTTTTTAAGAAGGTTCCATGAGATGCTGAAAAGAAGGTATATTCTTTTGAGTTTGGGTGAAAAGTTCTGTAGACATCTATTAGGTTCATTTGATTTAGGACCTCTGTAAGTGTCATTATTTCCCTATTTTGCTTCTGTCTAGATGATCTGTCCCTTGGTGAGAGTGGAGTGTTGAAGTCTCCCATTATTAAGGTATTGGCATCGATGTGCGATTTCACCTTTAATAATGTTTCACTTATAAATGCAGGTGCTCTTATATTTAGAGCATAGATGTTCAGGAATGTGATGTCCTCCTGGTGGACTTTTCCTTTGATGAGAAAGAAGTACCCCTCATCTTTTTTGATTAATTTTAGTTGAAAGTCTATTTTATTAGATATTAGGATAGCTACTCCAGCTTGTTTTCTAGGTCCACTTGCTTGAAAAACATTTTTCCAACCCTTTACTCTGAGGTAGTGTTTATCATTGTTGCAAAGGTGCATTTCTTGAATGCAGCAGATTTTGGATCCTGTTTCTGCTACCATTCTATTAGTCTCTCTTTTTATTGGAGAGTTGAGTCCATTGATATTGATAGGTAATAGTGACCAATGAATGTTAGTTTATTTTATTGTTGGTTTTACTGTGTTTCTATGGTTGTTTTCTTTTAATTTTTGTTGTGAAGTTATCTACATCCTGTGTTTTCTTCGGTGTAGTTGATTTCATTTGATTGGAGTTTTCTTCTGTAGGGCTGGGTTGTTATATAGATATTATTTAAGTTTAGTTTTTGTCATGGAATATTTTGTTTTCTCCATCTGTGTTGATTGAAAGCTTTGCTGGGTATAGTAGTCTGGGTTGGCATCTTTGGTCTCTTGGAGTCAGTATGACAGCTGCCCAGGCCCTTCTGGCTTTCATAGTTTCTGTTGAGAAATATGGTATGATTCTGATAGGTCTACCTTTATATGTTACTTGGCCTTTTCCCCTTGCTGCTTTTAATATTTTTTCTTTGTTCTGTAGATTTAGTGTTTTGACTACCATGTGGCATGAGGAGTTTCTTTTCTGGTCTAGTCTATTTGGTGTTCTGTAGGCCTCTTGTACGTTTATGGACATCTCTTTCTTTAAGTTGGGAAAATTTTCTTCTATGATTTTCTTGAAAATATTTTCTGGACCTTGGAGACTGGAATCTTCTTTTTCAACTATTCCTATTATTCTTAGATTTCGTCTTTTCATGGTATCCTTGATTTCTTGGATGTTTTGTGTTTGGAACTTTTCTGATTTTACTTTCTCTTTGAGAGAAGTATCAATTTCTGCAAGTATATCTTCAGCACCTGAGATTCTGTCTTCCATCTCTTGTATTCTATTGGTGATACTTACCTTTATGACTTCTGATCTTTTCTCCAAGTTCTCCAGCTCCAGAGTTTTCTCTGTTTGTGTTTTCTTTATTGATTCTAATTCTGTTTTCATGTCTTGCACCATTTCCTTCATTGTTTGAATGTAGATTCCTCTCTTTTCATGATGGCCTCTATTTTTTTTTTGTTGTTGTTCATTTCCTCTATATATGCCTCTACTTGTGCTTCTACATGTACCTCTATTTGTTTGGTTGTATTTGCCTATATTTCTTTGAGAGCTTTGTTTGTTTCCTCTTTATGTGCCTCTAATACCTGGATAAACATAGATTTGAGATAATTTTCCTGTGTTTCCAATTAATTAAAACATCCATTGATTTTTTTGTTATTGTTGTTGCTGGCAAAGCCATGATGTCCTGATTTTTGTTGGATGTGTTCTTAAACTGACCTCTAGCCATCTGCTTATCTGTAACTTTTGCTGTTTGTTTCTGGAGCCTGTACTTCAGAATGGGTCTGTCTGTCTCTGGTGTCTGGAGTATTCTTCAGGAAGATGAGAGAGGACCATCCATTTGAGAGTGAATGTTGGTGTTTCAGCTGTAGCTAAGAGAGGAAGGTTGCAGGTGCATGTGTGCAAGCATGGGAGTGGGTGTGGAAGTGCGCCTTGAAGGGCAGGGTGCTAGAGAGTGTAGATGCCTGGAAGGGTGCAGGTGGGGATGCGGGCACATTGCACATGCTCAGGTGCCCCGGATGCCTCAGTGACCTACTGGCCTGTCTTACTGTCCTCCAGGTATTCAGATCTGTCTGGGTTGCACCATCTTGGCTCCAGGAATTGTTTGCCTGGATTCCACTTGGAGACCCTCAGAACAGGGGCTTCGATGTTGAGAATGCTGTCCCAAGGATCTCTATGCTGCCCACAGTGGGGGTGTGGGTGGGAGGGATCTGATGTCTGGCTGCTAGCAAAGAGGGGCCCTGGATCTGGGGGCTCTGCATGCACTCACTTGAAGGCACATTTGTTCACTCTCAGGCCTAATTGGAAAGCACAGGGGTTCCCTTTCTCTTTCCTTTTAGATTTGAGCTCATAGGGGCAAATGAAAGTATAGGAGATCCATCAGCTCAGTGGTGTCCACTGTTTGTCTGCTGGGGAGGGAGACCTGTATTTGGGGTAACCACTTCTGCCATCTCAGTCATCGAGCAAGGAGGTTCCTGCTTGGGGCAGGTGGTGGTCCTGGGAGGCCCATACAGCCGCCAGCCACCTTTGCTGTCTTGAGCAGGAAGTTCCATGCTTAAGGGTAGAGGCCACTGTGCTTGGGGCAAGGGAAAGTGGAAGGAGGTCCAATGTTCACCACTTTCAGAACCCGGAGATTCACAGTTGACCTGGATCCAAACTGGCCTAGCTCACGGGTTGTCCTCTGTCACCCATGAAGCCTCAGTGTCAATGTTCTGGCTTCAGCTCCCTCCCCACCCCGCTCACCAAATTCGGAGTTTCACGTCCTGTGCCCCTCAGATATGGTGCATGCTGTTTGCTGCTATCTTGGACTCCGCCTCCCCTCCATATTCTTATAGACAAACTGACTTAAATGTCATTAGGGGGATCTCAGTTTTGAACTTTTCATTGAAAAATCCTCAGTGAAAATGTGTCAGACTACTTAATTTTTTGTTTTTGCTAATGATGTTGCAACCAATATTTTAGTATATTCATCTTTGATATTTTTGCCTATTTCTTTACAAAAGTCTTAGAAGGAGTGTTGATTTATTTATTTAGACATCTGACATATTGCCAAATATGTTTTAACAGATTGACCTAAACTTTATGGATTATAATTTCTGGGCACCTCAATACATCTTCAGTATCACTGTGGGTTACTTTCTTCCTGTGGTGTTTCTTAGCTTTGGTTTAATACTAGAATCAACACAGAGCACCAAATATGCCTTTGGCTGACTTGTGTTCTAAACCAATTAAATTGGAATTTCTGGAAAAGTAGGAGAGCCAAGGTATTAGTAACTTTGCAAGCACTAAAATGAGATTAGCTGATTAAAATATTAGTGTTAGCCAGGCCTGATGGCACATGCCTAAAATCTCAACGCTTTGGAGGTACAGACATGAAGACAGAGTAAGTCAGAGGCCAGCCTAGGCTACGTTGAAAGTTCTGGACCACCAGAGCTACATAGTGAGATTATTTCAAAATAAATACACTTAAATTTTAGTACTATTTTTAGAGTTTTGTTTGTTTGTTTGAGGACTCTCCATACTTATTTCTGTGGTGGCTGCCCACCTCATCCTGGGCATCATTTGTAGTTGTTTATTTTCTTAATGAGTGCCATTCTGATTGGGGTGAGATGGAATCTCAATGAGATTTTAATTTGCATTTCCCTGGTGGCTAAGTAGACACTTTGTTAATTGAATAAATAAAAATGCTCTCTTCTAAAGCCCTTATGGTCACAAGGTGAATTAGAATTTAAGTAGTATATGTTGGTTATTTTATTAGCTTGAAAGCATATTATGAAGTTAGAATCGTGGCCAAAATATTTTGGCATTCCACTTTCACATACACTCGTACGTTGGCTGTTTTCAGGGGTTGATTCTGGGACACATTTTGGAAACTAGAATCTTTTTGCTCAAGCCCTTTAAGTATACTGTTGACATATAATTTATATCATCTCTATATTATATGTAATACCTACTACTATTCAAATTCTGTGTAAAGACTTGTTGCACTATATCATTTAGGCAATTATAACCCCTCAAGGCTGTATATTCTTGTAAAGAATTTTCCCCAAATAGTCCCATCTAAAGTAAATTGAATCCCTCACTTGCATCTAAAGCCCTCAGACATGGAGAAAATTAGGGCATTCTGCATCTGAACAGCATTCCTTAGCATCTTACTGATTGGTACCTAGACAAGGCTTATAGGAGCTCTCGCTTCGCTTCTAAGCTTTCTGTTTGAAGTTCCTCAGAAATGGTGAATTTCATACTGTCTTGTCTTTTTCATTACTGTTCAGTTTGGCTGACTGTCAAACATTTCATGCATTTATTTTTAACACTGGGCCATACATTGTCAAATGCAAGGGTTTCTTCTATATCATAGTATGGCATCATTTCCTTTCTATATCTTAGATGTAAGCTGATGTATAATACTCTGTTCTCCCTTACCTTTAAGAACTTATCATGTTGCAAATATCTTGCCACTGAGCTCATCCTCAAATTAAAAAAAACATATTATATAGAAAAAAAGCTGTAAAAAAAATAAACTCAGAGCTGGAGGTGTGGCTCAGTGGTGAGACTTGAAAGTATATGTACTACCTGTGTTTGATCCTCAGCCCAACGGAAGAGTTATGAAGGGAGGGGAACAATGTAAGCAAAGTGAGTTCAAGGCAAAACAAGTAAACTGCAAAGAAACTGATGCCACAAGATAACATTGATGAGGAATTTAAAGCACACAAAATAAATACACTCATATGAATAACATTTTATTTGAAACAGAACATGAAGAAAATATTACATATTCAATTACATAGAATATGACAAACTTTAAAAAAAGATTAAAAACCTGTCATTTTTGCATATGTGTATGTTTGTGTGCATACAAGTTCCCTCTGAGCCCCGAAGGGTTGGAGGTACTGGCATTGGTAGATGCCCAATATGAGTGCTGTGAGCTGAAATTGGGTCCTCTGTAAAAACAATGAGTTTTCTTAATCCTGAGCCATCTCTCCAGCCCTGAAAACTTTTGATGTCACCATTATTTAGATTTTATTATATATAAACTCAAGTATAATTTATAACAGCTGCTGTTAACTTCAAGATCTATGTTAAATATTAAGTACCTCTGTTTTTTATTTTTATACTTCTTCATCAAACAGTGTGACTCCTGTGTTGTTTCCATGAATGTGTTAATAACTACCTTTTTAAGAAGGCATTGCAGCAGGGTATGTTGGTGCATGCCTGTAATCTTGATGTTCAGAAGGCTGAGGCAGAAGGATTGCTGTAAGTTTTGAGCCAACATGGTCTACATGGCAGGTTTCAGGCAAGCCAGAGATACATACATAAGTGTGATCCTGTTTAAAGGAAGGAAGAAAACACTTGAGAGCAGAGGCAGGTGAATCCCTGAGTTTGAGGTCAGCCTGGTCTACTGAGCAAGATCCAGGACATCCAGGGCTACATAGAGAACTATCAAGTTATAAAAGAATGAAGGAGAATGAAAAGAAATATAAGCTTCTTACTTTTAATAAAGGCTACAATAAAGATAAGCAAGACTATCTCAGGATTAATAATAGCAGAGAAATACACTTGCTAGAATCAGGGAAAAGCCATATTTTCTGTTTATTTACTATTATTTACTATTTGTGTGTATGTATATAAATTTATGTGCACCATATGTATGCAGATGCTCATGCAAGCCAGAGGGCTTCAGATCTCTTGGAACTGGAGTTACAGGTGGGTGTGAGCCTTTTGATGTAAGTTCTAAGAATCAAACCAATGTCCTCTGCAAGAGCAAGAAGTACTCTTAACTGCTGAGCCATCTCTCCAGTCCCCAAAACCAGGTTTTATGTTTTTGTTTTGGTATTCTAAGTTTTTGTTGTTATTTTGAGTTTGGGGGTTTGTTTTGTTTTTTGAGATAGGAACTTTGAACTCACTATATATTGGGAAATGACCCTGAACTCTTCATCCTCCTGTCTTTACTTCCAAAGTCCAGACTTTGAATTTGTAAGACAAGATATGCTATGTAGCCTAGGTTAGACTTTTGTTTTACCTTGTCTCCGTCTTCATAGTGCTAGATTATAGATGTGCCTCCACCCCAGCTAATGTTCTGCTCTCTCTTGAAATATTTCCATATACTGATGAAATAAGAGAAGTAAATATTTCCTTTTAAAATTATTTTACCTCAAATTATCAGGTCAGATTTTATCCCTGTGCTCTTACAGATTGTCATTTCTTTTTTTTTTTTTTTTTGTCCTGTGCTGGTATTCCCCATGAAGAACTGTACATCTTTTCATAGACTCCCCAGATTTTCTCTTACCCTACAGTGACTATATGATCCAAATTCTTCTAACCTATATGTAAGCCAAATCCTGTAGAGGTTTTTGGGGAAAAGGGTGATTTTATGTCACAGTGGATCTTATTCCCTTCCAGCCTTGAGTTCAGGAGGGATGCTTGGACTTGGGTGCTCAGATTGTAAATATGACCTAATAAACCAGAAAAAAATGATGAACAGGATTGTGGAGACTTGGATGTCCACTAACTATTGCCCACATTTTTACATGGGAGAAACTCACCTTTCATCAGTGTTAGACGTTGTTGGTCTTTGTTATGACTGAAGGTTTACCTGCGTATTGGTCAGTATTGGAGTCAGCCATTAATTATGGCTTGCTGTTACGTAAGGACTGACCTTTAAAGACCATGAATGTTGCTAAGAGGGATAAGTCCTGCGTTCCTTCCTCCATCCTTCTCACCTGTTGCAGTGGTAAGAGTTTAGCAGGACTTGAACTAAGAACTGGGGAAAGCCATTGCTTTTTGCTATCAGTCCTTGATTAGATTTCTGACCTATGCTGGAATGTGAGCATGCTTCCGACTAAAGCTACTTACCTTTTAAATTCAATGAGAACAGATGAAGATAGCTGTCTGTACCTACTTCCCCAAGCTCTCAGATTGGAATTGGGGAAGTCTCAAATACACATAATAAAAATTATTTCCAAGTACTACAGTTTCTTATAGACTTCTGTCTTTTAAATCCTGGTAAGTGAGCATGTGATGTGTAAGACAGGATATCCATACCTCTTGCCATCCAAGTATTTCATATTATTCCAATTTTGACACAATTTCTCTCATTCTTAATCATTGATATGGTTTTGCTAATAGACATAATTTGAACTTACATATATTTATTCTGTGCTTACCAATGTTCTGGCCAGTGCTGTAATTGGTTTTAATAGAGTGAGCCTTTGAAGCCTTGGGTATACCAAGCAATTAAAACCTTTTGGCATTTTGCAGCAATCACTGAAGCATCATAAATTTTTGATTGGCTATGTGATGTACATATTTACTGAGCACAAGCAGTTAGGATTTATGTGCGTGCAGCTGGGAGAGAGCCAAGAAATGCAAATCCCTTGAAGTTAAGGAGGAACACATCACATGTTCAGTCATTACTGGGACAGCTAAGTGTAGAATCAAGCTGGAAAACAAAGGTGGATTAATCTTCCTCCCTTTGCAATCACCACGACTTTATCTTTTCACATTTTTAGCTAACCGATTTTAAATGAGTTTTGTATTATGTTCTGAGCATTCTTTCTACAGAACTGATTAGTGTGTTGCACCTACATATAACCAAAGCATCGTTTGTTTGAGACAAGATATTTTTATGTAGCCCTGTCTGTTCTTGAACTCTGTAAATCAAGCTGTGCTCAAACTCACAAAGATCAACCTACCTCTATCTCCTGAGTGCTGCGCTTGAAGGCATGTGCCACCACCACACAGCTGCTTCGAAGCATTTTAAGTCTACGGAATTATGATGAAAACAATGTGCAATTATAAATTTCACTTTGAATTTAAACTCTAAAGCAAAGATCGGGTTTATTTACATCCAAGAATCCTCAAGTTCATCTTTTTCAGGTGTCACATGTTCTAGGCATTGAAAGCACCCATGAAAAGGATCTTTAAAGCTAAATCATATCATGGGTTCATTGGCAATGTCTTTACAAAGCTTTGTGGCTGTAATTCTAGCCCTATCAGTTTGGGACAGAGATTGATCATGGTACGCAGGAAAGCTTGTACACTGTTTCCTATCAGAGTGCTCAGGTCAGGATTACAAAAATAAAATCCAGGCAGATCTTTTACAACTAACACAGATTAACCAGTTACTTTTCCCAGAGAAAGCCATCTGAGAAGAATATCATGTTCAGTCCACTGTTTTGCTGTTAGCTTTCTGTGCGGCAGCTGACTCCTTGACTTTTGCTGCAGGTGGAAGCTGTGTGGTCCCTCCTGTACCACAGGCTTCTTGGTAGGCTCTGAGAGTGTTAGGAGGTGACAAGTGCCTCAGGTGGCTGAAGCAGGAAGGGTGGAGAAAATGTCCTTTTGTTGAATGTTTCTAAGGGTTCTTGATACCTTTATGTCATTCAGAGGTGTAGCCACAAAAGAACAAAATCAGGCTTAGTCCCAAAAATCATCCATCAAATCTTTAATTTTCCCAAATGTTGGCTGGGCAGGAGCGAGGCTCAAAGGCAAGGGGCAGCACTCTTTTATGCCAACACGCTAATGATTGCTGTATCCGTTTCATAATCGTGCCAAGTAGACAAAGACTGCCTACCTTCTTTATAGATGGAGGACATGTGAACTCAAGGTCTCAGTTTTACTAGCTGTTCTTTAGACCCTCATCCACTGTTCCCATTCAGGCCCTGGGCTTTGCTCTATTCTGAGCTTACCCAGAAGGGAAGTAACCACACCCCATTACCTGGCCAGGTTGTGAGCTCAGTCCCCTTTTTCCTAGTCTCTCCTTTTTAATTTTCAGCACAGGCAGCCTGAGCGTGGTAAGACTCAATAACACCCTCACAGGCTTCAAGCAATAACCAAAAAAAAAAAAGCCTAAAAATTCTCGGCACTGGAAGCTAATTGTGCTCACTTAATTAACTGCTCCAATTAGCCCCACTCTTCCCAGCCATGCTACGCTATAACAGTGTCATCAGGGATGCTTCCAGAAGTGCACATTACAGTGATGCTCAGGTACTTGTCAATTACAAACTCTTACTATATACAATTAGCTTCTCCCCACAGTTTTATGGCAGCCCTGGGGAATGTGACAAATAGCATTGGTAAAGGCCTGGCACTGTTAGATGGAAGAGCATAATTTTGTTTTCATTCCTATCATCTTGGAAGCATAGGAATTTATACATAAAGTTTATAATAAAGGAAATTATCTGGAAGGTACAATAAGCAATGCTTTGCTCTGCATATGAGTAACCTGACCAGACTCTTTATTACATTCTAACAAACAACAAATACTACAAACAGTAGATGGTAGACAGTTAAGGAAAACTGGCTTTCAAAGATCTCCACTAAGTATCCTTAACATGGTATGGAAACTTGTGTTTATCAAATTTATTCAATTATTACATCTAGGATTTCTTAGGGTCACAGTTCATGAAGATGAAGTTTGCTAGATTTAGGTGTAAACTGGGACTTTCGAACCTTCTTCTCAAACGTACAGCCTTTTCCTTGGATAGTCCAAGGTTTTGGGGTGTGTGTGTTTGTGTGTGTGTTTTATACAATCAAGTTTGCTTTCACATAAAACCAAGACAGTATGGCTATTGAATAATTAGAATTATTTCTACTGTAACACAGTCCAAAAGTTTATGTTAATGATTACCAGAATGCATTAAAACTGAGTGTCTAACTCAAGCATATTCACAGAGTGAATGCCAGGTCAAGGAGTATGCCATCACTGCTGGTATGACGTCTCCCTACTCCTCTCCATCCGTGCTTCTTCCCTAATTAAGGCAGCCATTTTTTTGTGGAATCATCCATTGACATCCATCTTTCATTGGTGTATTTTGAGAGAAGGGTGCTGGCCCTTAACACTTCTTGAAAGCAATTTTATTTTTACTGTAGTGCTCTTTCGTCATTTTTCTCTCTGGTATCTCAGTAATTTTATTATGACAGGTCTAGGTAAGGACTTTTCCGTTTTACCCAGGGTTCACAGAATGTCTTGAATCTGAAGATTGTTGGTTTTCATTATTTTGGAATGTTCTCAGCCACTCTTGTCTCTGATGTTGTCCTCATTGTTCCTGCCTTCCCCTCCTAGATCTCAGGAGTATCTTTTAAGACTTCTCTCTGCTTCCTATACCTTCCTACTTCTTTAAGAAGACATTTTCTAATTTTTTGTGTCTCCTTGCTTCCGTATGAGTTGTCTCTATTACCCTGTTCACTAGTTTTTTTTCTCCCTGAGTCTCTCTTTATCTGTGTACTGCTTACTCTGCTCCTGAGGTTCTCAACTTTCTTAATGCTGTGATCCCTTAGTACAGTTTCTCATGTTGTAGAGACCCCAACCCAAAATTATTTCATAGCTACTTTATAACTATAATTTTGCTACTGATATGAATCATAATGTAAATATCTTATACGCAGGATCTCTGATAAATGACCCTTTTGGAAAGGTTATTTGACCCCTGAAGGGTTTGCAAGCTGTAGGTTGAGAACCACTGCTCTAAATGGATGCAACATTTATTTTGATTATTATGTTTTTCAGTCATTGAATTTTTACTCAGGTGTTTCTTAATTTGATAAGTCCTTAAAATTATTTATATTTTGAACATAATTCACAGTCTTTATTCCTTTGTAAAAGTGAGTGAGGTTTTGTTATTATGCTGTGTTTTCTTGCTATGCATGTCATACCAGAGAATGTCAGAAATACCAAAGTACCAAATAAAATCCTCTTTGAACTGGCTCAAAGACATCCCTTTCTCTCTCACTGTTGTTAAGAGGATGCTTGGGGCTTCAGTGTGTTTAGGTGTCTTGTATATGTGTGTAAATGTGTATGTAAGTTTGTGAGTGTATATGTATGTGTGTGTAGGTATCTTGTATGTGCATCTGTAAGTTTGCCTGAGTGTGCATGAGTGCAGAGGTTAGAGGTCAACACTGAATGTTTCCTTCAATTACTTTCTACTCTGTTTTCTGAGACAAGTTCTCTTGATAGACTTGGAACTTACAATTTCAGCTAGGCCAGGTGGACAGTGTGCCCCAAGCATCCTCCTGTTTCTGTCCCTCTAGCTTTGGGATCACAAGAATGCCCCAATGTGTCTCGGGTTTTTACATGGAGGTCTGGGAGCCAAATACAGATCCTTAAGCTTTCATGGCAAGCACTTTACCAACTGAGCCATCTTCTAAGTCTGACTTTTTCCCTTTAAAAAAATTATAGGCTATACTGAAAGGGACATTATAAGAATACATATGACTCTCTCTTCTGGTTTTTAACAACCTACCATTTAGTTATTTTGACATTTGTTCCTGGTAATTCTGTCATCTGGATCCATTATCAATCTGTCTCCATTGTCTGATCTTCCTGTAGTCTCTTGCTCTTGTCTTCTTGCTATTATTTATTGTATTGCAGAAATTATATTGAATAATTACTTGTAGAAATAATTTGATACCTAGGAGTCTTTCTTCCTGAGGGGAGGAATTTACATTTTCTTCCAGTTTCCTGGCAGCTTTTGCATCAGAAAACAGCATAATCCAATTTCAGGCATGGAGATGATTCCAAGCTGAAATTCCAGCAGGAGCCAGTCTGTTTCTGGTTCACACCTGCTAAGGTGGCCCAGACTCCCTTAACAGGCTCAAGATCACAGAATTTGTGACTTGATGCTGTCAAACGTGCTAATTATCCTCCGGGGTGCCTCTTCCTGAACCAACAAATGTCCCCAGATGATAACTGAGCATTTGATCTTACTATCATGGGCAAGGTACAGCATGGCTCTTCTCTATAGTCAGAGCAAAACAGTGATGTCATACCCCAACAGCTCCTCAAACTGCCTCTGCTCTCTTCATAGAAAATACCCCAAATTTCCTTGCATTAGCAGCAATTTCTCCAGCCTCCCTTCAGGAGCTTACTTCCTCTACCTTGATGCTGTCTATCAGGTTCAAGACTGACTTTCCAGAGCTAGGCTTATTTCCCTTCAGTACAAGCCCACTGTGTATCTCTGCTCTGGGAAGTATCTGCAACATCCCCACTGGACTACAGCGCTTGGCCTCAAACATAGATGAAATGCTTTGCTTTCTGCTTGTTGTTCCTTTGTTTTGATGCTGTTTTTTTCGAGGAAAGTGTACCAGGCCCTCTATCAGCCATCTTGCTGATATCACTTTCTTAATCCTTCCATGGCTATTTGTAAGAGCAATCATGAAGAGTGTGTTTTTTTTTTTTTTTTACCAGAGCACTTCAATACCAGAAATTATTTCATTGATTCCTCTATCTCCCATCTCCTTCTGTTCTTTTCTCTTCCATCCTCTTCTCTTCCCTTCCTTTCCTCCTCTCCCCTTCCCTTTCCCCCTCTTTCCTTTCCTTTCTTTTCTTCCCTCCCTCATCTTCAAGTAGATGTGATTCAAAGAAGACGCTGGTGGGAGGATGGAGGATGAGAGTCCAGGAGAAAAGTCAAGGTACCTTCATTACTATTTCGCCAACTACCATGTTTATTGGTAGCTCTGTCCCCACTGTGATCCGGCTCTTACCTGAGCACCATCTAGATTGTAACAACACCGCTACCTCACTTCCTTCATTCCCAGGGTGGAAGAGGCTTCCCACTACTGCTAACTTGTGGGGTATCTTGTTCCTACAAGAGAAAGTGCATGTATGACCTGGTGGCCAGTTTACCTGGCGCACTGTGCTTCTAAATAAGGAGTCTGGCACCATGCTCCTGAGTAGTCCCAGGAGTCAGAACACTGAATTCCGAAGGAACATGAGCAGCCCATAGCTGGCTGGATGATGAGTCTGTGTTCTCCACATCTCCTTTTATGTGCTTCAAGACCCTGGCGGTGTGAGTGTTCACTGTCCAATCCGAGGTCCTGTGCTACCAATCACTGTTGACAGGTTTCCACTATATAAATAGTTGTCCACCTACAACAAAGAAGACACTGTTTCATGAAACCATCTCCAGAGTCGCCATACCCTTTACTGACCCGCTGGCACTGCAGGCTTGTCGGGGGATACCCCAGTAACAACAATATATTCCTTTTGACTTCTTAATTTCATCCTACCTTAAAGATCTGGTGTGGCTATTCACCCACTGCTTGGGTTTTGCTCTAGTATATGAGTATTTTTTGCAGGGGATGGTCTTCATTATCCTCAGGAAGAATATTATCTTGACAAGGGATGAAGTCAACTTTCTATGAGAAATCACAAAGACACATGTTACTTGTCAAATGAAATGGTTTAAAGGAAGATGCCAAAGAAACTAACTAAAGAAAGGACCCCTGAATCTCCATGTCTTAGGGTAGAGCTATGAGGAGAGTGTGGCAGACGAGAACAGAAAATAGACCTCGTGGGATCCAGATCACAGAGGATCAAAAACTTGAAGTAGAAAATTTTAGAAAATAAAGTCTTTGTTCACTATCTTTGTTCAGTAAAGTTAGCCTTTGAAATTTTTTCCAGTCCAACTAACAACATATATGAGTGAGTAGCTTGGTCATTCTTGTGCAGATCTTAGAAAATCTTCAAAGTTTGAAAACACTTGCATACTATTTAATGTTGTGGCTTTTTTTTTTCAAATTCACTTAATGTTTAAGTTTGCTTGTCCAGAAGCTTGAGCCCCAAGGGAAATCACCCTGTCATTCATGGCAAACAAGCTCTCTGTTTTTAGCAGTGTTGCTCACAGACAGCTGATTGAAAGCTGTGCAAAGAATAAATAGTCAAAAACCTAGTGGGCTATTACATAATTTTTCAGTGACTAAGGATACAAGGTGGTGAGTATTGAGAAGTTGCTCTTTCTGAGCCAGGATGTCACTGGTACTTTGGGGGCAAGGTGGGCTATTGAAACAAGGTAGGAGACAGAAGGTGGAATGTGAAACTAGTTCCTCAGTTATGGGTTATTCACAGCTAATCATGTGGGGTTGAGAGCTTGTGCTCAAGCCCAGTGCTGTAGGATCAGAGTATCTCTCTGTTCACTGTGTGATGTCTTGACATGATAAATAGAGAAAGTGTTGAGTCTGGACACAAACCTGAGTTAAAGTCCTCTTGTAGGACAACGAACAAGACTTCTTGTGTTTTACTTCCTCGTCCGTATGTTAGGAAGAATAATGCAATCTCTTTTCCTAGATTGTGTGGGTGATTCGGGTGTGAGTACTTAAAATCGTGTGACAGTTGTAGCATGTGTCTTGCACAAACATCTGCTAGCTGCCCTAATGTATGGGAGCCACTGTGCTTGGCCAGGTTATAAAATGTTCCTGGGAGGGAGCTAGTAGACGTGTCAATATGCTTCCGGATGGGAACCTTGTGACAAGAGAAAGTCATGTAATTTCCTTCCTTGCTTTTATTTTACTTTTCACTTTCTGATTGCCACTCCTAAAGTTCTGGCACTGGGTCCCTAGAGTATTTGTATTCATTACATGCATTCCCCACATGACTCTCTCGGCTCTGTCCCAAAGGTGGAAGTTGAAATCAGTAAATGCTTCCTTTATTTGTGTTATAACTAAGTTTCATTTCCTTCCCTCCCTTTAAATCCGGGAACCCTCGTAAATGTATACATTGCATTAAATGTACATGAAATAACAAGTCATTGCTTGCAAAATGCATTTTTCCCCTCCTTGGGGCCTTATTAGCAACTGGTAATCTTAAAATTGCTTAAGCAGGATTCATCAGGTATTCCTTGACCCCATTCTGTTATGAGTCCTGGTCTTGAACATTTTGCTAAAATTCATAGAACAGCGCTTAAAGGTAGGAAGGTCCCCTGCACCCTTTTAGTTCCCCTTACCTACAGCAAATGCTAACAAATGCCAAAGGGAAAAAAAAACTGGCCAGAGTCACATTATTTACTCTGAGAATAACAGTCTTCCAGCCCTGGTTATAGCAGGCTTGATGCCTTGCGCCCTAATTAATTCTAGAGATTGCATTAACCACAGGGCACCTGTGCTCCCAAATACCCACATTCCCAGGAAGAGCTAACAAACAACTAAAACTATATTTGTAACTATCCTTGAAGACAAAATAAATACTCTCAGTACATTTCTGTTGTTGTTTCTTTTCCTCCAAGCCTATGTAGACCAAGCCATCCTATTTCCTCAAAGGGAATTCTTACTTCCTTGGCTTTAAGACTGCGTTAAGATCTTCCTCTTAATTCAGATGTGAGGGACCCTGAAGGCTGATCTCCTTTTACTTAAATTCAGGCAAAAACAAGATAATCACGACCTGTGCTGTTCATTTTATTAAGCGCTTGCCACTATCCAAAACAGATGTAAATAATAAAATTCCAAATACCAGAAATTATTTTAGAGTTTGAATGTAGATAATGAAGTCCCTCAGCAGTCAAAGCAGAAGAAACAGCACACGGAGATCACCTTGGCTTGTTTAGTTTAACAGAGTTTGGTCAGATAGGGTCATAGCTGACTGGAAGCAACAAGTCACAAGTGGAAATGTGCTTGCCCTGTGAGAGGTCAGTTTGGACTGGCATAACAAATACCATGGAACAAATAGTAGCCACAGACATTCACTGTTCACAGTTCCAGAAGTTGGAAGCCAAGATCTAGATGCTGGCTGGTTTAAGTTCTCATAAGGGATCAGTTCTTGACTTCCTGCCCATAGCCTTCTTACAATCATGCAGAGAGCAAGCTGTTCTGAGTCTGATCTTATGAGCTTCCCAACCTAAGCATGGGATGGACTTTGTGACTTCACCCAATCCTAATTACTTTCCAAAGAATCCATGTGCAAATGCCATCACACTGCATTATAAACCCACTGCATGGATTTGGGGATAACACAGTTCAGTCCACAACACATTAATAAAATAGAAGATGCCAGCCTCAATCAAAAGAGAAAGTGGTTGTTTGATAGAGAGGATTTTTAATACCAGCTACTTATTGCAAAGATATGTCCCTTGAGGGAAATCAGTGGTTTTAGAGGCCATCGTGGTTACTAATGTTCATGGTTATAGATCTAAATCTTCTGTGTCCTTTGTCTGAAGTTCAGAAAAAGGTGGAATCAGTCTTTGTATTATTTTTGTCAGGGTTATTCAAGTATTGGTATGCCTGCTGGTTGCACTCAGTCATTTGGAATAACTACTTAGGTGGAATGGTTTGTTTTCAGAACCTTGATAAATCTCATGCATTAACAGACATTTAATAAATACTTCCTAGGGTCAGTCAATTAGATGCCATTTTCAAGGAATAATTTTCTTTTCAACTGAATTATGCAAGAGCTAACAAAATTTAATGTTGATATTTTAGCCATCGAGAACAATCTATTGAGCTCTTTGATAGCTAGAGCCAAGGTTGAAGAAAATTCATTACAGTCCTTTCTTTTCCAAAATTTGGTGTGTGACAAGTCTTATTGCTCTTTAATTAAAAAGGTACTAAAAGGGTTTACATTTCCATGGAAGGCAGTACTTCAGTTTGACCACAGTTATTGCACCTTGGCAAGGACCAGCGATTTCCCAATGTGTGCCTTTTATTCTCGGCTCCTACTCTCCCTATTAATAGCCATTGCTTGTGTTTGCAGTAGCCAGATTTTCCTTATTCCTGACTGTGTGCTTGCCAGGCAATCAGCATTCATCTCCACAATAAGGTCTATATTGCAAAAGGTCCAGGCTGCTTGAAGTCAATTGGCTCTAACTCCCTTTATCAATCCCCACAGTAGTCTTCTCTCCCTACCAATGGGACCATAATAATTAAAATTTTTTGGCAAAGCCCCACTTCCTTGGGGCGCCATTTGGAAAGGAACAGTGCAGGAGCTGTATTGTTGATTCAGGCACTGCCACACCAAGAACCCCAGTGACTCAGACTCATGTGGATGGTGAGACCGTCCCCAGGTAGGCTCAGGGGATTGGCAAAGCCTTCCCCTGGTCCAAGTGCCAGTGTTAATAGTGTATGAGGAAACTATCAACCACAGTTTCCTCTCTGGTGCTGAGACTGCTTCTCTACAGATTCCTCCTACAGAGATTGGCTAAACTTGACCCTAATTCAACTGTACACAATAATCCACCTCCTAATTCAGCTGTATTCAATAAACCCACTTTCTTGTTTCAGATAGTTAAAATAAATTGAGATTCTAAGTTGGTATTATAGTTACTGTATTTCCATTAAAATACACATGGCCCACCTGGTCTCAGCTTTTCCCTATGTCTGTCCTCTCATTGTCCATGTTAGGTTTCTAGCATTAATTAATGGAAGATGCGACCAAGCCATGCAGGATGAGACACAACAGTGAGCTTTTGTCTTTCTAAATATGTGTATGTATGTATGTATGTATGTATGTATGTATGTATGTTTATGTGTGTGTATGTGTATACACATATATGCACCCACATCTGTGAAACCCTCACTCAACTGATACATGCCTTTTAGGTATGTTAAGACATTTGAGGTCTTGCCTTACCTGGCTGGCAGGAGTGTCTGAGGTCATGTTAAAGTAACATGGGAGATTGAGGTTCTGAGCAGTTGTACCCTGCTTTCAGATGATGCCTGGGCACGGTCCTAGTTCCTTATGCCTGTGTTCTTGAAAGCCCTTCTTCTTTCCAGTAACCCCAAGTCACTGTAGGCTGGCAACTGCACATACCATGTGTTCTACTTCATACATCAACCCTGTTGGGGGATCCTAGTACTACATCTAAAATACAGGTTTAATTTCAACCACTTCTCTAGCCTGTCACTTTAGCCCAAACCTCCAATTTTATCCATTCCAACACTGTGGTAGTAATTACTATTTCTCACCCATACCCTAGATACTGGATATCTAGATATATAACAAAGCTATTACTAGAGCTGGAATAGTCTTTTTTTTTAAGAGACTGTTTTTAGGAGTGCCTATTCCTTCAAAGATAAAAATCAGAGGATACTCAATTCCCTCATACGTGTTGTATTTATTTGCACATAGCCTAAGCATATTCTTTCTTAAACTTTAAATAGACTCTTTTATAATGCTTGATAGAATGCAAATTCTCTATAATGACTTGATTTCCTGCACTGTTCAGGAAATAATTTCAAGGAAGGACTGTTCCTGTTAAATGCAGATGCATTTTTCCCCAAATACTTTTGACCCATGGTTGGTTGATTTAGAGGAATTGGGAACTACTTAGAGCCAACAGTGTATGTAGGTCAGGTTTAGAGCTGCGATAGTTAAGAATGGCAATCAAATAATGAACCATGGGGAGATACAGAATGTTAGGCATTACATGTTTAAGAATTTCATCAGTAGCATCTTTATCAATGGTCTGCTGGCCTGCATCAGGAATGCCTGGCTGGTGTTAAGACAAGAAAGGCACAGAAGAGTAGTCAAGTGCTCACATGTTGCCTTTTGTTGCTGTCTTGTTGGTTTTGGCAAAAGCAAAACTACAGCCAGGCTGACTGAGATGGCTGCTTAACTCTTGAGTGTACTTCCAGTAACTATGGTGGCAACAGATGCTTCTGTGAATCTGGGAGTAGTCACCCTGATGGAGGTCATCTCTGAATAGGCAATGACAATTTGTCTCAGTATCTGTTGGCTTAATTTGTCTTAGTGCTGTTTGACTATTTTTTATATGCAAATGTTTCTCCTGTTTTAACCTAAATAGCTGCTGCTCATAAGATTGTCTTGAGTAGATATTCTTTAACTATATAATGTGAGGTACTTTATATCCCAAAGTGAACTTTTTTTTTTGCTTGTTTTTTGATAAAGGGTCTCTCTACTTAGCTCTGGCTGGCCTGGAACTACTTATGCAAACCAGGCCAGCCAGAGCTGGCTAGGTGCTCTGACACAGGCCTGTGCATACTATGCTGGCCCTAGATGGACATTTTAAAGTTCATGCTGTGATACTGAATAAGATAAAGGAAATATAAGATATTGAATATGATACAGGAAATCTGTGATTGGTTAGCACATAATCTGTTTAAAATAAAAAAAAACTGTTTCTGGTGTTTATTGTAGCCGTGTTAGGATGGACATCTGATCAGAGCACCTAGCCTGCTGGGGCATTATTCCAGTTCTGTATTCCAGTCACAGGACTACATTTGCTATTCTTTTTCTCCCATTTCCAATCCTAGTTCTAATTTCCCAGTTCTTTAACTTTTTTCTAACTTACTGGATGTTGGCTTATCAACACACAGTTTGTAGATCAGTCCCAGGAAGTCATTCAGAGAACAAGTTTCAGAAGCCAACATCGAGCTACCTCTGACCTGCAGTGTTATCATCTGACGAGAGAACCACCTCCTGTGACCTCTTCCCCTGTATTTCAGGCCATAAATAGGTGCCAGGGCCCTGCCAAGTTGGGTCACTGTGGCTCATAAGGGACTGTCAGTTCCTTACAAACATTGCATAGCTGCAAAACTACTATGCCACCCAAGGTGACTCATAACATCTGCTCCTCTTAAAAAGGGAACATGAGCAGTGTCACCTCTTGGCTATCCATCATGATAATGCAATTATGAGCTCTTTTTCTTTGCTGACTGCTAAGAAAGAAGTCCTCAGTAGCCAAACAGGAAATCTTGAAAACCTAATGCTGGTTTATCTACTCAAGATAAGGAGGAAGCTAGAGCGGACTTTCTGCATATTTTTATTATATTTAATTTTACTTATTTACTTATTTATTGGTGAGGGGAGATAGGCTCTCACCATGTGAGTCTGGCTAGCCTGAAACTCACAGAGATCTTTGTGCCTCTTCCTCTCAAATGCTAAGATTAAAGACATGTGGAATCATGCTCAGTTACTTAATTTTTAATATAAACATATGTATTAAAACATATATGTAGAGAGAACAGAGAGAGATTATAAACATATTATGTAGAGAGAGGGGAGGGAGACAGACAGACCGATACGATAGACAGATATGAGTCATTTTAATGATTTTGCTTACATCACCATGCAAAGCCAAATTTCTGCACCACAGACTACAAATTAGCCCAGGCAATGATTTTATGTGCAATGTTGAAGCAGAATTTCTTTGTGGGAGACCTCAGCCTCTGATCTTAACACCTTTCATGGATTCTCCAAGATCCACCCACAGATTCACTCTCATACCGGCCCACGAGCACACCTACAGACTCACCCACATTATGGAGAATAATCGATTTTCCTGGTTATAAAATACACCAGGTGTGAGAGTTAATCATAACTACAAAATACCATCACTGCAGTATTTATGCTAGTGTCTAAAGAAACCATGGGCCACCACAGGCTAGACAGAGCAGAGACATAAAACTCATTATCTCACTACTGTATTTGAAAGAAGCAATCTGAATTCTTTGTCATGTTATAGGAGAAGACTTCCAGTGACAGCGACTCGTCACCACCACAACCCTTTGGTTCTATGTTCATGTCTTGCATGCTCTCAGTGCTGGGCTTTGGGGTCACAAAACTGTCACATCTGTTTTTGGATGACTCTTTTAGCTGACAGATTCTTAATGTGGCAGATTTACTTAATTCTAATCTGTTGCCCTATATTATTCAAGCATATGCATAATTTAACTCTCTGGAACACTTGAAGCAGGCTAAAAAATAGTTCATCTTCAATTAGACCCCAAAGTATATTCTATGAAACATTCCATTCTGCATGATTCTCAGCATGGAGTGGGAGATATAGAAGATTCTGTGACCACACAAGTTTGGGAGACTGGTTATCAGCCCCTCCACATATGAAAAGGCTTTTATATCCTGTAACCAAAAAAAAAAAAAATAGCTAGCTAGACTGTTTTTGACATTCTACTCTCCAGACTCCTGGCTATGGAAACAGTTTCTTATTTTTTTTTCCTAATCCTTCAAATTGAAATATAAAGTTTCTACAAAACTCCCTCGTATCAGCCAATCACTAATATCAATCATAGCTGTTAATTAGGTGATCTGTCCCTCCAGCCATTGTTTGCCATGACTGTTGAAACTGTTGGGTGTGTTGTAGAGCAACTTATCCCAGTCCTTAGTGGCTTAAAACCATAGCCATTCACTATAATTTTTCCAAAGTCTACAGTTCCCTGGGCAATTCTTCAGATGCGTGTTGGTCATGATTGATCTCAGCTAAACTTATTTAGCTGGTAAGTAGGCTGGGGGAACAAGACTAGCATTTCTACAGTTGAGATGACTCTTCCGTAACTCACATGCCACTCACAGTCTCCTTCTTCAAGGCCACCAGAACAGACTCATGAAGGTAATCTAAGTTTCTCGTGGCCAGAACAGGAGACTTAGGTGAGCTGACAGAAAGGGTGGGAGACATTATATAAGTCATGGGGCAAAGTGAGAGGTTGTACAGGACACTAATGGAGGCCGTTAGTGATTAGCATCTAGCACAGTTATTAACTATAAACATGGGGAATGATACCCAAGTGGCTTCACCAGCATTAAAAGTGGGGTAATAACAATTAAACTCGGGCGAATTCCAAGATTTGGAGGATCACAGAAGGGTTGTTACCCATTATATACAGGACTTTTCTGTTACTGTAGTAAACAATACCCTATCAAGGGAAATTACAGACAGAAGAGTTTATTTGGGTTTACAGTTCCAGAGGGATAAGCCCACTGTGCAGGGAGGTGTGGCAGTTTGTCAGCTCAAGCAGGGAGTGGAGAGATCTTCCACCTCAAGCGTGAGGCAGAGTGAATCGGAAGTAAGGTCAGGCCATATTCTCAACCGCTGTCCCTCCTCATCCCCAGTGATATATTTCCACCAGCAAAACCTTAACTCCTAAATATCACCAAGAGTGTACCAGCTAGGGACCAACTGCTCAAATACCTGGGTCTATGAGGCCAAATTTTACTCAAGCTACCACTTGCCACTACCAGGTCCCCCTAGGCTCAAACCATGTCATAGTACAATATGCATTTAGTCTAACTCCAAGTGTCCCCATAGTGCTTCAGAGTCTCATTGCTGTTTAAATGTCCTTAGGGTTAGTTCTTAGTTGCAACCTGTTATTTGAAAAAAATCAGTTTCATACTTCTAATATATAATGGCATGGAATATATAGCTATTCCAAGAAGGAGGAATTGGGACACAGTGAGGAAATACTAGACCAAAGCATGATCCAAATCCAGCAGGCTTAACATCAAATCCTGTAGCTTATGACTGGTGTCAAGGACTCAGGTGGGTCTAACCCTCCAGCTTTGCTGACTGCAGCACAATTCACTCTCTTCGGGGGTGACTCGTTTCCTGTCTGCAGCTCTCCTGGACAGATTTATCATGGCTGCGGCATTTTAAACATCTGGAGGTCTCCACTGCTGCCCAGACCTCACTTTCACAGCTTCACATCATGGCCTCCCAGGGTCTTCCTGGGGAGACCCCTCTGCCACACAATGCCTAGCTTCCGCAGCTCTTTAAAACTTTAGAGGAAGAATCTATAACACTTCACTCTGGCATCCTCATGTCTCTAAATCCAACACCACAGGATGACACTGTCCATTGTGGCTGCCAACTTGGGATGGACCCTGACTCCCTTGAGTCACATTAGCAATGGTGCTTTTCTTCACTAGCTTTCTGGGGACAGAAACACCTCATGCTCCTTTTCAAAAGCTGGAAGCTTATCTTTGTGGGGTCTTCATGGAGATACCCTTCCTTTCGTTCCTGTGTGGAGCAGACCCTCCTTATTGTTGCAAATCTCCTTAACAATTGCATCTTCCTTTCAGTATGTGTTTAAGCTGTAATGTTAATCTTCCCCATATTCTTTACTAACTAGATGTTTTCACCGTAGGCCTAGCTAAATGTTCTCAGTAACAACCAGGCTACAAATGCAACATTACATTGCCTTAAAATTACTCCACTAAAGAAATTAGTCTATTACTTTTAAAGTTAGCCTTGGGGAAGTTCATAGGACAATGGCAGACAGAGGCCAGATTCTTTGTAAAAACATCACAGGAAGGATCGAGGTAATTCCAAATCCACTTAAGCTGACAATGAAGATTAAGTACCACCAACCTTCTTGTGATGAACAGTGTTAATTATTCCCTTTGAGGGTCAAATGAGCCTTTTACAGGGGCTGCATATCAGATATCCTGCATATCAAATTTTTACATTACGGTCCATAACAGTAGCAAAATTACAGTTATAAGTAGCAATGAAAATAATTTTATAGGTTGAGGTCACCACAACATGAGGAACTGTATTAAAGGGTCATAGCATCAGGGAGGTTGAGAACTACTTATCTAAAATAAAGAAATTGGTTCTCCTTCCCTGAGATTTTCCAGTCTGCAGAAAATAAGGCTGATAAATGATAAGTTAGAAAGCAGCAGGCCAGCCCACTTTTAATGTTACGACTCTTCTTTGGCTTAAAATCTTTTCTGCCTATGCCTGTAACTAGAAGGTTTGCTCTAACAGTGACTGACAGGGGTCATTCGATCAGTGTCATGTCCTCAGTCAGGGAGAGAGCTATGGAAGGGGGACTTAGGCAGGCAATGCTAATACAATTGGACTCAGAAGAAGCTGGGAGTAGGATTCCTATCTCACTGATTGAGCATGCCAGGAGCTCTATGGAAATATACTGTAAGGAAACTGACTGTGAAAACAGATTACCATTATCTACAGTCTACAAATGAAATTACATCCCTCAAATATATGTTTATGTTTTCACCCGAATAGTTACATATTACTATGATTGGTAATATTCTAAAATATTACTAAATTTCTCTGTGTATATGATATATATATATATACACATATGAAAATATATGTATTCATCTATAACTTCAGTCAACTGTAGTGAACAACTAATCGTCTTCAGATGTTCATATAATTCTTTTACATTCAAATGCTGGGAACTTTTACTAGACAGCTGAGATTACTATAAGAAAAAAGTGTAGGTTGGGTGGCTTCAGTGGCAGATATTTTTTCTAGCAGTTCTGGAATCTGGAAAGGCAAATTAAGGAAGAAAGGGAGTTAGTAATGATGGTTTGTTGCAGGATATTTGATCCCAGGATAAACAACCAATCCTGAAGATTGTGAACCCGAAGATTGTGAGCTATAAAAACCTGTCTTTCATTTGGTGTGGTTCAGCCTAACACACACTTGTAATCCAAGAACTTTCTGTTTATTTTAAACAGGTGATTATGGTGTGGCTCAGCCCTACCACACACCTTTAATCCAAGAGCTTTCTATACACAGGATTTAATAAAATTAACTCTAGGTCAAGAGGTAGAGAAAGTAACCAGCTTACAGGGATTGACAGAAAGGAGGGACTTTGAGTTGAGGGGTATTTAAGACAGTGTGAAGAAAAAGAGAGAGCTAGTTGGGCTTCTCTTTCTTTCTTTCTTTCTTTCTTTCTTTCTTTCTTTCTTTCTTTCTTTCTTTCTTTCTTTCTTTCAGCTCTTTAGCTCATTGGCCTTTAGTTTTTGAACTCTTTACCTCTTTGGTTTTTAGCCTTTTGGTTTTTCTTCTGGGCTGTCAGGTGAGTTAGAAGGCCTTTCCTCCTGGGCTATCAGCTAAGCTAGCAAGATCTTTTGGCTTTTGGGTTTGGCTTTTGGATTTTGGGCTTTTTCCTTCTTGGACATGAGCTGAGTAGGAAGGTCATCTAGATGCTTTCTCTGCCTCTCTGAGCCAGTATCTGGCCCCTGAGTCTTTGTTGGTAAAGTTGAAGGGTTTGAGCTTTTCATTCATTGTAATAACAATGATTAACATTGTTTAGACTTATTATACTTGAGAGACAAAAAAAAAAAGGAAAATATGCCTTTAACACATGAGCTCTAAGCTTGTATAGGCTGTACCCTGGCATTCTACTTCTCTTTTCCCCAGATGTCAAAGACTATTCTTATATTGACTGATCTTGTAAAACTTGCTGTTCTAGCAAGAGAATAGGTCATAAGACTAACTACTATTTCTGCTTTTGTAATCAAACTTGCTTACTCTGCTCAAGGACTGGGACAACGGCCAGGTATATATGGTCAAATTAGCCTCTGCCTACACATAGACAAAAATGCATGTAAACTTGCGGTTTTTTAAAATTTTCTAACCCCTAGAGTGATATGACTTCCTAGAGTGATATGACTTGATGCTATGTCATGGGAGTGCTCTCAGTTGCAGTCCTGATGCCATGGGTATCCAGCACCAGTATTTAACAAAACCTCTAATTCACTAAAACCAAAACTTGAGTCAGACTGGCGAATCTCTGAATGACCCCAGACCCACAATAGCTTCTGGTAAGACCCATCTTCCTAGCTTACAGATGTCTGTCTTCACTCCATGTCTGTAAATGACACTGTCTTTGGCTGTGGACAGGGAGGTAGCCAAAGGGGGAGGGAGAAGAAAAGACACAGCAAGCACACTCACACTAGTGTGTGTTGCCTTTTTTTAAGGATAGGACTTCTATTGAATGTAGGTCCTACCTTAATGGCCTCGTTTAATTTTAATCATCTCCTAAAAACGCCTGTCTCTAAACAGATTCTGAAAGGGTTTAAGCCTTCAGCTTATAAATCTGAAGAAACCCCAATTCAGTCCTCAGTAGGAACTGAGGACTAGACCATTAGACCATTTCCAAGCACATAAAATGCTACACTTCCTGCTGCCACCATTTAAAATCTCCCAAACAAGTTTGAGCTCTGGAAGTTTAGCTTATCTCCTTCCCACAGCACACAGACCCTCCAAAAGTTTTAGACTACAGCTATCCTAAGCAAATCAAAACATCTCTTGGCTTCTGCACTTCACATGTTCCAACTAGATTAACTAAAGCATTAAGACCAAAAACTATGTGGATTATATACTTGCTTTAAAATGAGTTTAAACTTAGTGTGGTGGTGGCATGTGCCTTTAATCCCAGCACTCAGAGGCAGAGTCAGGTGGCTCTCTGAGTTCAAGGCCAGGCTGGTCTACAAACCAAGTTTTAGGACAGCCAGGGCTACACAGAGAAACCCAGTTCTGAAGAAGAATAACAACGACAACAACAAAAATAACTAAAATACCAACCTGTGCAGTTGTATGTTTTACATCTTTTTTTTTAACCAATAAAGGAATAGGTAAATAATGTTTGAACTGCATTGTCTTTGTGTCTTACTGTGGCTGTTAAGGCATTTTATTCTCCTGATCCATGTGTGTTCTCAGTGAAGCTAAGGAGGAGAATGTTAATGGTGTGGTGGGTATGAGCTCTAAGTACTGCTGGCTTCCTGTATTTGTTAAAGTTTTATTGTAACACAGTTGCATTCATTTGTTTATGTAACACCTATGCCTGCTTTGGGCTCCCAACAGTGAAGTTTAGTAGAGCCCATATGATCAACCAATACAGCCCCAATTTTAGTATTTGATCTTTTACAGAAAACATTTGCTAATTCCCAAACTACAGTAAAGACTGTGATTTCAAGAGTAGCTCTGTGGTACACTGTTGTGTGAGTTTAAATGAGTTATTTAGTTTTCAGTTCCTTAGTTTTTCAACTATGGCTAAGTACTAACTCCACACTGAAGATGTTAAAGTGAAAGGAACTTATAATTAAGAAAAAAAATTAATGATAATTACACATCTGACTTACTCAAATCCACAGTGATGAGTGTCCTTTCTCAGTACCTTTCCAAAGCCTTGCAAGGATTCTATTTGCATATGAGGCGTGCCCAGTGGCAGTGAGCAAACACTGGCCCCAATTGCTTGGCACTGAGTCATTTCCGGAAAACAGAGTAAATTCTTGGTAAACTCTGGCAATAAATTAAGTTTAGTTTATTAACAACGCGTTTAGTAGTTCTTAATAATTCATTTTGGGGGTGGGGCTGGAGAGATGGCTCAGTTTTGCTGCTCTCCCAGAGCTTCTGGATTCAGCTGCCAGGACCTATGTCCGGCAGCACGCCACTACCTGTAACTCAAACTTCAGGGGAGCCAATGTCATCATCTCCTGGTCTCTGCAGGCACCTGCACACTTGTGGCACGCATTCACACAAACACCTGGAAAGAAATAAAATAAAACCAAAATTCATCCATAAACATCATCTAACTGTCTCTAAAACCACAAGTTGGACAACTTAAATTCTATTTTCAGTTGTCTTTGTAGCTGACTAGATCTTAGTTTGCGATTGTTCAATACAAACCCTCTTCTAACTGGCCATCTGATCCATTGGTTCCATGGATCCACGTCTTAGCTTTACCATGAACTTGATTCTCTTCTGTGGTCACTGGCTAAACGTTCTCTGTGGTCAGCTGTGGCAAACAGGCCTCTGGGGAGGATTAAGTAGAAACCGCTACAAGTGGTTGAGTAATCAAGAGTTTCCTCCACTGGAAATTTTGTCTAGGTTCTGACTGTAAGGTAGCTCAGTATCATCCTGTTTTAAGTGCCGTTCTTGACAAAAGAGAGGAGGACAGCAGAGGCAGCTCCCAGTCTGCCTGGGGTTATACAAGGTCCTTGGCAGTTCTTTCAGTGGGTGTCGGCTTCACAGTTATATGGATCACACTGAAAAGAATAGTCACAAGTGACAACTTAGTTGTTCCATGAGGAGTAGGAAGTGTGAATAGAAAATTCCTTACTGAATCTGGTGGTTGTTTGTTTCTCATCATTTTCAGAATGATAAGAAATTTTCAAAATTAATGTAAATTAATCATCAACCCATGAGCATGACTAGAAAGGACCTCAAGTAAGGAGACTCGGCCACAAAGAAAGACTCATTTATCCCAGGAAACTCTAACTCAGTAGATCTTCTTTGTAAAACAACTAGGTTTGGTTTTCATCGTTCTTCGGACAGTGTCATTCTCCAGCCAGGCTGGTGTGGAGACTGTATGCACCTCGGTTGGCCTTGAACTTGTCAACAGTCCTGCTGCTTCAGCCTCTCAAGCCATGGGATCGGTGTGAGTCACTATCCCCAGCTCCCAGCAAAGTGTGAACATAGACTTTGGCTTTTGGAGTTTTATAGTCAGAGCACAGTTGAGTGGACGGTAGAGATTTCCCATATACCTCTAACCTTACACGTGTAGAACCTCCCTATTATCTTCCTGCCCACCAGGTGGCAATTAGAGAGACTCTGCTGGTATGTTACTATTATCTACAGTTTACCAGGGTTCTTCACTGTTGTGTGCACCATAGGTTTAGACAAACACGTTGATAGGTGTTCAGCATCATAATACGTAATAACAGGTGTCTGTTTTCCCCTAGTCCTGGAAATCACCAATCTTTGTTTCTATCATCTCCCCAGAAGCTTGTAAAGCTGAAATCGTGTGGTATGTACTCCGTTAAATTAGCTTCCTTTGCTTCCTAACACAAACTTAAGTTTTCTCCTTGTCATTTTATAGCTTTATTAAAGCTTCATCTCTTTTTAGTGCTGAATAATATTGAGTTGTCCAGATATATGGTAGCTTATTTTGAAGGGCTTATTATTTTTAGTGAGAGAGTGAGAGAGCAAGCGAGGAAAAGAGAGAGAGAGAATAAGAGAGAGGCTATGTGCTGTGGCTGGACCAGAGGTGTTATATCCCTCTAAAGATGGTATTACAGGTGGTTGTGAGCCACCTGGTGTGGGTGTTGGGAACTGAACCTGGGTCTTCTGGAAATGCACTATGTACTCTTGGCTACCGAACCATCTTTCCAGCTCCCATTGTAACTTATTCAGACATCCTTCTACTGAAGGATACCTTGATTCCTTTTTCGTTTGGGGTGAAGGTGTTATAAGCAAGGTGTTATAAGCATTCATGTGTATATTTAAATGTGAACATAAATGCTTTTTCTTTTTGAGGAGGGATGGAAACCAAGAAGCATGATTGCTGAATTTTAAAATGAAAGTACACCTAATTATATAGGAAACTGCTCGACTGCTTTCCAAAGTAGCTGTACCATTTCACACCCCTACCAACAGGACTGAGAATTCTCTTTTGTGCCACACCTGTGGTGAAGCCTTGGGTGTGTTCAGGGTTCTGGATTGGGGCTATTCTAGGAAGGATGTGATGGTACTAGTTGAATTCCATTTCCCTGATGATTGGGATCTGACCATTTCTTCATAAGCTTATTTGTTATCTGTAAATTGTCTCTGATGTGGTATCAATGTGTTTAGATCACATTTTCAATGAAGTTTTTGTATTGTTGAGTGCATGAGTTCTGCAAGTCTTTCAGATGGCACGTTAGACCTTTATCGCATGCCTTGCCTGAGCGTTTTCTCCATGGATTTGTCATTTCATGGTCTTAATATCTCTTATAGAGCAGAGGTGTTTAGGTTTAACAAATTCTGCCTTGTTCACTATTTTATTTTCACACATTTTATGTTTTATCTAAAATATAACTTTCAAATGCAAAGTCACCCAGACTTTCTCTTCTTCCCTTCAAGGAGTTTTATGGCTTTGTGTTCATAGTTCTGTGTCTATATGAGATTATTTTGTGAAGGGAATGTGTATGTTCTTAGACTCTTTAAAAGAAAAACATTTTTCATGTGAATTCCCAATTGTTCAAGCATCAATTTGTTGAAATATTTTCTTTTCTATGTTGTATTGCATCTACTTCTTTCTCAAAGATTGGTTGTCTATATGCCCGTAGGTCTATTACTGGCTTTCTATTCTGTTTCATTGATCCATTTCTTTATTCTTTCACCAAGTACCATGTTGTCTTGATGCAGTTTTATAAGATGCCTTGAAGTCTCCGGTGTCTGTCTTCCAACTCTCTTCTGCGGTGTTGATATTATGTTGTTTATTAGTGATCTTTCATCTCTTCATATAAACTACAGAAACAGTTTGTATCCACCAAATACTTGTTGGGATTCTGATTGGGACGTCTGTAGATTCAAACACGCACAGCAAAGGAAATACTCAGCACTATGAAAAGATGGTCTGTGGACATGAGACTATTTTTGCCGGAAACTATAAGGGACCTAATATACATTGTATATGTATGTGTGTGAATGATGTGTGGGAGCTCATATGGAGCTCAAAGAAAAACTTGTGGGAGTCATTTCTCTTGTCCCTCCTTTGTATAACCCAGATATAGAACTCAGGTCAGCAGGATTGTGTGACAAGCACCTTTACCTCATGTGTGGTCTCACCAGCCCCAGAATATTTCTTGAAAACTAGTTCATTCACACTGGATACCTCAACTTTTGCTGGGAAAAAAAAGTTTATATTTTCCTTTTCTCTGAAGAGTTGGAATCAGAATGGTTCAGAGTTCTGGGTTGGTTGTTCTTTTCTCCCACTACTAGAAATAGTCATTTGGCTTTTCTTGTTTGTATAGGTTTTTCAAAGACACTAGATACCGTTCTTATCTTTTCTGTCCTCTGTGGAAAAAAGAATTGCCACCCTTAGCTTCGTTCAGTGGTTTTAAACCTATAATTTTCTACACTGAAAGAAATATCTCTACTTCAAGTGCCTTTTGTTCCTGTTGATGGTGTTTTTGTTTCTGTTGATGGTGTTTTTGTTTGTTTGTTTTAATCCTGCTTGGTGTTGGTGTTTTCTGAGCTTCATAGATCTGTGACTTTGTGTTTGACAATAACTTCTTAGGCATTATTGTTTATTGTTTGGTTTTTTTTTTTTTTGAGAAAGGATTTATCTGTCTTGGAACTTACTTTGTAGGTGCTGGCCTCAAACTCAGAGGTCTGCCTGCTTCTGCCTCCCTGAATGCTGGGATTAAAGACATGTACCACCATGCCTGGCAAGGCATTATTGTTAACAATAATGTGTGTGTGTGCGTGTGTATGTGTGCTGTTTACCCCCTCAGGTGAGTTTCTTTATGTACATGTCCATCTTCTATGATTATCGATGTCATAGTTCTTTTAAGTTTTCATTTTATTTTTTAAACCTTCTGTTTCTCCTCCTCCTCCTCCTCCTCCTCCTTCTTCTTCTTCAATTTTGGAGAGTTCTGTTGAGAATCCCAAGCTCAGAAGTGTCTTTCCTTAGCCAAGTTATCAGCATCTTTGTTTGTTTGTTTGTTTCCAGGTTCTATTTTAGAAGTCACCACTCTGCTTGCAGTGGTCTGTCACGGCTTTCTGTCTGCTTTATCCAGTAGCATCTTCAACAGGTGAACCACAGTTTCCTTAACTTCCTGCCTACTCACCCAAACTTCCCCCTCCCCCACCCTCCCTCATGTCAGAGTCTTAGTCTGAAACTTAGGTACCCTCTTCAGCCTGTGTTTTTGTTTTGTTGTATGCCTCAGAATGTTTTCCTAGTAGCCAGACATAAGGTAGCAGATAAAATGAACAGCTGTAAACTGACCTGGGACTAATGTGGTGAGGTGGGAATGGTAAGCATGCTGTGATTGGCCTCCACCACTTAGTGGGCCTAGGCTTTGAACTCTGAACTCCCTGAGGGCTTCTGGTCTTCCCCCCGCCCCCGCCCTACCCCCCATGCTTAGTTAAAACAGCATGGCTGGAGGGGGCTAGAATTGGGTGTTTCCCCTCTCCCAGGTTAGATAGGCTCTGGTGAGAGCCTGGCGGGTTAGAATCCAGTTAAATAGTTTCTCCTGGTGTCAGGCTTTAGTGAGGCAGCACAAAATGTTCTGATGTGTTTCAAAATAGTTCTTTCTCACCCTGCTGGATGCTTGAGGCAATTTTTCTTCAGTATTCATTATGAGAACCTGGTAGAGACCCTGGAGGGACAGCTACAAATGTGTGGGGCCCATGATGGCAGGGTCTGGGGTGGGGGTGGGGTGGGGTGGAAGGATGGCTTTAAAGGGGGTTGTGGATGGGGCTCACTGTCAGAGCTTTCTATCTAAGCAGAGCTAGTTGATCACCAGCTGATCAACTCTGGTTCTTCCAGGGGTGGGGAGTTTCTACTCAGAAAGCTGTGATTCTTGGTGTCTGCTGTTTGCTCTTGGGGAAAAGCAAGTTTACCCTGTGTGGGACCTTATTTCACTCCTAGATTCAAGAGGAGGCAGTGATTCTCAGTGTGTTCAGCTTTGGACCATCCTGCCGTGAGGACGGTGTGATGACCTTGGAGCTCTTGATGTGCTCAGCCAGAGTGGCACAGTCTGCTGGGTTTTCTAAACACTCCTGTGGACAGTCCTTACACAAAAATTTGCCCCAGACAAAACCTTCTCCGTTTCTTCAGAAGAACGGCTGGTGCCTCACCTTTGTTTGTTGGAATCCTGGAGGTGCTTCCTCCCTCAGTTCTTCACACACTGCTTTTTCCTTTGTGCTAATTTTGCCATTGCTTGCAGAGTCTCTCCTGGATTAAGTTTTTATTATTTTTCATTCCTGTCCATGAAGACACCTTTCAAACACACTCTAACATATTTGGAAGGTTAAGGTCGGGTAGAAATGATTTGTTTTTACATGCCCAATCTGTTCCCCCACCCCCTCAGCTAAAGGATGAGACAGTATATCATTGAAGGGAAGAAATGATATAAAAGCACTTATTTGTGAGATTTTTGGTCTTACTGGTTTATAAAACACCACGTTTCAGATCTATTGTGAGAAATTTAACAAAAGGAAAAAAAAAAACTAGTAAAGGGGATGGTAGTCACTGTCACTGTGATCCTCCTGCTTGGAAATACTGGCATGAATACGTTGCTGTGTTTCTCTCTTACTTCTCGATATGTTTGTTCATTGTGGAAGCGCATGCATGAGGTTATTTTTTAAAGTTGTGTTGTAGTGAGAGTTCTTGAATGTGGGGTATTTGTTGGACCTGGTGCCCAGCCCTTGTATGTCTACTAAATCATTTGATTATAACCCCAGCTCAGTGGTTCTCAACCTTCCTAATGTTGTGACCCTTTAATACAGTTCCTCATACTGTAGTAACTCCCGATCATAAAATTATTCTGTTGCTACTTCATAACTGTAATTTTGCTACCGTTATGAATTGTAATGCAAATATCTGATATACAAGATATCTGATATACAATCTGAGAAGGAGTCGGGACCCACAGTTGAGAACTGCTGCCCTATGTGATACAATCTGAATTGCTCTCGTGTTAAAATGGATTAAACAGCCTAGAGAAGGAAGCTACTTCACTGGTCAGGATGAAGTCTCAGGCAGATAAAAGGTCACATGTTAGTTTTATGCTAAGTGAGTTCCATCAACACTGGATTTTACTATTTAAATGGAATGCATTCGTTTGTTTATAAGTTTATAAATCAAATGAGTTTAGATCAATGCCTTACTCAGCCGTCATCAGAGAAGCTTCCTCCTGTAGCAAATGGGAACACATACAGAGACCCATAGCCAGTCGTTATGCATAGAGAAAGAGCGAGAAGCCCTGGAATACACAGCTCTAAATGAGAAGTCTCCATGAAGCTCCTCCCCTGAGAGCTCGGGGAACCCCACAGAAGAGGAGACAGAAGGAGTGGGGGAGACAGAGGAGACGGAGGATGCTAGGAGAACAAGGCCTTCTAAAATGGCTGAGCAAAGCTCATATGAGCTCATAGAGACTGAAGCAGTAATTGCAGGGCCTACCTGGTCTACCCCAGGTCCTCTGTGTATGTACTGTTGCTTTCAGTTTAGTGAAACCCCTGAATGTGTAAACAGGTGGGTCTCGTTCTTATGCCTTATCTTGGGACTCTTTTATTTTTTCCATTGACTTGGTTTATCCAACTCTGATATGATAGTTTTCATTTTATCTTATCGCATTTTACTTTGTTATGTTTTGTGTTTTCCTGTGGATGTGGACGGGAAAGGAGATGGAGAGGACCTGAGAGGGTTACAGGGAGTGGAAACTAATCAGGATATATTGTAGGAGAAAAGAATCTACATTTAATAACTGGGAAACATCAAATGAGCTATTAGATTTTGATCAAATAATTAAAAGTATAATATTTATGGTTCAAAACATGTTTTAATTTTTGACATAGAAGCTGTCATGCCTCCCAGATATCAAATCAAAGAAATATTAGCATGCAGGATGCCACAGGACACCAAGCCATTCTTGTGATTACTTGTGCTTCTCATCATTTTTCTCAACTGTCCCAATAATCAATGAGTTTGCTATGTGAGAAAGTGAGGAAGAAAGACTGTTTCACCAGCTGGAAGGCTTCACATTACCTCGTCCCTCCACTGTGGCTCCTTGACACCCTGGCTGAGTGGTCCTCACACTGCAGTAAGCGTGAACTACACGGTTTGTTCCCACATCCTGTTCTTCCTAAGTGACTCAGGAACTGTCACCTCTGAAACAGGCAGAAATCAAAGTTCTCAGCGAAGTCAGCAACATCTGAAAAGCTACAAAATTTCTGCATCTTCTAGGAAGGAGTTAGTATTTAAAACAGTGCATTCTTGCTTCTGAATATTAATTTTATATGTATCTGTACCTAATATACATTTTCTTATATCAGCTTAAAATAGTGTTCTACCAGAGTATTATTAAAAATGAGGAGGCATCTCAATCTAAAAACGTTTGCAGGAGCAAATGTTAATCTAAGATGCTTATAGTTATACACTTTCATAAGGTATCTTGTTGCACACTTTCTGTACGCATCTCAATTCACTAACACTGAGCTCAGAATCAGCACCGTTTAACTCATGCTTGGATGAAGTCTCGAACACATTTTCCTGTCTATAACACCTCTTGTGTTTAGTAACACAAGACAGCACTACTGCATTAAGGCTGAGATCAATTTAAACATGAACTAGCAAAGCCCAAAGTGCACAAAGTCCAGCACTAAATAGAATGTCAAATAGGCATCTCCAGGAGGAGAGGTGAAACAAGAGAGCAGAAATGCCTTGTTTCACCTCTGCTGGGAGTATGCACAGGGACGTTCACTCTTGTTTGCTACCACTGTGCACATGCCCGTGAATGGTTAACCAAGTGTCAAAACTGGAGTTATGGATACACTTTGCTGTACAGGTAAATCCTCAAGTGCGTAATAAGGAATAATGAAAGCCGGGTATGACAAGTGACAGTACTCCCTTCTTAGTATGTACATGTGAAGACAGTGCTGGACATAGGAAAGTCTAGTCAGGCAGTCTCTATCGTGATAATTGCTGTAGGAGGGCCCACTGACCAACGCTGAGCACGGTGGGCAGAAGTTTGAGGAACAAAGAGGTTTGTGTAGTCTCAAGGTATGACCCACAAGACCTTCACAAGGTTAGCTGACGGACAACAGACACCTAAATGTCAGAGGCTGAGCCATATCTTTTTCCCTTCCCTGTGATCATGTGTTGCTGGTGTTTCTGGTTTGGTATTTTTCACCTGATCAGGGTTCTAAGGATGCAGACTGCTTTCATTTTACAGCTTTACCTTCCTACAGAACTTCAGTTCTTATCCGTCATCCCTTCACCTGGTAGTTTTTGTTGTTTTTGTTTTTGCTTTTGTCTCACTATGGAATACAGATGGACCTGGAACTTGCTTTGCAGAGCAGGGTGGCCTCAACCTCAGAGAGATCTGCTTGCCTCTGCCTCCAGAGTGCTGAGATTAAAGGCGTGCAGCACCACACCTGGTTAACTGCTAGTTTTTATGAGTCAGGTCCAGAGTAGTTTTATGTCTTTGCCCACATTTCTGTGATGAAAATCAATTGTATTTCCACACCCATATACAAAACATGCTGAGTCTAGCACTGGGTGTTCAGAAGAAGAGAAACTGGTGAACAACTAGCCAGTCCAACATCTCTCCAACTCAGCCAAGCATATTACCTTTGAGTCTTGATGTCATTTGCTTGTCTTACTCTTCTTCACACATGTAATGCTTTTCCCCCATTGTCTTCACCCATTAACAATCAGCCGTGGTGCTGAGGAGGTGGCTCAATCAGTGTAGTAACAGTCACATAGCCCGGAGACCTGGGGTCACACCCCTGACACTCACAGAAAAGCCTTTTACCCTAGTGCTGAAAAATGGAGGGTAGAAGCAGGCAGACAGCTTGCTGGCTAGAGATTCTATCCAATCAATCAGCTCTGAGCTCAGTGAGAGACCCTATCTCAAAAGATAATGCAGAGATTATTAGCTGGTTGTTAGTTACTTTTCCGTTGTTGTGATAGAACACCATGACCAAGGCAACTCACAGAAGGAAGGGCTGATTTTGACTTGTGGCTCCACAGGGAGAGTCCATCATGGCATAGAACAGGGTGGCATGTGCAGGGACCCGGGAGATCACATCTTTAAGGTCAAACAGGGAGCAGACATAGTGAATTGGGAGTTGGAAGAAACTATGAACTTTCAAAATCCATCCTAATGCCATACTTTCTCCAACAAGGCTACACCTCCTAAACTACCCAAACACCTGGAGACCCGGTGTTCAAACACAGGAGCCTACAGGGACGTTCTAATTCAGACTACCACAGGAGATAGAGAAAAGTCAAATGAAGATCCACCATGGAACTAAGTCCAAGTCTTCTTGCTAACTCTAAAGTATTTGGAAGTCATAAAATGTTTATGTAATTTTTAACATATATTCAGGGTGTCCGTGTGTGTGTGTGTGTAAGGGTGCCCATGAGGCACACATGTCTGGGCACACACAAATCACAGCTCATGTACGGAAGTCAGATGACAACATGCATCAGACTCATTCATGTGATGTCTTAGTTAATGTTCTATTTCTGTGAAGAGATGCTATGGCCACAGTAAGTCTTATAAAAGAAAGCATTTAGCTGGGCCTTGCTTACAGTTTCAGAAGCTTAGTCCATTATCATCATGGTGGAAAGCATGGTGACACACAGAGACAGACATGGTACTGGAAAAGTAGCTGAGAGCTGCACCCTGAGCCCAGAGGGAACCTGTGGGCTTGGCAGGGGCTTTTGAAACCTGAAAGCCCATACCCAGTGATACACGTCTTTACAAGACCACACCTGATCTTTTTAAACAGTGAACACTCATTCAAGTCTATGAGACTATAGGGATGTCATTCTTATTCCAACTAACACATCTGGCTGGGTATCCTTTGCCTGCAAAGCCATCTCTCCCAATTTCTTATTTTTAATATTTTTACAGAGCAGAAAATAATATGTCTGCATGATTATCAGCAGTACTTTTAGCTACTTAGATTTGTAAATTTTGCTCCAAATATTCATTTCCTACTCACTCATATGTTAGCATAATGTTTATTCATAGACCTTGTAGAAAAAAACAAAGGTAGATGTAAGGTTTAAGGGCAATATATAAGAAAAAATTAAAAAAAATTTTTTCTTTCTGAATTTATTTGTCTCTGAAATTTGAAAAGAAGTATTATTCATGCTAGTTAACAGATTAAAAGAAGTGAACACTATTTGTCTAGTCCCGGCTATCTGTGGGAGTAAGACTTTTATTAGCACTTAGGCATTCAAAATTAGAGATGAGGTCTAACTCAAGTTATCTTTATCTCTCAAAATATTCTCATTCATTTAACTCATAACATCTTTTTAAATAAAAACTCTATACAACTTTAAAGTATACCTATTTTAGAAATGCAAAAACACAAAACTTAAAACGATCATTGACTTTCTTTCTACAAACACATCTTGTTAAAGTGTGTGCACCCTTGGTCTCTCTTCTCTGTTCAATTATTATTACACAGATAAAAGTTTTCAAAGTCCATCTGTGTTCTGTGTACTCCACGTCTGTTTGCCATAATTTCATTTTGAACATAACAAGAGTAAAACAAATCAACAAATTAAAACACAACCCCTCCAAAAAATTGACTCTTGTATGTCAATGGGGGTAACAAAGGAAGACAATAGAGCCTTGAGAGCAGCTGAGACCATTTAGGTTTTGTCATAGTGTCGTAGAAGGGTTCAGTACTCAGCCTCAGGTTATGCTCAAAGTGAACACAATGATCATTCTTGATATAGATTAACTGTGGGGAGGAAAAAAAATTATATTTGAGTCAAAAGTTCCCATATTTGTTTGTGAAATAAACAATTCACAATAAGCAATTCTTGGTGGCCCAAGTGTCTCTGATCATAAAATGAGAATAGCAAGTACTATCATCAATATTGCAGGACTGTTGGGAGAATTAAGTGAGCACACATGAACTATTAGCTCAGTAGCCAATAGCAACCATGGTGTGTGTGTGTGTGTGTGTGGTGTGTGTGTGTGTGTGTGTGTGTGTGTAACTGAAAAGAATGCGCTGTGGTCTTTAGTTGCTGTACAGCATGAGTCAGTGGCTCACAACCAAGAGTGATAGCCTCTATCTCACTGTGTTAGTCTGCGTGTTGTGACCAAATTACCTGATAGAAATAAACTTAGGAAGGAATTACTTATTTTGGCTTACTGTTGGAGAAGATGAAGTCTTCTATGGAGGAGAGGGCCTGGTGAAGCAGAGTTGTTCAACTCGTGGCAGCCAGGAAGTAGAGCAAAGGGACAAAGGAAGGGGCAAGGCAAGATAGCGATCCCCCCAGAATGTGCAGCAACAGTGACCGGCTACCTCTAGGTAGGCCTAACCTCCTAAAGATCCTACTACCGCCCAAAATAGCACTGCCAGCTAGGGACCAAGAGTTAGACATATGAGCTTGTAGGGACATTTTATATTCAAATCATAGCATCCACCTCCCTAAAGGGAGTGTTTCACGGTATCTAAAAATACCTGGTGATTATAGAGAGTTGCTCCTGAAGTCTAGTGACTAGACCAAAGAGTGATACTAAATGTCCCACAATGCACAAGGCATTAATACGAAAAATTATCCTCATCATAGTGTTAGTAGTACTTGAAAAACTTTGAAGCAGCGGTCCTCAACCTTCCTAGTGCTACGACCCTTTAATCCAGTTCCTCTTGTAGCGACCCCCCACCCCACCATCAAATTATTTCATTGCTACTTTATAATTGTAGATTTGCTACTGTTACAAATATCCAATACACAGAATATCTGATAAGGAACCTCTAAAGAGCTCATGAGCTACAAGTTGAGAACCAGTGCTTTAGAAGTATGGGCAGTACAGCCAGGGCTACACAGAGAAACACTGTTTTGAAAACAAAACATGAAAAAAAAAGTTTAAAAGTTTTCTTTAACCCTTTTATTCTTTTTATTATTTCTCCACAGTTGAATTTTCTTTTTAGACTTTGTTTTTCCTAATTGCCTCCATCCTCTGTGATATGTTAATTGCACAAATTTGTTGTCCCCCTAAATATGTGGTGGGATATGGCTGTGGTTTGGGAGCTATATATCACTGTAGACATAAAGTTATTGTGTAATTCAAATGCTGATTTCTGTAACCACGTATCTGGTTGCAATGCTTGTTCTAAAAACCTCCTGTGTCAATGTTGTGTAAACACTGCTCCCCAGTTAGCCCCTGGTATGCCAATAAAGCAGCTGAGTCACTGAGCAGGGGGAAAAAAAGGGCTGGATTTCCTGCCAGCCAGGGGAAGAGGAGTTAAAGGAGGAAGTGGGGGATTCAGTCATAGGAGAGATCCAAGTGACATCAGGAGAGAAGCTGGATCAGAAAAAGCTACAAATTGCAAGTATCTCTGATGTATGCTGGGAGGAAACCAGATTAGCTTAAAGGGCTAAGAATAGAATAGTAGCTGCTCAGTTATTGTGTTGTGAAGCTTATTATTAAATAAATATGAGTCTCAATTTTTGTGTGATAGCTGGGTTAAGAAAGGAATGGAGAAACAAATAATTTTATAAAAATAAGTATAAAAGATCACTATATGACAGTCAAGTCCAAACAAACAAACCAACCAACAAACAAAAAACCTTGGAAGAAATGGCTGTGGTGCTAATAAGCATACCAAAGCACTTGCTGGCTTCCAGGATTCCTCAGTATCACAAATAGGTTCTTATACCTTCTTACCCTGTCTTCTACCCTAAATTTCTCCAGCTCATGGCTTCCATCTCCCAACGCCTCGTTTTATTATAGCTACATTATCTTGGCTATATGCTCTTTTATGTCATTCTTTCTTAATTTCCTCTGTAATTTTGCTATTGTAATGAGTCGTAATGTAAATATTGAGTCTGCAGGATATTTCATATGCGATCCCAAAGGATTGCCCCTCTCTCTTGGTCTCCTTTGCTTGCACATCTTTGTCTTCTTCTTTTACTCTCCCCGGCTCTTTTGCTTCTCATGGCCCCATCCAGTGCCTTCAACCGTACCTTGGAGCAGCCATGTCCTCAGTTAATACAATGATATGTATGTTTGACCTTTTAAAGACAATTTTTGCACTCTCGGGCAAATTTCCCACCACACACACACACACAAAAATATGGGTGAACTTATTCAAGTGCTGTTTTGCATAGTACTTTAATTACCTGCTCAATTAAAAGTAGCATCCCAACCCTGTTCTGTATTTGGGATCAAAATGAAATGGCAGCTGAATGTTCAAAAGTCACACTATTGATTTCAGATGTTTACAAAGATGAATGGAGCTTCACTGAAGTCTGAAAATGAAAAAGAAAAGAAAAAAAAAACCATCAAATCTGATTGAGGCCCAAATACCAGATAAATTGAAAAGGAGATTCAAGTTTTCCTGAGAGACAAGTGATCTGACTGTAACATCATGAAAAGGGAAGTACAAAAGCATTTGAGAGGCAATGCGATGGTAGGGCAATTCACTGGATAAGGAAGCTGAAGAAATAATAGGAACTTTTCTTGTTGGTTGGCCACAGTTTCTACAATAACTAGGTTTCCCCCACCCCCGCCCCATGTGTTGTTTGAAAAGTAAAGATTAAACACAGTGAAATCTGCAAAGTGAGGAACCTGCCACATCATAGACAGGGAGGATTGAAAACAGATAGCCTGTAGGCCAGTCACCTGGTTATCAAACTGCAGGCCTGGGATCTGAGGTCTTTCCCTGTCCAGCCTGTCTGTATCTAGTCTCTAAATTCCTGCTGCTGCCGCTTATTTTATGGTGCTTCTGAGCCCTCAGTAGAAGGCTCCAGGGTTGAGTGCCAGCCCTTTCGCTTAGCACAGCATCTCCCTGGATGCCCTTGGTCAGGTCAGTTTCCCAGACTGTCACCACTTGCTGTGAGTTTCTACTTCCTTAACTCTTCACAATCCATGCATCTATGCTGACTGCCTCCCCAGGGCTTCCTTTCCTGACTGTAGACTTTGAATTCTTTCCCATTCTCACTTCTCAACACTGAATGGACTTTACACGGGAAGATCAGAGGGGCATGGCCGCCTGACCCCCTTAAATCATAAATCTACTGTGGACTAGAATGGTCTTTACATTCAAATTCTGATGGATTCTAAGCATGCTATCTGGGCTAAACCTAACACCTTTCCTGGTATGATGTTGAAGGTTTTGCTTTTCTTTTTCCCTACTAACAAATATACAGATCGAAGCCTCTCTCTTCTATGCTGATGGGTGAATGTTAGTAAATAGAAATACTAAAGTTTTCTTCAGTATACCTTTTGAATTTTATACCTTGCTTATTTGTTAGCATCTAACAGCCTCTGAGGATAAAGCTTTAAGTCCTTGCTTTTTTTTTTTTTAACTGTTCAAGGTGAGAGTTAATGTTCGCCCCAGAGTCAGAGGGCACATATCATAGATGCTTGTTTCTCTGTGATACACTGTAGATTTTTATGTGTACACAATAGGCAAGTGAGCACACATAGAGACCCAGCTCTTATGCTGCATTCTACATTTTATGAAGTAGGATTTGTTAGTTTTGAGATGTTTGCTTTTTATTTATGTGTGAGGGTGCGTGTGCGCATGTGACACACTTGTTGGTGCCTGAGGAGTTCAGAAGATGTCTTCAGTCTCCTCAAACAGGAGTTATAGATGGCTGGTTAGGAGCCACCTGATGTAGGTGCTGGGAACTAAAGCCAGGTCTACTGGAAGAGCAGCCTGCTCTTAGCTGCTCAGCATCTCTCCAGGCCCTGGAGGTAGAATTTTTTTTTTTTTGCTGTGTTTCATATTTATGAGCCCAGCCTGACCCAGGAATGTAATTCTTTCTTAACACATGCTCGCTGAAGCAAAGGAGCTATTGTTTCCCTCTTTCTCCGTGTGGGCAGCATGCCAACGTTTATAACAATTCTCCTTTCTCTGGAAATCACTACTGGTGTTGGCTCGTCCTTCCCTGAACTCCTGCACCCACCCACCCCTGCTCACACTTAGCTGACTAGAGGTGAACCGAGACTGTATCCAGATGACATTTGCTTCTGAAGATTGAGAAACTGAGTGCCAATCTAGGTGGCAAATCCAGATGATACAAACACAGGGGCTGGTCTAATCACCTATGAGTTAAATGTAGGGGAAGCCAACCTTCCAAAGATAAAAGGCAGGAGTCAGGAAAAAACAGACATAAATGGGAATTCCTCTGGATTCCCACCTCATTTCTGTCTTGGGTGCATTTCTGCAGTGTCCAAAAGACACCTTTATATTTTTATAATAAATTCCCTTTAGTATTAAAATTTATTCAAGTTGATTTTCTTTATTTATGCCAAAAAAACCCTCCATTAAATCAAACATCCAGATTTCCCATTTCACTGAAGGAAACTATACTTGGCTAAAGAATAATGATTATATATGTTTTTAAAATTATTAACATGACTGAAGATTATTGTTCAGTAATAGGGAGCTTGCCTACTTTAGACATGGCCCTAGATTCCCCCTCGCACTAAAGCCAGCCAGCCAGTAAGCAAACAAGCAAACAAAAAACAAGCAAAACCCCCAAAACCGTATAAACTAATCACCAGGGTTTCTTGTAATATTAAAATAGATTTGGATTTCAGAGCATTAGTAAAACAATACCTAGTTTCTTAGTTTTGAAGCAATAAGAAGATTTTCCTTAAAATGAAGAAAGAAAAACAACAACAACAAAAATACCTGAAATAACCACAGATAACATTAACCAATAAGGCCAAGAACCCAGAAGTTCAAATAGAACACGTGAGATACACAAGTTTTTTCTTCATACTTCTGCAGTGCACTCTTCCTGTTCAACCCATCGCCAAGTCCTGCATGCTTCTCCATCTCATGGTCTCTTGAGTTTGCCTCCACCCACCTGAACATGTGGCCATTATGTCTTAGGAGAATTCCAGCAGTGGCCATATATAGGGAGCCTGTTGACAGACACTTTTGGCATTCATGATTCAGCTCCCTATGAAGCCAGTGACCTTCCCAACCCCCTAGCTGTCCTTTCACCACTTACTTCCAAGTAAAACTTTAAATGAGTGTGTTTCCGTTTTTCCGTCGAGCCCCACACCTGCCAGCCTCGTCATGTCCTCCACTCCCTCCCTGTCCATACCCTGACGTGGATTCATTTTATGTGCATGTTTTGTCAGTTTCCTCTCTTCTTGGGGATTTTACACATGTGATTTTTCTCTCCTGGAATATTTTTCTCTCTCACCAGACAGTATATGCAATGGTGTCAACAGGTATCACTGAGTCAGTAAGCACATGACAAGGTAAACCAAATGAAGAGTGAGCAGAGGAGCCGAGCCAAGCTGTCTTCATCTTAGTTTTTGTTTCCAGACACTGGGTGCGTAATTCAGTCTTTACAACTTGCAGTTTCTTTTAGACCAGTGCTTCTCAACCTGTGGGTCATGATGCCTTTTGGGGTTGAATATCTTTTCACAGGGGTCATCTAAGACCATTGGAAAATACAGATGTTTACATTAGGGTTTATAACAGTAGCAAACTTACAGTTATAAAGTAGCAACGGAAGTAAGTTTATGGTTGAGAGTCACCAGAGCATGAGAAGCTATGAAAGGATCACAGCACTTGGAAGCCTGAGAACCGCTCTTTAGAGAATAAAGGACTCACGAACTACATCATTAATAATGGTAATGTGTTCTTCACATGTAAGGACAGAAGAGGACTAGCAGATAAAACATTATTGTTAGCTTTGTTCCTCACCATCCTATAAATTATAATTTACTCTGTTGGTGGTGGTGGTAAAAATCGTAGTGGTGTGTGTGTACGTATATGTATTGGTCTCTGTGGGGCCAAGAGTCAGTGGTGGGTGCCCTTCATATATTTCTATCCACTTTATTTTTTTGAGACACAGTCTCCCTCTGGACTTGGAGCTCACTGATTTGGTTAGGCTGACCTGGACAGTGAGATCCAGAGATTTGTCTGTTTCCTCTTTCTCTACACTGGAGTCCACAGATATTACTATAGTGTCCAGATTTATGTGGGAACTGGGGATATGAACTCAAGTTTTCACGCTTGCATGGCAGGCACTTTACTAACTGAGCCATCTCCTTTGCCATTATTGAAGTCTTCCATCACTGAGATACTGGTTTAATCCTCAACGTCTGAGCCCTGTGATTTAAGAGGTATGCCACGAATATGGAGGGAAAGCAGACTCCAGCAGTAACTAATCCCCAGAGGTGCACAGAGGAATGTGGCTCTCAGAGTCATTGCTAAGGTCTGCAGTTCTTGCAGTCAGTATAAGCTGGGGCAGCGAGGTGGAATGGAGGGGAGTTGTGGGGACCATCCAGAGGGGCAAGTTGTTCATTAGCTAGTTGATAGGGCTGTCTAGGTTTGTCTTCCTCTTCTGTATGTGTGGAGCTGACAGCATGTGAACTTCTATAGCAGACAGCCCACCCTGCTGGGGGAAGACTTCTCTCCCCTCCAGACTGTAGCAGTAACCATACGCTTCGTGAGACTCTCCACAAACACTTCATGATAAGAGGAGGAAGATGAAAGATTCCAGAGGTTCAGGACTGTTCCAAGAGTTCTGATAAGGAGAGTAAAGGCAACTTGTGAAGGTGATGATAGACATTGATCGCCAAAGAGGAAGGTTGAGGATCTTCAGGCAATGAAAAAAAGAAGAGAGCAAACACAGGCTGCCTGCCTGGGAGCCAGGGACACAGGCAAGCTGCTTCTGGCGAGCAGGCTGTCTGGCAAATATTCCCAAAGGGGAGCTTGGTAGATTGGAGACTTGCTTCAGGTAACGCTTTGTGGATAGAGAATTAGGTTTATCTATCTATCTATCTATCTATCTATCTATCTATCTATCTATCTATCTATCTATCTATCTATCTATGAAAGAATAGTCAGGCTGAGAAGTTAAGGAAAGTCCAGCGCCGAGAAAATATTCAATTATACAATGACATTGCCATGAGTCATTTTCACGAAATAATCTAAGACCACCAATAAAAAAAATACTTTATTGTTAAAATTCCAATAAAAGAAAGGTTGGAGATATAGTTCAGTTTGCAGAGCACTTGCTTAACACGCAAGAAGCTCTGGGTTCAATCCATGACACTGTCTAAGCTTGGCATGTAGTGCTAGCCCTGTAATTCCAGCATCCACACTCAGGAGAGAGAAGCAGGAAGATCAGAAGTTCAAGATCATCCTCAACTACGTAATGAATTCTAGGCAAGCCTGAGCTACGTGAGACTCTCTCTCTCTCTCTCTCTCAAAAACTACACCAAACAAATAAATACAACAACAACAAAATAACACAGTCAAAATCTCAACAAAGTGCATTTCCTGAAACTAAATACATGATGCCCACAAATGCTGTCCATACACCAAGAGCAGGAATTCTGATGAGAATGTATTTTCAAGAATTCATCTCCGCAGTTCCTTTCACTCAGGGGGTGGCCTCTTATTTGCAGCTGTGGGATGGAACCAGTGAACCAAACACTTGAAACCAATTTGCTGGTTTTCGAAGAGGTATTGATTCTCACAGCAGGTATTTGCTTAGACAATTTCATTGTTTAACTCTCCAAGTGAATGATTCTCAAAGCACACTGCTTTAAGTCAGCCGGATTGGGGTGTGGTGTATGGCCTGTCTTGGCTTTATTGGAGTCATCAGAGGAGTTGAGAAATGTTTAGCAGGTCTGATGGTTGCCTTGAGTTAAAAATACCTGTATGTGTTTCAAGGGAAATGTCTGGTTTGGTGAAAGGTATTTATTGTAAGCATGTGCTTTGCTTTGAGAGGCATTTCTGGGCATTTTGGACAGTACCAAGAAGACAATGATAGTCACTGATAAACACCGAATTAAGTAAGTATATTTCTGGGTCTGTTTTGAAAGTGTAAGTGCTTGAGATGTTCGTGATTTATGTGTTTTTTTTTCCAGAAGTGTTGGTCTTCATATAACAGATTTATAGTCTAGTGACCTGAGTTTTTACTCTTCCAGTGAAAGTCAGCTTCCTTTTTCACCACCAGAAAGGAAGAGAGCAGGGTTCTAGGGACACACATGCTTACCACAGGATCTCAGGTGGAGTGTTTTGTTTGTCTTATTGCCTAGTGAGCATTCGAGTAAGTAACATTCAACTTTGAGTGGATGAAAATGAACAGAAGCTCAACACGTTTGAAGCTAGCATCTGCTCTGGATTTTATGGAAGGTGAGGGCTGGGTATGTAGCCCAATGAAAGAGCATCTGCTGGTATGCCTAAGGCCTGCTGACGTCCAAGCCCAGCATGGAAACATGGAACAGAGGGAAATAAAATAAAATGAATGTATGTAAGATGAGAATGGTTCAGGTTTCTTTTTTGTTTTGCTTTTTGACTCTATTGATGCTTTATTGATGATGTTTGACAAAACGAAATTTCTCCCTAAAATGTAAGGGTGTAACGTGTCATTACTGAATATACAATAAAAATGACAATGCCATCTTGAAGGTGTGGCTACTAAGTAGTTAGAAGCGCTTCTCATCACTTAATCTATTCTAAACTGTGTCCTCTCATACTCGATAATGTGGGTTTTCCCCGGCTCTAACTTTCTACTTTCCCACATTCCCCTAAAATGCCATTATTCCTCCAGGGAAGGATCCTTTTAGCAGGAAGCCTGACACTTTGCAGCAATCCACGTACCATGATTGGCAGGAAAAATTATTTCTTTTTCCAGTGACCATTGGTAAAGTGATCATTCCGAGTCAGCTGGCCAAGATACCCACCACACAGGGAGGCTGTAGTCTGGTGCAAGGGGAGTTTTTTTCTGCCTGATGGGGAGTGACATCTTTGTTCTCTGGCCCTTACTTGTAGAGGGAGAACGCCATCCCTGTGGACAGGCACCGACTCAAGCTGAGGGGGCCTTTCTAATGAAGGGGTGTGTTCAGGAAGAAAATCCAGAGCTTCACCTGGGGAGGCAATTAGTGAAGAAAAGAGTCAAAGATCTGTTTCTCTCAGACAACTGCAACACTGACAAAACCAAAAACACAAACAACAACAAAATGGAGTTACTTCTGTTGCAGGTCCTGTAGTTGAGAGAAAAACAGAGACAGAGAGAGACAGAGAGAGTAGCATCATCTAAACTAGAAAACAAACAGACCCCCCCCCAAAAAATCAGTCTAGCATCCTACCCAAGGCATGGGCCAGTGATGGGAAGGTAAGCTAGCAGGGCAGAGCATGTGTCCCAGAAACAGGACGAGTATATGAATGAGAGCAGGTTGTCAAGCCCGCAGCCTCAGATTGGAGTCCTTACACTATGATTTTGGCGAAGTCTGTGTGACAGGTCACTGACTACATAGCCTTCATGACAGCTGTGTGTCACATGTCTTGATGACCAAAGCTTACAATCCTTCTGCTGAATTTCTTAAGGAAATCTGCAGAGGCTCGCCAGTGATGTAACCTCTCCCCCGCTCCCCCCCCCAGGGGGCAGGAGTCTCTATTTATAGATGTTAAGGTCACCTTGTCAGATCACCCCATCTTACTCCCAAACATGAGTGCAGTGGCCACTCAGGAGTGAAATGCTGAGACAAAAAAAAGCAAGGAGGCGTCATTCATTCCAGTGAAGGAAGAGGTGGAATGGCATCCCCAACAAATAAAGTAAATTTAAAGGGCTGTAGTAGACACTGTGTTCAGTTATTTTTTTAATAACTGAAACCCATTCCCCAACAGCTCCCTGTCTCTGCTTCCTCCCTCAAATCCATCCAGGAATTGTTCATTGCATCAGGAGAAAAGCTTTATCAGAGGTCCGGAAAAAACAGGCTTTGACTTAAAAGTTAAGGCCCTGTGGACAGTTGGTACAGAAACCGTGAGGGTTACAGCTATGGCAGGATGTGAGATTTCCAGAGCCACTGATGAAGCAGTGAGGGCAGAGATCAGAGAGAGCTGGTGCATGCTGGAGGGGAAAGGAAGAGAAAGGGAGGGAGGCTGTGCGGATGAAGGAGACGCAGAAAGCACTCAGAGGCTGTGGCCCTTCTCTGCTCTGAGGACTCCATAGCCTGCTCTCCAGAGGGAACAGTGCTCTGTGACAGTATCTGGGTGGCTTGATGCTGCCACTGGTTCCCAGCTAGAGCCCAATGTGACTGCAAACCTGAACACCAAAGTGGGTGAGTGTTGTGTAAAGGAGCGTGTGATCTAAGCCAACCCCAAGGGGCAAAACACACTGTAGCAAAGCATGAAAGTGTTTTGATGGGCCGTCTGTGCCCAGAGTGTTACCGTAATGCTGACAAATAACCCAGAGAGTTTCCCAGAAGCCCTGTGGTATGAAGGCAGTGGTGTTATCTGTACCGATAGCCAAGAGAAAGTGGCAAACCTATAGGCGTCCTGGGTAGCTCAATTACAGAAACCCACCAGCCAGCAGGACACCTCAGCCAAACACACACACACACACACACACACACAGAGCGGAGGGGGGGCATTCCTCCACTGTTCTGGCACCATATAAGCCCCCAGGACCAATGACAAGAATGAGCCCATAGATTTGAGTGATGTTATGAGTCTTAAACTGAAGGTAGGGCCTGGATTGATAAGTCAGTCTAGAGATAAGTTAAATCTTGTAACAGTTGAGTTGTAGACTGAAATGTGAACTCAGATGTAAAGGTATTCAATAAATTGATAGGGGAGCTGGAGAGATGCCTCAGTAGTCAGGAGTGCTTGCTGCTCTTCCAGAGGACCAAAGTCCTATTCCCAGCACCCACACGGGTCGGCACACAGCCACCTAAAACTCCAGCTCCGAGGGATCTAATGCCCTCTCTTGGCCTTTCCAGACAGACACATACACATGGCATTCATTCATATGGGAATAAACATATATGCATAAATGCAAATAATAAAAATGTATCTTAGAAAAGCCTTTAAATACATCTTTTGCAAGCCTGCTGGCCATGCAGCTAGCTCCACCTCAGAAGCTTCCTCTGTTTTCGTTCATTTGTTCTGTGTGAGGCACCCAGCAGATCATATTTTATTCCTGTTCTCCTGACAGATAAATGGAGGCTCAATGAAGTGAAGCTGGAAGAAGCCTGTAACTGCAGCTTCGTCTTCGCTCCCACATTATTGTGTAACCCTCCTTCACTCCCCCATCAACACAAGTTTCTCTGTCTTGCATGTCCCTTGTGCTGACCCATTTCTTTGCTTTTGTTTAGACCAGTTTCCATACGGCCCCTTCCTTCAGTCCTTTTGCCCTCTTTTCCATTTTCTAAGCACTGTTCAAATTCACCTGTTCAGAGACATTTTCCTAGCCACTCCTCATTCCCACCCCTTTAGCACGTCATATATTTATGATGTGTCTTTATCAAAGGCAGTTGTGCAGTCTCAGTGCTTGGCTAAGTCCATGCCAGCTGCTGTCATGGAACCCCCAGAGGTGTTCTCACTTGTGTGTGCAAGACACCGTAATAAGCATCCTGAGCTAGCAGATGGTGTGGTCCTTATATGTGTGTGCCAAACTAGATTGAACCAAAAGTTCTGAAGTACGGACTTACCTTGGCATGGTGCTTGACCCTGTGTTTGATTTCATGCTGCTTTTCCTATTTTTCTCCAACTTACTACCTCCCCCCCCCCAACAACAAAATAGTTTAAAGAATTGCTCAATGAAGAGTGACAGGACCACCTGCCCTCTGTAATACCTACTCTCTTGTACTTCTGTTACATCTCTCCAACTGTCAACTCTGTTATCCAGCCTGACTTTCAAGTTCTTCCAATGCCTGGGAGGCCTTTGGAACCAGATGTGGGATTAATTTCCTTACTCAATCCATCTGTCTGTGGCTTTGACCAGGGTTTTGTTTGGTTTGGTTTTGTTTTTCTTTACCTGTATCTCTCTCCCCGTTTCTAAATTGGAGGTGGGCATCAATGCCCAATTCATAGAGTATGGTGAAAGCCCAGTGAGATGGTACAAATAAAGGGTCTGGTCTCTGGCATGTGTCCAGCTAATGGGGGGCAGAACACAATGTTTCCTTCATCAGTGCAATTTCTATCAGTTTGGGGTTTGGGCCACTCTTACTTGCAGATTTTATTTTTTGGTTCTGAAGAAAAAGAAATATATGGAGACTGTCAATCTTAGGCTCTTCCTTGGCTATGAGGAAGAAGATTCTGATTCCATATAGTGAAGAAATGACCCACCTTTGGCGTGGAAAACTGCATTAGAAATCTCTGCTCCTCCTGACCCCCGTCATGCCCCTGCCCCAAAAGCCACAGAACTACCAATCACCTGTTAAACCCAGGCACGATGGGGACAGAGTCAATGCTTGTCAAAAATGTAGAACTCTGCTGGGACTTGAGGTGATTACCAGAGAATGTCAGAGCTCTCCACAGCCTTAAAAACCAGCTCCTGAGCCCCTTTATATTGGGATTTGCATATTTCAGAGTATAAGCCCTCATTAGGAAAATCCTCTAAGGAATACTCCTATTATGAAGCCATCTTTTAATTAGGCGTCAGATGGTCTTGCCACTGAGATGGTCCTGCTGAGTGATGGCTGGAGAATGCAGGATGGGGTCACATTCTCTGGGGTTTTAGACCAGAAGGTATTTGGGACACTGGAAGAGAAAACCCCTTCCCTGTTTCCTGCCTGTGTAACCACAGTGCCCATGCCCAGGCTCAGTCATCACAGCTTACATCATGCACTTTGCCCAGTCACATCCAGGACACAGTGGTGTGAATATTCACGCTTTGAATATATAAATTGTGGTCCATCCATATGAAGTTTTCTGTGACAGATGCAGAACTGGGCAAGTTAACTTGTAATTTGTGTAACAGGGGAGATATTCCCAGGTGAATTGGAAAATGTCTCATGTCCTTCTTTTCCTGGTGGGTTGGAACTTAACCAGAATGGCACCTTGGTCTATACAACTCTGTAAAATACATATTCTTATTTCTTTCCATACCTTTCAGCCTAAGGACCAGTGTAACCAAGTGTAAGGATGGCGTTACACCTAGTAATCTACATTTAAAAGATCTCTGCAGATCATCTCAGCAGGTTTAATAACTCCCTCTTAGCTGGACATGGTGACACACACCTTTAATTTCAGCACTCGGGAAGACGAGACAGGTGGCTCCCTATGAGTTCAAGGCCAGCCTGGCCTATAAAGAGACTTCCAGGGCAGCCAGAGCTGCCTGTAGGGGTCCTGCCTCAAAAATAAATAGATAAATAAATAATTGCCTCTTGATTATAAATGTGTATTTTTCTTCCTAATAAAATCAGTGAGTAATAAGGTGTGTCTGTGTTTGAAAAGCTGTTCATTTTGTCTTGTGTTTTTAATTATGTGCATATGTGTGTAATTATGGGTAGGTGTCCGTAAGTGGGTTCAGTGCCTGTGGAGGCCAGGAGCTGGAGTTTTGAGCCATCCTATGTAAAATCTGGGAGATGAACATGGTTCCTTAGTAGGATCAGTACATGCCTTTAACTGCTGAGGCATCTCTCCAGTCTCTAAATAAATAACTTTCTGTGTTCAGTTGTTGTTACTGTTTTGATGGTGGTGGTCGTGGTGGTAGATGTAGACAATGAACCCAGGACTTCCCAAAAGGCAGATAACCAAGCACTGTGTAACTTTAGTCCAGCCTAAAGTTTGTCTTCTTTTAGATGCAAAGTCTTAGTTGACGTTTTCAGTTTTTGCTTTATTTATGTGTTTTCAACTATGAGAAAACTAACTGAAACGCAAGGATTGGGAAACTTCCTGAGATAGAGTATAGATATAAAGCAGAAATAAGGGAAATTCGAGAAACCCAAGGAGCCTCAGATAAGGGAAGCGGTGCTCTGACGTTATTGCAGCTGCTAGGAAAATACTAAGGTTATCAGCAAAAGGTATGGCTAGGCCTACAGTGCAAAGACAGACATGCACAGGGAATGACCGTATTTGATCTGTTTGAATAATACATCTTTCATTATCCCAGACATCTGCTAGGCTGGGCCCCATTGGGACAGAATTATAATTGTTCATATTTTGTTACTAGTCAAGGTAGCATTATTAGATACCATCAACGCCTCAAAGTTTCAGCTAACAAACTAGTCACAGATCTTTGGAGGAAAAGTAAGACCCTGTTGTCTAGGATCTAGTGATATCATATGCAGGGGGTTAGTTTTTTAAAGATGTAATATTGTAAGCGCTTTCTGGGTGTTAGATGCTTAGAAAAGAATTCTGTACATGATCATGCAATATTTCAAAAAGATGCGTTTAGTGTGTGTGCGCGCGCGTGTGTGATATGTGTGGGTGCCCATGGGTGCCAGAAGAGGGTGTCAGATCTCCTGGAGCTGGGGTTACAGATGGTTGTGGGTGCTGGATCTGAACTCAGGGCCTCTGGAAGAACAACAAGTACTATTAACCACTGAGTTCTCTCTCTAACACTGCAACTGTGTAAAGCCTTTCTGTCTGCCTGTCTGCCGGCCTGCCTGCCTTCCTTTCTCCTTCCTACCCTTCTTTTTTTCCTTCCTTTTTACCTCCTGTGTAGGTGTCTTTGGAGGCCAGAAGAGGACATTAGCTCTTTTGGAGCTAGAATTCTAGGTGGCTGAAAGCCGCCGGATGTGGGTGCTGGAACCAAACTCAGGTCTCCTGTGAGATCAGTAAGGATTCTTAACCTCTGAGCCATCTCTCCAGCCCCCATGATCTTGCAATTCTTTTAAGGTCAATGCTATAGTCTTAATACTTTTGATGACATTGATACCAGTTCCGTAGGTATGCCAGTTCTGTTTGAAAGGTGACGGCCAGGCAACTGACTCTAAATGTGACAAGGTTGTGGGTAAAGTGTGATTGCATATATTTTCTCTGGATGGCACATAATATACTTTTAGGCAAGACACTTAGCAAGTGCAGCCACATCTAGAAGTCAGCAGTTTGGACCATGCAGAGCACCATTCCCTCATACAAAGCTTGGGGCTGATGGCAGGCATTAAGCCTTCTTCACACTCAGAGCCACTAGTGCTGGTGGGTTTTTGGCCTTTGTTCCTACTGAATTTCATGATGCTAGTATTCAGCAGAACTGTGTCGCCTGAAACACTTCTCTAGACTTCAGTTAGCGGAAGCTACGGCTCTGTTTTTTTCTGAATCATTATCAAGATTACCAACTTCAAAGTTGCCTGGAATGTTCTTCTAGGCTCTTTACCTCTTGCTAATTTGACAGTCACATCAAAGAGGTCACTTAGGATAACAATTTACTTAATTATGGTGTCATAAAAATATGCTTTTAGCTTTTTCATGAAAACATTGGAAGACCCTAGCAAGTGCCTTGTGAAATACCAGCTGGTAATAATCTATATCTGTCTCTATAACATAACAATCTATAGCATCTAGATCCTGGGCCAAAATAGAAAGTAAATTAGAGAGGAAAATAGAGGAAACAGCTGAGTTAACCCTATTTAACTTCAGTAATTCTCTGTTTTATTTAAGCTTCCATAGACCTAGGTATTGCCTGGAATGTTGGCTAGATGAATGATCAATAAATGCTTTTTTTAAAAAAATAAAAGCACAGTATGTCATTGGGAAATATGTAGAAGGTCTGGCTGGCTGGTGGGTCTCGCTGGGGAAAGGTTTCTTCTTACTATCAAGGGCACCTGTTTGGGGAAGTTACCTGCATAGCTTAGGTCTACAACAGAGCACAAACTGACTCCTGCCTAATCATGTAAATATTATTGCTGAAGTGAAAACATGACCGAAGCTGACAGTGTGAGCCAGACGCAGAAAGTCTCAAGTCTTTTATGCAAGCAGTTAATTAGGCAGAATCTTTAAGTCTGGAGATAGGTCCCAGCTGCTGAAAGAACAAGCTCTTCCTGGAAGCATCCCTTAGACCAGACAGAGAGGGATGCAACAGTGGGAGGGGTCTTCTGAGGCTCCAATAGCTAAGAAGCCCTATAGAGGAACTCTGGGGATGTGTTGAACAGGTGCCACGGCGATAAAGCAAACACTGTTGAGTCAGTGTTGATGTTTTTTTTTTGTTTGTTTTGTTTTGTTTTGTTTTTTTGGAAAAAGCCTACATTTGGAAGACCCTTAGAGCTGAGTTCAACTCCCAATTCTCCTTTTGCTGGCTTTAAAATAAAATTAAGTGAACAGGGTAAGCCTTAGTTTCTTCCAGTTTAAAAGGGTGGTGACAATGAGACAATGAAGCCTCCCTGGTGAGGTTTCATAAAGATGAGAGACCTCACAGGCAATATACCAGGGGCAGGTGGGAGGCTATGACAGTGGTGATGAAGAGGGGTCTGCATTTCTCTCTGCTGCTGACTTAGCCTCTGGGCTTCTGGGTTTATGTTTATGCCTTTAGAGCTTGCTCTTCCCTTTTTTTTCTGAAAAGGCAGGAGAGCACAGGCTGGCTGGTCTACTGTCTGCCATCCTGACAGGGAACAGAATCAGGGAAATGAAAGCGCTGTGAGACATGGCAGGGTCCACTGATGTGAGTGACAGTGTGGTCCTCCCCGGTAAGTTCCCACACCGTGTTCACTTTCTCCACTCTCAGTTCTCCTTCTCCAGTGCTAGGCTGGAGGCCAACTGAGGTCAGCTATCTTCTCCTACCTTCACCACATGCCCAGCTGGCAGTTGGTCATCACCGGTGGCCAATGCCACATGGAGCATGTCTGTTCAGGAAGGAGAGGCTCTTAGCAATGCCCACAAAGGCACCTTGAAGGAAACAGAGTTTTGGAAGGTAGGCTGGACCTCTGTTCTGTTAATGATAGTTTCTTTCCCTTTGTTACAGTTACAAATTAACACCTTAGTGATACTGAAAACCTCCTTACAGCATGCTTTCCTGCTTCTCTCCCTTCTCATCAGTTCTAAGTTACTGATTTCCCTGATCATAACACCTTTGTTGTTGAACAGAGGTGATCAAAATGAGATGTTTGCTCCTAGAGTATTTATATATACATAAGGCATGGCCAGGGAACAGGAAGAACAGTTCTTAACTCATGCTTTTATTGTTACCTCTTGTTTTTAAATCCCAGTGTATATTTAATAACATACAAAAATGTGTCTGCCAATCACAAGCTGGGATGGTGGCCCAGCAGCTGACATTCCTTCCAACTCTCTGCTACCTCCTGGCCTGTGAGATGGCTCCTCCATGTTTACACTTCGTAATCACACCCAAAGCTGGAATAATGAGGAAAATGAGGGAGGGGGAATGATTTTCTCCTATTAAAACTCAGCTTTCTGTTCAATAAGAGATTTCTTTCCCAACTGGCCCAAACCAGAGAAGCTGAGGAAGGAAAAATATTCCCCAGCCAAGATTCTTATTCTTCAGTTTGCGTTTTTCACATTACTTAGTGACAGTGACTCATACAAAGATTCCAACACAATGTCAGCCTCAGGTTTGCCTTTGATAGAAAGATGACTCCTACAGCAAAGTTGTAGTGGTTTAACTAACCTGAATTTTCTTCATTCAACATTCCCGTTTCCGTCGCAACAGGGATAGTAATGACAATAATACAGCAATGATTTATTTTTAAAAATTGTAGGTTTTTATCAGTTTTGGAAGGAGAACCAGGGGCATGAGTCATTGTGAACTATGTGCTGTATAGACTTTCTGTAGAGGTTGCCACAGTCCCTTCCCTAGAAAAGTGCATACTCTTACACATACACACGGGACTTGCTAGGCCACTTTTAGGAGGACAGGTATGGTGATATGCACGTCTCTCAGTTTCTACAGAGTGAAACTGAGAAACAGCACTGGATGGTCACAACTCAAAGCAAGGCTCTGGAGGGAGTAACTATGGACAGCAAGAGAGTGTGAAAATAAATGAGTGAGAATAGAAAATAGACAAAGCAGAGTAGCCTGAAAGTTTTAAATGTAGATGCTATAAGAACAATAAATAAGAAATAAAATGACCAGGAAAGAAATGAGAAGGAATCCTACAGGTGCCTGAAACTTGAGAAGTCTATTGCCCTGAAGACCGGAAGTTGGTTCTTCCCAGGAAGGGGAGGCTCTGGAAGGAGTGAAACAGGACACTGTGTAGTGAGGAACTGGACCCCATTCCTTTGCTTCTGTAGACTCAAAAAACAAAAACAAAAACAAAAAACAAACATTTATTTGAAGCCCAAGGAGGTTCTTCAGGGTTCTTGGTGATCTGGAGCTTTGAGTTCTGATAGAGACCAGTAAAGCAGGATGCTCTGAGTTCTATAAAACACTGCTGCATGTGTGGTTAGGTATTGTGAAGGACTGTAGTGAAGTCTGTCCTGGTAATTTGTGGATGTTCTTCGTAGATTTGTAGGATGTAAACTGAGTGCTTGTGAATATACAAATTGCCAGTGTCATGTAACAAAACAAAACAAAACAAAACATATTAATACCATCCCCAAACCTACAAGCTTTCCCCAGCAGAAGTCATAGATCACCTCAGTATCTTCAGCTCATTGGTAACTAAAGAAGCAAAAAAAAAAAAGGCTAAGAGCAGCATCTGTGTATTTTAGTTAGTTATTTTTTTTATCACTGAAGAAGTTGATATCGGCGTTGCTTTAGGTTTGTAGCACAGATATTCTGATGGCCTTTGGAGATATCTCAGCCCATGGACATCAACACAGATGCCCACTGCAGTAGTACCATGGACCCAGACAGGGCCCTCCATGGCAGCAAGGACCTGACACTACCATGACCTCAGGAGGCTGTGTAGGACACTCACGTTACTATGGCCCCCAGGAGCAGCATGGCCTAGGGGCACCTACATAGCTTCTCTGTGTGGCCCTTGTGGTAACATGTGTCACAGACTTCATCCTAGCTCTTAGAAGGGACACTGCCTTTTCTGCCAAGTGCCCAGGCGCCAGTTTTGTTTATTTTTATTTTTACCTTTTCCCCTTTAAATTAAAAAAATAATTACATCATTTCTCCCCATTTTGGTTTTTTCTTCCAACTCGTCCCTTGTCTTTTACCCACCTTTCTCCCTCTCAAATTCCTGGCCTCTCTTTGTCTTATTGCTATTGTTACATGTATCTTTGACAAATAAATATATAAATACCACCTGTATTCTTTTAGTTTGTGTGTATATGACTTTAGAGCTGACCACCCTCTGGGGGCTCTGCGCTGGGCAAGACTTTTCTTCTGCTCTAAGCATTCTTTAATTGCCTGTAGTCCTTTGTCTATGGGTAGGGACCATGAGATTTCCCTCTTCCAGTGTTAGCATGTTTATTAGTATTGTCCTTGTTCAGATCTTGCTCAGGCAACTGTGTTGTTATCATAGGTGAAACTTCCCTGTCCTTCATAGCATACTGTCTCATAGCAGATGTCCTGGTCGTTGGCTCTTACAATCTTTCTACTCCATTTCTATGATGTTTCATGAGCCTTATGTGCAGGAATTGTGTTGTAGATCTATTCACTGGGGCCATGCACTCTATGATCAGTTGCTTTCTGCATTTTGATCAGACTTGATTGTAGTTTTCTGTAATGGTCTCTGTATCACGAAGAAGAAGAAGTAAAACAAACAAACAAACAAACAAACCCACAAATATTTTCCACTCTTATTCCAGTAACATATCTTCAGAAGTGATTCCACCCATGCCCAGAAACCCCCAAAGATGAAGAATATCTATGTTTTCGGACAAACTCCTTCTGAAGTTCCAGTCAGAAATGATGATGAATAATCCTCTCTCATATCTTTGACTAAACAGAATGAGCTACATAAAAGAGAGGGAAAGAGTTGTCTGGCAACACCCAGCATTTACTGTTTGTGCTGCTGTGGAAGATGCTGTTAAGGCAAATGACATTGATAGCTATGATCCTTATAAGGAGATTTGCTGCAGTCGGAGAAAACCCATTTGGGATGTGGCTTCTGCAGCAGTTGACTCAGTGAATAATTTCTGGGAATGATAGCCTAGCTGCCATTGTTTAGTGCATCTTACAGCTGGGCGCCTTTTATTGTACCTTGGAAGAAAGATACAAATGATAAGTGTGAAGATTGGCTCCTCTCTGCTGATTGGTTTGTAGACATTAAACCCTGCATTCTGCAGCATCTAGTAATCACAGCATTGTTACATGTCATCACACGACCCTATTCTTCAAGAAAGCATAGTCATGCTCATTATGCACCACTTTAGAAGACAAGAAGATGTGTGCTCTAGAGGAAGCTCTGTCTCCTACCAATCAATACAAACAGGGGAGAACCTGCATTGGGAAATGGGCAGAAGATTCAGAGGGTTAAACTGTGAAGAAGAGGAGATTCGGGAAGTTGGGAAAAATAGGAAAAGATGCTCAAATTAATTATTGACAGAAAAAAATGCAGAATAAGTTAATGATGAGCTATTATTTTACACATGTTAGGTAAGCAAAATTAAGAAGTTGGCACCGACCCTGACTCATGGAAACTCTAATGGATGGCTCATGGGGTAGAAACTGGGAGGCAGTAGAAAATAAGATTTACGTTTCTCTCTGAAAGAGCAGGCCAAATCTACTTCTGGGCACAAAGGAATCATCAAAGTCCCCTGATGAGTCAGATAAGGAGGAGTCCCAGCTTGATTGGGACAGTTATAGCAAACAGCTCTTATCTTGGTATCATTACTAATTACCAATTACACTTTCATTTCTAGAGTATGCACCCTCCGTCTGAGGCTACCCACATTAGTTATTTCTCATCTCTGTAACCAAATAGCTGACAAGAAGGAAATTAATGGAAGAAGGAGTTATTCTGGGTAACAGTTAAAGGGAAGATGCAGCCAGTCATGATGGGGAAGGCATGACATCAGGAGTGGCAAGCAGCTGGTCACACTGCATTGGCTCATAGTCTGAAGGTACACAGCCTGTCATGGTGGGAAGGTGTGGTGGCAAGCATGTGAAGGGACTGGTCACATTGAATCCACAGTTAGGAGGCAGAGGGCAGATAAGAATTGGTAATGGGCTAGAAAGCCTCAAGACCCATCTTCAGTGACCCACTCCTGTATGAGTGCATATATGTGTACTGAAACACACATGCATATACTCACACACACACATAAGATGAAAAAAAAAAAGAAGTCCAAAGTCTTTTCTGACACTCAATGCAATCTTGTGATTGGAGTTTATAGGGAAACCCTAATTTTTTTTTTAAATATTAAAACTTACATACTGTTAATACATAGTGGCATAGAGTAAATATTTCCATTCCAAAAGGAGGCAATAGGAACATACGCAACAAAAATTAGAACAAAGCAAGAACTAAACCCAACAGGCTGGACCAGAAACTCTGCAGTTACGTATTCAGCATTTGGGTCTCATGATGACAGTCATCTGGGGCTCCATTGGCCTCGGTTAGCCCTGTTCCCCCAGCTTTTCTACCTACAGCACACGGCTCACCTCTCAGACCAGGAACATTCCACAGCTGCTGCTTACATTGGAAGATGGTCTACTGTCCGGCATCATCATCACTGTGGAATCCCTACCATAAGTTAGACTTCACAGCTTTACAAAACCGTCTGCCCAGGGCCTGGCTTCAGTGGTCTTCTGGATCCCTGTCACGAGACGCTGTTGCCGCCTCACTGCTGCATCTAACATGCCTGTAAAAGCTAGTGCAATGTGGATGCTGTTGCAAAGTTCTACAACCAGCTTGAGATGTAGTCTGGCCCCTTTGGATCAAAGCTGCAGTGGCCTTTGTGTGTCTGATGAGAAGAAACACATTTTCAAATGGGCAGTTTAATTTGATCAGGGAACTCCACTGGCAACATTTTCAGTTTAGAATCTTTCCTTTCAAGTTAATTAGCATTTCCACGTATTGGAACCATCAGTGGGTGGGGCCTCGCCCTTGGGACATCTTTCCAGTTGTCCCGGCACAGAGCACCAGGCTTCTCTTTAAAGGGCTTTTTAGCTGCTCTTTCTCCTTCGTTATCTGCATTTTACAGTCACTCTCTCCTCTTCTCAACAAGCCAACATTTTTCATATCTTTCTGCTGCATTTGTTATTCTCTCCCACTGCAGAACCTGATTAAGAGCAGTGATGGTAGCCGTGACATGGCCTGAGTGCTATCCTGACGTGTGATTCCCTCTGCCAGATGAATTGGTACATTACTTTTGAATTCAGCCTCAAGTTCCCAGAGTCATGTTCTCTTTTTTCCTCCCAAAATTTTAGTGTGTGTGTGTGTAAGTGTATGTTCGGTTAGAGATCATCTTTATGGAGTTTGTACTTTCCTCTCACCTTTATGTGGGTTCTAGGGGTAAAACTCACATCAGTAGACTCTCAGAGCAGGACTTTACCTGCTGAGCCATCTTGATAACCTTCACCTTCATTCTTTGACAGAACATAATACAAATGGCCTGCTAGCCCAGTTCCCAATTGAGCCCTTGATCTACTTCAATATCATATGAGCTGGGCCTTTGCTGATATGGATGTCTCTCCATATTATTATTTTCAGACTCCTACTAGCATGACCCATTAAGCTCTGTTACAGCAGTCTAGGGCTTCTGTAGTTCCAAACACTTCCACATTCCTTCTGAAAACCCATCCTAAAGGCCTGCAGGCCACACCATCAGGCTTATGACCACAAAACTCTTCATATCAATTTTCTGTATCACTTGCTGTACCAGCTGCTGTGACCAAGTTCCCAGCAAGAAGAGACTTAGGGAGGACGGGTTTATTTTGACGTATAGTTTAAAAAGAACGCAGGCTGTCCTGATAAGGGCGGCATCACAGCGCGGCAGAGCAGGTTACTGGTCCACAGGAAGCGGAAGAGCAGACAGGAAGTGGGGTCAGACTAGTCACCCATGGCCTCCAGTTAGGTTCCACCTCCTGCAGATTCCACAATCTTCCAAGCAGCGACACCCACTGGAGACTAAGCACTCAAGCACACCAGATCTGGAGTACATTTCATACTCCAACCACAGCAGAGCTCTTCACAGCACATTTGTGATGGTGGGAAGTGGAAAGACAAAATTAGGTTAGGTCCCTGCCATGTAGCACAGAGAAGCAACGGACTGAATGTGCTTGTAGCAAAACATTTGCATCTTAAAAGCAGCACTGAATGGAAAAGAAACAGATTTGGTTTATAAAAGTTACATTTTCGTCGTGTTAAGGCCAGAACAAAAACTAAACATTCTGTAAAGTGCAAAGGAGCCAAAGGATACAGTCAGAATGGTTGCTTGTGACAGCAGGGGGAATGAGCAAGGTAGGTGAGACAGAATGGGAGGCGTCTTGGTTGGACCAAAGAGGCTAATCAGCGTGGAGAAATATGATGGATTCAGCCTTAGGACCTGGATTTACAAAGTAAGAATTCTTTCAAAATACATGGACTGAAGAATGTTTAAAAAGTACTAAAAAAAAGAGAGAGAGAGAAATATTCAAATGGGAGCTTTTTTGGGAAAGCAGTATTTGTTTATCCCCTCCCACCTCTTTGAGGTTCCATAAAGAGCTTCAGGCTGTTTAAATTGGTATCTGAAATTGGACAAAGCAAATGTTAAAATATTTAGGCAAAGAAGCAGAACCACATGTATGTGGAACTATGACACCTAAGGCAAAGGCAGCGTGAACCTTACATCTAAACCCCACACCAGATGGACCTGCAGACAGAGATGGGTTTCTGAGATTTGGCACTGAACTGGGCAGTAAGCAATACACAAAAGGAGATGCCTTCACACACAGATCTATGTTGTCCAAAGGAAGAATTGCCCACAAACTAACGACTCCTAAAAAGCAGTACACATTTCCCATTCCGAAGCCAAAGAGGTTTCTCTCTGAGCTCGTTAAGGAGTGCAGTGTGGTAATGGAGTACCGACCCAGAGAACTCATTTCTGTAGGAAGGTTCATTCCAAAGCCATGTCAAGAAGCACAATGTTAATTTACTCTAATGGAGTTTAGGTGTCTTGATTTCCACACAACAACCAGGTTGCAGCTTCAGCTCATACCAGGATATGGTCCTTGGTATTCATAGCTTAGTATCCTTCAGAAGCATTGGCTCTGTCACGGGGTCATGAATCATGAGGACCAGAGACTCCTGCTCATTACAGCTCTAGCTAATAAGAAAAAGAAGAGCAGGGTTCTTTTTTTCTGGATTCCAGGAGAGCTACTGTCTCTGGGCCCCCAAGGAGCAGGTGTGACATAAAGAGACTTTTCCCATCTCTTTCTGAAATAAGTTCAGCCGCCATTAAACTTTATCAACTATAAGACAAAGACAATCATTGTGGAATTCATGGAAAGCAAATCTGCTGTGTGGAGACATGGCTCACTGTTTCCTGGCAGACATGTGCAAAAGGTCCACCCTGAATGATCTTCAGATGCACACTGGGGGCATATCCGAGAAGGAGAGAGAGACAGAGACAGAGACAGAGAGAGATGGAGAGGCAGAGAGACAGAGACAGATAGGTAGATAGAGAGACAGACACAGACAGAGACACAGACACAGAGAATCAAAGAGGCACAGAGAGAGAGAGAGAGAGAGAGAGAGAGAGAGAGAGAGAGAGAGAGAGAGAGAGAGAGAGAGAGAGAATATTCTGGTTTACTGTGGGTTTGAGGCCAGTACAGTTCATCAAGCTATTTTGAAGCCTGATATAAATAACCCCTGAGCATATCCAATTATGTTTGATTTTGTATTCATCAAGCAACTCCTGCCTTTTAATTCAATTTCCAGGAGCCTGAGAAAGGGAAGTATGGTAGATGTACCCCAAAGCAGCTGTAATTATTCCTTCCCTGTAGCCAGGCAGTGTGACTTTGCTATTCCTTTCTTCAGTGCATACAGCCCAATTCCTCACCTCTCCCTGGGCTGGCCATGTGTTACGTTGTGGCCGGTGGAACCTGATGGAAGGGCAGGTGTGCCAGTGTTGAGCATAGATTTCAAGAGGATCCATTGAACCATACATACAACCCCCATAGGATGAGCATGGGCCAGATGAACATGGCCCATATGACGAACATGATGACCAGAAAGAAGGCCTATTCGCTGGCAGGCTGACAGACATGAGGCCATGTGATTCTTCAAAACACTCCCACATTTCCAGTTTACCTATGAGGAGAAGAACCTAGGAGAGAAGCATGGTCAGACTCCAGTATGAAGAAGTGAAAACTGTTGAAAGGGAGTGAATGCTAATTACTGCCACTTGATCACTCCTCCTCTGCTAGTTTGAACTGTCAACTCAATAGATGGAGAGAATCACCTGGAAAGGGGTCACCCTCGAGGAACTGTGTAAAGCAGGTTGGCTTGCAGATATGCTCTTCCAGAGGACCCAGGTTCAACTTCAGCATCCATATGGCAGCTCACGACTGTCTATAAGTTCCAGAGGCACCAACACTGTTCTGGCCTCCTCAGGCACCAGGTACCCACATGGTGGACATACATACATGTAAACACGGATACATCTAAAGTAAAACAAGTCTTTGCCGGGTGGTGGTGATGTCCCCTCCCTTCAATCCCAGCACTAGGGAGGCAGAGGCAGACAGATCTCTGAGGCCAGCTTGGTCTATAGAATGAGTTCCAGGACAGCGAGGGCTACACAGTGAAACCCTGTCTTAAAAAATATTTTTTAAAAAAGTTTCTGCTCGGACTTCCTGGCAGTGATGAACTATGACCTCTTAATTGTAAGCTTAATAAATCTTTTGGGTTGCTTTTGGTTAGGATGTTTATCACATCAACAGACGCAAAACTAGAGCAATGCCATATATACATATATATGTATGTGTGTGTATAAATAAAATATGCATTATATGTCAATTCTCATTTTTAAAGAGTTTATCAGATTCCTAGAATTTAGGTCTTGCACACATACCCATTTCCTGCTAGCTCGGGTGACAGTGATGAAGGGTTGTTTTCTGTTAGCCTGTCTGTAATTCCCCAGATTCTCGTGCACCTGCTGGGGTGGCAGACGCAACAGCTCCTCACAGAGCTGCACCTCTCCGCTGGGCTGTAGCTCATCGCTTCTCCTCTGGGAAATGACGGGGAGTTGTGCACAAAGTACCTGTCAAGAGAGAAGCTGGGAAAACCAACTTTTAATTGGATTCTGTAGTGGTTTCTGAGGCCAGACCTGACCCTCTGGCATTTTCATTTTCCTGAGTCTTGTCAGTTTTCTTGTGAGGAGCTTGGTAGGGCCTGGCACCTCTCTCCTGCGAGCCCCTGGTTTCTCTTAAGATGCTGCTGAGCCTCATTATTCCCACTGCTGCTGGGCTGGCAGATCTTTTGAGAGCTGGCATGGAGGCCCATGAGACTGCCTAGTGACACCTAAGGAGATTCAACCGATGGGGTGCCACCTAGGAGATGCCTCGGAGAAAATGTGTCTCTTTGTGTCCAGTAAGGCATGAAAGAGTTCTTTCCTTTAGAAACCGCCGAAGGAGCCAGGCCAGACTTCTCCCCAAACGACACGATGAGGAGTTAGGGTTCAGCTTAGAAAATGTCTAGGAACTTTGGGAATATTTTGCTAAATTAAAATTTTATGCACGCTCCTTCTCCTGTTAAGAAATTAAAGAGTTGGGCCATTACAGTGGGGGTGATTCCTGGGATGGGATTGTGGAGCCTGGGTTTGAGGCTCACTTGGGGAGCATCCTGACTCTGCGGTGCTAACTGTACGCCTCTAGGCAAGATACATGCACAGCTTTTCCGAGGCTCTGTGGAGTGAGAACAGCATTAAATTTGTCATGAGGATTAAGTAATTTAAATGTGTGTAATACCTAGCATGGAGCTTAGAGCGAATACACGCTTGATAAATGTGAGCCTAATTTTCCCCCGTCTTTTCACCATCTCTGACTTGATTTTCTTGCTCTTGTCTGTTCACTTGTTTTCTTGCTCCTTCTCTCCCTTGGGTGTGTGCAGGTACACTCCCACTTTCGAATATATGTACATGTGCACACCCTCCCCCACTACTCTGAAAAAAAAAAACAATGCCTGGATGAGATTTTGGAGAACAAGAGGACATTTATACAAAATCTTTAAACTATATAGGTTTTTGACCTAGTAATCTCTCATAATTGTGCTCTAAAGCTGTGATCTACATTTTAGAATTTTACACAGCTATAGTCATAGTAAGACTGACTGTTGCTTCAAGAAATGACCATTTCTTATTTGTTTTATATTTTATTTTAAAAGCATCTTCTTTGCCCTTTAAATTATGCAGCCTGCAATTGTTTTATTAATGCTTCTGTAGAGTCAGTAAGTTCTCATTACTATCCGACCTTATTAAAAAAAATAGATCAAGTTTAATTCCCCTCTGGGTACACAATGAATCACTTCTTCTACAAAGTTTGTCAAGGAGGCTTATTTCTTTACCTAGGCAACCATTTTTCTAAGAGAAGCTTCACACTGGACCATAATACATTACATTGTCAGTGTTCGTGAATTTGTTGTGGTATTTCATGGTAAGAGCTATGCAGATTCTTCATAACATTGGTAACGAGATAGTAAAAGTAAGTACGATGTGGACACAGTCATGGAGCATTGGGAGCAGAGGGAAAAAAACCCTCATTTTGTGGGGGTGAGCTGCTCATTCCAATGCAGGGGTCCTCCATGATACTCTATTATAAGAGTGCTGTAAGGGAGCATTTTAAGATGGAGTTTTCTGAGTGGAAAGTGGAAGCCCAAGATTGCAGATGTTTTGCTTATAGACCAAGAATGTCAAAGGAAACTTGGCCCTAAAACATATGTGGGTTTTTTTTGTTTTGTTTTGTTTTGTATTTTGTTTTTTCCTGTTCCCAGCAGCCTCAAAAACAGAGGATGTAGCCTTTGGATGTGCATTGGAATTGTTTGGAGAGCCATCAGAAGGAGCCATGCCTGATACACTGCTGAAAAGGAGCAAAGCTAGAGACCTTATAAGGGTTTATTACTGTGGTGTATCCTATCCTTCACCCAGTAGGACCAAAGGTCAGCAGAGCAGAGCAGGCTGAAATGGACAATTACAAATCGCAAATACAGATCTTTGTAAGCAGGTATGAAAGCTCAATTGGTAATGTGCTTGATGACGTGAGAGTGAGTCCGTGTAAAAAAGCCAGGTTTGTCCTTAATCAGAATTATTTTCTGGGAGTTGATTGTGTGTGTGTGGGGGGGTGTCAAACAAATGACCTGTTGCAAAATCACTTTCAGGCTCAGGAACCACAGAACTGAAGTTGTTTTATTTGTCTCCTGCAACGGTGAAGAAGAGCTGGAAGCTGGGGCTCTAGGAAGCATGTCCCATGCCCTGTTCTGAAGATGGTGGACTTCAGCAAGCAGCGCAGGAGAGACTGCAGCAGCCTGGCATAAGCTCCAGTGAAGAGAGGAGGCCAATTGGTGAAGGGGTCCTGCTGCCCCTCCCCCCAATACTGACAATTCAGGAAAGGGGCTACATTTCCACACTCCCATTCCTTGCTGCAGGTTCTCAAAGGCCCGGGGATCACCTTGTCCACATGAAGGTATGCAGAAGCTTATTCTTCCTATCATTTTTCTGAAGTAAGCAGTAGTAAGAATTCTTGCATTTCCTAAAAGTATTTAGCGTGCCAGAATTCGTCTTCTGATCATATCTTATACAATGAGGAGGTATTTTTAAAAAATTAAAAAATAATCATGGCATTTATTCATTTATCCAACCCACTATTTAACTGTGTCTTGTGAACCAGGCAGCTGTAGATACTAGAGATATAATGAATAATAATAATAATAATAATTGTTATTATACAAAGACAGAATCTAAGTGAAGTTTGGCGTCTTTCTTAAGCTGCCAGCCATCTGAGAGTTTCCTATTTGGTCCAGGTATTTCCAATGTCTGGGGAAACACTTGGTCACAGATGGGGGGGGGGTGGCTGAGAGCTAGTTCAGCACCTTTATAGTTGGGGTATGAAGTATCTACCCAAAAGTCTCATGTGTTGAAGGCAGAGTCCTCATGAGTGACTCCAATCAGTAAGAGGTGACTGAATCACAAGGGCCATGATGTCATCAGTGTCCCAAGAGAGGCTCTGAGGCAATGTTCATTATTATCGTTAACTCATTTTTGTTGTTGGTTAGCAAGGTACAGCAATGTTTGGGTATTGGGACCACCTCTTCACTGACACAGAATTTGGGGAGTGATTTACAGAGTGGGGTTCCTCATCAGAGGATTGAAGAGTTTCAGGAAACTGTAACAATGTAACATTTAAATCGCTAAACCCTGGAAGGCATTGCTGAACTAAGTGTGTATTATTAAATAATTGTTCCATTAAGGCATGTCAGTGGGGAATTAAGATGTGACCCAAATTTTGTACTGCTTTTTAGTAACTCAGTGTAATGCAGAGCTAACACTCAGTGGATCCTAGCTGCAAGCATGTGAGATGAAAGAAGGGGAAGGGGGTGATGCCCCCCTGGGAAGCTCTTACCAAGGGTGCCAGTCACAGCTTGTAAGCGGGTGGGTAGGGCAGGTCTCTCCCCCTCTCCCTCCCCGTCCCATTTTCACTCCCTTCCTCCTCTCTCCTGTGTGTGCGGTGTGTTCACTTAGTTCTCTGTTATTCACACATGAACTGTGTTTGTGACTCTCTGCGTGCATCACTATGACAAAATGCAAGGTGCCTGTCAGGAGCACCTTGGAGGAGCAAGATCTATGTCGTTCATGGTTCCAGAAGGTTGGGTCTATGACTGCTCAGCACTGCATACTTGAACAGAACACCGTATTAGCCAGAGTGTGTGACCAAGGATAGGGATAGCTTCATGCGGACTAGAAAGCAGAGATTGAAACCAGAAGTGGCTGGAAACGGGATACTTCTAAGGACTCATCCCAAGTGACCTACTTTCTCTAGCAAGGGCACATCTCTCAAAGTGAAAAGAACCTCCAGCTACGGTGTTACTACCTGGGGCCCCAAGTGTTCAAAACAGATAGTGGGAGGAGGGCAAGCATTTCATATTCAATCCATAGCATTTGCCGTCTAGAAAAGTCTAGATTAAGGCTGTGGAAGGGGCAGCTAATGTGTCCTCTGCCGTTGTCAGAAGATGGTGTTAGAAGACACCACGCTCCAGACATTTTGATTCGTACACCTCAGGCAGATCAGAGAAACCCTGTTCTCTTTGTGTACTTCTTAGAAAAAAACAGTGGTCCACTCATCTATGGCCCTGTCCTCCCTCCCAATCATTTAGGAGTATTTTCAGTTGAGTTTAGAGCAGTGACTTTAGGAATATTTTCCAACACTGAGTTTCTATCTCATTTCTGCAAGCTGCCCATGACAGTCTGTTCTTGGAGACCTGAAGTGATAACATTTTGTACTGCTGATCAAAGGCTGTATGTAATATGTCTATGGAGCCTGCGTTGGCCAGCTGACAAAGAGGAAGCCTGAGTATGCACCCAAGCTGGAGGGCACCCCACTTCCATAGGAAAGTGATCTGTACCTGTGATACAGGGCTAAAGCTGTCCTCTAACAGACAGGATCTACTCAAGTATTAGGATACATATTTAAGTTAAAAACAAACGCTTGCAGAGCGTTACCCATTTTTATTGCTACTAGAAGGTGGCTCACAAGCCCAATGATCCATGAGAGCGGTACTGAGTTCCACGGATGGAGGGAAATTTTAACACCCTTCTTCTCATGCTTGCTTGTTTTTCTTTACAGGGAAGAGATATGCTCTTACAGTTTTCTTGTCATCATATGTCTTCTTGGGCCAGACACTACTCAGTGGTCCTCTATGACAATACTATGTTACAGGGTTCGCCACAGGCTCATGTGAGTAGATGATGCTGATTTGGGGGATTGTGGGATAGGAGCCAGGCTGGGGAAGGTAGGCCACTGGGGATGGCCTTTGAAGGTTATAACCCAGCCTTGCTCCCAGCTGAAGGCCTCTGTTTCTTTTCCACTGTGGCACTATGACTGGGCACTGTAAGGTCCTGCCATTGCAGACTGAGCCTATCCAGCCATTGTGCCAGCCCCGCCACAATGATGTGCACCTGCTCAACTGTGAGCCAAGAGGAATCTTTCTTTCCATAAGGTGTTTCTTTTGGCCATTTGGTTATAGCGATGAGAGAAGTAGGTAATGCCCATACCTGCCAGAGCCAGAGAGACAGTTCCTGTGGGTCAGTAGAGCTCTTTCCCTGAGTGAGACATGAGCACCAGGCTTGCAGTAACAAAAATGAAATGAGCAAAACAATACAGTGGCACCAGATCTACGGCTCTTAATTTTTCCTTGCAGGTGGCAAAGGAATCCTCACATACTCACATGAGGTTTCAGGCTACATCTATTCTGGCGCAGGCGCCAAGCTGCCTGCGGTCTTGGGTAATGCTAGAGTGTGTAAGAGGTAGAAGTGACTTTGCTTTTGTGAGCTCTTACCCATGCTGGGGGAAGACTTTTCCGTGGTGCAGACTTTTTTGAGTTTCCTGTGCATAGGTACCCTCAGGAAATCCATTGGTTCACCACGCTTGAGTAAGATAGACACTTTTCTTTGGTATGGCAGTGCCCTTTGTGGGGTGAATAGGTGTTTCTTTATACCTCCTTATGAAGTCTCATGCAACAGTCCCACACTTGGCTTCCACACTGTGGGGATGCTGGTTCTAGGGTAGGCTGGGAAGGTTCCTACTGTGACCATAAACCTTAGCCTGGGTCCTTGGGGACACCTAGAACCTTATGGTCACCACCACTCAGAATTAACTGAGCCTGTGACTCTTCAAATCCTGGTGTCGTTACAGTATGCCAGCTTTCCTATCACTAGTAGGCTAGTTGGCCAGTCACAGCCTGTCAGAGGTTTGTTATGTGCCATTTTCCCCTGGTAGGGACAAGTCTGAAACCTGCTCATGTTTCTATGTCCCTTCAAATAAACCTCATCAACCTGTTAGATCAGTAGCCACCCCAACCATGACTGTCTTAGTTTAGCACTGTAGCTTTTACATTGTAGCTACCTAGACCGCTGGCTTGGCTCTGGGTCCCCAGGGTTGGGACACTTACAGAGTGTCTGAGGCTCACTGTGTGTGTGTGTGTGTGTGTGTGTGTGTGTGTGTGTGTGAAGTTCCCAGATTCAGAGGCCATAGGAGGCAGCAACACTTTTTCTGCCATATTTCAGCGCCTGCCCTCTTCTCCAGTGATTCCAGTTTGTGAAAATTCCAGGCAGTTCCCACATCCAAATGGACAATCCCACCGTATGGTCAGCATGTTCAGCCCCTCTTACAGAGAAATCCCAGGATCCTAACGCCACTTCACTCTGACACCCACTCAATGCTAGGAATTTTGCATCTTATTTTCAAAGTGTGTTATATCCATGATTGGACTCTATTTGTTTTCATTTCCTTTTCTCTCCTCAGGTTGTTTTAGAAAAGCCCTACCATGTTCTGTTTTCCTCGTCCCTGATTTTAGATTTTCCCAGCGGAAACCCAGTTTTCCCTGTGATGTGTAATACTGAACACTTGAGTTTTTTAAAGAGTAAGGCAAGATCCATAGTCTTGGAAACTATCTGGAATATAAATTCCTTTGGGTGGCATACACTCATTATATCCACTCATTTATCCCACCCACCATGAACACATCCAACCCTAGTGTCCTCCTTCTTTGAAGGGCATCAGAGCCTGTGGGTTTTGTGGGAAGGAAGAGATGAAGGGTAGACAGGAAATGAAGAGGCCAGGGTCCATCTCTGAGAGAGCTTCGTGTTTCTTCTGTAAGTTTACCTGTCAGGGGTGGGAAGTGTCCTTGGATTCTGGGAACCATCAAGATTTGTCTTCTTTAGATTACTCAACTTGGATTGAGGAGGCCCTTAAAACTCGAATTTAAACTCACAAGAATTGTTTTTGTCATAAGAGAAATAAGAAATCACTCCAGAGTAGCCTACCGTATTGTCTTGTTCATTCACAAGAAAATCTTTTTGTCTCTTGTGTGCCAAGTACTGTGGTACAATGTGCGGCTGTCATATGATTTTTTAAAATACATTAGTGGTAGTTCCCATTTCTAAAACAGAGATCCCCAAAGTTGTTAGGTTTTCTGAGTGAGAGGAATGTTTATTGTGTGCTAATGTTAAAGTAGGGGCAGGCACAGATCCCTTGGAGGTGGACACTGCTCACCAGAGGAACCAAATTCCTAATAGGGGAGTAGAGCTCTGGGTTCCGCATTTCACCCTTACTTTCAGAAGGCAGGAGATGAAGTCCAGTCACCAATGGCTAATGATTTAGTAAGTGGTGCCTCCAAAATGAAGCTTCTATAAAAACCATGGGGCTAAGTGAGCTTCCTGGTTGGTAGACACAGATGGTAATTCTGAGAAGGTGACGTGTCCACAGAGGGCATGGAAGTTTGGTGTCCCCCACCCTAAGCCTGGACCCATGGAGCTCTTCCGCTGACTGTTCCTGGGATGTATCACTTATATTGGAACTACAATTGAATGTAGGCAGCCTTCCTCACTCTTCGCCAAGTCATTTTAGCAAGTTACTGAACATGTGTGTATGTGGGAAGTGGTTCCTAAACCATGGCAGGTCAGACTGAAGTATAGGTGTCTTTGTAGCTCATGTCTAAAGTGGTGACACCTTCTGTCCCTATGCCGTTAGTAATAAAGTCTGAAGTAGCTGAGAAATGTCCAGAGGAATTCCATTGTTGGTCACCTAGTTGTTGTTATTATAGTGAGCTGAAGAAATGCTCTAAAGCTGGAGCTCTGGCCCCGTCTCCAGCCCCGCTTTAGAGCATCTAGAATCGCACTTTCCATTGCCGAAATGCACCTCTTAGTCATTGTGATTTTGGCCTCAAGTCTATATTCCAGCTTTGAAGATGCATCGATGGTCTTGGTTTATAGCAAAATGAAACATGCTGATGAGTGGTTGATAAATGATGCCAAAGTTATTGCTATTAAACATTTTATTGGTGAGATGGAGCAGGATGGTGACAATCATGAGTTAGTGGTTATCCCTGAAACGTGGTTCATAAGAAACATTTTAGTGAAAGAGAGCTCAGTAATAGACCACGAGAAGAGGGGGTTTAGAATGTGTGCTTTGCTTGTTTACAGAGGTTTTACCACAGAGAACCATATCGTAACATTGACGTTTGTGATAGGTCTCAGAGTCTGAGCCCCACGCGTGTACCAGAATCTATTGTTAGTTTTTCTGATGAATATATCATGAAAAGGTATAAACTTGTAGGTTTTATTTTTCCTTTTTGTGAGCATCACTTTGAGCCACTTCTGCTTTCTAAGTCATTACTGAAAAATTGCGATTAGGATGGCCAGGAAGAATATCTAAATGTGGTTTCAACTGGTCTCTGATCCATTCTCATGAAGATAAAAGCGACAGCTTGTGTAGGAAGATCTCTTCGTACCTGGTGAGAGGGTGTCTCCATCTCTGACCTGAAGAAATTAAGACTTTCAAAGGCCATTCATCCCCAGGGTTACAGATTTAAAAAAAATGCACCTGGATTTTCAAAGATATGCGTACACACACACTGTGGAGGATTGCATTAAGTGCTCTCTCTTTGGTACCACGAGCCAGAATAAACCCTTTCTTCCACAAGTCTATCTTGGTCGTGGTGTTTTGTCAGAGCAACAGAGAGAAACTAATACAAAAGTTGGTACCAGAGAGTGGGCTGGTGCTGTGAAGAACCTGACAACGCTTTGTTCTATCAGCAGAACTTAGTGGACCACCCTAGCAGGAGCCTGTGGGATAGAAATACTGAGAATAGTGTAGACCACAGGAACTCAAGAGGTTTCAGAGGAAAACAATGTCTATTAAGAACTGTGGTAGTAGCTGGGCACGGTGCTGCATGCCTATAATCCCAGCACTTGGGGAGACAGAGGCAGGCAGATACTAGTGAATTCAAGGCTAGCATGGTCTACAAAGGGAGTTCAGGACAACCAAGGCTACACAGAGAAACCCTGTCCCCCAAAACAAACAAAAGAACTGAGCTAGAGCTATCCTTATGATTTTTCATGAAGAGTCTGTCTTCTTGTGCCCTTAGAACTTGCCTGAGATTAAAATAAAAGAAATGGACTCATCCTTTTGATGAGGAAATTTTAAGACAGTGTAACAATGAGCGTGTCACATGGTGATATCGGCAACCCTTACCCAGCTCTACAATGATAAAGAGCAAGTGTGGCAAAAAGAAATACAAGACGCACCGTTTGGAGAGAAAAAGGATACTAGGATGTTTAATCCACAGCCAAAGACTGCACTGAAAGACAGGATGTAGTCGCTCAGGAGCTCAATGTCCTTCAAGAGAGACTCCATGCTCTGCACTGGGGCAATGGGAAGAGTGCCCTCAGGGTGAGCCCCCACTATCTGCTAAGAGCCCAGATTGGGAAAGAAGAAAGAATGGAGGGTTTCTTGTTCCTAGAAAGCAATTTCTTCAACATACAAAACCTGTTGTAAATGTGGTTGAAGGGGGCTGGTCTATCCCAAGCAGGTGGCTGAACTTGGCAGTGTCATCCTTGTGGTACTGGCTTTGGAGGCATGAGGGGGTATTAAAGTATCTTTTATTCACCTGACATGACTGTTGTCTCGGAGGATTATTGCCTCTGTCTGCTAACCTAGGCCTAGTCCTCGAAGCTTCGAGCCTCCATACCATCTCACTTAGGCCTAGAATGTTTTCAGCTTCTGAAACATACTGCTGAATAAACTCACCCTTTCTAGTTCTTACTGAACTCTTGCTGGCTTGTTCAACTCAGCTGTTCTGGCTCAAATTTCTCTCCTAGTTAACTGATTCAATTTGGCTTCTCTCTCAGCCTCTGACTGAGTTGCTCTGCTTGGCCTCGTGCTGACTTTGGCAATATATTCTAATCTTCTGGCCCCTTCTCATTCTCTGGCTCGCTCTGTCTTCACCTGTGTCTAGCTTGTTCTCTCTTCAACTTGTCTCTGTAAAACTCTTCTGGCAAAACTGCCTCTGAATTCCACGAACTGAGCTGCTATGAACTCAACTCCACTGCACTGCCTCTCACCTCACTGACTCAACTGATCTGCCTGAACAGCCCTGACTAGAACTCAGAGATTTGAATGTCTCTGACTCCTGAGTGCTGGGATTTAGGGCGTATACCACCACACCTGGACCTAAGCTTTTCTTTACCTGAAACTTGCTTTATACAAGGCTGGCCTTAAACTCTGAGAACTGCTTACCTCTGTCTCTTGGGATTAAAGGTGTTTAATCTTTATTCTGTATTCCGGCCAGATCACAAAGACTTAGAATTTCTTTGGATGTGATTTCTTGCCAGAGCAGCCATGTTCTGAATTAAAATTCCTTTACAATGGCGCGTGCGTGCGTGCGTGCGTGCGTGCGTGCATGCGTGTGTGTGTGTGTGTGTGTGTGATGGACTCCTCCTCCACGCTTTCAGAATGCTGCTGAAGTCGATGTAAGGCAGGGCTAGAGTCATTGTAAGGTGATGCCCTTGGAAGCCACAAACCACCGAGGCCATGAGAAGCTATTGCATGAAGCAATGAAAATGAATCCCAAGTTTCAGGAAAGATTCTCAAGATGTTAGAGATGCCAGAGATGTAAGAAATCTGCCAACAAGAACTTCATATAGAGAGTGGAATGAGTAAGGAAGTATGTTGCAGACAGCAAATCTGGAGGGATAAAACCATGTAAGTGCTTTGAAAATAAAGCCCTAGATATTAGATATTAGACTGGATTTCAGTCCAGTATTTTATCACTCTATTCCCATTCCTTCTTTTCAGATTGGTTGTATATATTCTATGCCACAGCATGTTGAAAGTATGTAATTTGCATTTTCTAACAGGGAGTAACAGATAAGAGAATGTCTTCGGTCTCAAAAGAGACTTGGGAATTCAAAAACAACATTGAGATTTAGAAGCCTAGAGGGGCTTTGAAATTGGAATAAATAAATTTTGTATAATGATATAGTCATGGCCTATGAAGACCAAGGAACAGTGCATGGTGCTTTGAATGAGAACTTTCCCCAGTAGGCTCAAGTATTTGAACTCTTTGCCCCTGGTTTATGGCAGTGTTTTGGGAGGTTACAGAACCTTCGGGAAATGGAGGCTTTCTGGAGGAATTCCATTGCTAGGGTGTGCTTTGAAGATTCATAGCCTTATCCCACTTTCAGTTCTCTCTCTGTCTCTCTTTGTCTCTCTTTTTCTCCCTGTCTCTATCTCAGTCTCTGTCTCCCGCTTTGCCTTTGAGCCTCTTGCTCTGGCTGACTGGGGCCACCATACCTCCTTTGCCTTTATTGGCTCTCCCTCTGGAACCATAGTCAAAATAAACTGTCTTTTCAAAGCTGGTTTTGGTCTTGGTATGTTATCACAGTAACAAAAGTAACTAATAAGTAACTAATAGTCACAGCTATGTTAAGTTGCCAGAGCTAACCTGAGAAGTTTCTGTGATCAACAGGTTTAACAAGTAATTGACTGTCTTGTAATTCTGGAAGATAAAAGTCCAAAGTCAAGGCTTGTTCCTGCAGAAAGCTGTGTGAGAGAGGTTTCTTCCAACTCTCTCTTTTTAGCTTCTTAGTGACTGTCTTGGCCTCATGTCTGTCCAGGAGATCTTTCCTGATGCTTACTTTGTGTCCAGCCTCTACCCCATTTGAGGACACTAGTGATACCTGGTTATAGACAACCATAATGACCTCATTTTAGCTAAAGTGACTCTGTAAAGATCCTCTATTCAAATACAGTGACATTCTGAGATCATAGGGGCCAGGACCTCATCAGCAGATTCCGAGAAAGATGTAGCAGGCAGAATTCAGGCCCAACATCATCTGTATAAAGGCTGAGAGCAACTCAGTTCTTCAACATGCTTGTTAGTTTTATCCCCGTTGTACTAATTTCAGTATTCTCATTTCCCAATTTTTTTTCCACCCTGGGATAGCATACCAAAGTGTAGTTAGAACTAAGAATTTTTTTTCAGACACTTCAAAGAATTCAATTTAGGGGAAAATAAAGCCAAAGCAAATTCCAGGCAGCAATGACTATTATTAATATTGCCCAGATATACTCGTTTTGGAGATAAATGTGAACTTTCCACTACTCCATGGTGGATAGATGATATTGAAATTTGTAGGTATAATTTTTTAAGAATTATTTCATAAGCTGTCTTTTATGTTATTAAACTGTGATTATAAACACATGTGTCTGTCCGATTCCGCCCCCCCCCCCCAGGTTCTTGAGTCTCTTTAGCCTTGGGAGGAAAGATCTCTCATGGAAGCAAAGCATTTTTTTCTCCCATTGTCCTTTGGGCACCGCTTTGACAGAACCATAGACTATATAGGCATGAAATTCATCTAAAATGATTTTGTCAGTGGACACACACTGAAACCATATGAAGGTTTCAGCTCTGCCAGTAGAGCACTCTGTAAAGGCATGCATGCGCACTGGTAGGAAGATAGCTTTCTTCTGTTGGATCAGATTGTCTCTTGAGGAAGAAGGCTTTAAACACAAGGAATCATACATCAAGGTCATCAAGGTCAACATGACTTGATCTGCCTCAAATGGACCCAAAGCGCTTTGATTTGTTGCAATAGAAAACAAGTGTCAGAATGTTGAACTCCACTCCGACTCCATTTTCTTCATCTTTTTCTTCTTCTTCTTCTCCTCCTCCTCCTCCTCCTCCTCCTCCTCCTCCTTCTCCTCCTCCTCCTCCTTCTTCTTCTTCCTCTTCTTCGGCCCAAAATACTTGCTGAAAGTGAGTGGATGCCAACAAGGAACCAGCATGCTCCTTCTCAGTCCACAGCCAAAGTCTTCTTAGACTTGCCTTCACCAGTCTAAGCTTGTTTCACAGCCGAGAACTCCCACCCCCACCCCAACACTCTCAGGGGAAGCTTCTGAAACTCACCTATAACACAGGACATGTTTCTGTGGGAACATGTAAGTGTCCAGAAGGAAACTGCACCAACCTTCAGCAGAGTTAACTGGCTGATTAGAATGCCAGTGATTGCGGAGGGGTTGGAGTGATGCAGGTCTTGAGCCTAATTACCTATTATCCTAGGGTATTATTTTTCTTAATAGTCATTTCTTATCTGCCTCCACACCTGACCTAACAGCTTTGTGGCCATTGGGAAAGTCATTTGGATTGTGCAGATAGAATGCCAGGCTCCAACCAACCCCACAGCTGTCACAAAGCCACCGAGGCTGTAACCCGGTTTCCTTTTTCCTTTAATCCACTTAGTTGATGTTTCTATAGACGTATTAGTAAAGTGTCTTTATTTATGACATTCTTTGTTCTGTTACCATAAAAACATCATCAAACTGTAACAAAATTAGAACATGGGCTTTGAAGAAACTTAACTTTGTGTTCCTGAGCCGTGGTCACTCACATTTGGCTTCAGAATAGTCTTATCTCTCATTTACAGGATTATCTTCGGAGCCAAACTGCTGCCAGGTTTTCATGTCCAGCTTGGCCTTCTTGCCAAAGATCACCCCGGCTGGACTTGTTGATGTTGACCTTTCGTCCTTCAAAGGGGGAGGAAGAAGTGTAATGGGACTCTTAACTGAGCATCCAGCCACTCCACCCCAGAAAGTCATATGTAATTCTGCCCTAATTGAAGGTGGGTAGCTGGGAGAGGGTGGAGGATATGGGTGGGGAAGAATAAAGGGAAGGGACTCCTTATACACTGCCATGGGAGAGTCATCATCTACACTGTGTACAGATCTTCTAATATGGCTGCGCATAACCCCTCACCCACTGCTCTGTAAGTAAGCCTTAGAAACTCATTGGTTCCCCAGGGTGAACGTTGTAACTGAACCTCAGTTTATCACTGGGACCATCAGAGGAGGGGTTGGATGTTGTCTACAAGAGAAGGAATTTTAGCAATATTCCCTTTGCGGTGAGTGTTGTGTTTTTGCATCAGTACTTGGTTCCTGATGGAGGTAATCATGGCTGTGACCCTGAACAACACTAGCAAATGCTTCTAGATGGAATTTTTGAGACTGTCTTGGTCTATGCCCTGAACTAGAGAGTTTGCAATTCCCCTAGGGCACCATACTTTCACTGTATGCCAAGAAAAAGAATGTCAGTGACTAAACAGGTTTAGAAAACACCATATGTTGTGCCCTTCCGTGATACCTTTTAACCTATTTGGATGTAGAAAGCTTTAAAATATTTAGCAATGAAGAAGAGGTTTCGGTGTAAGCAGATGTGTCCAAGAGTTTCTTGACCAGGAAAGCATTTGTTCCTACAAAACCTGCAAGAAACACATTTTGGGAAATCGTGTTTAAAATCTGCATAAGCTTAAGACCCAGATAAGCATTGAAATATACTGTATGTCAAGCTCATAGGTGGTAGAGCAGGAGCCTCACAGGGATGGAAACTCCTAATACTGTGATAGAGAATGTTGCCAGGGCTATGAGCGTGTGTAGTGGGTGGGTAGAGGGCACCCTGGCTGGACTCCCAGGCTTTACATCCCCTGGGGTCTTTGCTGATTGTGTGTGTGTGTTGGCGGGGGAGGTGCATGTTGGTGGGAGGATGACCGTATGAGTCAGCATGAGCTAGGCCCTGAGAAGCACGTGACTGTGGGCTGGCAGTCAGAAGGCAGAGCACACATGCCTTCACCTCTGTCACCCAGCTCTGGCTGTGCTTCATTGGTTAGTGTCCCACCCATCCTCAGCCCCAACCTTCCACCACACCCAGGTTGTCTTCAGTGTCTATAGCGCTGTCGAGAGTTCAGCACACACTGTCTGAAGGTGAAGAGGAGGGTGCCGTTGAGCTGATGACATAATGTCTACACTGCCTGGGTCACCCCAGAGAAGCAGAATTTGGTCCAGCGAGGTGTGCCAAGGAAGGCAGGATGACTACATGACCGAGCTGGCAGGTGGATGTTCCTGTTACAAAGACGCTTGGTTCTAAGCTACAAAGGCTACCTTGAACAAGCTTAAGACAAGAAGATTCACTTGCAGGAAGGTAATGAAGCTAAAGACAGAATTTAAAGAATTAAAGCATTCTCTTAACGTTTGAATACAGGATAGCATAAGGTGCCTTTTAGACTCAATTGCTGTGTGTCTCAACTATCATTTTTGAGAAAGGGGATTTTCTAATCTCAATCTGGGATCAAATGCCTACTGTTGTCTACCAAGCTCTAGTGGATCCGATAGGTAGCATTCTCATCTTTCCTATGAAAACCCTGGTTTATTTAGAAGACAGGCAACAAGTCAAGCATAGAGAAAAGGGACTTTGCTAGTTGTTTATACGTTCTCCGAGGTTGTCCATGTGGTCTAATTTGAGCTGGAATCCGGCTGGATTTAATTCATCTAAGATGCCTCTTTCTGTCTTCATGTCTCCTTTTCCTCTTGGGGATGTAGATACGATGTTTGGTGGAGGAGCAGCTATCTATGGTCAAGTTGTGGCAAGCATGGGATAGAAGCCATGCCCTAGTGCCAGGAAGAGAAGGCACAAAGGAAGTGCCATCATCCCAGGAGGTGCCAATATCCCTCATGGCCATCTTGCCACCATGACATTTGACTGGGAACTTCCTAGATGTTTCTTTGAGAAACAAGAGAAGGCAACCTCTCTGTTGAACTCACATCTTGATTATTGTTTGTTCTTACTTAAACACACACACACACACACACAAAACCAAAGCGTCCCTAAATGGAAGAGTGATGTAGTGAAGACACGGGTGCCAGGAGACAACAACCGTGACTCAGAGAGTGATTCAGTCTCTATCAGGAGAGAGGAGCGTGGGCTCATGAGAGAATGAAATGGCCCAAAGTGGGTGCTAAGTTTTCCAGGAGCCTTGAACCCTCCCTGCTGCAAAGCACAAATGAACAGGCTTATTCTGGGCAGTGAGGAACCTGGTTACATAACGTGAACCAGAGGGCCATGCTGATAAGTTAAAGGAGGCTGTGGACATCGAGGTCTAAGAAACTGATATTTTAAATGAGGTTTGGGTAGTAGAAGACAATTGAGAAAGTCCAGAGGACCAGGTTACCAGGATAGCAGGCTCAGCATAGAGACCCTAAGATCCGGGGTGGGCTTGGCCTGCCAGAGAGCAGCAGGTGGCTGGTGGGTGGATATATGCTGCAGGGGCTTTGGGACTCTCTCTGAATTAGCGTCTTCACTCCTTATCTCTCACAAAGCTCCGGGTTTCGGCCTGCACTCTGTGTGATACAGTGTGGACTAGGAATGTTCTACCATCTGCTATAACTGTCAGAGCTCAGAGGAGGGACATGGCTGGGGCCCATGTGGGTAGGTAGTCCCCTGCCAGACTAATCCCCTTCTGTCCATTCAGAGCATTGGAGATAGCTCTATTGCTGCCAGCCACAGTTCCCCCGTGCACAGCCAAGGGCTGGCTTCTCTTGGAATGGGGGTCAGTCTTGTGCCAGAGGGACTGGCAGAGCACTCAGCAGGCACACAGCTGTTTCCAGGCCCTGCTCCAGCTTCAAGATCCTGCTGTCACGTCAGAGGTGTCTCCTGCTTCTGGCTACCCATGGAGAGACCTTTGCAGGAAAAAAAAATCAGGGAGGCAGCGAACGCCCCAGGCTATGGCAGCCTGGGGTGGCTCACAGCCTGGCACAGCTGCTCCTGCCTAGCGTCATTTTCACGTGATACTTAGCAGTCACATGAGATCACAGGAGCACGGTCTCCCTCAAAGGTCAGCCTGTCCTGCACACCCCATTCCCCTGTCATTACCCAGAGCGAAGTGCTAGCATACCATCATCCCTGTTCCTAACAGGGTGCCTGCTAAGCTGGATCCCTACCAGCTAGGATAGAAAATCACTTCTCTTTTCTCTGACACTAACCTGCCGGCAGTTGGAACCATGGTGTCTCTAGGCAGGCAGTTACCTTTCCTATGGGGCTGTGATCATTAACCTTAGGAGGATAGAGTTGCCAACAAATGCGCAATCTACCTCTTCAGATACCCTGGATTCACATCTCCTAGATCTGGGACATACACACACATACAAATACAAAATGCCAAAATCGAGGAGAACTTAAGATTCCAGATGAACTATAAAATAGACAGTCCAAGATTGGACTGAGATGGATGTTCATATCAAAGAGGAAGGTTCTTCTGGGACTATGCTTTCACAGATAAGTGGGCACTGTGGTGTCAGGGCCTCTTTGTCTTTCGGGACAGACTGAGCCAGAGGTTTCTGTGTCTGCTGCGTGGCGTTTACTGCGCCTCTGTGTTTTCACCTCCACCTTCCCCTCTGCTTAGTGTTATTTTTCTTTTCACAGACAGGGAAAATGAGACTAGAATAATTAAACACATTTAGCTGGCAGTAGCAATGCAGGCGGCAGTTGAAGACTTCAGATTCTTTGTCATCTATATTCCCATCCTCTGGGAGGAGGGGTTGATGGCAGAAGTTAACCGTGATTTTTAGGTAGGGTGAAATACAAATGAGTGCTGTTAGGTCTCCCTACTCGTGAGGTAGGTATTCTGGGTAAATAGGAGTCCAAACGCAGACCATTGGCTTTTGGCGGTGTTCCTTCCCTAGTGGGAATACATCCCATTAGGAAGTATCCCAGCAGAAGCAGCATTCACAAGGACCCAAAATACTCCACCCTTTCTTCTCAGTAGCTCTTCCTGTTCAAACATTTGTATGTGGCTATGAGCAAGTACGTGTGCTAGAGAGCATGTGTGTGTGTTCTCATGTATGTGTTTGCATATGTATGAGGAGGCCAGTGGTTGATGTCAGGTGTCTTCCTCCATCACTGTCCATGCTAAGGCAGGAGTTCTTGCTAAACGCATCTATCCAGCCAGCTTGCCTGAGGGACCCTCTGTCTCTGCCTTAGTACTAGGATTACAGAAGGGCCGTCATGCCCCTCAGCTTTTATGTGCTTACTGGGGAGCTGAACTCCAGTCTTCATGATCGCATGGCAAGCACGTTATCCAAGGGGTCTTCTTCCAGCCCTTGCCTTCTCTTATCTTAACCATCACTGTGAGACTAAGCATGGAACCTGAAAGGCTAGACTGTAAGAACCACATGGCTGGATGTAGGTCCCGCTTCTGACGCTGAGGTTGCAGTACGTGACCGAATCTGCCTGTGTCTCAGTAGCTCCTGTGTATCACAAAGCAGCAATAGAACCTTCCTGAGAAGGTGGTAAAGATTGAGACACTAACTGAGACGTGCGCATGCTCAATAAAGTTAATCTGCTGCCCATGGCTGTTGATCTAGCTGCAGGAGTGTGGACTCAGATCTGAGCGCTCCCTAACACTCCAGAAGGACTATGTTCATAGGCCATGGCAAGGGCAGCCTTTCTAGGGCAGGAAATATTCCAAAGATACAATTGAGGTCCATTTCTCTTGATCTGCTCTGGACCCTGAACTCTCGGGGTTATCTTCATTTTCTGCCAATGTCACCCCTCTAGCAGCAGGAAGCTCAGCTTGCCTACTTGAAAAGCAAACACTGACCTGAAGGTTGCACTAAGTATTTGATCTGAAAAGAGAAGCGGAAGTAAGAGCCTCTTAAGTAACTCGGAGGGCATGGAGGAGCCAATGATAAAACCACTGCCCTGAGCTTTCCCAAAACACCATAAATCTCCCTGTACTGGTTTCCGCCCCTGGCCAAGGTGTCGGTTGTTTGTTGTTCTGGTCTTAAGATAGACTAAGGAAAAAAAAAAAAGCTAATTTGTAATTAAAGGCTACAGCATGCTACTCTTTGAAGTTACTCCTATTATATGAAACAATGAACACTGCTTTCCAGTTTCTCAGCAGCATTCTGACTTAAATAAATTGCTTCCTGGGAGTTTATCTGGTTCCCCACACAAGCCTGTTTCTTCCTCTCTCATTCTCTCTATCCCTATCTCTCATATACATATTTTTTTCATATTTAGATAATCTCTCCACTGACCTTTCAACAGCTTAACATTCTGTCGTAAGATTCGAGCAAAGCAGAAACACAGAGCCAAGTGAGAAACTGATAAATACTAGCTGATTCTTCACAGAGAAATTGTGCTTTGGGCTCTTTCTGGCCAGACCAGAAGTGGCCTTGATGGACTCTCAGGTGAAAAGAAGCTGCTAAGATTAGGACCCAAATAATGCAAGTCCTTCAGTCCCCAAGCTGATTGTGAACTGGGAGGAGGAAGACATGGGAGATCCTACACCAGCATCACCCGATGGACCTCAGGCCATTCACTACCTGTTACTTAAGGAAATGTTTGAAGCCAACGTAAGCAACTAAACCGAACACAGTAACAAAGCTCTGTCTGCTGTCATCCAACTCAGCAGGGCAGAGTAACAGGCCCGCACCAGACGCAGTTGAAGTCTCCCGAACTGAGGCTCTCTTCTCCCAGGCCAAAGGCAACACTGTATTCGGCCTGCACACTTACATGTTTTCCCATGTACATGTGTAATTCATGCTTACATACTTTTCTGTTTACACGTGTAATCCGTCAAGAGGAAATATTGCTTTGCATAAGTAAGACTTCACGAGCGTACACAGTACACGCTATTCTGCAACTTATTTTAAAATGTCACAAAATTTTTAGCAGTTTAGGTTTTGGTTCATGTGCAACACGAAGCAGTGATTCATTGAGCCGATTTGTGGAACACCATTTCCCAAACAGATCCTGGCATAGTGGTCCATTCTTCAGGTGATGAACACTGGGGTCACGTCTCATTTTCCTCTGTTACAAACAAAGCTTCAGAATACGCTTGTACAAAAGCCTCTTTGAGGTGCCAGCATTATCTCTGTAAAGGTATGCTTTACATGGAAAACCAGCACACTCACATGCTCCATTTATGTGTGAATGTGTATGCAAGTATAGAGACAATACAAATTTCCCCAAGCAAAATCTTATCTTTATTCAATTATAATTCCATTTAAAATAATGCAGTCTACTCCCTGCACCCCCACTCCAAACCTTCTAAGCACAACTTATTAAAGCAATCCACTACCTGCTGAATCACTTCTACCAGAGGTCTGGGATACATGTAGAGACAGGAATTTGCTTTGTCTTAGGGTGTGCCCATGGTGGACAAGCTGATGGTCCTGTCCTTGTGAGTTCATCTATTAAACAGCTAAGTGGATATTGTGTATTTAGGAGCATTCTATGCACTGCTGGAACGTGGCTTTCCAGCTGTGTGTCACACAGCGGAAACAGAAGTCCTGTTTTAAGCTTTCTGAGTCACAGTTTCATATTGGTACCAAGAAGCACACACACACACACACACATGCACACAGGGCAGGGAAAGTCAGAGAGACAGAGACAGAGACTAGATTTAAGTATTTTTTGGATACTTTTCTCTGGAGCCCCAGGGTCCTGCTGACAGTGTGTGCATATCCAGGAAGGACAGAGGGAGAGGGAGTGAGTAGGTGATGTTCTGGGCCCTTCCCCTCTGTCCTTACACAAGGAACCCTATTTTAATATGTGGCCATTATATTTCCTTTGAATTTAAATGGTAAAAATGGACACATCCTGTAAACAATGTTTAAACTATGGACTTAGATATCCTCAAAGGTTTTTCAAGATTTAACTTGATTGAAAATACCTTGTGAGTCTCTGGAACATTTAGAACTGTTTTCAGAAGTAAAGAACAGGCTTAGGCAGGGCACAGGGTTCCCTGAATAGGGTCTGGACAAATCACGTTGGCAGGCAGCCCCTACTTCCTGCTACTGCACATGCTGACTTGTGTAGACGTGTTTGGAAACATAGGGGCAGTAAGTTCAACACTCTTGGGCTACAGCTGACATCTTTTCTACGACCATTTTGGCTTCACCGGCAAGCAACTACTTAAAAAAACTTAATCCACTTGCACTGTGCTTGTTTGTTCTGTGAATAAGGAGCTAATGTAAATTTTCCTGAAACCCGTTTCCTCCCAGCAAACATTTCCACGTCCTCATGATAAAGCTCATTTGCTCAGCAGGGTGCCCAGACAGTTAAACTATTGTATTCAACTATTATAGTCACAGAGATGAAAATTTTATTATTATTTTAATGAAAATATTCAGCTGATCATAGGTTTATTTTGCATTCTCAAATATATTAAGAACATTAAAAAAATCTTAGGTAGGAACTTGGTAGTGAAGTGTGTTACAGGTGGGCATGTGTTAATTAATTTGTACAGACTTCATAATTCTCTCTCCCTGGCTTCCTTCACCTCCCTGGGGCCTGGATTACTGCCTTCTCTCCATGTCTGGTGCTTCCCTCTGATTCGCCCTGCTTGTATTTCATCTTCTCCAATCACTGTTTTCATCATATCACCCCCATGCTCCAGAAGCCTCAAGGAATCTTTCTTTCCCACCACATCAAACCTAATACGCAGCTGCCTCTTTTCACGGTGGCTCCTAATCTGTTTATTCCTTACATCTCCAGCTTTATGTCTTCTGCCAGATGTGAGTCTGGTTCCTGTGGTTTAGAGATAATGGAATTTTTGAACACCCTCCCCCTTCCCCCACTGAAATCTGCATCGTTTTTCTTAGGCATAATTCAGCCTTGCTGCCTTCAACCGAAGCATACCCAGGAACTGCGCACGCCATGTCAGGCCATGGGAGAAAGCCTGTGTGGTGGTTGCCTGGGGGTGGATGAAGGAAAACCTTTTATACACCACCATTTCTCAATGTTCAGGGAGAAGATGGGGTGCCAAGAAGGTGGCTTTCAGGGGCAGTTTGTAGAGCTCTGCCACTTTGCTACATTTGGCAGAATTCAGGCCACATATGGACAAGGGGGTTGGGGACAGTAAACTTAAAACCAGCAGAGGCTAACTAGAAAATCTACAGAGAGACACAGACACACCAGACAAGGCTGAGGAGGTCACAAAGCTCCAGGGAACATGCGTGAGGGGTTGGTAAATGAGTGTCAGGAGAAAGGCCATAGATTGGGGGAAGCATGTCATAGCTGTCTCTTTTGGTTTTTGTTTTTTTGAGATAGGGCCTCTCTGTGTAGTCCTGACGTTAGTGTTTCTAAATTCTATGATTAACACCATGACCAAAAGCAACTTGGGGAGAAAAGGGTTTATTTTTACCTGGCAGATTACGGTCCATTGTAAAGGAGAGTCAGGACAGGAACTCAAGGGATGAACCTGGAAGCAGAAACTGAAGCAGAGGCCATGAGGGAATACTGCTTACTGGCTTCTTCTTCCCAGCTTTCAAAACCTGCCTCCTATACAGCCCGGGACCACCTGCCCAGGGATGGGCCCACCCGCAGTGATCTGGGCCCTCCCACATCAATCACCAACTAAGAAAAGGCACTGCAGACTTGCCTACAGGCCAATCTTACCGAAGCATCTTCTTAATTAAGATTCTCTCTTCCCAGCTATGTGTATATGTCGGTGTCAAGTTGACAAAACCCAAACAGCACAGTATTTTAAATATAATTTATTTTCAAATTGTGTTCGGCTCGTCTACTTCATAATGCTATGATTTGGGGGAAAGTTTCTTTACCCATATAAGAAAGACATTAAGGATGTAAAGAATACGAGTTGTTCCACAGCTAAATGATGTAATGTATTTGTTCCTATTTGCTTTGAGTAATCTGTTCTTTCTCTATATTGTCAATTATAATGTCTCCATTTTTGCTCCTAATTTTATTTGAACTGTTCCTCTTTCTTTCCCCCTCTTAATTTAGCTAAGGGTTCATTAGTTTTTGTCTATGTTTTTCAAAACCAACTCTTAATGTTGTTGGTCCTTTAAATCTCAATTTCACTGATTTCTGCTCTGTTCTTTATTATTTTCTTCTTTGGGCTATGGTGTGTTCTTATTATTTTCAGTTCCGTATGGAACAATGATAAATTCTTTGAGATCTTTTTGATTTTTAAGTCAATGATGAATTTAGATATTATTATAAATTCCTTTCTCAGTACTGATTTTGCTTTTTGTATGTTCTATTTCCATTTTAATGTGTTCCAAGAAGATTTTTTTTTCTATTTTCTCTTTGACCTATTTAGCAATCTGGTATTTAATCTCCATGTATTGTTTATGGTTTCTGAAGTCTTTTTTTGAAAAATCAGTTTCTGATTTTAATACATTTTGACTGGAAAAGAAACTTGATGGATTTCAGATTTAATAGTTGGTTGAGGTCAGACCGCTGAAGAGAAGCCTCTACTTCCATTGCACTATTCACAATAATTAAGAAGTGGAAACAACAGTTATCCATCACCAGATGGGCGGGGAAAGAATGTGCATGTAGCACTCTTTAGCCGTAAACAGCAAGCACAATGACACGGGGAGGGAGGTCATTATGTTCCATGAAATTAATCAGGCACAGAGAGGCAAATCTGCATGAGCTTCCTCAACGTGAGATCAAAAATTATTCATCTCATAGAACCGTGGAATAGAGCAGTGGCCACTGAAGCATGGGAGGGGGAAGGGACAGGGAGGAGTGAGGGAAGGCCACTCGGTGAGTAGTAACTTGACAGCTAAGAGAAAGAAGACCTCCTGTCTCATGGCAAAGTAGGCTGGCAATAAAGATACCGTGTTGTGTATTTCAACATTATAGAAGAACAGACTTTGAATAGCTATGCCACATAGAATATCAAGTGTTTGGGGGGGCTAAAAACATGTACTCTGAGTTGAACATCACAAAATGAATGCATGTATTCAATGGCAACATGGTACCTAATAAAACATGCATATTTTTTATGCCCAAACCATGATTGTCACATCCCTGTCACCTAGGGATGCTGAAGCCACTGCAATGTTTTCATGCACCGAATGAGTCATGCGTTTGTAGGGATACACACAAGCCTGCTATGCTCACAGTCATACAAAAGTGCAATGCACACAATTGGGTATAGTAACACACTTGGTAATAAATGAATAGATCATTGGTTTTCGCATTTTCTCTATTTTATATTTATGTCATTACTTTAAAATGTACTCATTCTACTTATAATACAGTTTACTGCACACAGGATACTGTGTTATCCGTGCAGGGGCCTCATACATCAGGCATTTGCTACATCTATTGACTATAAATTTCTCTGGTGCTTGGTTTAACTTAGTGTTTTAGCCATAATTTCCCTACGAACAGCAACTGTGCCAGGTACACATATACCATTAGCTGACATAGGTAGTGGACTATGTAGACCACCCAGCTCTTTCGCTGTAATGTTTCCACAGCGAACCCCCTACCCACGTACCTCACAGCATTGCTGTGCAGCGTAGACCAAGGCGTCTGTGGGACAAGAGAGCATCTAGGGACAAAAAATGACAAGAACAAATAAGCATTTAGGGATAAGAATGAACCTAGATGAACCCAAATGAGGTTCATTGCAGGAGAAAGCAGGAGCTGAGGCACAGCAAAGGTCTCACAGCGATGACTCCTAATGACTCATGGGAGCTTTGCAGTAATAAAGTCCTGAAACGTGCTCAGTATGATGAACGCGGAGAGCATTGCACTAAGTAAAACAAGGCGGGCACAAAAAAATGACTGTGTATCGCATCATTCAATTTACGTGAAAGGCCCGGAAGAGGGACATCTGGAGTCTGGTGGTGTCAGGATGTTAAGTTTCAAACACAAACCCGACCAAATAGCCGAGGTGTCTATTTAAGAGATCAAAGTGAGCCTGGCTGCCCCGTTCTCCTGGGATCCCTTAGCCCTACCTGTTATAGAGTCTACCTCGTTTGAATACCCTCACCCTGGCCCTGAAGTCTTCAGCTCAGCTGTTCTTCATATAATCCACCCATTTTGGTTACCCTGCTCTCTATGGGCCTCCTGGCTGATGCATGTGGTTCCCTGCTCTCTGGTCTCTTTTCCCCTCACACAGCTCAGGGCCATATCGGCTCTGGACTCCCCCAGACAATCATGCCTCTAACTGTGGCACCTTTTATCTACAACAAACTTTCTCCTCCACCACACCTAGGAGTAGTCTTGTCCATTCCTTTTTATTTTTATTCTTTTTCATTCATCAGGTACTGAAACATTTGAAAAACTTTTTATATCCTTTTGATCCTTTTTTAATACTTCTTTTTGTTTCATTTTTCCATTCAAGTATTACCGAGCCCTTGGCATTGGGAAACGGAATGTGAAGTGAGTACTCCTGAGCTGAGGCTTCTGCTTAGAGGTGATGGAGGTATTTTAGGGCGAGGTGGCGATGATTGCACATCTGTGAATATAGCAGGCATACTGAGTTGTATATTTTGAAAGGATGAAGTTTATGAGCCGTGAATTAGATTTTATTAAGGTTGTTATTTTAAAAACAATTACTTGCAAACATCTTCTTGAATATGGGACAATTAGTTGGTCTTTCCTGATTTAGCTCACCATGGCACCTTTGAAAATGACAGTTCTTTTGTATATTATTCCTGTTGGATTCTTTCTTTCTTTTTTGATGTTTCTTCACAGTTTGTTGTCACAGATTAGCTAGGAAGATCTCAGAGGGGATCCTGTATCCAGCTCCTTGCATTTTGTGCATGACTTTGTTCTCATATCACTGGGTTAGCTTGACTGGGGTATTATAGTATCTATCAAGTATCGTTCCTTAATGTCATTTCCTCTTTTCCTTTGAAGTCATTTTACTTTGTGGAAAGGCATTTTGAGACTATCTATAGTTCTTCATGAAATATTTATTTGTTTGTATCAGAATGAATGCACGCTCTCACAGTTCAGGTGCTGCAGTAGGGTGTGTTTCTAGCATCACCTCTTTGGGTCTTTAAATTACCTCAGGCTTGGCCACTGAGAGCCCCATCTAACAGGTTTCGGTAGTGTTATCTTGAGTCCCTTTCACTCTTGACTGTGTCCTTACTCTCTGAGACAAGAAGGTGCTCGCCTTTCATCTTGTACTCTGTCTGCCCCGGTCCTAGAAATAGCTACGACTGTTTGCAAGAAGTCCCTGCTTCGTTTTGTGATATTATGTGTTTAGGTACCAGAATCTAACCAGGAAGGCCTGGACACTGCTGGGTGTCACTGCCTCTGGGCCCTCCTAGTCAACTGAGCAAGACTAGATCCCGGCTCTTTTGCATACCGCACACTTAGGTCTCCCTTTTATCCATTCTGTGTGTCTACTCCTCCACCCACCCCCACCCACTTCGCCCTAGACAGAGAACAGTTCATCTTAGCGCATTTACTTCAACCCCACACATATGTCCTCGTTCCTCCTTTTCTGCCCATGTGGCTCCCTTTTCTGAGGCTCAGAAACTTTATTCCCACTGTCCCTGAGATAGCTATGTGTCCAGCCTCACACCACTCCTCCGTCCTTAGACCTGGGTGATGGCTTTTGAATTAAATTGGGAATGCAAAGAGGACGGCATCAGGAGGAGGAGAAAGCTGTTCCTCTCCTGTGACTTCTTCATTAGCAAACTGACAAGTATCCTGACCTTGAATTTGCAATGTTCTGACCTTTGTTTATTTCTCTTTTATTTAATATTTAAATTTTACTTGCTCATTTATTGTGGTGCATGTACGTTTGTTTTTGTGTGCGCGGTATGCGTGTGTGTGCTGCGCAGTGGTGGGACACATGTCAAAGGGCGTGTATAGAAGCCAGAAGACAATTTTGTGTAGTCAGTTCTCTCTGTCTCTGTCCATCTCTCTGTCTTTCTCCATCTCTGTCCCTGTCTTTCTCTCTCTTGGGTCATTAGGCCAGTAAGCCATCTTGCTGGTCTTCAAGCTATTTCTAAGTTCATTTATTTTTCTGACATAAAAAGGCTTTGAAATGCTAGAAATGGCTCATTCGTTTAATGGCATTCTTCTTTGGTTCCATGGGAAATACAAGGAACGCAGGGCTTTCTCCTGACTCCTTCATAGTTTCCCAGTGCTTTTGCCATGGGAATTCTTTAGAAATAGAGGCTGTATTTTCCGTAGTGGACATTAGCGATGAAGCCCACAGAGCCTCTGCTTGCAGCGGTGTCTCTGGCTAAAGCCACACGAATGTTTATGACAGCATGATGAGCTTGCTCATGGAGACAGACAATAGATTTCCTGGAGTTTCAAGACAAGTTTTCAAAAATTCAACCAGATCCTATTTGTTCACCAGTATTTGACAGAGGCGACTGTAAAAAAAAAAAAATATATATATATATATATATATATATATATATATATATATATGTGAGGAAGCCAGCGCCAGCCCCACTGTCTCTGATCCACTCCATGTCTAGACTGTAGAATTCCTGGGAGCCCAGAAGAAAGTGACCTGGCAGCATAGCATAGAGCTGCTCTGGGAAACATTTGTAATTTTACAGAGAGGTGGAGTTTGGGTAAGTTCCATGTAGACACCGTCACAACGCAAGTTGTGACAATTATCAGTGGCCTGTAACCCAGCATGCAATGCTTAAATAATGTCCCCAGTTCTGTCCTTGACCACAGAGGTTGCCCTCCCACCTTGTTGGTAGCACGCTGACTTAGCTTTGGGTCTACTGTGAGCGAGTTGTTTCTGCTTCTGTTTCTGTGGGTGTCTGGTTAACCCCGAAGGGGTGAGTTCTCTGCAGCTCTCAAATCTGCCTCCAGCAACTGATGAAGGGAGAGTTTACATTTCATGGTTCACAGTTTCTTCTCCATCTCACACCAACCATTCTAGTTTTGCTTAAAAGAGATTTATTATCTAGGTAGAGCCCTCCAGAAAGATCAGCATATGACTGTGTGTGTTTTCATGTGCACATGTATCCACACATACTTCTATAGCATAGGAGCGCTTCTGTGCATATTTTTATTAATGTGACTACTCCTGAAGGGAAAATGCTACTTCTAAAGCTGTAAAAATAAGAAAGATAAAGGGGTGGGGTGGGGGAGAACGAAAGAGTGAAAATCATTGGTTTTGAGGTCTATTGTGTTGTTGCATCAGCAACTGGCTGTCAGACAACTGTCATCCTAATATCTCGCATGCTTCAGGGAGGCCATTGGCTCTGGTGACCTGGAAAGACTGTAAGACACTTGTTTTTTGTATTTTGTGTTTTGTTTTTTGTTTCTTGTTTTCCAGACAGGAGTCTTCTTGAGTTCACTTTGCAGAATAGGCTGGCCTAGTCTACTCACAAAGATCTCCCTGCCTCTGCCTCCTGAGTGCTGGAATTAAAGGCATGCACCACCACTGTCCAGCCACTTCAAAAAAAAAAAGATATACATGAAAACAAAGAAAAATTAATGGCAACTTCATTTCAAAAGCATGCTCATTTAGAAAACTGATAAGCCATATCAATTGAAGGTGTACATCTGATCCTGTGAATACAGCTTTCTTTCTTTTTTTCTTTCTTTCTTTCTTTCTTTCTTTCTTTCTTTCTTTCTTTCTTTCTTTCTTTCTTTCTTTCTTCCTCCCTCCCTTCCTTCCTTTTTTCTTTCCTTCCTTCTCTCCTTTCTTTCACTGAGCCCATACTTACTGGGCAGCTTCCCTATATCACATTGCTGTGGGTGTTGAGGATGTGCTACTGCTCTGAAGGCAAGCACTGTTCCTGCTGGCAAATGCATAACATCTTGGTTTCCAGAAACAAAACCTCCAACCAGTAGTATTTGCCAGTTTCTAGTATCCTCACCTTGAATTTGCAATGTTCTGACCTTTATTTCTCTTTTATTTAATATTTAAATTTTACTTGTTCATTTATTGTGGTGCATAATAAGTATAATAAGTATAAGCATCCCACCATAGCCATGCAAAAGCCATCTGTGTCCTGCCCACCAGAAAATGTGGACATGATCAGCAATTGCAAGCCAGTGTGGGCTGGCTCCTACCTACAGCCTACCGTTGATGGCCAAGAGCTTAAGGCCAAATTGAGGAAAGAGTACATTTAAAAGGTTAAAGTATCCACTTCTGCCTGTGCTAAGGACATTGAAAGGGAACTCTGGAAAGTCACAACTTAATAAAGTAGTATGAAGTAGGTGTCAAAAGACTGTGTTTCCTAGACAACCTATATTTAAGTTTAGATCATCTGAAAGGTCTTGGGGACTGAAAACCGAGGGAAGAGGAACATATATGAGTCTAAAGCTAAGTTAAAAGACATGACAAGGATGTAGATTTTCATACTAAAAGCAGGGTTTATCCATTTGTGAATGTAAGCCTTGGAAGAAAATGATAAAATTGAAAAAAAAAATCACTCAGGGTTGAGCACCAAAAGAGTGGCTTTGAACAACAGTAGCATTTATCTTGCCCATAAATTTGCAGCTTGGTGGAGGCATGGTGAGGCATTTTGCCTCTGCTCTTCTTGACCTCAGGTGGTGCAGTGAATGCTGGAGGGGTTATGTGTACAGGGACCCACACACATGTCTGGCACTGGCCGTTGGATGTTGACCGTGGGCAGTGACAGCAACACTGGCTGGTGACTTTCCCCATGACTAGCTGCCATCTTCATAGTACGGCAACAGGGTTGCAAAGATGACTGTCCCAAGAACCAGGCGGATGGTTTGTTTACTATTAGGACCTATCTGAAGTCACTTGGCATCATCCCCTCCCCATTCCTATAGTCAAGGCAATCATCTTAAAAGTCAAGGAGAAGAGAGTCACTATCTCCTTTGATGGTGAGTAACCATTCTGCAAGAGCATGTGAAATCCAAAACACTAATGGCCATTTTCTTTTGAAAACATAGTCTGCTATAGTAAGTCTATCTCCACAGATGTCAAATTTGCAGTGAAAATATGGAAAATTAGCCAGATGCTCGTAGTTCTGTAGCTGCATGTGAGAATTATAGTTTCATCTTTAAAGACAGGATTCATGTATTATAAGAACTATAAAGTCTTAAGTGGGAAAAGCAAAGATTTTTAATTCAAGTTTACTTTTAATTGCAAAGACATAAATATTGCACATTTATGAGATACTGTGTAGTATTTTGATAAATGTATATATTGTGCATGTGATATTTGTATCAGGTTAAATGTATCTAGCCCCTCAAATGTTTATCATATCCTTGTGCTAAAAACATTAAACTCCTCTGGCTTTCTCAAATGCATAGTACATCATGATCATTCATTGTTCCCATATGGCAAAAGTTTCTTCATTCATATTTCACTATATCTTAGTATCATCGATCAACCTACCCCTCCTAAAACCAAGAGATTTTTTTATGTTGTCTCACTGTCTTTCCAATGCCTGGCAAAGCTGTGCCTTTAAAATTAGTTTTCCTGTGTGCCATGAAATTTATATTAACTTAAAAGGTAAATTGATCTATTCCAAAGATCGGAGAAGTCTACCTTTGCCTGAGCTACATCCGCTATTTGTTTTTTTTTTTTCCTAAGCTTAATCCTCCAACACAAAAATGGGGCACAGAGGAAGAATCATGAGAATGAGTGTTTTGCAGAGCAGTTTTAAGGGACGGTCTTCAGTGCATATCTGTGTCTTTCTGTCTGCCAGCCTTGTTTCACACAAGGCGGTGCTTTACTTAATGTGTTGTTTGAGAGTCAAGTACATTTCTCGTGTTATTTATTTATTAGATCTCGATCGGCTTTTTGGTTCATATCCCTGCTGCCCTTGATTCCAACTGGGGCAGACAGACAGACCATTATTAGCAGGAGACTAATCAGTGTGCATTTATTGATGACTGCAGAGTCGTGCTCAGAGGACTGACAGGAAACATCCCCCTAGCAGAGCCCACTGGCTCCAAATCCCTTTTCATTTGGTGGTTTGAATTGCTAGTCTGAAACAAGATATCATTTATTTCTGCAGGGCTCCTAATTTTGTAAGACACTGTTATTATACATTTTTATTTCTTTGAGAACACCCAAATTCTTGCCTCATTTCAAAAGTTAAGTTCATTGCATAAGAGAAGCCTAAAAACTAAGTTATTTTTGTCATAATCACCCATGTAAAACAAGCTTAGTATGTAAAACACGTAAACAAACAAGAGGGCTGGGGTGGAACTCTGTGATGAGCACTTGTCCCGCACGCTCCAGGCTCTGGGTTCAATCCCCAGTATTGCAACAACAAACCTTACAAAGCACAAACAAAATTTGTAACGTCTAGGCTTGTAGGCTCTTTTCTATTTTATTCATGATCATGTAAGCCAGCTAAATTGTATTTGGTGCACAGACACTCGTGTGTGCTGATACGCTTCGTCTCTGAGCACATGTAGGAGTGAGGAGAACGCTGGGTGTCCTGCCCTCCCATTCACCATCTTTTTGCATTGAGACAAGTTCCTCTCAGTGAGTCTGGCGCCAGGCGCGTGGCCAAGGCCTGCCCCAATGTTTGTCTGTTCTCCAACAGCACTGGGGATCTGGGTTATGTCAACTTTTTACGTGGATGCTTGGAATTTGCATTCAGGTCCTCATGCTATGCATCAAGCCCTCCTACTCCTACCCTTAGGTTAAATTTTTTAATCTACTTTTTAGTTTTTTAATTATGTAATTATATCATCTCCCTCTTCCCGTTCCTCCTTCTAAATCTTCCATGTACATCTCTTGTTCTCTTTCAAATTCATGGCCTTTTTTTCTTTAATTGTTTATATATATATATATGTTTATACATATATGTTTATACACACATGTATATACACACATGTGTATCGCGTATATATACATATGTGTACACATATATATGAATAAATATATATTTCTAAATAAAAAACACAATCTCATTATTATGTATAATGTTACTTGTATGTCTATAAGTTCAATGAAGTTTTCCTCTCAAATATTTTCTTGTTTACACAGAAAAATACTGTTGAGTCAGCATTTCATATTTCAGACATGTAGTAAGCTTTCAGTATTTAGCCGTCCCTCTTCTCATATAACTACGGTGGTAAAAACACAAAACTAGTGTACGGGCAGGGTCTTCTCCGAAACCAACAGCATGGATAGAATCCAAGTATATCGGGGTGCACTTGTGCTTGGAGGAGTCATTTCCCACTTTCTGCAGCACAGACACTTCATTATAAAATTCATCAGTTAAGAGGCTCATCTTGGCTGTTTGTCAGCTTGCCTAGGGGATTTTATGACTTACGAATTATGAACTCTTGGATCCCACATTCTGAAAATGTTGGCTCACAGGGCAAGTATGAAGACGAGCAGTGTGCAATGTCCAAAGGTCCCCCACCCCCGCCCCATGCTTCTGGTGTCAGCTGAGAGCTGCTCATCTGGACTGCTGTGAGATGAGACAGCAGGAGTTTGGAGTGTTGTTGCATTTATGCATCCATGTTACAGGCTAACAGTGAGACAGGTTTACAGGAAACTGTTTTATATTCATTTGCTCTACAAGGAAGCCACAGCCTGATAACAAACAAGGGAAGGCAATCTAATTTAGATTGTCATCATTTCTCTTTGAGTTTGGTCTATAGATTCTAATACGTTTTATGTATAAATATGTGTAATAATGATTTTAATGATAAACTGGCAAGACAAATTTTTCAGATTCCTTAGGCCCCTCACGCTAAACACAGAATACATGAGCAACTACCAGCAATGAATGTACTTAGCAGTAGTATATATGCCATTCGTCATAAAAGCGGATATTGTTTTGTGGGACTTCAAAACACAGGATTTCTACAGAGAGAGCAGATTAAAGGTAGTTTCACGTGGAGGAACTAAAGCACAAAGCAAGGGACAAACACTTGGAGTTGCATGACACAGTCATGGAGCTGTGCAAGTAGTTCAGGGTGGCCTGTGTGGCCTTTATGTGGGAGACATGTGAATTTTGGCTTCCGTTGATGGGGAAAGAGAATTCTCTTGGTTCTCTGTACAGTCACCCAGTGTGGCCTTCTGGGGAAAGTGGACCAAGAAGGATTCTAAGCCTCCCTCTGGCTTTGGAGTTGCTTAGGACTGTGGACATTAAGAGGGGCAGTAGGGAGGCCCCTAGTCCACAGAACACAGACTTTCATGTCTTCCCTAAGTGTGCCCTTCCACATTGCCCCTTCCTTTGTTGTAATGCTCACTGACTTTGTACTACTCTCTAACTGTGGCCTCTTAGATGTACTCATGCCACGCTGGTCTGCGCACACATGGGTTATGCCTCTGACTGTCCCTTTAGTCCTGTTGACAGGCATTGTGGCAGAAGTGTGCTAGGAATCAGCTCTGCGATAGAAAATGTGAAACCCAGCCTGGTGCTCACTGCATGGCTTGAGTCAACTCTCGGTTTGGTGGGTAGCTGATGAGCTGGTCTTCAGATCTTCTGCACATACAGGTCTCCATCTGGAAACAGGCATCTCCTCCAAAAGAAAACGACCCAAAATAGAATGTAGGTGTAACACAAAGCCATGCATAGACACACACACACAAGTTGGTCTAATAACATTTCAGTTCACTAGATCCAGATATATTAAATGCATAAAAATGTTTAAAATGCATTTATGTCTCCAAAACTCCAAGTTATGTGAAGCTTCCTTTTGTTATTGCCATTACATTTCAGTTATCTCTAGACATGTCAGTAAGCCAAAATATATAAGCTCTGCATGAATGCCATATGAATATTTGATTTTTCTTTGAAGGTTTTATTTGCAATTAGCGTGGCTTTTTTTCCCTTCTGATCCTAAGGCTTTCCTCGGGCCATTCTTTAGCATTCTGAAATCAGGCTGTTAACCGTACAATCTGTGTAAATCTCAGCCTGCTCCCCACCCGCGCTTCCTGCTCCCACTTTCACTATTAGTACCAAAGGGCTGTTGAATCAATGCTTGTCCTTGGCCATTTTCAAGTTGAGGAGATGTGGGAAATGCAGAAGCAGAGGGTGCATCGCTCTCAGTGACTTTGCAAAGCTGAAATGAGAACACTGCTTAATAAAACATAAAGAATTCCTTAGAAAATTTCCAGTTGTTCCCTTGATTTCTGTGGGAGAACTACTGCTGCTGCTGTGTGTGGCAGCGGGGAATGTGAGCGGACTTTTCGATGGCATCTACCAGAGCGTGAAAACCGTGTCAGGTGACTTAGAGGCCACATTATCTCCAGCTTCATGGGTTTATTTTAGTTAGCTGACAAGGTCAATTGATTATCAGTGCTAGAGGGAACAATCTTCTGTTTACCTATAGATTGAATTTAACACATTGGAACTGAGGGCAGGGGAGGTTGAAGAGATGGCTCAGCAGTTAAGAGCACTCATTCTTCCAAAGGACCAGCGTCCATTTCCCAGCACTCACAACTGGAGGCTCACAACTGCCCATAATTTAGGTTCCAACACCCTCTTCTAGATTCTCAGGGCACACACACAGAGATTAAAAAAAATAAGTAGAAATGTAGAATGTTAAGTTTTGGAACATATCTGAAGCTTGTTCAGCTGAGCTGAAGCTTTGGATACAGGGACTTGTCGTTCTAGCCTCCACTCTGGAGTTCTGTTCGGTAATTCCTCACCCTGAGGGTTGTGAAAGGTTTTTAGAGACTTTCCATCCATTGCTTTTAGCCTTAGAATAGCATCATTTAAGCAACTTAAATTTTCTGTTTGCCACAGGTGGAAAGTGGAAGAGAGATTTGGAGGTCACACAGACAGCAATGCAAGCCTCATTTGTGCCTTGTCTTTAGCTTTTTGATGGCTCAAGTTACTTAATGTCTCTGAGCATGTTTGCATATCCAAGTCTCTCAAGGTGGTTGTCAGAATAAGATTTGTGCATTAGAATATGCCAGCAGGAGCCTGGATGCTGAGCAGACATCATTACGCCCAGGAGCTTGTTCAAATGGTCATGGACTGAGCTCAAGAGAATACATGAGAATTAATTGTCAATGATAAAACCCAGGACTGGTACTGAGGTAGAGATAACCCTGGCTTGGGGGTGAAGCACACTGCTGGCAAGCCTTTCGGAGGTGTTTCATCAAAATGGAGACATGAGCAACAGTTAGGAGTCATCAGACAGTTAGGAGAAATAAGGAATACCATGACTTTCTTTCCTATAAACTGGGCCACTGCATCCTTCTCTTCCATGTTGGATTGTTGCAAGAAGTAGATGATAACCAGGACATACCAGGACTGTGCCAGGCAGTTCTGTGTAGGGCCAGGTAAGATGATCTGAAAAGTACCACCCTAGGCAATGGGGTTTAAAAGCCTGTAAGATACACTCCCTATATTCCTAAGCTTGGAAGGCCAGGAACCCAGAAGGCTGTCTGGGGATCCCATGTGCTTCAATTATGGCTCTTGTTCTAGTGTACGGTATTTGCTTGCTTATATGACTAAAGTTCAAGACTATCAATGTGGGGAACTGGGTGCTTCTCTCCTACTCACTGTGGAATCCTTGGTCCACAGCGGTTTCTAGAGCTGATGATCCTTTGTTTTCCATCATCCTTCTGCCACAGATGCAGTGGGCACCCAGCCAGCTGAATCTTCTTTTCCTGACCTTTTCTGTTTATACCTGCCAGACTTTCAAACTGCCAGCACCTAAATGCTTTGCCTGAAAGTTTTGTCTGGCTGCTGAGCCACCCTCAGCTCCCAGAATATGGAGGCCACAGATGCTGAGAACTGAGCTTCATCTCCAGCTGTTGTCAGTGTTATCACATAGCAATTGGTGGGTTAGTATCCAATATGCCTGGTCTCTTGGGAGAGAAACTGAGAAACTGGAGGCTCACAGGACTCAAGAAATCAAATGGCAATTAAAAGCTCAAGAAGCCAATGCAAGTTAGGAATCGCATGAAGTAACAAGATTCACAAGATCGCTCTCCCACGCTATACAAGCAGTAAACAATTTCTTAAGAAGGAGACTCTCCCATCAGCTGCAGCTTGTGCAGCAGACTCCAGGGATACTGTGTTCTTGAGTTTTCACCCATGGTGGGGTTGGTGCTTTGGTGAAGCAGCTGACTACTTCTGAGTTATACACGTTCTTGTAATTAACTCTAATAAGCTCAATAGTTCACTAAGCTAGATTTGAGTGGAATAATTTCTTCATTCTGTTATCTGTGCTCTACTTGGGATGAACAGAAATGTGTCATGTCTCCCCAGGTTACGGCTGCCAAGGTCTTCCTGGTGTTATCTAATCATCTCCCCCCAGTGAAAACGTTATTGATAATTTGACATCATTTTATTTTCTCTCTTATTTTACTTCCTTATCAATGATTTTTGGAGTTTTCCTTCCTCCCAAACAAGCCGCTGACACTGAAAACGTGATCTCAGGTTGACTCAAGCTAAAATATTCATTGAGCTTCTATGTCCCTGTTCTCTGTACGGATAATGTTTCTCTCATCATGAGACAGAAAACGCCAGTTTCTCTTGCTTCCCTTGCAGCTAAGTTTGGTATACAGTCTGTACCTGGACAATCAGATATCTCCATGCCAGTCTCTAAAAGCTGGAAGCTTCTATCAGGAAGAAGTATAAAACCATATGGACTTTCTATGTCTGCCCCAGCCCTGAAAATGACATGGAGACTTATATTTACTTATAATAGCTTTAGGCCTCAGCTTAATTTTGTTCCCAACAAGCTATTATAACCTATGTTATAATGTGACACGTTACCTCTCTTCAATTTCGAATGTCTGACTTCCTGTCTTGTAGGTAAATCCTCCTGTGCCTGATTCTTTCCCAGAGTTCCTCTCTCTTCCTGGAAGTACTGCCTCTCTCTCCTGCCTTTGCTATAATCTGTTCAGCCCTTTATTCAACCAATCAGAAGGTGATGGGGAACAATGTTTGCAAAATACTGAGGCAGGCAATGCTTCACAAAAATGACAATACCAAAGTCCTGCCTGTATGCAATTCTCCAACTCTCCAACTCTGTGTACAGAAATCAGCATTTGACTGATACAAGGACAATCTTTACACAGTGCATAAAACGATCACCCCAACAGAAGTGCCCGGAGATGTTTCTGTTGACAGTGGCAGACTCCTTGAATGACAGCTTCTGGAAGCTAATCAGTGACACCTGAGGTAAAACTTTAGCAACTGTGGATGTGAAAGTGACTTCATAGAAAATTCTGCTTTAATTTGTTAGGAGGCCTGCTCCATTCCCACCTCTGAGACTGGCTCTTTGATCTCAACAATGTCTTTTTTTAAAATAAATCTCTCTCCTCTGAAATAACAGTGTAAGTTTCTATACCTTGTACAGAATGTACAAGAATGCCCAGCTTGTACCTGGAATGCTGTTTGTGTCCATCAGAATATAGCCAAGAAAATAACCCTTAAGATTTTTTGAACAGATGGAATTTAACAGTGATAGTTGGTTAAAAGGGTGATAGAAAAACTGAGATGACAAATAAAAAGCAGTAAATGACCAGGGATGAGGAACAGCTGGAAGATGCTGCCCGCTTTCCCCCAGGATCACAGAACAGTGGAAGAAACTTGCCATAAAGGCCTTTGTCTGACAGGAGCTGTCTGGACAGACTGACCAGTTTGTCTGGAAATACAAAAGAGAAGAATCAGAAACAGAACCTGAGAGCCAGCAGGGACACATAGTAGAAGCACCAACACTTTTTGGCTGAGTGAGGAGAGTCGGGGAGAAAGCTGGGTCCCGAACTCTTAAAGGATTTCAGCTAAGACACAGAGAGATCAGAAGGAAAACAAGGAAGGGAACCTCCTGGAAGTCACAGCTCAAAAGCAACCCACTCTACCAGATTTCCAAGAGCTGGTCTTCTGAATTATTCATCGAGTCTAGACAGCAGACCCCAAGCACTCATTCGCAAGTTTTGGGTATCGTAGCTTCTAATCTAGGCTATTCCCTGGGTAACGTGGTTTCTTAAATGAGGAAAACAATGCTTGCCAATTTTAGGTAGGCAAGGTGAGACGCAATGAATAAAGGTGTTTAAATACTTGGCAAACAGAGCAGTGTGTTACATCAGGGTCTTAACTGACAAACTAGAGACAAAGTGCATTTACTCTCAGTCTGAATTTACAGACTCTGTGGCCTAGCTTACAGGCACAAACGGGATTTATTGCCTACGTTAGTGGCAGCTCTGCCTTACTGTGTAAAAGAAAACAAAAGTCTAGACTCGGAGCTTATCGAATGACACAAGTTATTCAATTTTTTAAAATGTAGATTTTTTTCCTGCTTATATTTGTCTATCTCTTATATTATTTTTAACTGGAGAATCAATATTGAGTTTATTGTGTATACCATACTATTCTAAAATAGGCACACATTGGAGAATGTCTCAAACAACTTAATTACCTGAAACACTTATCACTGGTGGGAACACAACCTCTACTGTGCTGTGCAAGGGCGTGAAGCTACAGTCACCTTGTTGGACAACGGATCACTTGAACATAGATTACTCCTTCTATTTGAAATTTTATACCCTTGTCTAATGCATTCCTTAGCTCCTACCACCCGAAGGCCTTGGTATTCACCATTACAGTCTCTGTTTGCCTTCTTAAAATTCTACTTGTAAATGAGATCATGTGGTATTTTACAGTGCCAGGCTTCTTTTGCTTAGCATAATATCACTCATGTTATGGCAAATAAAAGAAGTTCCTTCTGTTTTCAAGGTTGAATGGTATGCTGATATGTTTATGTAAATATATATGTGTGTGTTTATGTATTTGTTTTATACGTATAATGTGGAATATATATATTTCACATTTAAAAAAATTCATTTATCAATGGACACTTAAGATGAGTGACTCCTGGCTATTGGGAACTGTGTTGCAATGTACATGCAAGTAGAGATCAAAAATAGTATCAATTTACAATTCACAATGATCTCATGTTAACCTATCACTGTTGTACATTCATCTTGTAAGTTTGTACATATTGTAAACTGCTTTTTAGTTTATTGTTTAGAATTAGTACCATAATAAAAATTACTTGCCTACAATCATGAAAGCTTGCAAAGTTTCAGGCAGGATGCTTTGCACACTATTGACCACTACCACATTCTTCTTCTTCTTCTTCTTCTTCTTCTTCTTCTTCTTCTTCTTCTTCTTCTTCTTCTTCTTCTTCTTCTTCTTGGTTTATGCAGCAGGGTTTCTCTGTGTAGCTTTGGCTGTCCTGGACTTGCTTTGTAGACCAGGCTGGCCTCAAACTTTCAGCCATCTGCCTTCCTCTGCCTTCCTGAGTGCTGGGATTATAGGTGTGTGCCACCATGCTTATTAGTCTTCTTTTCCCCATAGCTGTAACCTGGATGAGAAGAGAGCAATTATAAACTAAATTGTTTCTTTCTGGAGAGGGGCTATTGTGAATTTGGTCCTAAAGAGGAATGTTTGAAAGAATGAATCCCAAAGCTCAATGACCTGCTTATTGATGGAAACATCAAAATCCATGGAATTATGTATTTATGACTATTTACTCTGGATCTTAGATAGTTAAAAAGAAGTTCATTTGTGTTTATTATACTGCTTTCAAGATCGTTACTTCCCAATTACTATAGCATGTGTGTTGTCTGACATTTTATGGATTTTTTTTCCAGATAGCTTTTGGGGTATTTCTGTGTGACCCAAAAAAGGCATCTCCAAGCCTGAACACTGTTTCTTTAGGGCACAGTAGGAAATACGATCACCTCAAAGGCCTGCACCTTTACTATATGTCAGCAGCAGCCTGATGTTGCTAAGTTACCCTGCAAAGCACAGGGCCTCTAGGCCATCTGCTTTCTGGAGCAGCCGCCTCCAGCTCAGCTGTTGAAATCATAGCACCTTTCCCGAAATAACAACACATCTGTGCTCCAGGCAGGGAAGTGCTTCACATGATATGACTTTCTCCATGTTGGCAAGTATTAATTCAATTAATTCAGCATGAGTTGGGACTATCCAAGCATGGAGAATCCCCCCCCCTCCCATGAAGACCCTCGGGTAGAGAAAAGAACTACGAACACCTCACGCTCTCAGTCACTGCTGACCTTGCCCTTAGAAGGACAGGTGAACACAGATGAAATTAGACCTGCCTTCAGCCTTATCTTTACAAGGACAACATGCATGGTTTCTCTCATCCCTCAATTAAATTTTTTTTTCAAATTTAATTGTTTGGCAGCTCTCTTTTCATCCATTTCATTTCCACAAACAGTATGGATATATATTCCTTTACGGGTCATCTACTTTGAAGTGGTACTTTTAAATGAAATCTGACTTTCTGTTTTAGAACAGTTTCAACTCAAAATTTATTCTTTTCATTTAGAAGTAAATGTAATATAATCCCATGGATCAGAGCTTTTATAAAAATAAAAATAAAAACCAAAGTGAAAAGAGGGAAAAATGCTTTATAATTAAGAGGCTGAGCTGGTTTAGAGTGACAGTGTACCCCACAGGCTCAGAAATTTGAACACTGAGTCCCCAGCAGGTGGCGCTATGGTGGGAAGTTGTGCAACCTTTGGCGGGGTGTGTGTGTGTGTGTGTGTGTGTGTGTGCTAGAACTGAGCTTGCATACTCAGGAAAACCAGCAGATGATCTTAATCACTGAGCAATCTCTTTAGCTCTATGATGGAGTATTATTCTTTAGAAATTTTAAGACAAAATCTTTCTTAAGTTTCCTTTGTCTGTGATGTTTCAGCACAACAACAGAAAAGTAACCATTAACAGTGGCCCCTGAAGGTGGGTTTTATAAACAGAAAAAAAGGGACTTTTGGGGCAGTAGGGAGCCATGATGGTAGCCTTAGTAATGGATGAAGGAGGACAATTCCTCCCTCTGGGTTCCTCCCCAGCAGTACACATCTTAAGCCTTCACCAGAATCCCTACAATGGCAACTGCTCTTCCATTCCTTCTTTCTTTACTATTAGTATTTTTTTTTCTTTTTTTAAGTCAGAGTTAATTTAATTCTACAATTTCAGGACTAATTCAACATTCAACTATTTATTTCAATAGCTAATATTCTCAATTCCAGATAGAATACACCTCTGCTTACTTCCTGTTATAGCAGCTAAGGATGTTTTCCTTTCTTCTTTGCTTTCTCCTTCATGCACCTCTCCAGTTTGCTTGTATTCTAATTTTCAACATTTGCATTGTTTCTTAAAATTTATTTTATTTGTAATTTGTGTGTGTGTCTATGCATGCTCATCAATGTGTTGTCTTTGAACATGGTTTGTGGGTATAATGTTCTTTTGAAATGTATACACCTTACCCTGGTTCATTCAAATGCTGATTTCTCCCCCCTCCCCCAGTCTCTGGTTTCAATCCGGATATTGCATTGTGATACTTATTCTAAGTATCCTGTCTCAACTTTGTGTAAAGGGGCCAAAATAAAGCAACTAGCCACATGTTGAGCAATGGGAGGAGCCAGAGGACAGAAAAGAGGGGAGGCGCCAGAGGGCAGGAAATGAGTGGGAGGAAAAAGGGTGTGAGAGAGCTTAGAGGCAGAGCTTAGAGGCAGAGCTGGAGCAGAGATCTTGGAACAGCGTGGAGAGAATGATCTAAGATTTCACAAAAAGCAAGTAAGATGGGTAAAATCTAAATGTGAGGAAACTATGAGGGCTTGGAGGTTTAGGACGGAGTAACTATTGCTCAGCATTGTGTTCTAGGTTAACTATATAAACCCAGTCTCTGTGTGGCAATTTGGGTATACAGCTGTTTAGGGTTAACAGCAAGCTTTACTAAAAGATAATTATTAGTAAATTTTAATAGCAACTTACAGCAATGGTTTCTTTTCTTTGGGCTCAAGTGTTTGGTTCTCCATTCTTAACCTAGTAGACTTCTCAGCAGCATTTGGTGACCTCAGTTGTCTTCTGCTTCTGGCAGCAACTGAGATCTTATTCTGCCTCCTGCTACCTTGGCTACTCAGTTCTTCTCTGCTAGGATCATCTCCCCACCTAGACATCCAACATGAAAACAACTCAGGACCCTGTTCTCATGCCCTCTGGTCCTGGCATCTTTTTTTTATTCTACCCTGTCCATCTATCTGGCATCTTTTTGTTCTCCCACGTTCATATTATGATAGTGATGGTTCCCAGATCTGTACTTTTTCTTTTGTTTTGTCCCCCCACTAGTTACTCCAGTGGTTCATTTGGCATCCATGGACACTCAGCAGGCATCAACACTGTGTGTCCAGCACAGAAGTCTCTAGTGCCTTCCTTTGCTTTCATCTTCACATGGCTTACATTTCACTTTGAAAAATTGAACCAAAAACCTAGCAATGTTCATGTTCAAGCCAAGAATCCTTCCTTTCATATAACACATGAAAGTATTTATTGGTACTTACAGTTCTATGTCCCAAAGACACCTCAACAATGTCCAATCTTTGCATTTTCATGACTTTCTTAACAAAGACATGAATGATTTGTTTTTCTGAGCCAGTACAATAGCTTTTTATCTGATATCTCTGCTTCCAACCTCCTAAATAGCAAACAAGAAAAGTATAAATAGTATCATGTACTCAAAATCATGTCACCTCTTTCCATTTCTATGGCTTCCAGAATCCTCCACATTCTATGTCTTGCCTATTAAGCCTTTGTTCGGTACAATTCCCTCCCATGGCCTTTGATCACCCCTTCTTCTGGATAGAATAAGTATCTCTCACCTGTTCCTAGATGTCATATTCTCATTCCATCTAAGGTATCACCTCCTCAGCGTTTCCTTACACAGGCTCCCACATAGATAGTCTACACATTGATTTTTGTTCCCATGAGCCTACTGTGATTCCACAGGTGATTGTTATTCCTGTATGATGCATTTCTTGTTTACTTTTTTGTCTGTCTAGTCCCTTCCTGAATTTCTACTGAGTAAGAGCAGTGACCTTGTCAGCCATATCATATAGCATGCCATCAGTGTCTTGTACTAAGAAGGCACTCAGTGCCTGTCACTGTATACATGAATTCATAGACATATGAAATGCACTTGACAAGCCATTTGTCAATGAGTTTATGTTTGCAAGTGACAAGGCCAGAAACCAAAAAAGACAAAGGCTTGCAAAAGATCAAGTAGGTAGTGGGCTAATTGGCCCATTGCTGTAAGTGTGTTCATTGCTGTAATGCACTTCACTTCATCACACTGGACCCATTCTGAGTTTTACTCTTTGTTCTTTTGTTCTACCAGTGTTATCAGTTCATCGTGTCTTGGAGTCGGGGATAACATTCAGCCTTTCTGGCACTGTTGCAACTGAAGTTGCTGTGGGCAAAGCCAAGAGCATGATCTGTGGTGTCACTTGTCAATCATGGTTCAGTTGTGTCCTGAGGCAGTTGTGTAAGCTCTAGCTACAAACTCTGGAAACTCACATGTTGACCATTCTGTCCTTTGACTCACTGAAACTCATAATTCTTTCAAACCAGATATTTGATTATGGTTAGGCAGAGGGCAATATTAGAGATCTGTTTTGTTTTAGCTGTTGTGGACCCATTTACAGAGAGCTGTGGTTTGGTAGAAACAGTTCACACTCTGGAAACTGGTCTTCTCATCTATTCTGTTATCTTAACCAAGACCCGGATGCTCTCAGCTTCAACTTTGTCAAACAGTTTTCTTGTTATTAAAAAAATAAAACAATAATTACAGGGATACGAGGGAGGTAAGAGGGGATGTTTGGGAGACAGAGTCATCAGACATGAATTTGTTAAACACACACATACATGAATTTGTTAAATAAAAAATTAACCAATGAAAAATTAAAAGAGAAAATAATGCAACAACAAAAAAGAAAGAAAGAAAAAGGGAAGGAAGAAAGAAAAAGAAAAGAAAAACCTAAACTCAGAACTCTCTCTTCTTTACTTACCATATATCAATAGAGGTGAGAAACTCTGATAGGTATGAGACCGGGCATGGTTGGATTAGATAACGTTATAGATGTAAAAACGCATTTGCTAAGTTGAAAACACATCACGTATTCAGGGGGTTAAGTGTAAAGGACTGCTCACACTAGTCGATTGATAATGAATTGAATATACATTCATCTGTAATCACTGAGTCTTTTAAAGTCCCTGCTACATGTCAAGCTTTTAGAGCAACTGTCTTTTTATCCACTATACTTTTAAATGGCAATTTTAATTCATTATTTCAATTAAAATGTGTTCGGTGAAAACAATACCAATAGTATTTTTGAAAAATTGAAAGTACCTTTCTCTTTCAAGCCTTGTAGGTTCGACCTCCAGATAACCAAGTCAAGCAGGTAGTTTTAATTTAATGTTAACATTCCTTTACACTTAGTCCTTGTTGTGATTCAGATACAGTTGTAAACATGTTGCATATTAATTAGGGTCAAACTAGAGTCTGTGTCTCAAATAGTACCAGTTACTTCATTTTGTATTTGAGAAAAACGAGGCCCAGAGAAAAAGAAGTTATTTTTCCAATGTCATGGGCACTTGAGTCCGGGTACCTTGGCTCCAAAGTTTCTGTTACAACAATGAAACTTGATAGCTCCCCAACCCTATTGGGGTTATAACAACTATACAAGTGCCCTGTATAGCTCTGCATGATTTTAGCACACTGGTTTTTATGTCACTCACTAACCAGTTCCCAATTAATGACATGTTTTTGTTTCTTCTTGGCTTTAATTATTAAAAGTAAATGACAAAAATAAAAGCAAAACTACAATATTCAACTGTATTGGGCATCCCTGTCCTCTTCTCTCTATGGGTAAGTGTCTACAAGTGCACAGTCCTTAGATGTGTATGCTTTTTAATACCACCAAACTACCTTTCGAAATGAAAAACCATTTTCACCTAGAAAATAAGAAAGAAGCTCTGGGAAAACCCATGATTTCTATATGTCTTCATTGTTTTATTCCATTCTCTTTCTTTATGCATGGCTCTGCTGTTTGACAAGGTTTTCACCACATGTCAAGCACATTTGCAGAAATGTGCTCACGTTTCTATAAGGTCTAATTCTGCTCATAGGGAATGAGCAGGCATATGGTACCTTTTGGCTTGTGCTGCCCAGCACCCTGAGGCCATGAATGAATTACTGTGAGGGCTGGTTCACCTGGGTTTAGCCTGATCTGTGCTGACAGGTTTATTGGCTCTTAAACATTTACCCAGCCAGAAGCTTTAAACCAATCTAAGGTTTCGTTTATTTTTACTCTAGGGAGAGAAGAGAAATGAGAATTGTGCTGAGAGAAACTCCACAGAGATGTGACCCCACCCCACCCCTTCCTTGAAAACTTCTTACAAAAAATGGAATTCATCCTTTCTTTCTAATTGTAGGTCTCTTTCCTATCAGTGTTTCTCTGAATCCATTGGTAGGTGAAAAGTACATCGATAGTAGGAAATTACTGAGCTCATTCAATCAGGTTCTCTTTAACTCTTTCATGAATTGTTTGCTTTGTAAGGGAAAAGTATTGAATAAGACACCATCTTGACTTCTTTTCCAGTTGGTGGGATAGCATGCTCTGACAAAAGCAACCTGAGTAAGGAAGGAGAGTTTGTGTTAGTTCACAGTTCAAGGTGCAGTCTATCATGACAGGGAAGACATGACAGCAGGAGCTTGAAGCAGCTGGTCATCTGCCATGGGCAATGTGCACAAGCATGCTGCTCAGTTTCTTTTCTCCACTCACACAACCCAGGATCCTAGCAGGGAATGGTGCCTCCCATAGTGGGTGGCTCTCCCCACCTCACTGTAATCAAGACAACCTTCCAGAGGCATGGTCAGAAGCCTGTTCTCCCAAGTGATTCTAGACCCTGTCAAGTTGGCAACTACCACTAGCCACTGCATAGATGACACCTGCATCTGAAAAACTTGTTATGTTGGCCAGATTTTCTAGGAACGGAGATGGAGAAAAATGGGTTCCACGTAAATAGGTGTGAATTTAGAGCAGTGAGGGAAAATATGCAAGGAATTTCAGAATTAACGTTATCCTTCATTTATTGGTGAGAACACTAATGATTAAGCCAGTGAAGTGATTTTCCATTGTTTACTCTAGCCACCAGAGAGGAAGTTATATCTCAAATTCCGGTTCTGGTTACAAAGCTCAAGTGTCCTCCCTTGTACCAGTGTATGATCTGCAGGCCTAATGTCTTAACTACTGTGGGTTTCCAGGACCTTTTACACAATCTCTTGACAACCTCTATGCATTAAGGATACACGTAAGTGCTGAGTGAAATGGAACAAAAATAATCTGTACACACACACACACACACACACACACACACACACAAAGAAGCCTCTGTGGAGTCTATCATGGAATTGGGATGTGACCTGGCTCATTTCTACCCATCCTCTCCCTTGGTCTCTGAGTGGACAGGCAGCTGCTGTCAGAGCTTGGCACTGCTCTCAGATCCATGCTGTAGTGTGCTTGCTTTCTGGCCTGTGCTTCCCATTGCATATGCTTTTCCCTTCCGCTCTCCTGCAGAGGCTCCTTGGCTGCACCACTCAGCTGTCAGCAGGTGGCTTGCTGGCCCCAAAAGCTTTCTGCATGATTTACTGTGTACATTTTCTGCACACTGAAACTTGGCATGCTCCCCACCACACACACTTCCTTTACCCCGCTTTCTCTTACATACTCCATGTTCCCGCAGAAGCCATCCAGATTCCCATTGAGGATATTGGGTCAAAGCCAGGCTTTCCTCAAAGAATCTAGCTAGTTTCCACTTTAAGATGCAATACCTCATTTGCTTATCCAAATAAAGTATCTTGTACATAGTAACTTACCAGCTTCAAGAAACCTCCATCTTCCTCTCTCCTTGACTCCATATAGCCACTGAAAGAGTTGCTCATAGCCTCCCGTAACCTCAGAGCCTTCTATAGCCCTTGTCCTATTCAGAATAATAAATGCATTCCGCAGGTAGCAGGCAAGTTCCTTCAAGATCAGACACCAGCTTGCACAGTCCCCTTCTTCTCCACATATATCCCCCTTCCTTAATTGCCCTCGCTAGGGTTCTGGGTCCCGCTTACTCTCTCATTCATCTTTGTCTTTCTACGTGCTATTCTCTGTCCCTTCTCCACTCGGTTCCCTGGTCAGTGTTTTCTTATACTTCAAAAAGTCATTTGAGCATCACCTCCACCCAGCAACTTTAAGCCCTGAGTCTATTCCCATTGCTGTTTTTCCATACAGCCCAAAGAGTTCTTGCATGCAACACTTAAAAACACTGAAGAGAATCTGCTGGCCCACCTTTGCCCTTCACTGCAGCCTAATGAATTTGTACTTAGATTCTGGGTCTTTTCACAGTTTTATTCCAGTGCCCAGTTTCTAGTATCTAGTATTAAAACTATCTATATCAATTCTATTCACGAGTATAATATAATAATGTTTAAAACTGGGGCTGGAGAGATTGCTTCACAGTTAAGAGCACCTGGTACTTCTCCAGAGGAGTCACCTTCAATTCCTAGCACACACCAGCCTACTCCTGATGCTCCTAACTCTGACTTCATAGGATCCACATCTTCTTCTGGCCTCCCCCAGCATCCACACACAGTTGCACACACACACAAATTTAAAAAAAATTTAAATGTCCGATTTCATTTGAATTAGTTCCAAAATATATATTATGTACAATGGAATAGCTAGAAAGTCATAACCTTTTAAATAAGTAGTCTACATGACAATGAGTAAATTACAACTACATGGTGCTAAGTGAAAGACGCCAGACATAAAAACAGTCAACAGTGTTTAATCAGCTCATGTAACCCCCCAAAGCATGCAGAAGTCATAACCTATAATGTTAGAAATGACAACGATGGTTACCTGATAGAGGGCACCTAAGACCCAAATAATGTTCTAGTTCTTGATCAAGATGCATGATACACAGGTACTTTAATGCTGTAAAAATTTAAATATTTGTGTATTTGTGATTGACACACACATCTGAATCTTCCACTTCAGTAAACCCTTTGATTTGGAAATGTCCTCTGTACGAAGTACATCTTTCTTTGGGGTTCAGGTCTGAGTAAGCAGTGAAGAATGTGATCTCGACTCAAGTGAATTGTCAGTGTGAGCAATGTGCTTGTCCCACTCAAAATGCCATCTCATTGCAGAAAGGAAAATTCAAAGAGGATGCTCCCCTTGGCCAGAAAGTAGCAATTGTTTAAAAACTATGGTGCTCAATTATGACAACAGGTATTCTGTGCGTGGTTCAACGTATCGCCTTGAGTTCCAGCAAGTTCAAAGAATTTTAGGTTAAGTCACAGCACAAATAAGCAGAGTGGGACTCTGGCATTCTGCTCTTTCGCTTTCATCCTTCAGCTTTCAAGGTATCTGTCACCAGCATGAGTTTGTGGGCACACACACCCCAGTCACATATTCCATGGACCTGATTGGTTCACACTTTACCTTTCCATTTTAGAATAAATAGGACTGTGATTTGGTACCCAAAGAACATGTTTGAGCTGGTAGGTGCTTTTCCTCTGAGTTTAGTGAGGTTTAGAAAGAACAGACTCCAGGACATTTTCAAGACAATATATTTCTTGTTCTCTTTAGGTAAGCAGGTAAATGCGGAGAAAAAGTCTGGAAATCCTTGTCTTGGCAGCAGCATCAGCCAATGTGGATGTGGCTTTTTGCAGCCCACACCCTGGAGCCGGTCCAGCCTTCACTGTGGGAGGAGGGGCTCTCTTTCACATTTCTAATAAAGGCTGTTTAGTACCAGCACAGGTGGGAATTCTGAGCCACCTCCTCATTTCATATTTCCTGTACTTTCTCTACTAATGGCCCTCACTGCCCAAAATAGAATCAGATTTTTTTTTTAAATTTGAAAGTCACTGTGTGTGTAATTTGAAATTTCATGGGAGAGTAAACAGGGTATATGCAGCTCCCCTTAAATTACTGCACCCCAAGGCAATTTGCTCTGTGGGTTAGAAGACAGAGCAATGGTGCAGAAGAATGATTGGCGGTCTCTCAAAAACCAGCAATGGCTGGTCTCCAGGGATGGTTGGAAGGGCCATCCTGAATCAGGGAATGGATACTGACCATGTAAGCAAGGAGAAAAGAGAGGACATGAGCTTTTGCCTGGACAGAAAATTCAAGTCCCTTTCGTGAATCTTCTGGTCTTGTCACATCTCTTCCTGAAGGAATATCCCTGTTTCCTCTGGAATTTTTTATTAGGCTTCCACCAAGACCATTTTTCATGTTCTTCTCTGTGAAGTTGAGTTTTCTCTATCAAGGTCTAGTTCATGTCTCACATACCCTGGAAAGACTTAACCTAGAAATGATTTTTTTTCCTTTGGTCTAAAATACTAGAGCCCCTGATTGCTGGACCATCTGATGCTGTCCACATGTAAGACAATTTACAGCAATGGCATGCAATGACAGAGTCACTGGATATTTGGTAGTTATGTGTTAGTTGCTAGTCTCTTCAGGTGTAGATGGTCAGGCTCCTTCCCAGTGAGACCATGAGGCATGTTGTATTATTTTTCTCCTCTTAAGAGCAGACTCCAAGGCTCCAGAGATCTCACATCTCCCTAGCCAGATTAGAAGCTCCATTTACCATCACCCTGATTTACCTTTTTCACAGCACAAGATTAAGGGCCTTGGTTGTTGGTAATTACTCAACCAAAATTTGTTCAGTTAAGCACATGTGCCTAAGGTAACCTAAGGCCATGAGAAGAGGGTTTAAGGAATATTTCTGACAGTCAAACATACTACTTTTTCATTTCTGTCAACATGAGGGCTATAGTGGAGTGGGCAAGGTTGGTGAAAACCAGAATAGCAATGGAGCCTTTGTCACTATGCACCCCAGGCCTTGGGGGAAGTGATGCACAGTCACATGCCTCTCTGTCTCCTAAAGACGAAATCAGCCATTTCCCCCCTAAAAAGATCGTAACTTTAGGAAGACAAAAAATCTGGGGTTCATCATTACAAAAATATTCATGACTTATAAACCCTTCTTTCAGGGGAAGTTCCAAATGCTTACAGTAAAAATGGACCATATACTTAATTATGGCACCCATATCCCATCAAATAAAGGCAACTGGTCATCCAGGTAAAGCACCATAAAAATTGGTAACTATTGTATCAAACTCTTATGTACTTGTTTGCATATGTGTGCACACGTGCATTTCTCAGGGTAGTTGCTAGTGCATGTGGAGGTCAGACCTCAACACTGGCTGGTTTTCTTCTATCTATCCTCACCTTATTTTTAAATTTTTATTTATTTTTAATAATTTATTCACCTTGTATCCCAGTTGTAGCCCCTCCCTCATCTCCTCCCTGTCCCACCTTCCCTCCCTCTATCCCCCCTATTCCCCTTCCCTAGTCCACTGATAAGGGAGGTCCTCCTCCCCTACTACCTGACCTTAGTCTATCAGGTCTTATCAGGACTCCCTGGATCCTCTTCCTCTGTGGCCTGGCTAGGTCATTTGTCAGGGGGAGGTGATCAAAGAGCAGGCAACTGAGTTCATGTCAGAGGCTTCCCCTGCTCCCCTTACTAGGGAAACCCACATGGAGACTAAGCTGCCTATGAGCTACATCTGGGAAGGGGGTCTAGGTCCTCTCAATGTGTGGTCCTTGGTTGATGCATCAGTCTCTGCAGGGTCCCCTGGGCCTAGATTTTAGGCTTTGTAGGTCTCACCTTATTTTTAAAAGTCTTTCACTGAACCTAGAGATCATTGATTCAGCTAGGCTGACAGGCCAATCAACTTTAGGGATCCACCTGTCACTAGCCTCACAGTGCTGCAGTTAAAGCTATATAACACTACACCCAACTTTTTATATAGGTGTTGGGGGACCAAGGTCAGGCCTAATGATTGTGCAGCTAGCACTTAATGGCTGAGACATGCCTCTATCCCTGTCAACAAACAATTTCTTGTACTTTTTTGACTAAGGCAGCAGTTCTCAACCTGTGGGTCATGACCTCTTTGGTGGTCAAACAATGCTTTCACTTAAGACTATCGGAAAACATAGACATTTACATTATGATTCATAACAGTAACAAATTATAGTTATGAAGTAGCAGCAAATAAATTTATGGTTGGGGGTCACCACAGCATGGGGAACTGTGTTAAAGGGTCACAGCATTAGGAAGGTTGAGAATTTCTGGTCTAAGCCAATCTCATATGAGTGAAGTTGGAAGACTACACTTCTTTTCAGGAGGCAGAAAACTGTTGAAGCCAGTATACAGGTAAAATTGTTTCTGACTTATTTTGATGTATCAACTGTGCATATCCCAGAAGTCTCTGTGAATTCTTTTTCTCATAATCATGATTCCATGCTATCTCTTCAGAAGAATTATTCTTCTCCCTTTAACCACATGCTATATAGGTGTTAGAGAATACCATCTATGAACATCCTATAGAGCCAATGTGCCCAGGAATAATAATAGCCTTTGGAACACCTGGTGCTATAGGAAATCTGGTTCTTTGAAAATTGAATTTCTAGTAGAGAAAATGAAATCCAAACTCCTTTGCATGATTTATGACGCTTTTTACAACCCAGCCTCAAACTGCTTTTCCAGACCTAATTTATCACCTTTCTTTTCAGAGTCTTCATGCTTCATTCAAACCAAACTATATAGGGCTCTGTGGTGATGCTTATAGCTTCCATTCCCTGAGCCTTCATGGATGCTTCTGAGAATTTCCTTTCGCTCCCCCTTATTCCCTAGCTCCTCTAGGTAGAGAGTCTTTAATGATGTCTCCTTTCTAATGACCTCACTCCAATTCCACTAACAATTAATCTTCATTATTACTAGAGTCCCAAGGATACCTTGCTTATGGTATGTTTCATTATCTTTATTTATTTATGTTTGGCTTCTCTGATTTCTCTGCCAAACTGTGTACTCCTCCAGAATGGGATGTCTTATATAAATGCATCTTTGTGTTCCAGTTTTGAAAACACGTCCTGACCTGAATTTATTTCACCTTTTTCTAAAACGAGTTCTTTCTGCACTGAAAACAAAACAACAACAACAACAAAACAAGTTCTGACAATTCCTACCCTGTGACAGAAGTTTTAAAAAAATAGCTACTGCACAGGGATGTAAGTTTGCTTCCACTGACCACTAAACACACTGTGGTTTCCTCAGTGTAGCTCAGCAAGCTAAGCAAATGGGCAGCATCACAAACAGATCATTGAAAACTCCTTTTATTTTTTTTTCCTTGTTGCATTTCTCAGATTTGAAACACTCCAAAGGAGCCTATACTTGATTGCTATGATTTCTTCCAGATATGCTCTCTTATTTGTGCAACATCTGTCATGCCAAAGAACTCCGTGGATGTATCTGGCATGTAGATGCTTCCTTCATCCCCCAACAGAATGTGTCAGTCCCTCAGTCCCTAAAGTAAACAGAACAATCATCTCAGGGGCTTTGGCAGTGTTACAGTTGAGCCAAGATGATAAATGTGGGGAGAAGTGTCGGCTACTCTGCTGACTGGCCAGATAGAAGTTGACCTTAAGAGAAAGAACTACCAAATTCCATTGTCACAAAAAGATCTTATGTTAGGGGAGGTAGCTATCATTTGAGCAAATATGGTCTTGTTTCAGGACTGGCAGAGCTTTTTTACACATCACAAAAGTCTTACTGTGAACAAACTGAGCCACATGACTGCACTGTGTGACAACATTGCCATAGAAAGAGTTTTGAAAGTGCTAAGGGGAATAGAAAGATTTTGGATCCAGAGAGCAGCAATGGTGTTTGAAAGCTTATTTCTATCCAATTGCTGATTGTACGTTAATCACTCCAGTAGCACCAGCACCTTTACTAATCTTGAGGAGAGCTGGCATCAGTTTAACATTGACCTCAAGGGGTGAATCTGTAATGGTTTTAGGTAAAAACAAAACAAGACAAAAAAACAAAAAACAAGAAAAAAACAATGGAATACTTTCATAGCATCAGAATGTTTTTAGGTTCTGTAGAGTCAGGGTTCTTAAACTCTGCTACCTTAGATGATGTCATCCCATATTTCAGAGTGCATCCTTTTTCTGTCACAGCCCTCATTTTAGAGCATGAGACTTGGGGCTAGGGAGACAGCTTAGCAGGTAAAGCACTTGTCATACAAGAGGACCTGAATTCAGATCCCCATAACTCTCCTGAATGCCATGTGGGTGTGGCATCCTGCCTATAATTCCAGCCTCAGAAGGCAGACATAGGCACTTGAAGTTAGCTGGCTGGCAAGACTAGCCATATCAGTGAGAGATCCGACCACAAAGAATAAGGTAAAAGTGTGACTAGGAGCATGCTTTTACACACACACACACACACACACACACACACAGAGAGAGAGAGAGAGAGAGAGAGAGAGAGAGAGAGAGAGAGAGAGAGAGAGAAAGGTATTTAAGATTTCATGGAACGTCAAAGTAAAATTTTCTTTAAATTTTTTTAGTATTTATTTTATTTTCTGTTTCTATTTTGCCTGTATGTATATATGTGCACAATAGTTGTACTCAGTGCCAACAGAGTTCAGAAGATGTTAGAAGATCCCCTGGAACCAGAGTTATGAATTGTTATGGTAAACTATATCAGTTCTGGGATCCAAACCTGTTCCTCTGCAAGAATTACAAGTGCACTTAATCATCAAGTCATTCCCCCCAGCCCCAAATGAAACCTTCTTTTCAACTTGACTCTCACACTCAGATCCTGAATCTGATTTTCAGGCAAATCTGCTTTCTGCTCACCATAGCAGAGGCCTCTGAGTGCTATCAAAGAGGCTTTGGGGTTTGTACTTTGTGTTCTGGATTAATGGTTGCTTAGGTCTATAACTACAGCGTCCTTGTTATTATCACTTATATCCCATATTTCAAGTTTTTTAAGATTTATTTATTTTATGTATATGAGTGTTCTATCTGCATTTACATCTGCCAGAAGAGAGAATCAGTTGACATTATAGATGGTTGTGAGCCACCATGTGGTTGCTGGGAATTGAACTTTTAACCTTTGGAAGAGCAGACAGTGCTCTTAACCACTGAGCCATCTCTCCAGCCCCCCATATTTCAAGTTTTAATGGATTTTTTATGTCTGTATTTCTCTCTTGGTCACTTGAGAGTTTCCTAGTAATCTGAGATATTCCAGTGTGTACAGACACATGAAGTACATATATCCCACATCCCCCAGAGTGTAGCTTCAACATCCATTAAGCAACATCCAATATAAGCAGTTCAACATTCAATTTTAAAAGCACTGGCTGTATTTTATAATTTAAAAGTAAAATTTATTTCACAGTCAAAATAAAATTCCAGGAGATACTTATGCTAGAACTCAAGTGTGTGAGTGTGAATGTGTGTGTGTTCTTGTTTATGAGCTTCTCACATGAAATTTAGTTGAAGCTCTTAAACCAATGCTTTCATTAATTTTTCTTCTTTCTTTTACTCTTCCTATTATTCCTCTTCATTCTATCTTCCTTCTCTTCTCCTCATCTTATTTTTCCTTCTCCTCCTCCCTCCCTATCTTCTTTCCACCCCTCTTTATAATATGTTCTCACTTTGAAGTTCAGACTTTCGTGTAACTCAGTCTGGTAATAAAATTGTGGTCTTTCCGCCTTGACCTTTATTTTCTAGGATTACAATCATATACCGTCATGCTCAGTTTATGTTCTACATTGCCTTCCTTTCAATGACTTTTTAAAAAGAATGGTCATCTTTATTTTAGTGGGTTTTGTGTGTGTGTGTGTGTGTGTTTTCTATACTACAAATGTCTTTATCAATATGGGTAAATGAGCCTATGGGAAGAAATATAGTAGAGTCATGTGTAGCATTACCACATGTACTAGAGTCTACAGAAAATATTTTTTATGTCATTTAACCACCTTTCTTCCTTTATTTCTCTGTCCAGGAAAGAAGGAAGGAAGGAAGGAGGGAAGGAAGGAAGGAAGGAAAGAAAGAAGGAAGGAATTGGCTTGGTATTAAAATTAGAAGACCAGAATTCCAAACACATATTTGTCACTTATTGCCTCTGTGTACTTTGATAATTACTCTCTGAACCTTCTTTTTCTAACATTTCAAATACAGGTAATAAAAAAAAACATGCACTTGATATCATCCCAACACTCCCTGTTCATGCATCCCTTCCCATGCTTGTTCACATCTCTTCCTTTACCATGATTCTATGTGGGTTTTTCTTCCTACCAGAAAGACTCATCCTGCCAGTCTTTTTAGTGTCTAGCTTCCTATGTCTTGGTTTTCAGCTCAGTTTGTACTTTCCTTCTAAGAGGTTTTTCTGTATCCTAGCTAAAGTAAATCACCTTATAAACTTCGATGATCCAGCACACAATATTCTTTAACATACACAGGAAACACTGATTATTTTATGTGTGAATATAAAACGTTGTGGTTTTGTCTGGCTAGAGCTAGACCTTTAAAAAGGTAATGTGGATGCAGGGCTTTGCATAAAATAAAATCTCAATAAATGTTATTAATTAAACAATCTCAGTTTACTTCATTGTGCTTGGCTGTGTTAATATTGTAGAATGTGTGGAAAACAAGTAAATTGTATTATTGTTTGTATTATAGCCCAGATGCAAATATTTCACAATTATCAAAATGTTCATTAGGTCAGTCACTTGATACTAAACCAAAATATTAGCCTCTCTATGAATTCCATAGATTTTACTATAAAGCAATGCTTCAAATTCTTATGTTTATAATTATTGCATATTTTCTCAATTATATCAGATATGTTAGGTTAAGTAAATGAACTGTGGGCACAATTTGAACTCAGAAAGAAAAGCACAGTTTGTGAGAGCTATATAAACAACTTTGTATAAAATGAAAAACTGCCCTTCCCTTTTCTATCAACCAAAACCTTTAAGTCTCCTTGATAATGGTGGTAATTAGAAAAAAGCAGGATAGACATCAGATCCTTCTGAACTGTCAGTCACAGAAATGCACATCAAATTTGAGCCCTGCCTTAACTGATCATGGGGTATACATGAGGATGAGCTGCTTGTTACTATCACATGCTGTGTACCTAGTACTGAGAAAACATGAGGCACACAATCCAGGGGACAGCTTGGCACTCAGCAGCCTGCTGAAGGGAGTGGACCTCGCAAAGCCACAAGCAATCATTATAGTCCATTTTCTTCTCAGCCATCAGACCCATCAAATGTAGAAGGTTCAGATTTTGAGCTGCAAACGTATGCCCTCAAACATGGGGCTGTGACACACAGAGCTAGGGCAAGAAGGGACTAAACAAACAGTAGACTGTTAGAAAAAATTTGGCCTGATGTTTCTATGATGAAGTGAAAGAAACTTATGTTGAAAACATAAGATTTGTTTCCCAGAAACAAAATCTTTTATAACTGCAATTCTTCCATAACACTGTAAGGATAGTATGTTCTAGAGTCATCATGGGGATCATACAGAATGAGAATGTTGGTTTCTAAAGCTTCTGAAATTGCCAAGATCAATTGCAGGTCCATCTTTATGTGTCAATGTGCTGGCTCTCACAGGCTCAGGCTGACCTCTAGCACTTTGTCTATGAGTTTTCCTAAGTTGCACCCTCCTAGGTTGCTTCTGTTGGATATAAGACAGGATGTGACTGAAGAACTCATCTTGGGGGACCACTTGGACTTCAGTCACTTTTTACTTCACATGGAGTCAAGATAGGATAGAACGCAACTGGGTTTCATATTTTCAGTACCTTCAATGTGATAGGTTATATTATATGTATTAATTTATCTTGTTGAGCCATTTCTGTCATATTCTGATTTTTTTGAGTGACAGGGAAACTAAGACGATGATCATTGGGGAGATGTCAGGTGGTAAATGTACCAGAACATGGATACAAACCCATTGTAACTACACAGCAAGGCTCATGCACTTGCCATAATAATTTCTGCCTTTTTTCTTGAGGTCTATTAAATGTCAACCTTCTTTTCTCATTGGCATTAAGGCCAATTTGTTTGACAAAGAGAGAATACTCCTTAGTTCAGAATCTAAATTTAGCCCCAGGCAGACATTTCTTTTTTTTTCTTTTTCTTTTTATATTAATTTCAGTTTATTCACTTTGTATCCCAGCTGTAGTCTTCTCCCTCATTCCCTCCCAGTCCCACCTTCCCTCACTCATTTCCTCCCAGGCCCCTTTCTAAGTCCACTGATACGGGAGGTCCTCTTCCCTTTCCATCTGACCTTAGCCTATCATGTCTCATCAGGACTGGCTGCATTGTCTTCCTCTGTGGCCCGGTAAGGCTGAAGGGGGAAGTGATCAAAGAGCAGCCTCTGAGTTCATGTCAGAGACAGAACCCACTTGGATACTAAGCTGCCATGGGCTACATCTGTGCAGGGATTCTAGGTTATCTCCCTGCATGGTCCTTGGTTGGAGTATCAGTCTCAGAAAAGACCCCTGGACCCAGAGTTCTTGGTTCTGTTGCTCTCCTTGTGGAGCTCCTATCCTTCCAGATCTTTCTATCTCCCCCTTATTTCATAAGATGTCCTGCTCTCTGCCCAAAGTCTGGCTGTGAGCCTCAGCATTTGCTTTGATACACTGCTGGGTAGAGCCTTTCAGAGGCCTGCTGTGGTAGACTCCTGTCTTGTTCCCTGTTTTCTCCATCTTCTGATGTCCATCATGTTTGCCTTTCTGAGTGAGGATTGATCATTTTACCCTGGGTCTTCCTACTTGCTTAGCTTCTTTAGGTGTACAGATTTTAGTTTACTTATCCTATATTATATGTCTAATATCCACTTATAAGTGAGTATATACCATGTGTGTCTTTCTGCTTCTGGGATACCTCATCAGGATAATCTTTTCTAGGTCCCACCATTTGCCTGCAAATTTCATGATTTCCTTGTTTTTAATTGTTGAGTAGTATTCCATTGTGTAAATGTACCACAATTTCTGTATCTGTTCCTCAGTTGAGGGGCATCTGGGTTGCTTCTAGGTTCTGGCTATTATGAATAAAGCTGCTATGAACATGGTTGAACAAACGTCCTTGTTGGGTACTTGAGCATATTTTGGATATATGTCTAGGAGTGGTACAGCTGGATCTTGAGGAAAGCAACAAATAATTAATCCAATTAAAAATGGGGTACAGAGCTAAACAGAATTCTCTATAGAGCAATATCGATGGCAGAGAAACACCTAAAGAAATGCTCAACGTGCTTAGTCATCAGAGAAATGCAAATCAAAACGCGATTTCATCTTACACCCATGAGAATGGCTAAGATCTAAAACTCAAGTGACAATACGTGCTGGAGAGGATGTGGAGAAAGGGGAACCCTCCCCCATTACTGGTGGGAATGTAAACTTGTACAACCATTTTGGAAATCAATCTAGCGCTTCCTCAGACAATTAGAAATAGCACTTCCTCAGGCAGACATTTTAACCCAGGAACCATCAGGTAGCTCCACTGAGTCTACTTCCATCAGTGATGACGGTCAGGAACTAATGCTGGTTTCTGTTGGAGATTGTAGTCAGGAGTTTGCTGTAGCAGGAACTCTTGTCAGCAGCAGTAGCTCTCAGAAGCAGTAGCTTTCACCAGGTTGTCTTATTATCTCTTTTCTCTTGTCAATGCAACCTAGTGGTAGCAAGGCAAATTATAATCCTTCGTGGGCTCTTCAGCCTTAAGCAGCTTTGTACCATAATTTTGGCTGCCCCTTCAGCCATGGTTACCTGAGGTTATGAAGCACTCTGCCTCCTCTTCATTTCCAATTTTCCCCCAAAGCAATGTGAACAAAGAAATACTTGCTGTCTTCTGGAGGGACATGGATTGAGGTTTAGAAGGATAAGACAGGATAATCTCAGAATCTCCCTTCTTGGTCTTAGGAGCATCTAAACAAATTAATGTTGGAGATACCAACTTTTTTTTTCAGTGATTCTAAGTAGTTACAAGAAGGAGTATGTTGGAAGAAACCCCTTCAGAGTTTATGTAATTATCACTTACCATTATTCCCCAGCTAACGCTGTATGGGGCAGAGACAAGCCTCCCCACTGATGCTTGGCTGACATGAAGATCCATGAGACATAGGGGTGGGGTGGATATTCTTTATAAGTTAGAGTTTTAACTGGTAAAAATTTAATAACTTCATGCCTAAGAGGCCTGATTTTCCTCTGAATCCCGCTGGACCACTAATCTGTCATGGGGCTATGCTGTCTCAGAATCATCCCCTAATGCATGTAGAGAATGTATTAGTAGTGATGGGATGGGTTTCTTGGAAACAGGTATCTTTTGTTGAGTCATCTGTATCTTCTAATACGGTAAATTTCTAGGCAGGGGTGCTCTATAAATATCCCTTAGCTAATTAAATCAGATGCTATGTTATCTAGGAGATGAAACTACCTCTTACTGTGCAAGTTTTACAGACATAAGATATGGTTCAAAGCAGATTTATTAAGACCTGTCTAGTTACTGGGTGTACTAGAAAATGTATATAATCACTGATTCTTCAGTCCCTTCACTTGCTATTTACTACGCCACTGCAATTCGATATCCAAATCTTGAAATTTATTTAAGAAGTCAAACCACATTAGAACCCCATCACTCCACCTACCTTTCTAATTAATGAGTCACAGCACAAATGAAGCAAGTTTTCAGTTAATGAGCTACAAATAAATCTATCTGTAGGTACTAATTGCCACTAATATCCAAATTAGTTACACTCCAGGTTTGTTCTCCTTGAATTTACATTAATTTGTCTCCTTTACCCTAATCAGTTAAGTCTCATCTAAAGATAATTGTAGAGCTGTGACTTTCAGGACTGAGTCTGCAGAATGCAACTTTAACGGGTGATATCATTAAACTAAAAACAACTCAGAAATTATTAACGTCTTTGTACATGGCTGAAGGCCATACAGAAATGAAGAAACATTTATTCAAGGAAATCCATGTGGTCAATTAATGTAGTCCAGGGCAATAAGAATATGCAAGGAGGAAAGAAAAAAAATTTTTTTCACTAAATGGTGCCAGGAAAACTGGATATCCACATGAAAAATTAAATGGAAAATGGACCCTATGTTCTATAATGATACTTCAAATAGATTAAAGACCAGCAGGTAAGAGCTGAAACCATAAAACACGTAAAAGAAGGCAATTGCAGAGCCCTCGACATTGGACTTGGCAACGGGTTTTGTCTAGAACACCTGAAGTCCAGGCATCAAAAGCAAAAACAAAGTTGCCCTGTGCCAATCCACAAAGCTTCTGCACAGACGAGGAAATGCTACTAAAATAGAAAGACAACCCATAGGATGGGAGAAAATTTGCAAGTCATTTATATGATAAGAAGTTAATATTCAGGATATAAGGAACGTTAGCAACTCAACAGCAAAAAAAATAAATAATTGAGTTTGTAAATGGGCAAAGGAGGCCTAGGAGACAAAAGCCTCATAGTTACACTAACATATAGAATCTAAAGTAGCTAAAATCAAGGAGTAGAAATCAAAACAGCTGAGCCAGAGAGTGGTGGCGCATGCCTTTAATCCCAGCATTTGGGAGGCAGATCTCTGAGTTCAGGGCCAGCCTGCTCTGTAGCATGAGTTTCAGGACAGCCAGAGCCACACTGAGAAACCATGTTAAAAAAAAAAATCAAAACAGCTGTTAGGAGGAACCAGGAAATGTAGAGGAAGGTAGAAAGAAATAGGCTAACAGATGCAAACTCAGAGCCAGATAATTTATAGTAGTACAGTGATCCCAGTCAAAATATTGTATGGTAAAATTCAACAGAGCTTGACAAGAGGATTTCTAATGTTCCCACAACAAATAAATGATAAATACTGGAGATGGCGAATAGCATAAATATATTGAGTGATATTGATGCAACGTATATATCATGACACTTTACTCCTTAAAGCTATGCAATTACTGCCAGTCAATAAATACATAAAAATGTTTCAAAATCAAAAGGAGCAAGGGAATGGAATAGATTTTTTTTCCCAAATAAGATATAGGAATGACCAACATATGCGTAAAAAGAAGTGTTCATAATCACTAGTTATTACAGATACTCACATTAAGACAAAGTGACATGTCACTTCACTGGTTAAAATAGCTACCTCCAGCCCCAAGGAAGATGACACACCTACACCACTGCGAGGGATGTGGGGAAAGGGAGCCCTGCATTCCACTGCGAGGGACCCTAGCTAGTACAGCACCTATGCAAAACTACTCAGAGTTTTCTCAAAAAAAAATTAAAGTTAGAACTACCATGTGGTACAGCAATCCCACTATGAAGGAGAAAAAGAAAATGCAATCCTGTCTAAGAAATACCTGCATTCGTGTTTATCACTGCATAGTCTCAGCAGCCAAGAGAGAGAAGCCAAGGATACGCTGACTATGTGTTCAATGGGTCACCATTCAATCCCAGAGGAAAAAAGTGGCGAAAACCAGGGAACACAAAGCTAGCTGAAGGAGCCGCAGCAAAGGCAAAACTGGGCAACGCTGCTCACATGTGGAATTCGGAGAGGTTAACTTATAAAACTAGAGTAGAACAGGGGGAACCAGAGCCAGAAGAGTTAGAAAAATAGGAAAATCCATCAAAGGGCACAGAATATTTCTGTCAGTGTAAACAGGTTCTGGGCATCTGTTTTAAAACAGGGGTGGTAATAGATATATTGAGTAATGTGATAGCCGTTATGTAATGCATGTGTTTATCAAAGCAGTACATTCTATGCTTTGAATTTGCAAAAGATTATTAAGACTTGCTGATAATTGTGAGTGATTAGGACGTGTAAATTCCCGTCCATTCTCTCTCTCCCTTCACCCCTCCCTCAGCATGCTGGGAGTTCTACTCCAGGGAAAAGTCTCTCCCCAAAAGCACTCAAATGTTGTTTAATCTCTCCAAGATGAATAAATGGCCAACCATTTATTAGAACTAGAACCATTAGTATTTCCCAACCATTCTTAGCTGCCTCTTCAGCTAGGGCCAGTTTCCATCAGTGTGGCCAAGACAGCAAGGACTGCTTTCTTCTACCAGCCCTACTGAGAGCGGCCACCAGCTCCACTGGTGCAACCAGGAACAGAACGTTGATGATAAGAGGTCCAATTATCCACACCTCAGCTTTCTCATATGAAAAATATAGCAAACTGAGAGTGGAAAGCTATGGGTGCTACTGCCATTACCCAGTGCTCATAGAGCAAGATCGCACTGTGGGAGAGGTGGGTTATTGTCCTGTTCTCGGATTCGGGGAGTGGCCACAGCATGTAAGATCGCACCTTGTGACTTGATTGGGAATAGTGTGGGTAGGAAGGTCATCTCAGAGAACAGTGGACTTTGGTGATCGCAGTTAAGAGCATGCTGTTGGCTCAGTGGAAGCCACCAGCACCACAGACCAGACAGACAGCCAGGTGAAGGAACAACAGTGAAGAAGAGCAGTCCCTCACCGAGCTGGACTTCAACCAATCAGCCTGTGAAGATATCCATGCATTGAGACATTATTTTAAGAACAAATTAGCAGCAATTAGTGGAACTTTACAGTTGGGTGCGACTCTAACGAGACGAGCAGGCCTACAGCAACCACAAAGGAACATAGAGACCTGCTGAACCCAGTCACTCCAGGTGACTGACTCCATGCCCAAGGCTACACAGTCCCTTACAGATGTCATCAGACAGTTCACACCACAGGCAACAGATTGTTAAGATATACCAGCCAAGCTGCTTCACAAACAATGAATGTTAATAAGTAAGCATCAAAAGGGGGAAACCAGTATTTGGAGTTGCTGTAGTATAAAAAGTTCAGCTTTCGACAACAATAAAACCTATGAGAATCTTTTTTTTAAATCATCATTTTAGCCCAGGAGTGGGGTGTGGTGGGGAAGTTGGCTTTCAGAAAATGCCTGTAAGACGACCTGTCAGACTAAACAGGTGTTCAATGCCGCCACAATGGTCTGGCTAAAAACTGATGAAAACCACGTTTACAGAAGTAAAGGAAGGTACCAAGAATTAGGGAATCAAAAAGAATGCAAATGAAGGGAAATTATAACCTGTGAACTAAACAAAAGTTCTAAAGTTAAAGGTACAGCAATTAAAATTAAAACTCCAGACCTGACTGAAGTCCGAACTGCCCAGTGAATCACTCTTAAAGACAGGCGATTTAGTCTGTGTAATCTGAAGAAATGGCAGGGTAAATGGGGGACGTGATCAGAGCTCTAAAGAAACAAAGACCACCCCTGAGAGCACTGACAGATGTGTAGGGGGACATCGGAAGGGAGAATGAGGGAAGGTGTCAAAAACTGACAGTGGCTGAGACGTCCCCTGATTGGATGGCTGATGGTGATCTGTACATTCAAGAAACTCAACATGGTCTAAAATGGGTGATTTCAAAGGTTCCACAGCTGCCACTCATGGTGACTTTTGATGATGGAGATACAGAAGAAACCTTAAAAGCTGTAAGAGAAAAATGGCACAGCATGTTCAAGGAAACCCTCCAAAACAGGGCTGCCGACTCCTTTCCAGAAAGAGGCCACAGAATAGTACCATGCATTTTGTGCTGAAGGAAAACCAAAAGCTGTCAACCAAAAGTTTACGTACACCAACAATCTTTCAAAATGGAAGGCACAGTTAGTCACAACATTCCGGGGCAAAACAGAGAGGATCTGTCGCTATTAGAAATCTTTACAATAGATAGAGAGATAAGCTCTTTGAGATAAACGTGAGCAATCAGAGGGAGTCAGTTAAACCTTCATGAACAATCAAAGAGCCCTGGGAGTTAATTAAGTAATTACAAAGACAGCACAGATGCCAACCCCTCTCATTTGTCTTTACCCACCTAAGCAGCAGCTGCAAGAGACAGTACGTAAATAATTACATATGGGAATCTCTGACCTATAGAAATATGATTGATTTGATCATCACAATGAAAAGGAGGGGAGTGGAACAGAGCTGTGTTGAAAAGACATTATCTGTGACCCAAAACTGTAGGATAAATGAAATGGACCAGAAAAAGCAAATAAGCTGAGGAATATTGCAAACATAAAAAGTGACTTGCTTGTCACTTTTCCTTTATCAGAAGCTAGAGAAGATACAGAACTACATAAATAATCACAGCAGAGTATTTCTTTACCACACAGGTAGCTGTGGTGTTCAGAGTATTATTTGTACAAAAATGAAGTAGTTGAGTTCCAAACATTGGGAGAAAGTTAGCACAATCTAAAATGGAGCCTGAAAAATTATGGTGGATAAGGTACTCTTAGGGAGACTGCTAAGCAAAGAAATCAAACATTGGGTAGCGATATCAGAAAAGATTCATTAAAGTGAGAGAAGCAATTAAAAAAATGGAAAAGCTTCGTAGTAGTCCAACCTGGGCCCATGGGAGACTGAGCTGCCATGGGCTACATCTATGCAGGGGTTCTACAGGTTCTAGGTGCCCAGATGTTTTGGTTCTGTTGCTCCCCTTATGGAGCTCCTGTCTTCTCCAGGTCTTTCATCTCCCCCTTCTTTCATAAGATTCCCTATGAGCCTCAGCATCTGCTTTGATACCCTGCTAGGCAGAAGCTTTCAGAGGCCCTCTGTGATAGGCTCCTGTCCTGTTCCCTGTTTTCTCCCTCTTCCAATGTCCATCCAATTTGCCTTTCTGAGTGAGGATTGAACATCTCATCCAGGGGTCCTCCTTCTTGATTATCTTCTTTAGGTGTATACAGATTTTAGTATATTCTATGTCCTATATTATACGTCTAATATCCACTAATTAGTGAGTATATACCAACCAAGGACTATGTATGGGTTGGACCTAGGTCCCCTACACATCTGTACATGATGGACAGCTTGGTCTTCATGTGGGTTCCCTAGTAAGGGGAGTAGGGTAGGGGGAAGGTGTCTCTGTCAAGGACTCTTTTGCGGCTTTTCAATCACTTGCCCCTGGCGGGACTGCCTTGCCAGGCCACCACGGTAGAGGATTCACTCAGTCCTGATATGGCTTGATGTGCTGTGATGGGTGGGTGGGGTGAGGAGGCCTTTCTGATGGGGAGAGAAAAGAAATATAGGAAAAAGGGAAGAAGGGTGTGACAGGGAGGAAAGGAGAAAGGTGGCTACAATTAGGATGTAAAGTGAATAAATAAACAAGTAAATACATTTTTAAAATGGAAAAGGCTTGCAACACATCATTATGTATCATGCTGTATTTCTCCCCAAAATTCCTATGTTACAATTCTGAGCCCCAGTGCCTCAGCTATGACAATCTGGAGCCCAGATTTTTGCAGATGCAGTTACTTCAAAATGAGGTCAGCAAAGTCATGGTTGGCCCTAATGCAATATATCAGGTGTCCTTACAGGGAGTGTGAATTTGGATACAGATACAGACAGAAGGAAGATGGCAGGAATAGGATTTGGTACATAGCCATTCTCAGGCCAAGGTCAGAGTCCTGGGTGAGCTGTTTCTCTTCTAGCCTTTAAACCTCACCAAACTTAATGACTCCTTGATCTTGAATATCTAGTCTCCAAAAATGTGAGACAGTAAATTTTTATTGTTTTAGTCACCAATTTTATGTTAATTTTTATGGTAGCCTTAGCAAATGACTACCACATGAAAGACAGAAAAGCAAAATGCCAGTTGCAACTAAGACTATGCCAGCAATCCCATGCAGTGGAAGGAGACT
>CM053762.1:40357150-40386852 GCA_028658305.1 Pachyuromys duprasi | reverse complement strand
TTTAGCAAAACTGAGAAACCGAGAGAATATTCACAATATTGAAACCAGAAATAGACGAAGGGATATAGCTAACAGCTACACAGAAATGAGAAGAATATGAAGAGGCACGCACTATAGACAGTTGTGAACAATTGTATGGCTACAAATTTAGTAATGTGGATTAAAGACCTAGAAAGATGCAAACCAGAAGGCACTCAAAAAGTGTCCTAATTTGTTTTTTATTGCTTTGGTAAAACCACAACCAAGAGCATCTTGGGGAGGAAAGGATTTATTTGGCTGACAAATGCCCATCATAGCCCATCAGTGAGTGAATTCATGACAGAAACTCAAGCAGGAACCTGGAAGCAGGAACTGAAGTGCTGCTTACCGGCTTGATCTTTATGGCTTGTTGGTGCTGCTTAATTATACAACCCAGGACCATGTGGGCAGGGGTAGGCACAGCCCATAATGAGCTGGACCCTCCCATATCAATCAATAATCCAAAAACAAAAACAAAAAATGCCTCCATAGACTTGCCTACAGGCCAATTTGATGGAAGCATTTTCTGAGTAGAAGTTTCCTCTTCCCAGATGACCCTGGCTTATGTCAAGTTGACAAAAAACCAAATAGCATGGGAGGTGGTAGAATATATATGGGAGGTGTTTATATATCAAAGTAGATATATAAACAAGTAAAAACATTAAGTAGTAGTGATTATAGCTACAGTATTCATGCAAACTATGCATCCAGGAAAGCCTAGGATCAGATGCCTTTATTGGTGAATTTTACCAGTTAACACATTCACAGTGATGGTTCTTGAGGTCTTCCAAGAAATGATGATGAGCAGATGCTTTTCACCTCATCTCAGCTGTAGTATAATGTTGCTACCAAATCAGTAAAAATATTACAAGAAAAAATAATGAGAAAACTATAAAGCAATATCCTTAACAAATATATACACAGACCTCAACAAAATTTAACCAGCTAAATGTTGTAATGGGTGGTAAAGATTATATTCATGGCTAAGCTATGAAAAATATTAGAAACAATAACCAAGTGAGGTTTACCTCAGGATTTCATGATTGATTTGGTGTCAGAACATCAGTTAATAAAATACACAAATAGTCGAAAAGAAAACTTTAACAAAGATCGTTACAATAGCTGTTGAAAAAGGCCCTGCCAACTCCCTGCACCCACAAGTAAAAAGAAAAGAAAAGAAAACAACGAAAAATGAATTGAGGTAGTAGCCTCATTCAAAAAGGGTCACCCGAGCTACCCTAGACCTGCTGTCCTCTCTAAAGAGAAAAAATCTCAATGCTTCCTACCAAGTAAGGTTAGGGCAAAGGTGACCATGGATTCTCACAAGTCTGACACTTAGTTCTGTTGAGGTCATTTAAACAAGAAAACAAAGCCCAAGACAACAGATAATGAAGAAGTTATAACAATACAAATTCACTGCAGATAAAGAAAACTCCGAAACACTCTCAAAATACAAATGGAACTATTAGGTAAATTCAGCAAGTTGTCAGAATCTCATGGTAATAAGAAAAAGAAAAAACAACAGTATTTTAACACAAGGGCAATGAATAATTTATAAAATGAAATTATGAAAGTCTATTTACAGTAACATCAAAGATAGGAACAGGATTAAATTTCAGAAAAGAACTATTAAACTTGTACTCTGGAAAAGTATAAAGCATTACTAAAAGATAATTAAAAGATCCAATTAAACTGAAGGCACTTGTGGCTATACTTTGGAAGATTTAATATTTGAAGATGATGTGATGGTTAGATAGTCATCTGGGAGGCAGACATCTGGCTATCCTTTGATACATGGGCCTTTGAGGACTCACCCAGTGTGGCTGGCACCATCTCCAGAATTGGATCCTGAACTCTGTGTATGGAGAAAGGACCAAGCATACCCTCTCCACCCCTGCCCCAGCCCAGCCTGCTTTCTGGTTTGAGTGTGATGTGAGCAGCTACATCAAGCTCCCACGTCCTGACTTCCCTTGCCTGATACGAACTGTGAGGCACCAGAAACAGAAAAAGAAACCTCGGCAGATGGGAATGCCTCCCAAATTGCCCTACAGACTCAGTACAACCATTAGCAAATTCAGACTGGCCTTATTGTTTAGAGAAATTGAAAACTAGATCCTACAAATCAAAGGAAGTTTAAAGGACCCAGAAGAGCCATGATATCATTAAAAAAAAAAAACTATTACTTACTAGTTTTAAATTTTCTTACAAGGCAGGCGTTGTGCAGGTCTGCATTTTCAACAACTGGGAAGACTACTACAGGTTTGAAGCTAGCCTGGATTACACAATGAGGTCAAAGCCAGCCTATGGTACAGAATGAGGCCTGATCTTAATTAAAACAAAACAAAAATCCCGCAGAACTCTTAACACAAAGCAGTAGCCAGAGTGGAAATCCAAACAATTAAGCTTAGAATTGAGACTTTACCCTACATTTATATTCAGTCAATTTCCAGCTAGGATGATAAGACAACTTAATGAAGAAAATATTTTTTGGTCAACAAATAGCAATACTACAGTTATAGAATCACATTGAGAAAATGAAATTGGAACCTGCTTCATACACACACAAAATTAATTCTACGAACAGATCAACAAATTAAACGCAAGAGATGAAATTTGGGACAAAACAAAGAAATTGCAGGTGTAAATCATCATGACCTTGACTTAGGCAATAGTTTCATAGGTATTATATTAAAGGCCCAAGATTAGAAAAAGAGGAAAGAAATGTGTAAATTGGATTTCAACAGAATCTAAAACCCTGTGACATAAGGGTCACAACTAAGAGATGATTCACATTTAAGAAAAAGAGCCATGCCTCTCCCCTAGGGCCTGTGACATACCCAGCCACAGGCCCTTGGTCCTGTCATTCATGCCAGGCTTGAGATCCACTGAAATATATTACATGCGTGTTTGAAGTTCTCAAAAACATGAAAAAAAAAGATAATTAACAGCTTGGCTGTGGCTCAGTGATAGCAAGTTTGCTAGGGCCAGGCCCTGGGTTTAATCCTAGGCACCACTGAGAAAGAGAAGTCATTCCCAGAATATCAAGACTCTTCATAAATCACACAAATTTATTATTAAGTTTACTTCTTTTTTTAATTTTTTAAAATTTATTTATATTTTTATAAATTATGGTTTATTAACTTTGTATCCCTGCTGTAGTCCCCTCCCTCAGCCCCTCCTAATCCACCCTCCCTCCCTCATCTCCTCCCCTCCCATGCCCCTCCCTAAGTCCGCTGATAGGGGAGCTTTTGAAAGACTCCACCCAGCAGGGTATTAAAGCAGATGCTGAGACTCAAAGCCAAACTTTGGGCAGAGTGGAGGGAATCTTATGAAAGAAGGGGGAGATAGAAAGACCTGGAGAGGATAGGAACTCCACAAGGTGAACAATAGAACCAAAAATTCTGGGCCCAGAGGTCTTTTCTGAGATTGATACTCCAACCAAGAACCATGCATGGAGCTAACCTAGAACCCCTGCACAAATGTAGCCCATGGCGGTTCAGTCTCCAAGTGGGTTCCATAGTAATGGGAACAGGGACTGTCTCTGACATGAACTGATTGGCCTGCTCTTTGGTCACCTCCCCCTGAGGGGGGAGCAGCCTTACCAGGCCACAGAGGAAGACAATGCAGCCAGTTCTGATGAGACTTGATAGGCTAGGTTCAGAGGGAAGGGGAGGAGGACCTCCTCTATCAGTGAACTTAAATTTATTTCTTATTAAATTTATTAAACTTCCATTTGATAGGAGAGTTTTAAAAAAATACCCTGTATGGAAATGGCTACCAAAGGCTCATATGTTTGAATACTTCATCCACATAGGCAAAACTGTTTGGGAAGCCTTGGAAGGTGTGGCCTTGTGGAAGGAGGTGTGTCAGTGGGGGTGGGCTTTCAGGCTTCAAAAGTTTGTTTAGCTGTTTCCTAGTTGTGGATCAGATGTGAGCTCTGGCTGCCATTCCAGTACCAGGCCTGCCTGCTGCCAAGCTCTCCACAGTGATGGCTACGGACTCTATCTCTCTGCAACTGCAAGCAACAATTAAACCCTTCCTTCTTTAAGCTGCCTTGAGCACAGTGTTTTATCACAGCAACAGAAAACTAACTAAGACACTGAATAGCTCAATAATAAGAAGTCATGTGATTAAGAGTGGACAGAAGCTTTAAACATTCATGTTCTGAAGAAGATATACAAGATATCAAAGAGCACTAGTTGTCAGAGAAGCACAAATCAGAACCACGAAGTACAGCTTCACATCAATGACAGTGATTGTCATTTAAAAATTTGTTTATAAAATGTTAAATCAGAACCCTCATATAGAAATACCTATAGTAACATTATTCATATTGGGGGAAAAATGTAAGGAGCCCAAATATCCATCATTATTGATAGATGAATAAATAAAACATGGCATATCTGTGTAATGGAAAATTATTCAGCCAAGAATGGAGTATAAGACATTCTACAACATGGATATACCTTATATACATTTTGCTCAGTGAATGTAGAAAGGCAAAGAGACACATTGTATTAACCCATTTATGTGATATTTCCAAATTAGGTAAATGTACAGAAATAGACACTGAGTGGTTTCTCAGTGCTGAAGGGCTTGGAGGAATATAGGACTTGCCTGCATACAGATTTGTTTTGTTTGTAGACATCATGAAAACGATCTAAAATTAATTATAATGTTGTGCCTCTCTCTGAACATGCCAAAAGAATACTGATTTCTTATACTTTAGGTATATTACACACACACATATAGGTGTGTGATATATAAATTGTCTTGATATGATATACATATCAAGTGATATATAGAAGATAGCTGAAAGGTTTATTTGTATAAAATATGTTTATTCCTAATTTGAGCTATTAAAGTGTCAGAGAAGCAAGCTTGCTGTTCCTAGTTGCTCTGGGCATCTGCGGAAAAGTGGCTCATGGCAGTGCAGACAGTTTTAGCGTGAAGGGATTAGACGTGCTAACATTAGAATGACCTAAAGCTTCCCATCAATATGCCTGCCCCGGGTAACATGGAGACTGGCTCAGAGTTGGCCACTGTGACCATTGGACCTTAGAGGAAGGAGAGACTTGAGACATTTAAGAAGGGTCCTGGGGAAGAGCTTTGTGTTAGTATGGGTTCCCCAGAACAGATGCCAGAGAAGGGTTGAATGGTTTTCTTAAGTTACACACCAGGATCACAAGTGGGAGATAGAGAAACTGAGGCAGAAAGAAGCCAGGAAAGGGCACAGTTAAAGAAGCTTACTGAGAAGGGCAGTGGTGACTTGATTTCACTGGGGATGTTCTGAGAGGACATAGGCCATGCTGCCATGTTGTGCTATAGGAGAACGGACCACACAGGCTAGCCTAGATCTCTTTTGCCCTGGTTGGGTGGGCCTCTGGAACCCCGACTCCCCACACCTGGGACATGTCTGCCCACTGTGGAACTCTCCTCTGCTGAATGAGCCCTGTGTGCCTAGCAAGAGACATGAGAGTGGAGGACAGGGTGGCTGTCAAGGAGCCCAGGTGGGCTGTGAGGTGCTGTGGTCAGGAAGCGTTGACTGCCAGCTCCACAATTAAATAAACAAAATGGCCGAGAGGGTCACCATTGCCCTGGCCAGAAGGTAATGTTCAGTTGTCGCTGCCTGCTCCACCTTAACCCTAAGGTGAATTTCTCTGTTATCATCCTGCCCTGGGGCGGTTAAGTTTAGGTGTGAGCTTGACTAAAGCATAAGCCTTGGGAACATGGGTGCTGGGTGCTGTGTGACTTTATTTCTAGAGCAAATTCACACACGAGTGAGGAAGACTCCTGAGCACCTTCCCCACATCCATGGGTGGACCTCTGCTCCCCTCTCCTCTCTTTTTTGCCCTCTCCCCTCTTCTCTCCCTCCCTACCTCTATCCTGGAGATGGACTGCTCCTCTCCTCCTGTCCCTGAACGTCAGAGGTCTGTCTTGGGCCCTGGATTCTAGGATTTATCTGCATTCTCTCACTGCCTCCAATCTTAGGCCTTCAGCTTCTTGCTGACTCATGTCATTGTCTCCTTTGGTTCTGAGCCACGGAGTCTAGACTGAGGAGAGCTGGCTTCAAGGCTCAGGATCTGTGAGCTCTAACCCCCAGTGAGTCCTCCTCTCCCATCCTTCTGTCCTCTTACACAGCCGTCCCTGAAGTAACCTTAAGACAAGACAGAAGTAACCTTTTTTGATGTATGTCTGTGTATGTGTGTGTTATTTTTGTTTCTTTCTGTGAGGCTTAAGCGCCTGGGACCACACACTAGCAGACAGGTTCACTGGGGGAGAGGGTTAGGCAGGATTACCCAAACAACAACACTCCTATCCAGATGCTCAATGCCCTGTGGCTCTATCTCTGGAAGTCTATGGCACACTCATGAAGGAGAGGGACACATCAACCTGGTATAGGGTCTTCTCACCTGCTTTTGGCCCCATCTTGCCTTCCATCTCCCAGTCTATGGAGCACGAGGGAGGAAACTGTGAGCAGCTGTACTTAACTCTAGGATAAGGCTTTGCCCAGTGTTGAGTTTTCAAATGCTGACGACCAGAGCTTGACCATACCAGACCCTGAATAAACAAACAAACAAACAAAAGCCATCCATCACAATCCACCAGGGAAAACTGCTCCATGATGGACCCTTTTCCTTTTCAGAATGAAAACAGTAGAAATGAACAAGAGTATGAAACAAGAAATGAACAAAGTCAACCCCCTTTGCCTCCAGCCTTACTCTGGCTTGTAGCCAGCAGCCACAGGGTGAGGAGGCAACAGAGACAGGACCCTTCCTGCTCCAAATTTCACCAGTGCATCCCGCAGCGAGAACAAGTCACATGACCATATCTGATAATGCAGGCATGACTGCAAAGTACACATGGGTGGACGATGTGACTGTATTGGACTGTACTGGACTGTATTGGAGAGCCTCTGTCACCATGGCTCTGGGTGTTAAACAGTTTCCCTCACTTTCCTTTATTTAGCCTCTTTTTTTTTTCTTTGTATTGATCGCTGCTGTTCTTAGGTGTGGTTACAAACACCTCTATTCACATATTGTAGCTGTGAAAGGAGAATGGCATTCCTGAATGCACAGACAGAGAAAGGATAGTTTACCGTAAAGCAAGTTCATGGCCATTTTGCTGCTGTTGAACAAAGGCAGCCTGAAACACAGAAGCTCTGGGTTGGGGAACATCAGACGGCTTGATGGATTTAAAAATCAGGGGACGCAGAGCTGTTAACCCTGCTACCTGGAAAGGACAGGGCAGGCCACCAGCACCCTCCCTATGTCCGTCCCGCCATCAGGAAGTCACATGGGCTCACTCTGTGAGGGTGTGTAGACTCCATGCTTCTCTTCATTCCCATTACTAGTACCCCAAGTGGGCTCAACCACCTCTGCTGCGGGGTTTACTGCAATGTTTACTAACTGGTTCTGTGCTTTCTAACACAGAAATAGGATTAGAACCCACTCCTCCGTCAAGGCCCCCAGATTCTAACTTACCCTGTTGCTGTGAGACCTCTTTTGACTCCATGAGTGTGTCTTGCCTCTGGGCCACCGCAAATGACACTACATCTACTGTTTTTCCTTCCTTCCCTCCATGACCGTCTTTTCCAGCAGTTTGACCTCCATCTTATGTAGTCACCACTTCTACTGGGAAGGTTTCCCTGATAGCCTCAGGCTACACTAGTTTGTTTTCTGTCTGTCCTCAATATTCTGTTCATGCCCTTTGCAGTGGATGTTGACTCTGAGGCTTTCCTGGGCATTAGTCATAGAGTGGGTATTTTGTGTTGTAGTTGTTTATTTATTTTTGTCTAAGTGGATGGTGGGGATGGAATCCCATTTTACCTAACAAAGAAAAAACTGTATATCAAATAAAAAGCAATGTTGGTAACTACTGGCAAAAAAAACACATTCACATTTTTTAACACATTTATTTAATTCAACCCCATAATGGTAGTTTAGCATTAGATTTCTAGATGTGTGCCTGTGATTCCAGCACTAGAGAAGGAATGTTGGGAGATTGCTAGGTTGATATGAGTTCAGCTAAGTGTAAGAGTCTATTCAAAACAAAATGACCATAACAACAAAAGTACAAAGTCTCTGTGTTTGGATATTCTTTGAGTGTGGTTGGCTGGTTGGTTGCTTGCTTGGTTATTAATATCCTAGGAGACAAGCCAGTATGTCTCATTCACTCTCTGTGAGTAATGACTTGAAGAACCTTATTTGGTCACATGGAATAAAGTCCACACAGGGTTAAGACTCTGGCTGTGGAGTTCTAGCATAGGATTTGCCAGCCATATGACCTTGAGCAATAACTAATGCCCCTAAGTCCTAGCAGAATGTCTGATGCACAGTAAGAGCCCAACAGCTGGTAGCAATGGTGATTAGTGCTATATTCTTCACAAAAGTAATATTAATTGGCTCATTTCCCTGCTTTAATCTTGCTGTCCAGGCTGACTAAGGCAGCACCATAGGCTCTGTACACTGTGTGCAGGAAAGGCAGTCAAGAATGACCAGCCCCGTGAGGTTATGAGGGAAAGCAGTGCTTTCCACCAGACAGACAAGAAAACCCACACTGGGCAGGGTTTGGTGACCTGCTTCTGGTCACGTAGCCAGCCCAGGCAGAGCTGGAGCTCAACGCAGGCCTTCTGACTCCAGCATCAGCTCCCTCCACTGCCCTGCACGCCCTCTGGGTGTTGGTGTTTCCGTGTCCCACAGAAGCTTCCAGCTGTTTGAGATCAAATAAGACTTTGGAGGCTAAAGATGCATCAGGGGACTGCCTGTTCCTCTCTGTTCACGCACAGGCTGCTAGAGTTTTTAACCCAGGGGCATTCTGCTTATGCTCTACCACGTTCGCCTGTGGCACCCTTCCTTCAGATCAGCTCTGGCAGAGGCAATGTCCCTTTTCATACAGTGGCTTCTGTCAGACTGGGTTACGTATGCATCAACCCCTCACATTCCAAAGGTTCATAGACCCCGGAGATTTTATGTTCGGTGGGTGTTTATCATGAAGAAGGAAAATAACATTGAAGTGGACATTAGGGAGTTGCAGATTTCACTGGATTATTCCCAAGCTTGCTAAGAAAGGAGGACCTGTCTCAATGATTTACTTTGCAGAAGTACACATTGGGCACTGAAATAAATAGGACTCCTTTTCCAGGCTTTAGTGGAAGTGGTTGTGTGGTGTCTCCTGGGTCCCATTCTGCCATCTTTTCCATCTGAGACATAATCATAATTTGGACTTAGCCTCCAGAGGCCAGATGCTTCAGACAGGGAAAGCTCCTTTGCCTGTCTGCCATTGTCATGGGGAGTAGTTTTCTATGGAAATGTTCAGGCCTTCCTAAGGATAGGGCGATCCTAGAGGGCCTGTTGACTCTTGGGGGTTTGTGTAATAAGAACTTCAAGAGAAGAAAGAGAGAAAGTTGGACGATTCTGGAATTGTTTCAAGAGTGTTGCTCATCATTGGCTCTTAAACACACAGAGGAACGTTCATGGACAGTATTAGGGTCTATCAGTCAAGCCAAAAGCCAGACTAGAAGAGTATCTATGAAGTAATCAACCAGCTGTAGGAGTTACATACAACTTCATGGGGTTCTGAGAGTGACCCCCATGTATACCTCTTACAGCCTAACACCCCTCTGTGAATCTGTGAAGTGAAATGGGAAGCTTTGTATAGGTCATTTCCATGCAGATCTTAAGGATTGAATCCAGGGCCTCACACAAGCTAGGCAAACACTCTATCACTGAACCACATCCTTAGGCTTTTCTTTACCTTTTGCTTTTACAAGCATGCAATATATGTTTATCATATCCATCCCCTATTCCTCCCCTGCTCCAACTCCCCCAAGTCCCCTCCCAACACGCCCAACTGCCAACGTCTCGCCCTGTTCTACTTTTTTGTGTAACCATGGGTTCTGCCCGTACTCACAATGAGTACAGAGACATCCACTGGAGCGTGGGAAACCTATCAATGGCTGTACCACTAAACATAAATGGCTCTTTCTGCTAGCAGCCATAAACTACCAATAGCTCCTCAGCTGGGATGGACCCTCTGATGCCATGCCCCCTCCATGCTGAGACTTTGACAGGGTTGGTCCTGTGCAGGTAACCGTAGCCCCTGTGACCTCATGAGTACAATGGCCATGTCACATCCAGAAGGCTGTTTCCCAACACCCCTCTCTATCCTCTGTAGAACAGCACCACTGTAAATTAGTTTGTTCTCTGAACATTTCATTAAGGTATTATTATTTCAATTTCTCTGGCCGGTGGATGTCTTTTCATCCTCCCAGGGGAATCTCGATGAAACCAAGCTTGTTTGATTAGTTCTTAGATGTTTTGATATTTTCAAATTCTTCTAGGATTTGGTGTCTCAAAACCAACCCAGGGTTTCCAAACCAGAATTTGCTCTAATCAGAAAGAGATGGGACTCATCTAACTAACACCCTCTTTTCCTCACAGTCTCCATTTTCTGCTCCTCTACTGCCACTGTCCAGTCACCTCCCTGCAATAGGGCAGTTCCTTGCTACAAGGCTGTGGGGATCTGACCAGAGCAGAGAACCTTTGCAGATGCTGGACAGCTGAAGGGAGAGCATCTTATGAGAGCGCTGAGTTATCTCATTTAAGGCAGGATTCAGTGTTTCTTTCCAAACCTCCATTGTCCTCTTTGGTACTCAGTGCCCGGAAGAGACTGCACAAACAAATTAGGTAAATGAACTGAATGAAAGAATAGGGAGTATCTGACTTAAGAAGTAAATGAACATGCCTTCTAGACTAGGGAATGGCTGCTGAGAAACTTCATAACACCTGCATAAATTTGCATGCATTATAGGACAGCAAAAGGAGAAACACCACAAAGTCTCACCTTCTTTATTATTTTCTGAAACTCTTATAAAAGGAAGACTCTATAAATTCTTTCATTCTCTGAACATTTAAAATAATTTAACGTGTTATTATTTTCATTTCTCTGGCTAGATTTCTGTTTCTGATAAATTTTCTTGCACTCTCTCTCTCTCTCTGGTATCCAGTCTGTCTTGTCTGTGCTATCCACCTGGGCTTGCCATAGCTAAGCCCATTAACGCGCTGGTAGCAAGGGGGGGGGGTCAATGAAAGCAAGAGCGTGACAGTGAGACAGAGAGGGCTGTAGAGCAGACAAGCCTATCGTCCTGATTCCTGAGTCCATCCACCATCTATCAGAAAAACTGGGCCCGAGCATTTGATTATGCGGAATTATGTAAGGAAAGTACCATGAATCCTGCTTATTAAAGTCAATGTGCAATCCATTTTGGTTATTGTCTTCATGGTGTATTTTTATGATACATATGACCTCAAATAATATCATGCCAAGTCATATCACTCAGACTTGATATATAAGATTACACGTAGCAATTTTACATAGAGAGCCATGTATTGATTGATTGTACACTGTTACGTCTGTGCCTATGGGTATTTCGACCTAAGTCACACGTTCCTCCAAGTCTTCAAGTCTCTCCTTGATTTCCTGCTACAGACCCGGCCTTTATTTTTTAATCCCATGCATACAGAAAGTATAACCCAATGCTTTTCTTGTCCTTCCACGTGAACAATGTTCAGCCTACAGCTGAGTTGGCCTCTTTCCCATTCAGGAGAGGACCTCTGAGTCCCGCCCAGAGCCTTCCCTGATAGATTGCCAGTCTCATCTACGGACCTGACTTTCTCTTCCCCCAGGTACCCCTAACTCTCATTTATATCCACACACCTGGTTGGAACTGTATTTGGAATTATGGAAGTTTAGGTTATTACAGTTTAAGGATGGGCCAGAGCTAGTGTGAAATTATGTTTTTCTCCTGGCTCTGAGGTAGTCAAGGTCAGGGAAGCATCAGGGATGCATAGGGTTTTCTAGCAGCTTTAGAGCACTGGCCTTATTCTGGGGAAGGAACGAACATGGAGCCAGAGATATGGCAGAGAAAATACAGTATAGGGACAAAACTCTGGGCTTGGGCCTGTGGCAAACACTGTTGACTGACACCTCCCCTTTCCACCGTTTCCTGTAGGTTTTAAAATCCGCAGAATAACACACTCAAGTAAAAGGGAGTCCTTCCTCTGGCCTGAGAGGATGGAACAAAATTGCCTTATGGCAAAATGTGACTGATTTGGAAAAACCCAGTTCTGATCAATAAGACCATGGGAGCTATTGGAGAGGAGATTCTACTTAAAGGTCTTACTATGAGCAAAAGCAAAAGTAAGTTCCTTCTCCACGATGTAGATGCCATTGCTTGAGAGCACAGTTTTTGGAGCTACAATACCAAGTGACTAGAAAAGCCAAATGGCCGAGGGTGCACTAGCCGAGAGACTCAGAGGGTGGGGCCCAGTGAGCAGTTTGGAATTGAAAAACTTGCTCAGAAATAAAAACTTCTGAAGTTGCTGACACATGAAGATCAGAATCCATGTTCTTCATGACTTTTAGTTGCAACACTACCAGCTGGGTTGTCTATGACAAAAGGATGACTGAAAAACCCTATGGGTGTGACAGTACATAATAAAAAATGCAGTGTCATCTGCCAACAAATAAGTAATGACTGATACAATAACCACTTAGCATGCCCAGAAAAATCACCATCCACATAGAGATCAGTATTCCTGGATTCAAATCGCTCACACAATTGCAGAATGTTTAAGGAGTCACTGTCCTAGAAAACCCAGGCACGTGTTTTGTACATTTTCTCAGGCATATCTTTAATATCTTTCATCTATGAGGCACTTCCCAATGCAGTAGGGAAGAGAGATGGGCAGCCACAAAGCCTTGGGAACTCACAGTACAAAAACAGGATGAATAGCCCACACAAGGGTGTCTACATGTTTCAGACCCTGTCCTGTCAGCAGAGTGCAACACTACCACTGTGTTAATTAAGAAAACCAAAATATTCAGAATCCATCCTTAATGATACGGTAACCCCGAGAACATCCCCTCCTTGGTCTTCCTTGCCTGAGTTTGTCGAGGGAGGCTACTTTCTGCGATTATTGCCCTTGGTCCTCAACATTCACCCCACAAGCTCCAGGACGACCTGCTTTCCAGACTGTAGATTAACCCAGAATAGCCACTTCAAGGAGAAAACAAGTTTGAAAACTGGTAAAGATTTAGGGGCAATTGTTTTCTGTGTAGGAGAATACTGAGTAAAGCCATGCTTTACTACAATAAAGGAAATACAAATCAAGTACAAATCAGGCCTCACTCACCTTCTTTCCGACTATGACTTCTGAAGGAAGCTAAAGCTCCTGGACTCAACATCACTGACAAATCAGCCTCAAGGCTACAACTCAGTTCCCATAAAATGCAACTTTGAGCTCTTATTTTGCACTCTAGTCTGCCTAAAGCAGGCCTTGCCGGGAATTGGGTTTCCTATGCTTCCCTTGGAAAATGTGAGCTTCCTTCTATCTCTTATGTTAGTATTCTGCAACAACCTTGCTTCTGGTTACCTAGCAACAATGACATCATGTATTGCCCAGCCAGGTGGCCACACCTGGGGGCGTGGTTAATAATTACCTGACCTATAAAAGGACCACCAGACACGTGTTCACTCTCTTATTCCTCACTCTCTTACTCCCCTCACCCTCTTATTCCTCTCACCCTCTTACCCTCTCTATGGGGCGCCCTACCCCTCCTCCCCTTTCCTCCTCTCCCTCTCCCTTCCCCATCTTGGCCCACGCCTGTTCCCCCTTCTCCCCTAATAAACCCCTTTCATAGTAAACCTGTTGTAAGCCTCATCTTATTTTTTATTTCTAATATCTTACACATCTTCTCTTTCACACTTGGACTCTGCCTTCTGCTGTTGGCACCAGCTGTCCTCCTCCTCCCCCTCCTCCTGCTCCTCCTTTTCTTCTTCCTTGAGAGGCCTAGATGCCAGAACCTACCTGTGTGGGGATAAATCCTATCTTCTCCACTTACAGATGTGAGATTGAGCTGAAGAAGGAAGAGAGAGAACGACCTGGAAGGGTCTGGAGCTCCACAAGGAGAACAACAGAACCAAAAACTCTGGGTGCCACGGGTCTTATCTGAGACTGATACTCCAACCAAGGACCATTCATGGAGATAACCTAGAACTCCTGCACAGAGGTAGCCCATGGCTGCTCAGTTTCCAAATGGACTCCCTACTAAGGGGAGCAGGGGCTGTCTCTGACATGAACTCAGTGGCTGGCTCTTTGATCCCCTCCCCCTGATGGGGGAACAGCCCTTCCAGGCCACAGAGGAAGACTATGAAAAGCAGTCCTGATAGGCTAGGGTCAGATGGAAGGGGAGGAGGTCCTCTACTATGAGTGGACTGGGGAAGGGGCATGGGAGGAGATGATGCAGGGAGGGAGGGCAGGATTGGGAGGGGATGAGGGTGAGGCTACAGCTGTGAATAAATGGTAATAAACAAAAAATTATATTTTAAAAACCCTTAAAAAAAAGAACTATTCCAGCCAGCCAGGTCTATGCTCAGGTATTTGGGACCTAAGTATAGCCCTGAGCATTTACAGCTTTTAAAGGTTAAAAGCCACATCCTGGTATTTTTAAAGTTGCAGAGAACAGTGTGTGTGTGTGTGTGTGTGTGTGTGTGTGTGTGTGTAAGCAAGCAGTTTAAGATAAGTTAGCTAGGTCATCTTGACTTCAGGTATCTACAATAGAGCTGGTTAATTTTCCTATGGAATTCTTTATCAGGGAGATCAAATCCTAGTTAAACCTGAAATGGCCTCGAAATGAGCATTCATGTGTATGTGTATATATATATATATATATATATATATATATATATATATATATATATAACAAATACAAATAAAAACAGTACAAGAATAAAACTGAAAGGCATGCATTTCCATAGTACCCAGATTGTCATTGTTGATATTTAGTGTGTATCCACTTTTACAATAAAAATGGAATAATCTGTTAGTATTTTATAACCTTTTCCAGTGTGGCCTACTTGTAGTCCTAACATGCTATTTTTAAAGGCATCCTTGTATTTTATGGAATGGGGATGGCACAATTATTTTACCAGCCTCTACTGGGAAAGATATACATGGCTCCAGTATTTAGCAATGCCGCTGTGATGAGCTTTGGCGCTAAATCACTGTATCTCGCAGGAGCTCCATCCAACTTAAATTTCTATTTTTCACAGTGCTCCTCCCGGTCTTGTTTGGATTTCCTCATCTTTGAGAGAAATCGGAATTGCATTATCATGCACTACATCCTCTGAACATTTCCTCTGGAAGATGTATCCTTCACTGAAACAAATGATGATGGGAGAAAGCAAGAGTGCTATTGGCTGGAGTGGGTGGGCACAGGGAACCTGTCTTCAGCCATGGACCTGTTGGGCACCCTGCTATTCAGAAGCCCTGTTGTGACTCACAGTGCTGTTTCCTTCTTGGTTGTTATTTGCTATGTTTCTTTGGTGCTAATGACTGTAAATTGCTAATGGCTGTGAAAAGCTAATTGTTTTGCAAGGTGTTTCGGTCCCTATTGTCAGGAGAGCACACAGTCACAGTTAAGCAGAGACTCATTAGCGCCTCTGACATAAAGCTCTTGGGAAATTCTCCTCACAGGCTGGCAAAGAATCAAGCCTCCACTGACCCAGAGGAGGAGCTTGTGCCTGGCTAGCAAATCAAAGCAGTGGAGAGGGATTTAGGAAGCACTTCCCAGGAGAAAACAAAGGACACAGGATATAGTGTGCTATGCTTCCATGGAGAGCCTGAGCAATAGAAAGGTTCCTCTTTGCAGGCAAGTCTCCTAAAATGATACTATGTACTAACTGGACCAAGCTGGACAGCAAGAGGGCTGCTTTACGGCTGTTTCTCTTCTGAGGAGAATACTGAGACTCAAAGAATGACTCCCCCCAAGCTCTTTTACTCTAAAGACTAGTGTCTACATTTCTTGCTTGCTTGATTTGTTTTTGTTGTTGAGGCAGGGTCTCACTAGGTAGCTGAGGCAGACCACTAACTCAGCATATAGGCCAGGCTGGACCAGCTTCCCAAGGTTGGAATAATGGGCATGCATCACTGTTTAAGGTCTAGAAACTGGACTCTGAATCACTACAGAATAATACTCCTTGGAAACTCATGGGCCAGCCTTAGGGCTTGTCTCTGTGAGCCTGTGTGTGTGTGTGTGTGTGTGCATGCGCACACTGTTGAGGCATAAACATATCAGAGCACTGACTTTGAGTCATTGTAGCCCATGATTATCCCATGAATATTGGGCTGGTCAACCAGCTAAGAAACAGGTCCACACTATATGCAGTAGTTAATGAATATTCTTTTCTGCTACATTCCCGTCCGGAAGGCACAATGTCTCCTTACTTCCACTGAAGTCCTGTATTCTAGACAATCTGTATAAAAATAAGTACTAGGGTACCTGTCATTGCTTTGTCCTTTACTTGACTTCAGCAGTGGGTTTGAGAGCTAAAGTGAGGGGTGATGATGCTTCTGGAACCTACATTAAAGAAATGTTGCGGCGGTATTTACAGGGGCTCATTAGAGAGAAAGCATTTCAGACCTTCCGACCCTGCCCCCAATTTCTCAAATGTCTCTCTCTGCTTCTGCTTCCCCTTTTCCAGGCACTCTAATCACTTACTGCTTCCTGCCAGTAATTTCACATGCAAAATTATGCTTCCAGTTCTTACAACTGTTTTTCAAAAAGAAATAAATTGTCAGCAATAGAAAATAATAGAGAAGCTAGGTCTGGTGCCTGGGATTGCCAGGAGACCTTAGCTAGAATTCATCTTATACATTCTTTGAGAAAATAAAGCAGAGGGGACTATGAATTGAGAGGGAAGCCAGCTAAAGCAGGGGAGAGAAAACAACTTTGAAAAGCAAAACACCGCCATTTACAGTTAAAGGACAAGTTGCCTCGGAAACTCAGGGGGGATGAAGTGGACTCCTCTCGCCTGCCATCCCTCCCTTCCCATCCTTTCCTCTTGCTTCATTAGCTTAACAGAGATAGCAGGTGCCTTTATTGGCTTGGCCATTAACAGGGTAAAGAACTGGCATTAAAGTTAATGTTAAACTCTCAACCAACTCAATAATAATGAGATTTAGTGTGAGCAAAACAAAGTAAGGACAGAGAGTCCAAATTTCCATCGCTTCAGTGCTAGGTGTTGATTGAGGCTGATAAATTATTCCTGATATAATTATTCGAGGCAGATGATCTGGTGCAGCAAGGAATCTTTATGCAAATGACTGACCCCCAGAGAGATACAGAAAACAAAGAGAAGCTTTAGTATTATAAAAAAGCTACCTTCCAGAGCTAGTCCTGTTCAATTCTGTCAGGTCTCAGTGTAAGATGAGTTATTGCAGCTCTGCTGTTCCTACTAGTCTCCATTGGCCAGGGCAAAATGAGGAATACTTTGAGTATTGCTCAGCTGACATTGTCAGCAGCCACTCCTCAGGAGGACAAGACTGTCACATAGACCAACAGTTTACAAACGACATCAGTAACATCAATACATCTTTCTTGAGTCTGAAGAAAAGCCAATGACGTTCATCATTTCCAGAAGAACCCTTTTCCAAGACTCTAAACCAGGATCCTGTGGGAGAGAGCCAATGACTTAGCCTTCACTTGCTACATCCAACCCCCTTCCCCTACAGTTTCTGTAGCCATCTTAATCTTGTTTGCGTTTTCCTCCGACCCACACTCACTTGCCCTTTACTAGTTCAAGAAGAACTTTTCTCCCTTGAATTACTTACTGCATTAGACAAGCAGAAGTCTTTTTGTGCCTGGACTCATCACCCTCACTGCTATAGCATGCCTTTTTAAAGAATCCAAAGCTGATCATGTTATTTCATTGTTTAAAATATTTGGCTATTCTATGAATCATTGAGGCTGACATTCAAAGTCTTTTAGCTTGGCAAAATGAAAGTGTAAGCAGACATTGTATGAATCTGTTTCTAAAAGGATGTAGAAAGCTCCAGACCACAGGGAAACATTTTCTATATTATCTTCTTATTCAAGAGTGGGCCTTCTTGAATGCAATTAATACATGTCATGTGGCTAGATATACGGATTGGGTCCTTTAAAGCCAAAGCTTGGTTTAGAAGTTTCCATCTGGATAAGGTTGTATGATGGGCTGAAGCTTTGTCCTCCAGAATTCATGTCCCAGTTGTGATGTCCAATGTGACAGAACTAAGATGAGGGGTTCTTTAAGAAGTAAATAAGCATTAGGTCATGGTGTAATGAGGTAAGCCTTTTGTTAAAGGGGCCACAGGGAGCCTTCTTACCTTCCTACCATGTGAGATTATATCGAGAAGTAGAAAGAACACTCTATATCCATGTAGGTACCCATTCTTAAACCTTCAGCCTCATGGAACTGTGAGAAAAAAGTTTGTGGTTCGTAAACCAGACAGTGTATTTTCTTCAACAGCCAGGCCTGAGTGAAATTCCTGATAAAACACTGAATTCATAGTTAAGCTTGAGTTTTAGAGAAACAATGACTAACTTTTGAGATTGTGTTTTGTGTACCTTTATGGGTCTGGAGCTCAATTTTTACTAGGTATCCTGAATCTTTTTGTCTGCCAAATTTGACAACCTTATACCAGTATGGAGTGGAAGCTGAGGCTAAGGGCAATGCCCAAGAGTGTCAAGAGGAAAAATATGAGCTCCAGCACAGGGATTGCCAATTAAATGTGACAGATGACACAGGTCTGCTATTGTGGATTTTCTCCTTAACCCCAAGATCCCAGAATAATGACTCATGAGACTCAAAATATTTTACAAATACCTAGGCCAAATAGTTAGGCTCTTCTCTTTCTAGTTCATGACTTAAAAAAAAAACATTTACTCTAATCAACATTTTGTCATGTGGCTGGTTGCCTTTGCTAAAGTAATATGCATCTGTCTTCCTCATATCTTGCCTAGTGACTCTTCCACACCTGGCTCTATCCCAGCATCCTTTCTGCCTGCCTGTTCCACCTTCTATTTCCTGTCTCAGCTATAGGCCATAAGATTTTTATTGACAGGTGTTGCATCCATACAATACACAAAATATTCTCTCTACAGTCTACTCAGATCCATCAGAAAAATCTCCAAAGTAATAGAGAAATAACAGTGACCAAAAAACATGACACAAAGGAAATGGGGCTAAGACCTGACCATGGATAACGGAATTCAAAACATTTTGGTTCATAGATTGTAACATATAAATGAGAACTGATAGTATAATTGGATGTGGGGTGGTGCCCAGAGGTGGGACCAATTAGGCATAAAAGTCTTAAAAGACGGAGGCTGGTGTGTGGTTGGAGAAATTGTGTAGGTTGGAGAAATTGATAAAGGGCTGTTTAAGGGGCTGAGAGCACACAGGGATCTGCTGTGCTTCATGCTTGGCAGGTGAGAGGTTTACTGGGGAATATGAACTGAGAAGTCTCAGGAGGTAAGCCTGCCTTATCCAGAGATAATGGAAAGAGGGAACCCACTCCTACAATTTGTCCTTTGGAATATATAATATAGAAATATAGTTTTAAAATGGAACAAGTGAACAAAACACTGTAGCCATGGTAAGATAACAAAATGGCACTGAACTTTAAACTTCAAATAGTTAAGGTGGTGAACTGTGCGGAAAATGTTTTACCACAGCTAACACAGCAACAAAACCAACCAGAGTAGTTTGTCATCTATACCAGAGACAAAGATAGAACCCTAAAATCTTCCTGGAAAGAGAGAGGTCTCTGATCAAAATCAGACACAAGCCATTGGGGAAATGGTTGAGCAATCCCTTCACTATTCTAAGAGAAAAGATACTTACAGCCAAGAAATCATAGCAAACTGTCAAGGAAATCACCTGTAAGGGTAGAATGAAGACATGAGGAGGGCAGGGCTGGAATGTACTAGCAGGATATCCTGAGCCAGTGTGAGGCTAAACAAAACTGGATGACTCAGGTTGTCTTTGCTACCCTCTTGCCCCTGCCCTTGAGTCCCTAGCCCCAATAATATCACATTCCAGTGGACATTCAAGGTCTTAAGTGTTGGGAGCAGAGAGGTCCTGGCTCTCACAACTAAGTACAAGGGAAACCGGGAATGTTAACATGTAGGGTTGTCTCTTCAATAGAACAGGTGTATAACATGTTTTCTGCCCAGAAGCCTGGGAATGAAGGTGGCTAATAGCCTAGATTGTTCTTGCCTTATCTGTATGGCCAGGGCCTCTCTCTCAACCTCCCACAAGCAGGGCCAGAGGTGGATAATAGTTTGGAAGCCTTCTGTGATATCTGTATGGCCAGGCTTCCACAAGCAGGACCAGAGAAACTTAATAGATTAGATGAACTCTATACTATTTGTATGGCCAGGGACTCCTCCAAACTTCCATAACCAGGACTGGTGGTGACTAATAGCCTAGGTAATTTCTGTGCTATCATGTATGACTCGCCCTAGGCCCTTAAGGTAACACATGCAGCCATCTTTAGAACTCATCCTCATGGAAGAAGTGACATGTACTTTGAGAAAATTTCCATGATGTAATTATGCCTTTGCATGCACAGGGGATTATGTTGCACTAGGAAGCTTTTTTTTTAAAATTGTGCTGTCTGTACTTAAATGTACCTAAAAATAAACAACCTGGTGCCAGACTCCAGATGACTGCACCAACACCAGCTACTGAGTCATGCTGAAACAGATTTTTACTCACCAGCTGATAGAATTAGATTTTTACTCTTCTACCTAACAGACTAAGGCTCATTACCATTAATGCCATTGCATTTCATCTGTCGGTTTATCCCTGTTTCTCTATTGTGAAGCGGGGACCAAAGTCTTAGGTAGGTATTTGTTGGACAGATAAATATAATGGCCTTCAGGAAACAATAACGTTACTGAAAATTTTAGCCACAGAAAAATGATCATATTGAGACTAGATGTGTGTGTATGTGTATGTATGTATGTATAGGAAGTGTATCATCTTAAGTTTCTCCCAAGCAGAATGTCTTCATTCATTCATTCATTCATTCATTCATTCATTCGTTCATTCATTCAATTGATGCTTATTGCTTATTAGGTATCATGTCAACACTCTGCTAAATATTATATGAAATATCAGATAATGGCTTCTGCATTATCTTTAACTCTATTTTTAACTATTTTTAAACTCTATTTTTAGAGAAATTATGTGTATTAAATCAATATTAATACAGTTTTACAGCAGAACAAATTAATCACACCAAATAGGGGACTCCAAAAATCCAAACACATTTTTAAAAGGTAAAATATATTATTTTAAAGTAATTTTAATCAGCTTTTCCACACAAAGTTTTACTCATATTCATTCCCCTCCTCCCTGTCCCCACCCAATTTCATATTTTCTCTCTCTATTTCTCTCTCTCTCAAAAATGAAATTCAAACAAACTAAGCAACAACAATAAAGCAAAAAGTACTAAAACAAAAACCACACAAAAACACAGAATAATCTATTTTCTGTTTGTAGCATAATATGTCTAGTTGAAGCATTGTCTGCCCCATTATATAGCAACTCCATTTAAATTATTTTTATGAGTATAGACATTTTAGGAAGCTTCTACAGTAGTAAGTTTCCATATAATTTTTCAAAAGTGTTTAGTGTTAGCTGTCCCACTCCATATTTCCTTCCATACCACTCCTAATTTAATTCTCCCAGTTTCTCCCTTGTCTATTTATAACACTCGATTCTATTTTCCTTCCCTTGATGATCCCCTTCTTCTCCCTAGCCCTTTACTCCCTAACCTCTGTGGTTATTCTGATTGAAAAACACATATCTAAAGCTTTAAAGTTAACATCCACAGAGAAGAGAAAATGTGCGATATTTCTCTTTTGGGGTCTGGGTTATCTCACTCAGGATGATTGCTTTTAACCCCACCTATTTATCCTATAAATTTACTAACTTAATTCTTCTCACATCACATTCTGTAAATGTACCACATATTCATTGGATCACGAAATTCATCAGTTGATGAATATCTAGGCGATTTCCATTTTCTGGCTACTATGAATAGAGCAGTAATGAATGTAGAAGAGCAAGTATCTCTGTAGTAAGATGTAGAGTCAGTCCTTTGGGTATATGCCCAAGAGTGGCATAGCTGGATGTTATGGTAGAATAATTTTCAGCTTTTTTAGGAACCTCCGCACTGATTTCCATAATGGCTGTATGTGTTTGCAGTCACACTAGCAATAACTGTCTCCTTTTCCCCACATCCTCATCCACCAGTGATATGACTTATTTTATTGATCTTGGCCATTCTGACTCAGGTAAGATGGTACTTCAAAACAGCTTTAATTTTCATTTCCCTGATGCCTCAGAGTGTTGAATATTTTAAAAAGTGTTTGTCAGTCATTTGTGATTCATCTTTTGAGAACATTCTGTTTAGTCCTATCCCCGTTCTTCAAATTAGGTTAGTTGTTTTCTTGATGTTTAGGCTTTTAAGAAAATGTTCCTTATGTTATAGTTTTAGATCCTAGGCCTCTATCAGATGTGTAATTGATCAAGATCCTTTCCCACCCTGTGGCCTGGTGCTTGGCCTCAGTGATGGTGTCCTTTGCTGTATGGAAGCTTTTTAGCTTCATGAGGTCCCATTTGCTAATTGTTGGTTTTGGTGCCTGCGTTATCAGTATCCTGTTCAGAAAGTCCTTTCTTGTGGCAATACACTCAAGACTATTCCCTCTTTTCTATCAGGTTTAGCAAATTTGGTGTTAGGTTGAGGTCCTTGATCCATTGGAGTTGAGCTTTGTGTCAGGTGATATGTATGGATCTATTTTCCTTGGCTGACATGCAGCTGTCCAGTTTGGCCAGCACCACTTGTTGAAGATGCTGTCATTTCTCCAGTACGTGTATTAGGCCTCTCTTTTAAAAACGAGGTGTCTGTAAGTCCATGAATTGTGTCTGGGTTTTCAACTCTGTTATATTGATCAATATGTTTGTTTTTATGCCAATACCATACTATTTCTATTACTGCAGCTCTGTCACACAGCTTGAAATATGAGATAGTGACACATCCAAAAGTTCTTTTATTATTTAGGAATATTTTAGCTAGCCTTGGCTTTTCTGTGTTTCCATATGACATTGAAGCTTGTTTCTTCCGTTGTCATGAACCATTGTGTTGGGATTTTGACGGAGCTCACATTGAATCTGCACACTGATGCTGGAAGGATGGTGATTCTCAAAATATTAATCCTTCCAGTCTATGCGTATGAGAGATCTTTCCACCATCTACTATCTTCTTTGATTTCTTTCTTTATATTTCTTAAAGTTTTTATTATTCAAGTCTTTCATTTGCTTATTTAGAGTTAGCTCAAGGCATTTTTTTTTTTTTTTACTATTAGGAGGGGTACTGCTTCCCTGATTTCTTTCTCAATATGTTTGCCATTTCCAGGCACTTTTAAAATTCATTTTAGTGTGTAGGGGAGAAGGATATGTATGTGTGCAGTGGTATACCTGTGGAAGTCGAAGGACACTGTGGATGCCCATTCTCTCCCTCTACTCTGTGGCTCCTAGGTATCAAGCTTGGGTTGTCAGCCTTTCCCCACAGGGTCACCTCACCACCACTCCCCCAAACTCTTTTAGATTCACTGCATCGTACACCTGAGTCTACAATATGACCTCGGGTGATGGTTCATAGTCAAATATAGCTGTACTAGAAACACTGTGCACAAATATCTTCAGACTCTGTGTATAAAATAAATAACGAAATTGGGGAGATTCCGTGTGGGTGTGAGAGATGCCACTCACAGGTTACCGAGTGTTGAAGTGGAATTCCAGACAGTGAGCTCATAAATTAGGCTGATGTGATCAGAGAGGGCTTCATGGAGGAGGCAGCATTTGAGTTGCTTTTTTAATACATAAGGTTTAGAACAATAAAACACACACACACACACACACACGCACGCACGCACGCACACACACACACACACCCAGGAATCTTCCAGCCAGAGGAGAAAAAATAAAGCTGAGACTCAGACAAGCTGGTTGGGGCAGAGCTGATGTTATACCTGGCAGGTAATGAGGCTGAGCTAATTAGGAGCTCAGACTGAAATTGCTTGAGGCCCCGGAGATCACAGCAGAGAGCTGGGTGTCATAAAGGGGAGCGCTGTGTAACAATTTCCCCAAACTCCAGCTCCTCCCTTTCCCTCCTCCGCACAGAATCAGCGTCTCCTTCCACCATATTTGAAAAGACCCAGTGCACACCCTGACAGCTCCTGCCACGGAGCGATGAGGACCTACTTTGTGACTGCTTTCTCTGTCATCCCAGGAGATATGAAGACCCAATGCTGCTCAGCACCAGGCGGTGGGCACAGCGTAGAACCAAGATGGTCGAGGTGAGGAAACAAAGAGTGAAGATGGATGGTGGGCCTGAGGCAGGCTCAGCGCAGTGATGGGTGTGCAGCGTGCTCTGAGATCTCTCTGTGACTCCACCCACCGTGGTCACCAGCTCTCTCTTCAGTACCCTAGGTATGCTTCATGCTTTCACCATTCAGATTCAGAATTAGAGTTTAGGAAACCCGCCAGCCTCTGTGCCCAGGCAACGCTGTGTCACTTGCTCCTGAATTGCAAAATAGCCCAGTAAACCAAACCGGTCCTCACCCATTTGCTTCCTTTAGGCCCATCTTCTAATGTATATCTAGCTCTATCATCTGTCTGTCCGTCTATACCCATCAACTGTCTATCTGTATATAAATCTCATATTACACACACACACACACGTTCAGAATTAGGCTACCATAGTGAGTATGCAGAGCTTTACTATGGATTACTCATCTGCCACTTCCCAATCACCGTCAAGACCATCACACATTAGAAGCCACGTGCCTGCTTTATGTTTACACAGCAGCCCCTTGCGCTGTACTCGGGCCTCTGCCTACTCCTGGGAGGTGCCAGGAGCTATGCAGAAGTGGGTCAGGTGACAGTGTGTATCATGCTGAGAGGACTGGGGAAAGATTTCCCCATCTCTTATTTCTTTAATTACCACTGGTGGGATGTACGACACACTTAGCCTCATTCCTAGAAGATACGCCACAACCTAGGGTTTTCAAAATCCCTTAAATACCATCTTATTGCCTGGTTTTCCCGAGGCAGTACCTGCACAGCTCCTAGCAGCCACAGCTTTGTGAGGCCCTAGACTGAAATGGCTCTACGGTCTAATGAAATTAAAATAGAAGGCCTGGGCTTTGTTTCTTCCCTGCGCCAGCCCCAGAATTATTCTGCTTCTTTTCTGAGCAACGAAGAAACAGCTGGCACACCAAGTTTATCCTTTTATTCATTTTCCCTCACCCAGGGACAACCTTACATGCATAATCTTTTTTGAATGAATAGTACTCTGGGCTCACCTTTTTTTCCGGTAATTCACTGAACAGTTAGAGAAATAAAAAGCTGAGAGAAATTCTTAGAAAGGCACAAAGGGAAAGGAAATAAGACATGGTTTCTGCCCTTGAGCTGCCTATGAAAGTCAGCAGGCACAGACGGGGAAATCTACCATGCTGTGGAAGATTTCACTCACTTTCTTGCTTATGTTTATTCCCAGGTACTTTCTGCCCTATGGCACTATTGTGAATGGGATTTTTTTTTCCTAGATTCAATCTCTGCAAGTTTGTTATCGGTATCTGTGAAAGCTATGCCTTGATTTTATATCTTACAACTTGACTAAACATGATATAGGATCATTTGAGTTTCAAATTGTGTTTATATTTTAATAAAAATTAAATGTATGACTTATTAATAATTTCTAAGCTTTATATAAAGCCCAAATCACCAGAACTCACACCATACCCATTAATATGGCTAACACAAAAGCAAACTAAGTGGGTGCAATGGTACATGCCTGTAATTCCAGCACTCAGAGGGCTGAGGACAGGCTAGACTATATAATTAAAATAAGACTAAAATAGACTATATAACTAAATTAAGAACCAAAGCCAAACTATCAAACTCAGGACCCTTAGAATATAATGAATGTGCTATGAAATTGCAACCTTGGTCTGGAGATGGAAATCAACAGTAGAGAACTTGTCTAGCACACACAGGACCCAAAGGTCAATCATGAGAGCTACAAAAAACAAAAACAAGCAAGACAACAGCAACAATAAAACCTTTCAAAAACTACTAATGAACTTCTCATAAAATGTACAATCATGTAGCCACTAAGGAAAACAGTGAGGCAGGTCCTCACAAATATAATACATATGAGCCTTATTCGGGTTAAAGTAGGAGGGTCCTGATACACACTGTAACAGACACACATCCTACGATCATTTGCTAAAAAAGTAAGGCAGGCACAAAAGACAAACATTGTATGATGTCATTTGTAAAATTCTAGGTTAAGTTCATGGAGATAGCAGGCAGAATAGAGGTCACTGGAGTCATGGAGGAGAAAACACTGAAGGGTTATTATTTAGTAGAGGGTTCAGTTTTGCAAGAAGCAAAGCATTCTAGAGATTAGTCTCATGGCAACAGGAGGGCACTTACTGCTAAACACCAAAAAATAATTGCAATAGAAAAATTTGTAGTTTGTGTATTTTATTAAAAACTCTTAAAAATTCTAACAGAATTCTTAAAAATCCTAACAGAAAAACTATTCATATGTAGAATTATCAAAGAACTAATAAAATATATTTAAAATAAACAGAAAACTCCATATTCTAATCTCTTGGGTAATAAAAACAATAAAAACACATTGTGTGCATTTCAGTTTATAATGAATCTTGGAGTAGACTGTAGCCTTTGATCTAAGATAGCTCATCTTATCTCAAGATTTACTTTAAGAAAAGCTGCTTCCAATATTGTTGCTGCAGAATTCAGTTCCCTGAAGACCCCTAGCTCTAAGGTCTTACTTTCTTTCTTGCTGACCCAAACCTTGCTTCTAGTTCTCTTTGACAGGCACCCTCCATCCTGCCACTTCCCACATGGCTGCTGACTTATACCTGAATGATAGAGTAAAAGATCAGAAGTCGGCAGGAAGATTTTTACAGATTAATCTTGGAAATGGTCCACCACTTTTGCTCTATTCCTTTCTTAGATGCAAGTCACTAGGTCCAATTTATTTAGAGAAAAAAAAATCATGCATTGGTGTGGATAACAAGCAGTAGGGATTGCTAAAAATCAGTAGAAGCTTACAGAAATATTTCTAAATAAGTGATAGTGTAAAAAGAAAGATCTGATTAAGAATGGAGAAAGTATAAAAAATAAAGAAAGAAAGAAAGAATAAATAAAGCTTACAAATTTAACACCATAAGACACTGGCCCAACAACTGTAGGATAATTGTTTCCAAACACCTGTGGACTACTTGTCAAATTTAGCTTCATCACTGGCCAAGAAGCAAATTGTGTTACATTTTAAGCATTTAAACAATGCACTGTATTTTGGTAGTGGTAGTAATATAGAAATCAATAATAAAAGATAAACTGGATGTTTGCCAATGTTTTGCAACTAAACAGTATTCTTGTAGATATTCAACATACCAAAGAAAAGTGTAATCAGTACACTTTAAAAAACACATTAAGCGGTTATAATTATAATTTAAATAGGACTCATTAAAACTTACAGAGAAAATCTATCTTGACATAATTTCAATGGCAAAACATCTATAAAAGAACCAGCAACAACAGGGAGTAACGAACCTTAAAAGGTTAAATACCAACATCAGTTAAGTCCAGTCAATAAGAAACAATAAACAAATAACATCTGAATATGTTCAGGGAGTGTGATTCCCAGGAGTCCAAAGCAAACAAAATTCCTGTTAAAGAAAACAGCTACTTGACACTTTTGGAGTGAAAGTAAGATGTCTTCTTTTTATAACACAACTTGCATTTGTATTTGCACTTCAAACACTGAGAGTTTACAAAATAAACCATTAAACTAGCAAATAGTCTTTAAGATGAGCAGAAAAGCAACTGGGACCTAAACCCAAGGTGGAAAGTAGGAGCTAAATGTAGAGACTGATCCTGCCTCAAAAGCTCTTATGAAATCAGTGACCCTTCCAATGTTCTTTTATTGATCTGTATTGATTTGTCTAGGTGATCTGTCCATTATCAAAAGCGGGTTATTGAGGTGTCCTACTGCTATTGCACTATATTGCATTTAGAGATAGCTTTTTGCATTTAGATTCTTCAATACAGGGTGTGTATGTTTTCATAACTGTTTTCTTGTTGAGTGTTCTTTATCATTACGCAATGGCCTCTTTGACTCACACTATTGCCTTTGATTTGAAGCCTATTTTGTCTGATATGAGGGTAGCTGTTTCTGCTTTCCTTGCTTTTTCATTTGGCTAGAACATCATTTTCTATCCTCCCCCCTCCCCTGTTCTGAGTTGATATGTGTCCTTACGTACACTAACGAAGTAAGCCTTTTACGGGCAGCATAGTTTGACATTATTTTTCCCCTTACCTCTTTTATCTACTCTATGTCTTTTAGCTGGGATTAATTTATCTACGTCCAGGCTGATCATTTCGAGGTAAGGACTAGCTGTCATTGCTCTGTATCTTTTCTTCTGGTTCGTCTGTAGACACTTGCCCCTTCCTCTTTGTGATGTGTTGATTCACTGTGGTACCACACTTTGAATCACTTCCCTTGCTACTGAGTGGAGGGCCTACAGGTTTTTACTTTTTAGTTGCTGAGGGTCTTACTGTCTTAGTGTTTCTGCTGCTGTGATGAAACACTATGACCAAAAACAACCCAGAAAGGAAGAGGGTTTATTTGGCTTACACTGCCACATCATAGTCCATCATTGAAGGAAACCAGAACAGGAACTCAAACAGGGAAGGAATCCGGAGGCAGGAACTGACACAGAGGCCTTTGAGGGGTGCTGCTTACTAGCTTGCTCACATGACTTGCTCACCATTATGTCTTATAGAAACCAGAACCACCAGTACAGGATGGTACCACCCATAATTGGCTGGACCCTCCCACATCGGTCACTAATTAAGAAAGTGAAAGCTGGCCAGTGGTGATACATGCCTTTAATCCCAGCACTGGGAGGCAGAGGCAGGCCGATCTCTGAGTTCCAGGTGAGCCTGGTCTGCAGTGAGTTCTAGGACATCCACGGCTACACAGCAAAACCTTGTCTTAAAAAAAGTAAAAAAAGAAAGAAAGAAAGAAAGAAAGAAGGAAAAAGAAAAAAGGAAGAAAGTAAAGAAGGAAAAGAGAAGGGAAGGAAAAGAAAAAGAAAAAAGAACATGTTCTACTTGCTTGACTACATCCCAGTCTTATGGAGGCATTTTCTCAATTGAGGTTTCCTCCATTGACGTTCCCTCCTCTCTGATGATTCTAGCTTGTATCAAGTTGACCCGAGAGTAGCCAGCACACTTACATGGAATAGTACATTGGTGGTAGCCTATTTCAAACTGTTAGCAATTTAATTGTAATTGTATACAACCCCCACGCTAGCATCCCTTCCCACTTTTTAATTTTAAATGGTACATTTTGATAACTTTTAAATTTTTTCTTATTATTTTTAAATAATTTATTTACTTTTATATTAATCACAGGTTATATACTTTGTATCCCAGCCATAGCCCCCTCCCTCATTCCTTCCCACTCTCCTTATCCCTCCCTCATCTCCTCCCTGCCCCCCCCCAAGCCCACTAATAGGGGAGGACCTCCTTCCCTTCCATCTGACCCTAACTTTTCATGTCTCTTCAGGGCTGGCTGCAATGACCTCTTCTGGGGTCTAGCTAGGCTGCCCTTCCCTTGGGGTGGAGGGAGGGAGTGTCGAAGAGCCAGCCATTGAGTTCATGACAGAAATAGTCCCTGTTCCCC
>CM053762.1:40328083-40356650 GCA_028658305.1 Pachyuromys duprasi | reverse complement strand
GCCTAAACCAGGCAGGAGAGAAAGGAGGTCAGTGGGGACAGAGGGTGGAGTTTTCTTTCTTAGCTGCTTCCTGCTGGTTAGAGTCATTAGCTTCCCTAGAACCAGTCTAGTCCTTGTTTCAGGAGATCTCCATCGCCTTGTCTCACAACAGCAACTGAGAGCAGCAAGGAGAAAACAGGAGCAGCATAGTTCTTTCTCCTCTCCTCGCTGTCTGGGCTCTGGCATTTATTCTCTCTCCAGAGTCCTCCGATTTAAACTATCTGCAGCTGGCAAAGAGCTCCTCTTAGAGCCCACACAAGGCAAATAGTCTGCTGCTGTGGACCATCTGAACCAGTGCTATATCCCACACCTGGGACCAAAACAAAAAACATGTTTATATCTGCAACACCTGGGCTCTTGCCAAATTGTCTCAAGTGGCCACAGGAAACAACACATAAAGGTGTGATTTGATTTTGTAAAAGATAAGGCTGTAGACCTGTCTTCCATACTTGTGAGAAATATTCAGAAGAGATTGTACTCACCCAGAGCACTGCTATCAGCCTGAAGAGAGGTTGGCAATGGAGGAGGAAAGCTGTTCTCCAGAGGACAATGGCGGTTTTCTTCAACACTTTCAATAAATTAAGGAAATCAGGAGAATTCACAAGCCTTGCCTGGTTTTCTCTAGACTCTATGCCTCCTTCACACGGCCTTCGGGTGGGACATAGTGTGGTTGCTCCATCCGGGCCTTCCACTGAGGCTTTCGCCCTTTAAACAAATTCAAATACATTTCCTTTAAAAAAAAAAAACTTCTTGTGTTTTGTGTGTATGTGTGTGTACACACATGTATGTGGAGGTCAGTAGACAATTTGAAAGAGTCAGGGTTTGTTTGTTTGGTTTTTTTTCATTCATGTGGGTACCAGGAATCAAACTCAGGTTGTCAGGCTTGGTGGCAAGCTCCTTTTCCTGCGGAACTACCCTGCAAGCCCTCAAATACATCTTCTGAGTCCCTAAGTTTACAGAGAAGTTCCTTCTTTCTTTCAGTGTGGCTGAGAAGCAGAGAACAGACACATTTGGAATCCTAAACTTATTTTCATCTTGTCTGTCGTGTCGACCTATGGATATGAAAATACTGGTGCTTCAGCTAACCTATTGCTTTTGAAACCAGTCTGTCACTCGAATCACACTGTCCATCTCATTTAATTTTGTCCTTTTGCACCCGGGCCCAGAGCAGAATCCAAGTACACCGGGATCAAGACAGTCTCTATGCTTTAGCAAATTCTTCATAGTGTTTCCACGTATTATATTATTGTTTTTTTCGGAAGGATGATTTTGCGTTTTAAGCAAATGGGGACGTGCAGTCCATAGAAGTGTTTCGAAGAGTGATGTAGTGTTCTGCTGTGCAGCTTGTGCACTAAAAGGCCTGGAACTGGGTTTAGATGAGTGCTGGCCTCATCAGTGGTCCGGGATGACAGTGAGGGAAGTCTGGGAGGAGGTTGCACAAAGACAGAGTATTGGGAGGGTGAAAGAATGAGGCAGCAGAGGCAGCAAGAAAGCCCTGGGCTGGGGGTGACAGAGGGACTTTGCGGCCGTGGTTTCTTCCAAGATGGCTTGTTTTGTAACCATTTTGTTTTCATTTGTTTTTGCTGTTATGCAATTGTTTTTTTTTTAAAACCTATCTACCTCAGACTAAACTATCTGTTTACGAAAGTCTATGGCTTACACTTGTCCTGTGTCATGGTGACTGGGTTTTAGGGGGAGAAGGGTGGGTTTCCTAGATACTTACCAAGGTAAGACAAAGATGTCCTTGGACAAAGAACAAAGTAAAAGTTTGTCTTGGTGGCTAGAACTCATGGGTGGATGCTTGACTCTAGGCAGTGTCCCTTGGTCCTGGAATTACCTGACACTCAGAAAGATGATTCTTTTGTGGGACTATGATATCAATTTCAGGAGGGTTGCATCCTCTAAATCTATAACCTCTGAATGCAGTAACAGCTCTATCCCAAGATGTTGTCACCAATAATATCTGCTGTGACTGCCAAACAGAGTAGATCACCCTCCTTTGAAAGGCATAGCTTTGGAGGCCTCTGTAGGCCACTACGTCTTCCTAAGGGCATCTAGTGAGTGGGGTCATTGGAGGGTGATGAGTTTTCTTGACTGAGTGATGTGATCAGCTAACTACCTGGCACCTGGCAGCTAGTGTCACGAGGATGATCTCTTTTTATAGAGTATTGTGAAACTTAAAAGAATTTTTAAAGTACCTGATTGAGGCAATGCCTCTTCCCTTTTCGTGCCTGTTGTAAACACTTTGGTAGGTCCTGATACACCGTGTTCACAGGGATGTCGGATCTGCTATTTGTCGGACACTGTGAAGGGTCTAAGGTTTTTGTGCTGAAAATTGTAAGCCAACAAGGCAGCCTGCTCCAGCTTCATGGATATCCACAGATGACATGAGGCATAAGGCCAAAACCTGGGTTGTCTGTTAGTACAGTCATGGCACTAGCTAGAGAAGCAGCATTTTCTGGACCTGATTTTCTAACCTCAGTTTCCATTGGATGTCACAGAGAGAGTGAGATGATGCATTGAGACACTGTGGGATGTGCTCATGGTAGCAGTCTTCACTGAACTGTGTGCACAAGCCCTGTGCTGGGGAGGAAGGCACATTGTCTACCATACATGGCTGTCCATCATGCAGATAGACATCACTGTGAAAATAGTTTCGCATAGACTGTCAAGTGCCTCTGCGCACTTGATCATGAGGCAATGCCTGGCACTTCTCAAAGCTTTTGTGGACTGGAGTCATGTAACCCCCTCATAACCTGGTACCGAGGAGGTCATTAGTAAGCATCTTTTGTATACATTATCAAAATGCACACTATATAGCCTGAGTAGACATGATTAAACAGTTTTATTGGTTTCTAATTGTTATTTTAATACTTAATGGAGTCAAGCAACACAGACCTGCCTGAGCTGTGTGGGTCAGAAGTTCGGAATGAGTCTTACCGAGTTTAAGCTGAGCCATCGTCTCCACTGCATTTCTTTGATAGGTTCTGGAGAGAATCTACGTGTTGCCTTCTCCACCATCTAAAGACCACCATACTCCTTGGCTCAGGATCCCCTTCCCGTCCTTAAAATGATCAGCATCGCATCTTTGAACATCCCCTACTCTGATTTTTCTACCTCTCTCTTCATCTATAGGGACGCTTGTGTTTACATTGAGGACTGCCAAGGCATTCTCCCCATTCAGCATTCTGATTTCAATGACAGCTGCAAAGCCCATTTTATCATAGAAGGTAACAGTCAGAGTTTGGGGGAATTCAGATGTGGAGGTCCTGGGTAGCCATGGCTTTGCCTCCCACAGCCCTCTGCCCTTCTGTAGACGGGCAGGCTTTACCTTCCAATGAGACCCTCTCAGTTCTAAAGCCCGCTCATTCCAATTTTGGAATGAGAAATGAACTTTTCCCTTCACACTCCTTTTCCCTCTTGTAATTTACATTTGGAAAGCCTGTAAAGTATATTTTTACAAGTCCCCTGTTTAGCTCTCAAAGTGTATTAAGAACCAGATGCTTTCCAAGAAACACTAGGCGACACATACAGACGATAAACTGTGTTTACTTAGATTTCCCGCATCATATAGAGGAAATCACGTATATTTTGGTGTCTTCTATAAATTTCTCCGCTAGGAGATCATTTCTGCCAACAGTAATGAGAGCTTCCTTAAAGTCTCGGTGAGAGTAATAACATGATTTAGTGATCGGCTCTTATCTGTCAGAGGGGGGAAAGAAAACACTAAGCCGAAAGCTCTAGCTAGTGCCTAACCCAAACATGTCAGGTAGGTGTAGTGTAGCCAGGATTCAGGTTACACTGTGTTGCTCAAGGACCAGTACTTTGCAAGCGGGCAATGCACAAATCCTGCTCAGGCTTCCTGGCCATGCAACACTGATGCTTAACATGGGCTAAATACCTTTCTTGGGTCTCAGTTTCTACACGTAAAAATGTCATGCATACAAAAATACAGAAAATACATGATAACACAAGCATATACAATAGTTGCCTAGAAGAGAGGCCCACGCCATGGGCTAAATGCAACCTGACTATTCCCTTCTTTTTTTCTAATACATTTTATTGGAACACACGACTGCCAATTCCTTCACATATTAACTATATCTGCTTCCAGCTACAGTGGCAATGTTGGGTAATTGTGATGGAAACCAGATGGCCCGGAAGGCTAAAATAACTTTCAGCTGTCCTTTCACAGGACCAGTTTGCTTGCTGATGACTATAGTATATGTCAACTTGGCTATGCCACGTGGTTCCTGGATTAAATGGAATTTCTGGGGCTGTGTGACAGTGTTGCCAGATAAGATTACAGTTTGAATCAGCGGATTCAGTGAGGCAGGTTGCCCTGCACAGGGTGTAGGAGCTACGGAGATGAAGTAGGGTGAGGGTGTGTGTGTGTGTGTGTGTCTTTATTCCATCCAGGTCTCATTGGCTTGTTTTTTTTTTCTTCAACCTGCCTGAGACATCGGTCTCCCCTTGGATCAAGACTTACAGCATGAGCTTCCCTAGACCTTGGCCCTCTAACTAGGACTGACTCTTGCTTCCTTCCCTTTGCCTCCAGCTCCAGGTGTCCTATCATGGGGCCCTGCCACTAGAGCCCCATGGGTCAGTTCCTGATTGTGCTCCTCTTCTGTTCTGCTCCTCTGAAGTCCTGCGCCTCTTACTGCCTTCCAGGAAGGGTTGTGCAGACACCCTGCCAAGTCTTTAAGAATGTCACTCTCTCTCACAACCACCTCTCAGTCCCATCAGTAACCACTACTCTACCATTTGCTCTTCAAAAACAAAACAGCTTTCCACAATAGTTTTAGAACCTAAATACTGGCAGGTGACACAGTTCAGTTTTGTCTTATTTCTTGACTTGACAAGAAACTATCTTAATAACAGATGAGTCATTTGCAAGCCTGGTTATGTGTGCACACACATGAAGACTGATGAGTGTATAAGTAGAAATAGGTCTACAGAATCACAGGATATGGGTTAGTTATTACTTTGGCTTATTGATCATTCCTAAGGGGTTTATACCAATTGGCACATCACAGACAGACACTAATGAATATGTAGGGATTTTGTTTGCCTGGGGAGGTGGGGTTGCTGATGGTATCTGGAGGCAAAGTCATCTCAGAGCAGTTTAATGGCATCTCTGTAACATGGATCCTAGGGAGGTGTTATGCTTGGCCCACCAGAATTCACTTACTCTCTGAAACACTTATTCACACTTTCTGTCCCTTTCCATGTCAGGTTCTATATATCATTTCTCATTGATTTCTACTTCTTTATTGATTACACCCCTCCCCCTTCAGCTCTATTTGACATAATAGGTACTGCCTCGTTTTCCTTGTCAGAGCTTCTATTGTTCTCAGAGAAAATAATTTCTTGATTTTTAATGTCAATTTTACTGTGTTTTCTTCTATAGTGTACCCTTGAGCCTTAAGTTCCCCCCTGAAGATACTCTTCTGTGTCATTCCTCTATGCTTCTTAAAGTTTTTTAAGAGCTTATTCCTCTGTTTACTTTCCTAAAGTCATACAACCTCTTTTCTCACAGTTTGCTTACACATGGAGAAGTTGTTTTCGTATAGTATCATATAAAATACTAATCTTTTATTTTGACAGGTTGCTACCCAGATAATTCACAATACTCAGCTGGGTTCACTGGGTTCATGCCATCCTGTACTATATGAGACCCTGCCTCAAAAACAAATAGCAAAGAACAATTTCCATCTGACTTCTTTCAGGGGTTGTCATATACAGAATGAAGATGTGCACAAACACAAGTTTTCCAAGTTATTTATTTTGTCTCACTGGCGTATTTTTTATAGCTGTGCATTACACTGTCATAATTGCTAGAGAATAAATTGTGACAATTTTTAGAACAGTATTTTTTTCACCTTTATTCTACCAAGGTATATATGACTGTTTTGTGCATCTACATTTTAGAATTAACTTGTCAGTTTCTAGATGTTATTTTATATATCAATTTTGGGGAAATTGACAATATTTATAATGCTTAGACTTTCAGACAATAATCATAGTTAATGGATACATTGTCTATAACACACATGTTCAGGAAAGTTTGCTATCTTACATACATTTAGTTAAATTTACACCTAAGAAGTTCATATCTTCCAATATCTTCTGTTGGATCCTAACTCATAGCCTCCAGTTGATGGACTCAGTGGGTACCCAGAAACTTGCTAGACTCCTCCATGTAGGTCTGAAGATCTTCCTGGATATATTTTTATTTCTGGCAATGGTGAGAGGTGTTTTCATTTGTATTCTTTTCCCCTGGTTTCTGACTCTGACTGGACACTGGTTCCATGTTGAAATAGCAGTGAGAGCAAGAAGGGGAACTCGCTTCCTCAGATCCTTTATGTTGCTTATTTTCTTTGGGTCTATGCCTAGTAGTATGCTTATCCTGTATTATATGGCTAAAATCCACTTATAAATGAGTATATACTGTGTGTGTCTTTCTGGATCTGGGTTACCTCACTCAAGATGATATTTTTTAGTTCCATCCATTTGCTTGCAAACTTCATGATTTCCTTGTTTTTAATAGCTGAGTAGTATTTCATCGTGCAAATGTGCCACAGGAGCTCCACAGGAAGACCAGCACACCAGAAACACAGCAGGGCTTGCTGAGACTGAAGCATCAAACAAGATCATGCATGAACTAGACCTTGGCTCCCTATAAAGATACAGCAGATGGGCAGTTTAAGTGGTTCCTCTAGTAAGGAGTGGGGACTACATCAGACTCAGACTCACTTGCCAGCTTTTTGATCACTGTTCCCTGGCAGGACTGCCTTGCCAGGCCACAGAGGAAGAAGAGGAGGGAGAGGAAGAGAAGGAGGAGGAGGGGGAGAAAGAAGAAGAAGAAAAAGAAAAGGAAGAAGAGAGGAAGAAAAAGAAGAAGAAGGGGAACTCCCATACTTCTGATCTCAAAGGAGATGAATAGCGCATTTCACCAAAAAGCCCCATATCTACTATTTTTTTTTGTCAATAATCTTTTTGGGAATCATGTAGTTCTCTTTATATATCTGGTTTTCTATTAATAAATTATATTTGTTATAAGCCTTTTCTTTATCTAGTAACATGTTATTTGATAATTATATATCTGGAAAAACAATAAATTGAAATAAGCTCAAAGAAAAGAAATATTACATGTATTAATATGGCTAATTCCACGAATTGGAATTCTGAACCAATCTTTGAACTACCTTGTATTCTAGAAGTAAAACCAGGAGGTCCTGGATGTGTTCTATATTTATGTATTACTAGATCACTTGGTAACATTTTGCATAGGATTTTTGTACCTATGAGGAAGATTAGCTTGTAGTTTTCTTATTACACTTGTAAAGTTTAAATAAGATAGTTCTGCATGCTCATCACATGGGAGTGGCATGTCCTAAGGATGCCATGTTTATGTTACATTATCTTTACCTCCTCTCCATATAAGGAAGTACCTCCTAGTTCCCCTCGAAGTTCTGTTAGCCAGTAGGAATACAAATACAAAGCATTTCCCACCTATCTTGAGTCAGACAAGAATGATAGCAACTTGTCTGTGTTTTCCTGTATAGATTGCTGTATTAAAAAGATTAATTACATGGTGTGATGTGGGCACAGGGATTGGCTAGCAAGGCATACATGTGTCATAGTGATTGAGTAGTGAAGCTATTCATTTCTTTTGTTTGTTTGTTTTTATTTTCTTATTGTAGAAAATTTTCTGTGGAAAATTGAAATAGTCTTCCTTGAAGCTAAGGAAGAACTCACCAATGTTTTCCTTACAGATGGCCATTCTGACCTCATTGCATCAATGGTTTTTAAGCTCTCTAGGTGTTTTCTCTTTAAGCCAATTTAGTCCCACCCATCGACACAAGTTAGTAACTTAGCCACAGACTGCATTTTGAAATGTTTGTGACACTTGCCCAATGTCCATCATTTCCTTTATGATACTCATCAAGTGTCTTTTGCTTCTTTTAGAATTTTGGCCTGAAGACTCTCAAGTTTTATTAACTTTTCAACAAACCAACTTTTCTGGCTTTGTGTGTTCTCTTTATTTTGTGTGTCCTTTCTAAAGCTACGTTCTGGCTTCTTTTTTTATTTCCTTTTTCTTTCTCTGAGTTTATTTGGCTTTTATTTGTGATTTCCCAGATAAATGCTTACTTCATTTCTTTTCAGATGTTTCAAATATAATTATCAACAGCTATATATGCCCAATGTGATATCTTTCCTTGTATGGATATTAAAGAGTAATTTTAATCTTTCAGTTGGCTTTTTAATTTTCTTCTTTGACGCTATCCAACTGATAGCTTCTGTTGCAGTAGCTTTCTTAATTTCTAAATCAATAAGAGTGTTCTAATTATGTTTTTCTATTGGTTTTTAAATTACTTGCACTGTTCCAGAGAACATAGTGTTCATCATTTCTATCCTTTAAAATGTGTTGAATCTTTCTTTGTTGTTGAGAATGTTTTTTAATGTTTTTGTGTACTTAAGGAAATATGATTTATATTTGATTATAATATATCCATCAAAGTTCAGTCAGCCAAATTATTAGTTAATGATTTTGCTTAAATATTCCATGACATGGCTATGCTGATAAATTTTATGTCAACTTGACACAGGCTAGAGACATCTGAGAGGAGGGAATCCCAGCTGAGAAAACGCCTCCATAATATTGGGGTATAGGCAAGCCCAGAGAGCATTTTCTTAATTAGAGGCTGATGTGAGGAGACCCAGCCCATTGTGGTTGGGCTGGGGTGTCATTCCTCAGCTGGTGGTCCTGGGTTCCATAAGAAAGTAGGTTGAACAAGCTATGATGATCATGCCCCTTAACAGCATCCCTCCATGGCTTCTGCATCATCTCCTGCCTCCAATTTGAGTTCCTGCCCTTACTTCCTTCAATGATGAACAGCGTTATGGAAGTGTAAGCAAAAAAAAAAAACCCTTTCCTCCCCAAACATTGCCTTTGGTCATAGTGTTTTATTGTAGCAATAAACCCTAAGTAGAACAATGGCTTTTGTGGTTTCTTGTAACAGTTCTTAAAAGAACTGTATTAATTTCCTTCATTTTTAATTTTACATTTCTTTTTATACTTCTGTAAATTTTTATTTATATTGTTTATGGATAAGTTACTGTGTAAAGACATTTAAGACTGTAAAATCACTGTAGTAAGTTTTTGAAGCTTTACTGTGATCACTATGGTTTGATCATTATACATTACATATGCATTAGATCAGCATGTAGCACTCTACTAAAAAAATAAATGGATTATTATGAATCCATTGAGTATAAAAATGAAAAGAACAAAAGGTAGTTTTCTGATAGTGTGAATTGTTTATCTTTATGAAGGACTGTATCTATAGTGATACATTTTGTCTTGATATTTGTTTACTACTGAAGTAACTAAACTATAACATTTATAATTTTTACACATTTTAATATTTTAGGTATGCATCTTATAAATGGCATATAATTCCATTACATTGCTACTTTTATTTTTATTTTCCATCCATACTACAGTCTTCACTCATTCAGTGGATGGATTTATCATTTACATTAACATAATTATTATGTCTGTAATACTACCCCATCTGTCCTCCCTTACTTCCTCCTCCTTCCCTTTTCCCTCTCTTCCTTTCTTCCTTCCTTCATATATTTGGTTAGTTTTCAATCTCATATCCTTTCTTATTTACTGATTTTGATTTTTATCATTTTAAATTCAGGGGCTAGTCAATACTGTTTGGATCTCAGAATGGCTGAAGAACTTAGAGCTCTGAAATTTATCCTCCTCCTGGATTCTGTGTATCATTTTACTTTCCCATTGTTTCTTTTAGGAATCACTAAGTACTGTTGTGTTATTTTATTGTCTTTGTACATTTAACAATGACCTAACCATTCCTTTGTTCGCCACATCTTTACTTTTCTCTCCTTGTATTTTAGACTTGAAAACTGGGATTATTTTCCTTCTGCTAGAATTTTCTCAATTTCCATCCATAGACTCTTTGGTTAGTGAGCATTGGGTTTGTAAAGCTGTCTGTCCACACTGCCTCCTTGGTCATTCAAAAAGTGTGCAGATGGGGGCCAGGTGTGGTAGCACATGCCTTAAATCCCTGTGCATGGGAGGTGGAAGCAGGCATATCTCTGTGAGTTTAATGCTATCCTGCTCTACAAAGTGAATTCCAGACCAGCACCAGGGCTACACAGAGAAACCCTGTCTCAAAAGAAGAAGGAGTAGAAGGGGGAGGAGGAAGAAGAAAAGAAGAAGGAGGAGGAGGACAAGGAGGAGGAGGAGGCACACAAACATATGTGTATGTTGGCTAGTATTCCAGGTTGGAGATATTTGCCTTCTTATCATTATTGATGGCACCCATTCACCTTTAGCTCTGCTGCTGCTCTCCAGAGCCTCCTGTCTGCACAGCAGCTGCTTCTTAGAAGGCGGTTTGTCTTTTCCTCCCCAAACTTATTTGAGAGCTTCTCCTTGTCTTCTACAGTTTCTCTGTGAGTTTTCCTCAACACATAAGCACAGATCTTTTGATTACAGTTCTCAGATTTGAGGCTTTTAGAACTGTAGATTGGTATTCTTCATCACTTGAGGTCTAAACACTAACTCTAACTATGACCTCCAACTCTTTTGTTTTTCTCTTCTCTTTCTAGAACTCTGAAGAAGTCTGCTGGATTTTCTCCTTTGCATCCTTTGTGTTGTCATTCTCTTCCTTCATTCCCATTCTTTCTCTTGTCTGTGCAGTGGTTCTTTACCTGGTCACTGCTGAAGCACCATCTTTCCTCCGCATTTCTTTCTAATCAGCTCTGTACTGGCTTCTCTTTTCTTCTCAGCAGCAGACAGGTAAGGGAAGAGGTAATGACTTCGATATTTGACTGGTGGGTTCACAGGGTATGGTCCATCATGTCAGAGCAGGTGCAGCAGCCAGAGATGCTCCATCTGCAATGATGGGTTCACAGGGTGTGGTTCATCATGGCAGAGCAGGTGTGGCAACCAGAGATGCTCCATCTTCAATGGTGGATTCGCAGGGTATGGTCCATCTTGGCAGAGTAGGCATGGCAACCAGAGATCTTCTATCTGCAATGGTGATAATGTGAGGTCACCAGGGTTCGTCATGCCATGGTGGAAGACAAAAACCAGGCCAATGAGAGACAGGAAATAGACAAACCCCCACCCCCACCCATGTGGTCCTGGGACTTCCAGCTAGACCCTATGTCTCAGAGATTCCAGAGCCTCCATGAACGGCACCACTACCCAGAGTCTAGGGGCTCAAAACCATGACATCTGACCATTCATTTTAACCATAGCAAGCTCTAAGCCCGTCCATACAGCTTTTACTTTTTTATTGTTTTTCACAAATTGCTGTTCATGTTTTACATACATGCTGGGTCACTTTGTGTAGAGCACCATTTTTTTTGGTAGAAAATTTGAAGTATCACTTATTTACACATTATAAACAGTATATTACAGTCAACACCTTGTAATCACAGTGTATTCTGTGGGAGTTTCATTCATTTGTTGTCCCTCTTTATTGTTGTTCACGGTATCCTGTTTTGGAGGCCTGATTATTTTTGACTGCATACCATTCTCTTTGCCCTTAATATTTTTTTTGTCTTAAAGGAAGGTTTATGGGTTTGACATGAATTTCTCTTTATGGAAGGGTTTTGTTTGCTACAGCTTGCAAATTTTAGCAGCCATCACTCATATGGAAACTAACGAGGGGCCTGGGGAGGTGGCTGGGAAAGCATGAGGGCTACAGTTCTTTGTTTGTTTGTTTTTGAGACAAGGTTTCTCTGTGTGGCTGTGGGTGTCCTGGAACTTGCTCTGTAGGACAGGCTGGCCTCGAACTCAGAGATCTGCCTTCCTCTGCCTCCCGAGTGCTGGGGCTAGAGGTATGTGGTATGTGCTACCACTGCCTGGCCAGAGTTCTATCTTCAACACCTGAATAGAGCCAAAAGCAGTGGCACACACTTCTAATCCCCACACTAGAAAGACGGAGATAGGAGGATTGCTGGGACTTAGTGGTCAATCAGTACAGCTGAATCTGTGAGTTCCGTGTTCAGTGAGAGACTCTGTCTCAAAATAATAATAATAATAATAATAATAATAATAACATTGGGAACAGTTGAAGAATATGGCTGACATTAATCTCCTGCATCTACAAGGATGTATAAATAAATGCATTTGCACTGATATGCATGTGCATACACACAAACACATATACAAAAAATAAATAGACTTTAAGGCGTGAATGTGAAGGTTTGGTTACATTGGCTTTAGCAAACTCTTGAGATCTGCCTGTCTCTGTCACTAGTACTGGGATTACAAACATGTGCAGCCATGTTCAGCTTTCTTTGTGGGTTCTGGGGACTCAGACTCAGGTGTTCATGATTGCAGAGTGAGTGCTCTTACCTACTGAGCTGTCTCCCCAGCGCTACACTGTTCTTACCTAAAGTTTTGATACAAATAACTTAATTTTGTGTTCTCAGATTTGTGTATGTGTGTGCATTGTGTGTTCAGGTGTATGTGTGTTTGTAGTCTGTGTGTATGGTCTCTCTCTCAGAGTGTGGTGTGTGTGTGTTTGTGTGTGTGGTCTCTGTGTGTTTGGTGTGTGTGTATATGTGTGTGCTTTTATGTGTGTGTGTGGTCTGTGTATATTTGTGTATGTATGTGTATGTATGTATAAGTGTTCCATACAATTTGGTTGGATCTTTGAAATGTTACATGCTAAACTATACAAAGGACATTATTTTGGGTCCCCTGATCAGGCTTAAAACCTGAAAGACTATGATTGTGGTAAATAAATGGTATCAGACCAATAACGCTTATTAGCCCTTTAATTAATACGGTGGTATTGTGTACCCCCGATCACAATAAATAAGACCCATGTTAGATTTTATACTTACCTTATGTCACTCTGGGCTGGGCACATAATTCCATCTATTCTATCTCCTATCTCCCAGCCCACATCCCATTCTATCTGCTTAACCATTCCTAATTGGGAATCCCATAAATATATGCTTATCCTTCATCTGGATCTCTCCCTTCCATGCCATTTTCAGAGTTCTTCCTCCCTACCCACATGGTTCCTTTTTTATGCTAACCCATCTGGCCTCCTCCTCCTCTCTTCCCTCTTCCTGTCTCTCTCTCCCCATGATCCTCTCTCTTCCCCAAAGCCCAACCTTGGCCACAGCTCCCCATCCACCTTGTCTAGGTGTGTCAGCACTTAATTGGCTAAACAGAGAACCAAAGTTAAGATTGTCATTTGGAGTATGAGTGTTTGCTTGTAGCAAGCAGGCCTCAGTGGGGAAAGTGATTACATAGAATAGATAGCACCAGACCAACCCCCAACAGACTACAGTCTGCCGCCCAGTCCTCAAGTGCCCATGACCTGCAGATGAAGCCTCATTCCCTGGAGGAGGCTGGTGGGCCTGCACTCAGCCTGAGTCTCAGACCTCTGCCGAACATGACAGATCACATTCTTATGAAACTTAGAAGCACAGAAAGCACTTTACCCATTATCTTCCAATTTAACTCATAGCACCTGGCAAGCTGGGCAAGTCAGAGAGAATTAATGTTGCTTTTCAGAAGACAGAGCTGAGACCTGAGGGCCAACCCTCTTCTCTGCCACCCCCCTACACCTTTTAGTGCCCTTCATCCCAATGCTAGGTTTCTACAGAGCATAGATGTGAATATATTCCTCAAATGAAGAAATCCAAAATTAACATGCCCAATTAACATCCCAACTGGACTGAGAATAATATTATAGTTTCTAGGGATTCCCAAAGTTCCTATTCCCTCTGTCAGTTTTACCAAGGAGGATGGGAACCTTAGGAACTATGCCTTGCACTCCCTCATGCTTGATCCTTTTCTTCCTCCCTTTCTGTCCTGGCTACACTGACCCCTTACTGTCTTGCTTCTCCTCCTTTTCCTCTTCTCCATCTTATGTTCCTCTGTCAACAGCTACCCATTTAAGTTTTACTGAAATTAAGCTGAAGAATCACAGAGGGAAAGTGAGAAAACTACCCTCATCTCACTTGAGCTGTGTTTCCAGGCCCTGATGTTTAAGCAAACAACGGAAACCTGTATCAGCTCAGAGCACTGAGCTCAGTGCCCTGGCCTCCGAACGCTTCCAATAAATGACACTATGCCCACAGTACAAGCCATTACTCTCTCTGAGACCCAAACCCCTACATCTACAATCTCCATTTCCAAGGCAAGAGCCTGTACCACCATGTTACTCATGACACCATTTAGCCTTGCCCCCTGTCCCTTGGGTCTGTTGTTCTTCTCCCTTCTCTACCTCAACGAGGTGGGAATCTCTCTGGAACTCCCTGGTCAACAGGTGTGAATCCTCAAGTCACTTTTGTGACGATGGTGACTCGTGGAATAATAGTTAGAAATGTCTTCCTCCTGATGTATTGTTCTGACACCAGGCAGAGCCATTCCCAACATCCTTTGACCTGAGCTGGAACAACTTCACTAAAAACTGATTCTGTTTCTTTTTTTCAGTTTCTTTTTAAAGTCTATCTTTAGCTGAATGTGGCCATGCCTGTAATTCCAGTACTTGGGAGGTGGAGGCAACAGAATCAGGAACCCAAGGCTAGCCACAACTACATGGCATATTTGGGTCTGGCCTGGACTACATGAGACCTATTCTCAAAAAACAAACACCAGCTAGAACCCTGCACAGATGTAGCCCATGGAAGTTCAGTATCCAAGTGGACTCATAATAATGGAAACAGGGACTGCCTCTGACATGAACTGATTGGCCTGCTCTTTGATCACCTCACCGTGAGGGGGGAGTCACCTTACCAGGCCACAGAGGAAGACAATGCAACCACTCCTGATGAGAGCTGATAGACTAGGATCAGAAGGAAGGAAAAGAAGACCTCCCCTATCAGTGGACTTGGGGAGGGGTATGTGTGGAGAAGGGAGAGGGAAGGTGGGATTGGGAGGGGAGGAGGGAGAGGTTTATGGGGGATACAAAGTGAATAAAGTATAATTAATAAAAATAAATAATGATAATAATAAAATAAATAAATATGTAAGTGAATGAATAAATAAATAGAAAAAAAAAAGAAATGTCTTCCTTCCCCAGAGGGAACTCTGCAGTCAGGCTATCTAAGTCTAGATACAAAACTTAAATTAATAATATAGTCATTTGAGTTAATCTGCAAAGACAAGTGTGTTCCTAGGATAGACAAAGTACACACATTTGGGTGATCACAGGGGATCTTAGTACTGGCCATACTCTTTACTCAGGGTTATGGATACCTTCATGTTGTGTGCCCTATAAAAGGCTCTGCCATTTAAGGGAGTGGCCTTTTAGAACCTGCACAGCTACCATTGCCCAGGCCAAGGTACATGCTAGGTGTTATTTGCCCAAAACTCAATTTTAGGTCAACAAGAAGTATTCCCATAAGAACTGTAGCAAGTGTGTATTGAAGCCATATCTCCAGTTAAGCCCACCCGGATCGTATTTGATCATGTTGGTGTCCCACCAGAATCTAGTATCCTCTTCTTTTGAAAATGGAAATTTATTTTTAATCCAGAATGGCATAAACCTTTGCTTAAAAGTTGTGTGTCCCAATCTCTCTTGTGGGTGAATGTGGTCTTACCACTGAGTTCCCACCAATGGAGCAGGCTTACTCCTTCTTCTCTGTCCTTCGGCTTTCCTCTCAGAATGAGTCATCGCTGATGAGATTCTATGAAACTTTTTCATACAATAAGAGAACTTTGAAGGTGATTACTCCATAAGGAAGGTAGCAGGTCACAGCAAATCTAACTCCCACTGGTGCGGTGTTGCCGTGTTAACTTTGGGCTTGCCTCTGGGAAATAACTTTTTTTTCGGCCGGGGAGAGAGAGAAAATAAAGTCCTGTATGTGTTCTCTCTCAATGTTCTTGGTTTTCTGTTAATGGGCCACTCTTCCAAGACTTGAGGATCTGTGATCCTGAGCTAAGTAGGAGCCAGAATCTTCCCTGAGGAGCTCCATCCCAGTCCCCACAGGCTTCTCTCCAGTCCTTGAACAATCTGCTTAAGCTCCTTGTCCCTGTTAGATCTCATTATGCAAGAATAAGATCAGTGGGACATCTGTCTCACGGGTGGTACTTAGAAACCCCTTACAGTAGTCTCTGACACACAGTCGTCATCAGGCAAATGTTAGCTTTTTGTTATTTTTATTGTTATCAGTATACATGACAGGAGCAAAGCTATCTTGACACCGAGGTTGGTATAACTTTGTCCTGGCTGCATCCACTGCTTCCTTCAAAGGTGCTTGTATCTCTCTCTCTGTCTCACATGAAATTGTACCACAGCTTTTGCCTCTTCTGTAGAGATGTGAGAGACATGGATACACAAGCACATTACACAGCACTTTCCCCCTTGGTTTCTAAACAACCTGGTTTTCATTCAGTATTGCAATATATATATATATATATATATATATATATATATGTATGTATATGTGTGTGTATGTACTCATATATGTACATATATACTTATATACACCTTTAAGCTGTAACATACTTTTATATGTAGAAAATATATAAAAAAGATATGTTGCGTTGTATTCAAACTCTAAGCAACAACTCTGGGGAGCTCATGTCTTCTTCATGTCAGATTAAAGCCCTGTGAAGCTTACAGCCTACAGACATGTACTCCAATCTACACTCTGCAGGAAAGAAAACACAGCCATCCCTATGACATAGGATCAGAGGGGGCAAGTGTCACCAAGCTCTGCAGACACATGCCACCACTCTGCAAACACAACAGAAGAGGCCTGCTTCAACCCAAGGGTAGAAAAACCTCAAATGGAAACAGGTCCAGATGCCTTTACTGGGCTCCCTTGGCCATGAAAATAGGATTGGCTGAAATTGAAAATGACTTGGGAAGAATGAGGTGCCATTTGAGAAAGACACAGAAATCCATGAAGCTCTGAATGTGCTTTGTCCTCACCCTCATTGTGAAGCATCTGCTGTTGACCCGCTGGCATTTGCATCCTTTTGTGCTGGGCCACCTCCGAGATTTCTGTGACAGTACAGAAGTCTAAACCTGCTCTGAATAGGCCATTTGCTGAGCATCTGTGTGACTATCAAGGGTGACTGTGTATGTGTGGGGGTGGGGGGCTTGCTGGCAGGAGGGTGACCACATGCTTGCAATGGCAAGATAATGACTAGCTGGGGTGGACGTGGGGGCCTCCCACGAAGATCCCAGTCAGGTATATGGGTAAAAGAATCTGGCTTCTGTTTATTTCCAGAAGGGGTTGTTCTCATTTTCCTGAATGTGTTTCTCCAGGCAAGGGCAGAAGAGAATGCAAATGAGTCAAAGTAGAAACAACCCACCCGTACACAATCAGGGCGTGAATTTCCCACTCTGAGCATCCTGAAGATTATAGTCACATTAATGGCCAAGAGGTCTGTGCTGTCATGGTTGGAAGATAAGGCTCCTTGTGCACTGGCTGCCAGGCCGTGTGTATCGCTCACTACTCATTTTTGCAAGTCTAAATGGCCTGGCTGCTCAGCTGCTGGCAGGGGCAGGGGTGGTGTTGAAAAGAAACTCCAAGGAATCCCCAAGGGATCCCCTCCGCACTCAGACAGTCTCTGCACATCCTGAAAGATGCCCGGGGCTCTGTTGGATATTATAGGTCACTGGCAGTGAATGGCTTAATAATGAGGAGTGAGAGAAAGATTGAAAACAGCTACTTGCTCCTGCCAGATTCCGTGTGCTCCTCTGAGTCTTCCTGGCGCTTTGGATAATTACTGAATTGCTCTCCTATCGGAACAGATGTTGTTCGAACAGCTTTTCAGGGCTGTAGAGAGAGGCTGATTAGTCAGCTCTCAGAAGAGTAAGTGCAGGGGACTTTTTCCTTCTCCGTGGTCACAGAAGCACAGTAGCCGGGCCTTGCTCATGGCACTGAGCGCAGTGGACAGTTGAGACAGCTTTCTGCAGAGTTTTCAATGTGCAAATGCCTTGAGGGGAAGACCACCAGGGATCTAATGACCAAGCTGCCATTTTGAAAAACAACAACAAAAAAAACTTTAGCAAAGTGTCTTAAAGACAGTGTTGGTAAAACAAAGGGAGACAACACTGCTTTTTTATTTTATTTTTCTCAAACGGCATATTATACAACAAAAGCAGGACCCTCTTGGATCTGATATTAACTAATTCCATATTGAAGCAAGCGCCTGTTTTGATCCTGGCCTGGGTACTTTAACGGTGGGTGTGACTGAAGCTGTTAAAAACTCGAAGGAACATGATGCTTTTTGTTTGTAAGCCAGGCCCCTCTGCTGCTCTCGGAGAAGCACTTAGGCACACCGTGCCAAGCACAGTGTGCTGTAATTGCTGTTATGCTGCCATCCACATCAGTGACAATAACACACTCCATTCTGGACCAGGATATGTAAATGCCAGTGGTAATGTGATTTCAACCCCGCTCCTTTTCTGAGCCCAGCTGAGCCAGGAAATCCAGCGGCTGCCAGGGAAGGGATTATAGCCTTGCCTTGGGATCTCGTTAGGTGCTGGTGTGGTAGTGAGCAAGGCCTCTGCTTTATGCCACAGGATTCCCACTTGGCTATCTCTCCACCAAGCAGAGTAATACCTCCGCTCTTTCTGCAATCCCAGGGTGTTAGGAGGATTAATGAGATAATCCCATCATAAAGTACTGACATCAAAAGTAGGCCCTACCCTGTGAAGAGGGAAAGCTACCCTCGGCCCTCTGTGGAACCATCACCCTGACACAGACCTCACTGGCCCCTTCCCTGTGGGTGTGTGACCTTGGTGCCCTTCACTCGGGCACTGATCACACTGTCTTGTCATTGTGTCCTCTGTGTATCAGCAGGTCCTGGAGGTGAGTGTCTTGTTCTGTTTTCTCTCCCCAGGGCTTATTCAGCTCTGAGTAACTGTAGGAGCTCAGCAAATATTTGTTGAGGAAATGTCAAAGTGCAAAATGTTATTACTGTTGTTATTTTATTATTATAGGCAAGTATATATAGCAAGTATATAGAGTATGCTTGAGCCACAATGCTTAGGACCAGAAATGTTTCAGCTGTCGGACTCTTTCACATTTTGAAAGATTTGCGTGGCCTTCAATACCAAGTGAACATCATAATCTGAAAAAGCCCAAATCCAAAATGACCCCAAATCTGATGCTGCTTGAATATCAGACTGGCCTTCAAAAGGTTTCAGATTTTAGAGCACTTTGGATTTGGGGTACCCAGCTGAGGGATGCTTGACCTGGATTGTAGAGTATTTTCTCAACTCAGCACAGCTTAGTTTGAGGAAATCTCCCTCTGTTTATTTTGACAGGATATGCACAGTAGGTATGGGTTTGGTTTAAGAAAATGGCCAGCTCCCTTCCCTGTGGTAAGCAGCATTCATTTGTTTGACAGAAAAATACTTTCAGTGAGGCATGCCTCTTTCGGTCATGCTGCCATTGGATCACTCATGCAGGGAATTTAAACCCACGTCTCTCAGAAGTGCCATGACTAATTGCTTTTGATCATACACAAAGTGGTATGGTTTATAGAATAATGAAAAGAGACAAAATTATGTAGCGCCCACCCCCCATGTGATCTAGAATGGTGTCAGACCAGTGACCTACAGGTCTAACCTGGCTTGAGGTTCGTGCAGCGTGTCCCATGTGTCTTTAAGACACTGGTTCTCAACCTGAGGGTCACAGCCGCTTTGGGGATCAACTTTTTCACGGGGGTTGCTTAAAACCATCAGAAAACACAGATATTTACATACCATTCATAACAGTAACAACAAAAAGCATTTTGTGGTTGGGGCAAGAGCTCACCACAACATGAGGAACTGCATTAGAGGGTCACAGAACTAGGGAGGTTGAGAACGCCTGCTCTAAGGGGTTTGACATTGAAGGCTGGCTGTCCCCCAGTCAAAACTTATCCCTGCTCATCATCTCACACACGATCTGTTGTCAAAGAATACAGCCAACCAGGCCCTGAGAACAGCTGAATTTACCATCTTTATCTGGTTCAACTACCGTTTAAATGTGTTACCTGGCTAAAGCTATTATAGCCAGCCTTCTAAGATGGTTCTGTAGGTCCCTTGTATGGGGGTGGTACACAATGCCTTCCTCCTAATATGTAAAATATAGCAAACGCATCAGTAAGGAAGTTCCCAGAGTAGAGCATGGAAGACTATGGCTCTCTTATTGGGTCTCTTGCTCATTGGGTCTTGGCTTGCCCACAGTAATGAACTTAGCTCCGTGGGGAACCCACATGGCAAGAATTGATGGTGACCTCAGGACAGTATTTATTAAGAAAACCAAGTCTTCAATGCTACATCCCAGGAGGGAGTAACTCCTGCCAACACTCCTGAGTGTATCCAGGAGAAGACCCTTCTTCAAGCAGCCTTGAAAGAACTGTGGTCTCAGCCAGGTCCTCATGACAGCCTTATGAGGTACCCTGAGCTGGCAGCTCAGTGCTATGTTGATGAACCATGAAGGAGAAAAGCCAGAAAAACCTCGCCCAGCCCCCAGGTCTATAAAACTGTGAGATCATAGCCCTGTGTTTTAAGCTGCAGAGTTTGTGGTCATTTGCTCCACAGCTACAAATAACTGAGATGGTAGTGCCCTGCAGAGTGATATTTTTGTTCAGTCGTGAATTGTGTATTTCCTGGGAGCGCAGGAAGATTCTAATAAAGCAATAACATGGGTCCAACTGACACCATTGCACAGTGATGTCACCGCTCAGTACACACCTCACACTTGCAGTGAGGCTGGTATAGAGAGCCCTCTATGACCAGTTATATATGAGCATAAGCTAGGGCTGGCAAAATGGCTCAGTGGACAAAGATGCTTGCTGTCAGGCCAGAAGACCTGAGTTCAATCTCAAGGACCCGCCATAGTCAAAGGAGAGAGCAGACTCTCACAAGTTGTCCTCTGACCTCTACAAGTAGCTCGTGGCATGAGAATCCTCCCACAAAATAAATAAGCAATAAAATAATAATAAAAAACAGCATAGCCTATACAATTATGTGTACCATGTATCAAGCAATAGCCGCGATTAACAGTTTATGTGATACAGCACCGCTCATTATGTTTTGTTGCAGATTCCCTGTGCTCATAAAAGTGTGTGCTGCCAGACTAAGTGGTGTAGCGCTGCAGCAGCCTCAGACGGTTTGTGTTTGCTGTGTCTCTTGATTGCTTTGGGAGGCTGAGTGGCTGCCCTGCCCTATCTGCGTTTGTGCAAGCACATTCTCTCATGTTCAGCGGTGAAGTGGTCCCATGGTACAGTTCTCCAAGCATGTTCCCATGTCAGTACATAATGACAGAATTAGAGGTAGATGATGGACTTTTTGCCTTCTGTTCCCAGAACAGCACACTGTTTTCAATGGCAGCGATAAGCCCCATGCAATGACCATCAAAAGCCCATGCTATCGTACTCAGGGTAAAAGGGGTCTTCATTTGTTGGCTTCATAAGAGTAGAGATGTCTCTTGTTTACCCAAACTCAGAACAGGACAGTTTTAAAAGGAACACATCCACCCTGTTGTTAGGTGCAATCCTATTCCTGCTTACAGAAAGTATTTTAAATTACTTTCATAGGAAATGTGTCCCTGATCCCACTGCTCATAGGAGTGCAGGGGACTCGTGGGTGGGGAAGCTGCAGGCAAAGGCCCTCAGATGACCATGGTATGTCTGGCCCCTTTATAGGCATCAGACATGAGCTGAAGAGGGCAGGACCAGGTCCTGCCTCTGGAGCAGTCTCCTTCCTCCTTTCCCATTCCTGGGACTCCCCTTCCAGCCTTGGGCTTGGTGACAGTCCTCTGTCCGGCCACCTTCTGAGATCGTGAATAATTCTATCCCTTTGCTTGTATGTCTTCTGCCAAGTGTGACCCCATCTTGCTCCCCATCTCCTTTCCAGATTATATACATTTAAGCTTCCCATCCTTGGTTCAGAGATTTTTCCTGCAATTCACCTGCTATAATTTTCCCCTGTGTCTTGCACACTGGCACAAACACACACACCCTCTCCTGCATGGTGAAGGGTCTTGGGAAGTGGCTGACAAAAATGTGATAAAAAATTTCATCCAAGGAGTGGAAAATGGAGAAACATCTCTGCTCTTCATTAAATGCAGGAAAACCTGTTGGGAGGTTCACCAAGATCATGTCACTTGTAAAGGTTATGGTTGTTTGGAGATTGTATTCGTTTCTTTCTTAAGATAGAACATTCTGATTAAAATGAGCTTATTAGATGTTTTCAACATATGCTTGATCAAGATCTGATATCTTTGTCTCTCTTGGTTTTTGTTTTTGTTTTGTTTTGTTTTTTTCTCTCCCCAGATTTTACTAGCTGTGCTTCACCTAGGGCTGAAGAGAAAGCTTGGGCATGTGTACTCTCTCTACCCTTGCCATGGGTGCCTGCAGGGCTCCCGTGCAACCCTTTGTCTTCTGTGAAGCCTACAGAAGCATAGGACAGTTGTGTTCCTCCTCATCCCCTGAACCCCTAGCCTGTAGGACTGCATTTTGGGAGACACTCCCTGGGTTGCTTTATTTCACTACAAATACCACTCAAGGCAGAATCAATGAATTCTATGCCTTGCCTTGTTTTTCTAGAGGCACCTTCAGGGTCAGTTCATTTTATTTCATCATTTTCAAAGCTGTATTTTCTATGATTTTAAAGCTTTGTTTTGGTTCTGTCTTCCTTTCCCTTGTCTCTTTAGTCTCTCTGTTTTAGGAAACTGAAAAATGAAAACACTGTTAGGAGGCAGGCTCAGCATGCATGGCCAACACGGGGGGCCAAGGACAGTCACATTTATACCGCAACAGCAAAGCTCTCAGCACCACAAACTGTCAGACACAGTGTTACACAGGATGGAATCTAATCTGGGAGACAATAAATGAAACTCACCTTTATGCATTTAGTTTGGACTTCAAGAGCTTAGAAAGGGTTTGCTTCATGCTCTCATCAAAGCATGGTCATTCCTGGTTTTCCTGTGGATACCTTGAAATTCAGAGAAGTTCTGAGGCACACATATACTTGTGCACGTGTGTCTGTGTGTGTGTGTGTGTGTGTGTGTATGCGCGTGTATGTGCATATAGATGCAATACACTTGTATGTGCAGGTGTGTGTGTGTGTGTAAACTAGAAGTCAACTCCAGCTGTTATTATGCAAAAAAAATGCATCTTTGAGTATTTGTTTGCTTGCTGGGTTGGGGGTGGGGCACATGTGTGAAAGTGTGTGTAGGTCAAAGTTTGATATCAGGTAACCACTCTCCACTATAGATACCTCACTGATTTGGCTAGTCTAGGTAGTTTTTGTTTTTAGCCAAGGATGCTATTTTGCACTGACCTCAGCTAGGCTGTCTACGTTTTGATCTGGGTACCAGGAGGAATAAGCAGATGGTAGATGAGGACTCCAGAGCTGGTATTCATTGAATATGGTCTGAGTTGACATGAAAGGAAAGAAGGGTAGACAGAGCTTATGCACTGAATTATACTCCTTTGAAATTCATATATTGAAGCCATATGATGTGAGCGTATTTGGAGACCATGTCTTTATAAAGTTAAAATCAGTTCTAATCCAACTTAACCAATGTCCTTACAAGAGACACAAGGGACAGACACACACACAAGAACACATGCACATACACAGAGACAGAAACACATGCACACAGGGAGAGAGAGTGCTCGAGAGAGCCACAACAGGAAGACAGAGCAGGAAGTGATAAACTGTAAACTAGAAACAGACTTCAAACAAAGGGAATCTGCCAGTGCGCTAACTGTTGGCTTCCATCACCCAAGACTGCCAGAAAGTAAATTCTGTGCTCTAAGCCACCAGGATGTAGTCCTTTGCAGCTAACCACTCTGTCACCCCTCAGTTAGAGTGGGCTCTCTCTCATGAGAAACTGACCAGTAAAAGCTCCCAAGCTTTCCATAGAGTCTGCCTATCCTCCATGCGGGATGCCACATGGGTGAGCAGGGAAGAAAGGGAAGAAGAAAGACAGTTGTACCAACCAGGAGTCCTTCAGTGCGAGTGTGAGCATCTGCGAACAACCACGGGTTGAACATAGACAAAGAACCGTGCCCCTCCAGAGATGCCTGCATCCCAGTTCCTGGTGCCTGCAAAGCTGGGACCTCAGTGGCAAAGGGGCTTTACAGATGCACTTAAGGGCTCAGACACTGAGAGGAGGAAATGAATGTGGTCATTTATGGGGATCACAAGGGACTTTGAAGAGCAAAAAGGTTCTCAGTCAGGAAAGGTCATGCCTCCACAAAATCGGTTGATGGAATGAGTCTAAAGACGGAGCCAAGAGATGCAGGTAGTTTCTAAGCCTGGGAATAAAAGAGATTCCTTTCTAAGATCTCCAAATAAACTGGCCCTATAAATTCTTCAGCCCAGTGAGAGGGTTCTGCTGTGCAAACCTGTGTGATAACTGTGTTATTGACCCCCATGTGTGGTAGCAATTTGGAAGCTCACCAAATATTGGCACAGCTTCTCTCTGCCTCTCTGTCCTTTCTCCCCCACCTCCCTCTTTCTCCATTACCTACTCAATTCCTGTGCTGTGAGTCATGAAGCATTAACCGGCAGACGCTTCCCAGAACTATCTGGTTCTTACCCTGATCTCAGCTCTTAAAAGTCTTTCTCTTTCCAGTGGTCCACGTGCCAAGCAAGGTCGGACTTGCTAGTCTATGTGCCTTGTCAGTGAGAACAACTTTGAAACACCCAGAAAAAGTTTGAGTCATTTCTCTGGTTGGTCATTCTCACCATTAGAGTAAGGTACCAGTGAAAACCAACTTAAAAGAGGGGAGCTTGGTTTTGACTGGTGGCTTCAGGGGCTCAGTTTGGCTGGTTCCATCGCTATTGGGCCTCTGGAAAAACAGAATATCATGGCAGTGGTGGCAACGGAGGTCTCTGATCCTGTGAGGTTTAGAAGCCAGGAGAAGGACAATAAGGGTCAGGGGACCAGATCAGTTCTTCAAAGGCCCATGCATCCAATGACCTGCTTCCTCCAACCAAGTCCCACCCCCCTAACAGTCCATATACTGACTAGGAATTCATCAATCCATTGATGTATTGATGAAGCTCAAGGCCCCATGGTCCCAGTGCCTTTCAATAGTGCCAGCAGCTGTGGGCCAAGCCTTCAACACATACACATTGCCTTTGGGGGTCATTTTTATATCCAAACCATAACAGCTGGATAAGGTCAAATAGAAGTTTCAAGAAGGTTAATATACATTGTTCCAGACACATTGCCATAGGCTGTGAGCATTCTGGGCTCAGCCTGTGTGAAGTGGGCACTGTTTCATTACCATTTCCAAGGTGGACAAATGGACACACAGAATGACAAAAGAATTTCTTCCGCTTTGCAGAGAGTGCAATCTACTTGAGAGTCAAAGATCCAAGGACTCATCGTCCCTGTTCAGTAAAGACCCTTTCATGTTTGTCTGGGTCCATGAGGTGAGGCGTGACAGAATCTCACTCCAAAAGCACTGTTTGCATGATCTGCTTTATTTACTGCTGTGATTTCAGCAGTGCTTCGGTTTAATGAGCTTTAGAGTCAAAGAGCCCTTATGAGTCTCAGCTCTAGCTTTGAGATTGAACACTATAGCAAAGTGGCTATTAAAACAGAATTCCGTAAAACCTTTGACTCAGCACTCCCATCCCTCGGAATGCATCTTTTGGAAATAAAAGGACAGACTCATAAAACCAGACTTTCAAGGGTGATTACTGCGGTTTTGTTTATAGGAGGGTGACATAAAAGGAAAAACTGAATGTCAGTCATAGGGAAATAGATAAACCAATGAGCTATGTGAAAATAATGGAATATTATGCAGCCATTAAAATGATGAGCTAGATGCTTGTGATATGATTGGAAAGAATTTTCCTTAAAGTATTGTGCATTGAAAAACACAAGATTCAGGTAAATGTATATGACATGAGCCATGTTTAATGATACTGCCAAAAAAAAAAAATACCGCCATGGATAAATAAATCAGATTACCAGGAAATATCTGCAAAAGAACAATAGTGACCAAGAAAATGATATACTAGGAATTATGATATTTAAAACAATTTTTGAAACTTCCTTTATTAAAAACAATATACTAAGACTGTATGAACGGACTCCTGAAATGGAATAGTCACTAAAACAGTCTGGAAAAAGAGAGAGAGAGATCTGAAGTCAACATACGATTAAAAAGGTATCCCAGTCAGTGGTGAAATGATTCAATGTATAGTTCTGGGGAAAGTAGAAAGTCATCCACATAAATAGATGCATGAGCTAGTGCAATACGTAGGACTGTTTTAAAATGATAATTATTTAAATGTAAAAACTCAAACTATGAGGGTTTTACCTAAACACCTGGGAGAATTCTAACCTTGGAATTGGTAGGGATTTCAATGACTGGGCCAATTTAGGGATCTCAAAGAAGGAACTGATAAATTTAACTCTGAAAAATAGAGATTCTCAGAAACCACGAGACCACTGGAGGCCAAGCTGCATGGAGGTCAAGACAGAAAGCTACCATCAGAGAAACGAGAGAAAGATCTACCGAAAACAGAAGTCAAGATGAAATTTTCTCCATAATGAAGTCAGCGGGTGCCCCCACCGACACCAAACTTCTCAGGTCTAGGCTTTTCCTGCTGGGAAGTGTGTGTATGAACTCCAGACATCAGAGCCAGAGATGTAGTTCCTGCTGCTCAAGCCTAAATCCGATGCCTGGATTTAGTGTGTTGGGGAAAGCAAATGGAGCACAGCAGTTGTGGCCCCAGGAAGGCAGCACAGTCCTGAAAGTCAGATCTTTGCAAGTCGGGTAACTTGGCACCCCCACCACCATTGCCCATATGAACAAGGGATAAAGCATGGGCTGTGTGGCTGGATCTTGGGACAGACCCCAAACCCCAACAATTGTGGAGATAAATGCAAATGTGTGGCTAGGGAGCCTGAACCTGAAAGACCCTTCAATGTCTTTCTCTGCCTCTCCCCCAAAGTCTGGGATGAGCTATATGCGATGGCAGCAAGCGTGTTGCAGACCTTGATTCAGTATCCTGATGGACTCAGAAAGGTCACCACAGGTAGGCAAGGCCTCCATATCACTCACAACTTCAATCACAGTGAACCTGGCAGAGACCAGCTCAGGCTTGTAATGTGCAACCAGGAGAGACCAGACCTGGAGTTCTGGCAGAGAATGGGAGTCAACCTCAAATTCACACTTTCTGGAATGATAGGTGACTTAATTTGCACCACCACCCTGCGGAAACTGATTTTAAAAAAGAAAGAAAGAAAAGAAAATACCAAAATGGAGTAGTAGAAAACATGTCTTCCCAATCAGAAAGAAATACTGAGATTTCACCGTGTTTTATTTTGTTTTCCATTTTACTTCATTTAATTATTCTATTTTAACATTTCAGTTTTTTATCTTTAATTTTATTATTTACACTTCTGTACTTTGATTGTTCCATTGCTTTAAAAAAAAAACAGTCTGTGGATGGAAATGGCTTATAAGCCGGTACTTTCCCGACACTCTAATTAAATACTTTCTGAATACTTGTAAGTCTGTACTTTCTCTACACTAATATTAAATATATTTTGTATACGTTGGGATTCCTAAACCATACACTCTCCTTCTTATCTTGCTTTACCTCTTTTTTCTCCATTCCCTACATTCTACTCACTTTACTTATTGATACTTTTAGCCCTATAAAAAAACCTATATATTATATTTTCCCCAACCAGTACCCTGCAGTCAGTACTAGCAATGCTGTCAAACCATTACATTTGTTCTTGCAGTTGGATCCCCAGATCATAAATCTAAGTCAATCCAACTCCTCAAAAGGACTCACATACAATAAATCAACCACAAACAGTGGGAATGGATGGGGCAAAACCGGAGGACACATCTATCCCTCCACATGTGTGAAACACAGAAAAGGAACACAGAAACCACAGGACAACAATCCTCCACAAGACCTTGACAAGCTCATGACTTCTCAATGCTAGAAAACAAAGACAATGGGATAGCTGAACGATCAGAAAAAGATTTCAGAATCTAGCTTTTGCCAAAAATTGATGACCATATAAAAAACTTAAATAAGAAGTTACAGAAAATGAGGACATGAATGTTGGTCTCAGACAAGAACATGAGTAAGGTGAATGGAACTGTCAATAACATGGAGGAAAAACTTTAAAGAATGAAGGGTAAACATGTCAAGGAAATTGACATTCCCACAAGAATCAAACAGGAAGAAAATTATCTACCAGTTAAAAAGCACAATAGAGAATACCATCAAAACACAAAATCAATAATAAAAATTGAATTAAGGATGGAGGACAAGTTTGAGACAATTGTTCATTAAGACATCTATGCATTAAAACAAAACAAAGCTCCAGATGATCTACAGAGGATTGTTTTGGAGATTCTGGGTTTTTTGTTTCTCCATATGAAGTTGAGTATTTTTCTTTCGAGGTCTATGAAGAATTGTGAAGGTATTTTGATGGGGATTGCATTGAAGCTGTAGATTGCTTTTGGCAATATGTTCATTTTCACTATGTTAATCCTACCAATCCATGA
>CM053762.1:40313161-40327583 GCA_028658305.1 Pachyuromys duprasi | reverse complement strand
TGCTCTGCCTCTCCCGTGGCGTCATCCTGCCTGATGAGTAACAGCCAATCAGAGGCTGACACATCCTAAGCGGAGGATAGTTTTCTATATAAGGGCTGGGTTTCTGCCACTCAGGGTCTCCGTCTCTACTCGTTGTAAGCTTATGCTCTCCCTCTCAAGATGCATTAAAGCTTTACTGCAGAAGGATCCTGTGTGTGCCGCGTCGTTCTTGCTGGCGAGACGGTAACGCGAGTCACATATAGTTTTAGTAAGTATTCTGTTACAACTGACTCTTTCACTAAACTTGGTGTTTGAAAAAAAAGGTGTTTCACATCTTTAACCATCAGGAAAGTGCAAGTTAAAACTACTTTAAGATTCCAAATAGCTGCAGTCACGATTGTTTTATCGAGAAAACAAATGACGACAAACGGTGGCAAGACGGTGTTGAAAGAGGAAGTTTTATTTGCTGTTGGTGAGAGTATAAACTTGCGTGCCCTTTATGAAAATTCTTAATAAATTAAAGTAGAACAGTCATGTGTATATAACAACACACAAACACAGAGACAGACAGAGAGAGAAATCCATGGAGACAGCATGATCTATCAAAAGAGAGGAGACAAACTAAGAAAGGTTACTGCAAATCAAACCGTAGCCATCTAACTCCCTGATTCAGGAAGGAACAAAGGACGCCAAAAAAAAAAAAAAAAAAAGGAGTGTTCTTTCTACATATTAAAAGATATTCAACCTCCTTCATTATTTTAAAAAGAGAAGTGAATTCAAACTACCTGGAACTTTCAATTTATTAAATTAAAAAAAATCCAAGTGTCTGATGAAATAATAAAATAAAACCAAAAGTATTTAGCAAAGAAAAACGAGGGTTCACAAACCAGTGAACCAGTGAAAGGAGAAATTGGTACATGCCTATGGAGGCGAAGGGCTGAATGCAATGCGCTAAGAGTGCAGGCTCTGACTGAGCAACACATCCGACAGAGATGCTGGTTAGATGAAGGGAAAGATACACAATTTCCCTGCAAGCAATCACTCCACCCAGCAGGTCTCGAGGAGCCCAAGTTTGACAATAAGCCAAATCCCTATCAAGTAAGAACCAGACTATAAGCTATTGATCTTGACTTTAGAAATTAATTCAATAAAATATGATGCAGGTATTAAAATGAATGAAAAGCTCTTTAGGGCTCTGATTGAAAAGATTTCCACCATAGGGTTAAATGGAGGAAAGCAAGTGGTAGGGTGGTGTGCATATGCTAGCATCAGTAGAAGAAGGAGAAATAAATTTTCATATGTATAAAAACCCTCCAGGGGGAGTCACGGCAGATTAATAACCATGGTTACCATTCAAAAAAAAAACAACTTTGCTTTTTTAAGGTATGGGAATATATTACCTACTCAAAATTTAAATAGACAAATACTTGTTTTGCAAATTTTTCTGCACTGATTTACTCTTTTGCCATCAGCATGTTTCATTTCTATCATAAGTAAAAAAAAAAAAGGTTCATAGTTGAGAGAAAAAAAAGAACGTTTGAGTTCAGGTTTTGAAGTTAAACTAAGTGCTTTAAAATTCCACTTCAGGCTTTGAGTAGCTGTGTGGCCACGGGGAAGACATTTAACTCCTGAAGCCTCACTTCCAAAGTGTAAGGTACCTGGACTTCCTAGATTGTTCTAAGAATCCAAAGTGCTGGGCCCCGACCCAGCCCTCAATAGATATCACTTATTACTTGCCCTCCCAAGATTGTAACGGAAAGGAATATGCAGGATCAGGTACCCAGAGCTATCTGTGCAGCCTGGTGCTCATGAATATTCATGGGCTCTTGCTCCCCCAATCTCTGGATTGCCCAGAGACTGATGAGAAGGCTAAGGAGAAGCCTTTTTGATGGCCAGTGTTCCCTGTCTTCTCAGCAAGGTCCCACAACTATCTTCTTGACAGTATGTCATCATAAAAGAAAGAAAAACTAACCTCTCTAAGTAGTGATAAATGGCCTGTTGTTCTGGAGCCTGTTCACCTGCCTCACGCTTCTGCTCTCTCCTGCCTGTGGATGGCAGTGGAGCTGTCATCATGGCTGAGTTCTCTTGTGGTCAGATCTCGGTGTGAATTCACAGTTCTAGCCAGAAATTTACATTTTCCAAGCTGACTAGAACACAGAAGACATACGAAATGTATATGTCTTTGTGTGTCAGACATACTTACTCCCTCATGTTAATATTTGAATGGAATCTAGAAATAATCACTCACGTGTCATTCTCCATTAATTAATATAGCCAGTAGTTTCTAGGTGCCTATTTGTGTTTGTCTCTGTGTCTGGCATGAAGAAAGATGAATCAGAGTTACAACGACTTTAAAAACTGAATGACAAAGAGAAATCAGCATGAAAAGAAACTTTCATTAATTCTAAGCCTATTCATTTAGAATATTCCTATGTAAAAGATTATTACAGTAATAATTTACATAATAAAATGGAGACAGAGAAAGCAGACCTATTTGTAGAGGGTGAATTTCAGAATTTTTGAAATGCACATTACAGTACTCATAAATAATGCATGCTGGTTGTTAATCACGCTTATCTGTTTAGTATAATAAGAGAACTAAGGATGTTTACTATGCAATACCTCATAAGCAGAGTTTAATTAACATTTGAAGATATAAATCTCTATTTCAAATAAGATAAACTATAATTGAAGTCTCATTAGAGCCTGGAGGAAGGGCTTTGGTGAGGAGTGAGACACCGTACACGCTACCTCATTCAGCTCACAGCCCTTCTGTATCAGTACCATCCCGCTTTGCAGGCAATGCGGCTAGGGCTCAGGCAGAAACGAAGCACACCCCGGACTTCCTTAACTGGAAAAAACCACATCCCAGGTCTGCTTGCTACAGAGCACGTGCTTTCTGCCCGGCTGCCTTGGTGCCTTGTTTCCCCTTGCCCTTTGCAAAAGGATTTTGTGAGATGCTAGGCCATGGATTGACATAGTCATGGCTAATTGCACAGAGCACCAGATCCCGGCCACAGAAGAGCCTATTCTTTGCCATGACCTCCTTATGCAAGAAACTGGAAAAGACCTCAAGCTTGGAGCTGGACAGAAGGCTCAGTGGTTAAGAGCACTGACTGATCCTTTAGAGGACCTGGGTTTGAGTCCCAGCACCCACGTGGCAGCCTAAAACCATCTGTAGCTCCAATTCTCGGGGTCTAGTATTCTCTTCTGGCCTCTAAAGGCACCAGGAATGCATGTGGTATACAGACATACAGGCAGACAAAACACCCATATTCATAATATATTAAGAATTCAAGCTCTTCCAAGAAAGGGGTAGTGTTTGAGAAAGAGGCTCTACTTGCCAGGCCTTTGTAAATGACCACTCCATCTATAGTATCCGTTAATAAGGGAAGTATTATTTCACGCCTCAGGCTCACCTGACTTGGCCTTCAAAAATCTCTTCTCTCAGCAGCCCCTTGGCTCTTCTAACAAGGTTGTTTCAAATGGGTTGCCAGTATCTGTTTTAGATCCTCACTAATTTCTCATACGGATGCCAGTTCAGCTGGAAATCCTACGGTAACGTGAAGGAGTTGCTTGATTGCCTGTGTCAGCTAGATTTTTGCACTTTTCTCCATGATAGCTCCAATCTCTACCCTAATGTGAAGACGCTTCCAGTTGGTCTGGCATGGAAAACTAGAGGAAGAACTTGGGAGCACAGGTTCGGGGTATGTCCAAAGCCTGGTACTGTGTGTAGGTCTTTCTGGATCTGGCCTATGTGGAGTAAACCCATCTATCTGACGAAAGGTAGGTAGGTTGGGAGGAGAAGTCTCAGGGGAGAATAGAGTCTCTCAGAATTCTGTCAGCTTCCTCGAGCTTTATTTCTCAGCTTTGACAGAAGAACAAGTCACGTCGGGAAACTTCAGCAAGCATATGCCGCCAAACTCAAGGGGAAAAGTACAGCTTTCTGTCAGCGGACTGACCACAGGAAGGCCTAGCTAGTGGAAGCTAATCCTTGGCATGGTGCTCTCTTTTCTCCCTGGTGCTTCCGGGACAATTACACTGACATTTCTGTGGTGCAATGGACGTCTAAAACCTTGAGATAAACCCATATTTCCGAATAGAACAATGAGAAACACAAGCACGTTGTCCAAAGCTGGGGGAGGGAATCCTTGTCGTTTTCTTTTCGCTTGTTGTCCCTTATTTTCTCTGTGAAAGCAAGAAGGCTCATGCTTGCAGCTAGAGGACTGGTAAACGATGCTGTAGGGAGCCAAAGGTAATAGCATCGAGGAGAGAATGAAAAAGAAAGACTCCCCAGCGTCTCATCTGATTCAGTACCATTCCCGAGCTCTCTCCAAACGCGCATGTGCAAGAGAACACCTGGAGCGGTGCCCGCTTTAGTATATAAACTACCAAGAGCACTGCTTCCCAAGGGCCACGTGGGAGAAGCACATCCAACTAACCAAAGCTGAAAACTGGAATCTGCTGCCTCAAATGGCGGAACAGGCTCATTACCTGCTCAGAAAACAAACAGAAAGAGCTGCTTTCTCCAGAATATTTTACTAAGACCTGGAGTCTCACTACAACATACACGAAATATTTAGGGTTAAAAAATTACTCAGCATACAGAGGGTGAGGCAGTAAAAGACAGATGCCAGTTCTAAGATGACCCAACGTTGGAATTACCAGACAAAAGCTTTAAAACAACTATGGAAGTGGTTCTCATGAAATCACCGAGTTAGGGAGCTAAGGATACAGTGAGATGCTTGTCGGAACATGTGTGAGGCCCTGGATTTTGTTCCCAGTAAGGGCTACAAAACAATTTTAGAAGGGAAGGAAGGAAGGAAGGAAGGAAGGAAGGAAGGAAGGAAGGAAGGAAGGAAGGAAGGAAGGAAGGAAAAATCCGCAAAGTAGAGCATGTTCCAAGAAGGGCAGACAGGAGAGAATTGAACTGAACTGAGTTTCTCTCTCTGTGTCTCTTTCTCTCTCTCTCTCTCCTTACCCACTTTCTCTTTTTCATCTCCTGTATCTCATTGGCCAAACTTTCCCACCCTGGAGATGAAATCATCTTGACATTTTATTGTGTCACCTAGCCCTTTGCAATCCTTTAGCAAATAAGAAAATATGTCCATATCAGGGGTCTGAACACTTTTCCATAAGGCAATGGGTGGTAAAAATGTAGGGTTTGTATCCCACAGTTTATTCACAGCTACCCGGTTCTACCATTACAGTATCCAAGCAATTATGTTCCTTTCTCAAATAAGTGAACATGGCTGCATTCCAGTAAGACTCCATCTCCCAAAACATGCAGCAGGCTAAATTTGGACCACAGGTCATAACTTGCTGACTCCTGTTTTATGGGATAATACTTCATCCAAATCAAGAGGTAGCAAAGGACTCCAAAAATTTCAGGATGATGAAGTTCATGATGAAATCAGTGGAGCCCGTAATTATGAATCAATTTTCATCTCTCTTGCCATAAATAATGTACATTGATCCGAGGCAGCGTTGTGCAGGACATTATGCCAATGGTGAAGCATTCTGTATGCCCAACACACAGATGGCAGAGACACTGTTCATAAGAAGGCCAAATCACTGCTCTCTCCAGGGTGAAAGCAATCCAGAACACTGAGGTTATCGAAGAGTATCTGGGTGACCTACCAACGGTGATGCCATATTGCGGGCACAGTGTGGACCACAGATGGTGACTGGCTGACTTTCAGCACTAGCTACACAATCCCTAGCAGGAGAGTAAGACTACAGCACTTCACAAAGCTTCATTTCTGCTACATGCCTACTGTGTTGCTTGGTCCAGAGTAGAAACAGCAGGATAAGCCATAAAATGGTACATTCTCTGATGACCACACAGAGTATATATCATTTTGCCTGTTGATAGATTTCTCAGCAGTTGATACATGTTAAGGATTTATTTTAGGTGACATGGGTGCTGGAAATCAAAGTCAGTTCCTCTTTAAGACTAGTACATGTTTAAGAGCCATCTTTCCACTTTACTCATCTCTATTGATTTTTTTTGGATGGGCATTAATATAAAAGCCAAAGAGACATATCATCTGTAGTTATTCTTAGAGCTTCTAAGAGGACACACCTCCTTTGCCAGTGATTTCCAGTCTTGTTCTGTTCAGTCCTTGTAGGTCCCATTGCTTTTAAATTTGGGTATCTTCATCCTTCAAGTCATCTTTCCATCGATATGAAGTGATAATAGGTCCACTCTTTACAGCTCTTGTTTCGGGGGGGAGGGGCTTCCCTTCACATTTTCCCTCAGGGTGACACCCAAGTGGCATTGAAACACAGCCACTGTCCATTTCCCACATATACTAACATATTGCTCAGACTCATCAGAGATTCCAACCAAAATTCTTTTCATCTTCATTAGCCAAATGTGAAATTCCCTCCTGGTGACAGGTAGTGTGAAAGAGAGGGGTCAATGCAATTGTTGTGTAACAATTTCTTCTAAGATCAAAACATTCCATCCTGCAAGGGAGCGCCTTAAGCAGAAAGGGAAACAACTCAAACTTCAGGAAGTCCCTAAAATCGACCAGATTCACTAGGCCCCTCCCTGCCAGAGTAAGCAATAAAAGTTGAGAGTCCCTCTCAGACAAACAAAACAGCAAAGAAGACATGACACCATACCAGATGCTGGAGGAAGCAGAGACCAGCTGAGATTCCTGGAAGAGGTTTGGACCAGAGTAACTTGAAAAAGACCCTCTCCAAATACTGAGCTCCCTGCAGGCTATGCAGTGTATTTCGCATTCCCGGCTTTGTGAACTGTCACCCATGCTGGGGTAGGCTTTGGTGATGCGCTGCCTTTGAGTCATTTCTGCTCCTTTAAGTAACCCTTCACTCCAAATCCTGTAAGTAACCTCAATAAAACTCACTAGTTCACCAAGTTGGACTTCACTGATATCTAGCCTTGGTCTGTCGTAAGTAGACATATAAGTGTTCAATCTCCCCAGGAGAAGCTTTGTCACAGAACAGCAATGAATATAGTGGAGATTAAGGAAGCATGAGATACCAGATTTGCAATGTACATATTCTACTTTCACCCAGCCAAATGAAAAAAAAAAAAAAAAGGATTTTCCGTGCACAGAGGTTGTTCCTATGCCTGCTCTGTTTCCTTTAGTAAATATCTGGGTCATAAAGGATCATCTGTTCATATAACCACCTCATATTCCTTGGTTAGGTACATAGATGTCTGCTAGAAACCATCTACACACTGGGAGTAGTCTGTCAAACATTGAGCGTCTCTGCTCAGATCCCTGTGGTAACTTTTCCCATACTTTGTCCGTTCAAGCCACTAATAACCTCCTGGAATTTCAGCGAATAGGGCCTGGGCCTATTGAAGAACTCTGATGTTCCAGGACACCTTTGAAGTCTACTGAGTCAACCCATAAATGCATTGCAAAAAAATAAATAAATGCTAAATACAGGATATGTTCTCTCAAAAAAAGGGAACAATTGTTCTTCTTTCTTAATGATCGTAGATGTATGAAAAACACGTATATTAGAATGAATCCCTGGTGTGTTATTAACTGTGGGACTTCTGAAACCTTCAAACATAGGGTCTTTGTACTCCATTTCTAACCCAGGGCATTCGTGTTTCTTACGAGTATGAATAGAGGAACCTCCATTTCTGGTTCATCCAGTTTAGGTAACATAATGCCAACAATATAATGCACCAATGTGATGTTCTCTGGGGTGTCAAGATGCTCATAGTCTCTGAAGATTGCATTAAAGCCTGGGTATGGACAGTAAGCATATGCTACAGGCCTCTTCCTGTAATGACATGTTGCCTGCCATTCTTTATATTGCCAAGAGAAAAGAGGCTTCTCTAAATCCATAAGAATAAACTGTGGAATAAAAACTATGTTGAAATTCTCTAGTATATAAACCCTTTGGCTTTCCATTTGCAGCTGAGGCAACTTCTTGGTTAAGTTTATAGCATTCTACTTCCCTCTGAAGTGTGATATGTTTGTTGGTACTCACTATCCCATCAGCCATCACCACATTCAGTATTTCACATCCCTTACAACACAAACTAGAACAAGCTCCAGGCATGCTTGCCAAAGCATTGAATCCCAAGTCACTAAGTTCCCTTTGCCCACAAAATCTCTAACCAACATCTATTCTGTGACCCCATCCCTCATACTCTAACATCTTCAGTCTCCATTCTTGTAGCTCCTGTTTATCTTGGCTTTCTCAATTACTTCAGTCAGGTACAATAATTTCTTTGGCATGTAGACTAATTTTTTTAAGCAAAAGAAAAGTTTATACTTTCTTCCTTGAGTTGAGCAGACTCCTGGTTCTATTTATTGGCCTGGAAGCAATGAGAAGTGATGAGGCAGATAGTGACAGCAATAAACACCATCTTTTAAGGCATTTGTTTCACATGGAATCATTAGAAGCTGGTGCAGGCTGTTTTCTAGGAGTGACAAAGTAGCAAATGAATTTGGGGTTAACATCTGTAGGCTCACCCCTAGAGATGTCCATATTCCTTTTTTCTGTATCAGGACTATTTTGACATAGGAGGGCCATCTATGTACATTGTACATAAAACCACTACCTTTTAAAAGGACTTTGTAGTGAGGGTCTTGCCTTGATTGTTGGTACTAGATGTTCATTTTAGTGAATTTTGCATTTAGTCTCCAAGCACGCTGTCTTATGCAACTTTGCTCAGTCACCCCACAGGTAAAAGTTCAGCAGGTACCTGCTGCAGTGCTGTTGTGTGTCCACGGTTATTGACAATCACCTTACTATTCTTACCTTCTGATAAACAAACAAACAATTTTATTGGATGTCTCTTTCCTTGAAACACTTCAGAAACCAAAAGTGATCCTGAGTTTCTCAGAAAACACTCCAAAGGCCATGTTCAAATTCAGGACAGTGAGCATAATGAAACACAGCACTGGGGCACAGGAATGAAAAGTAGTCATGGGTGACCAGCTGCCACCTGGACACTAGTTTACAATGAGCTGTGATGAGATTTGTCTACTAAGGAGGCATAGCCACTCAGTCTTGCTGTCCTCCTGCATATAACCTGCTCCTTATTGCCAGTATAACAAAAGAAACTGATTGTATTTGATGGCTCCAAAGATTTTCTAGGCCTCTTTCTAGCCTTCCCAGTGGGAACTTGGAAAACTCTGAAAACATGTTAGTTAGAACATGGAAGTGGGCACAGAACCTAGAAGCTCTGGCTGATGGTCTTTGGTCAGTGGTCCAAACGGGCTTGTGAGAGGTCAGTTTGCTATGAAAGTGGTTAGGTGGAGTAATGTAGACAAATCACTGGATGACAGGTCAGACCACAGAATCAGTTGTATTATGGGTCTAGAAGTGGGAGAACAAGAGAGTGGGGCCTTTGAGGGATGGCTGGATTGTGAGCACTCAGACTTAATCAGTGGATAGATTCTTAGCTTCGTGGGCTATTGAGAGGTGGTAGATGCTCTAGAGAGTAAGGTTTAACTAGAGAAAGTAAATCATTAGGAGTATGCTCTTGAAGGGTATACTTTGCATCTGGATCTTTCCTCTCTTGTTCTTTGCTTCCTAGCTGCCAGCATGTGAACATTCTTGATCTATCATGTGCTCTTGACCACGACTATCTATCTTGCCAAAAGCCCACAGTGATAAGGCCAAGCGACCCTGGATGAAACTATGAGTAAACTAAACCTTTCTGCCTTCTAAATTGCTTATCTTGGGTCTTTTGTCGTTGCATCAGAAAGCTAAACATACTGATTAATTGCCACGCGAGCTTGTAGATTGAGCTGTGTTTCTCTGCTCTATGATCCTCATTCCAGTATGGATGAGGGGAGCCCATCTTACTCCATGTTTATGCTACACAGACACTGACTTTGTACTCCTCTGTCTCCCAGATATGTTGAATACTTCCAAAGGATAGATGCTAGTTCACACTACCATGTGCTTGCTCAGCAACCAGTAGCGCTACTGCGTAATAGCGACTCAAATGTGTGTGTGTTGAACTGAGCAAAATGAACACAACAACACTGAAAATGAAGCAGCTCTCTTATAACAGTCCATTGTGCCAGGTAATTGAAGCATTGTGCGGTGTTTTACGCATTTTTCAATGCCAGTCTCTCCTGCTGTTTATCAAATTGAAGTGGCATATTCAGGTGATAAAAAGAACTCCCCTTGGGCAGAATCTAAATATAAACATTCTAAAATATTCTTTTTGCTTACATCTGCTCTGCTAGCTAAGTGAGCTTTGTACAAATCTTCAAGTTTGCATATTTCTCCCTTCTTCCCAAACCTCAGCCATCAAAGAAGAAGGACCTTGACTGGAAAAGCTACTCATTTCCCTTACATTGTGTGGAGATGTAAATAGGGTCATAAGGCAAAGTCATCTGGAAATGTGATTACTCTGTGGGTTCATCCATGCTGTGTGCTGTGTGGGTGAGTCTCGGGAGCACCCATCTTATCTTCCCTGTGCCACTGTGACAGGAGAAGACACTGTGCTTATGGATTTCTTCAAACCCAGGCTCACTGAGTGGTGTTAACACAAAGACTGAGGCCAAGCCAACTGAATTCCAGATAAGAAGTGTACCATGACATCGCCCGCTAGACCCAAAGCAGCCATGATAGCTGTTACATTTTCACACATGGCTCACTGTCCAATAAGTCACACAAGTATTATCTGGGACCTTGTTGGAAGTTTGCCACAGTGGAACCCTCTCCCACACTTACTGAATCAGAACTCAAATTTTAGCAAGATCCTATGGTGATTGTGTGTACATTATAATTTGAGCAACAATGTGCTGGGCCCCAAATGTTCTTCACGGCTCAGTCTGGTAAGTAGACACACAGTTCTGCTGTCCCCATTCCCATCTATCACTTTGAGAACAGTAAACACTCCTTGAACCGTGAAGCATAGTGCCACCATTATTCTTTGCTCTGGAGACAATCGTTCCCTGAAGGAGAAAGGAAATCGCAGTGCCTCCAAGGATCTCAGGGTCAAGTCCTCCCGTGGACAGCTCTCTTTGTAATTATGGGTGGTAGAGAGTCAGGTTGCTAAGATACACAGTGAGTTTACAGTAAGGTGATAACTCAAGATGCTACAAACCCCAAAATGTCCCCACAGTGTGAACTACGGCTAGCATCTCATTCATAGCCTTCCACCTAGATAAAAATACTGAGAGACAGGGACAGTAAGTTTCTGGGCTGCTTGAAATTCCCAGATTGCTTTCCCTTTCACAAAAGCACAGACTCTGTTGTTCTTGCTTGTTTTTGCCTCTGCTTTCTTCCTGATGTCTTATCTTCATGGTCTCTCTCTTCTTCCTGACTTTTCCTCTTGCTTCACTAGTCTCGGCATCACTTTGGACAAATAACTTTGAGATGGTAATATATTATCTCTCCCATCATTTTACCTTTTCATGGTAGATTATTTTGGCCCACATTGTTCTACTAGATACAAAAATAATGGAGTATCTGCCAGTAAACCTAAGCAGAGGAAGCTTGACAGTTGCTAGATAGGTTTCCAGAAAGTTTTATGCAAAACTCCCCTTCATCCTTGAGTTGTGAAGTTGAAAGCCCATCGGTATGTTTTATCAGACTATAAACAAACTTATTGTTTTCTACTATTAAAATTAAAATGGTCTTTCATTTTTTTAAGGCCCCAAAAGGTTCAATGTCCTATGAGTAAATATTTCAACTAAATTTTAAATACTTACCTGTTCTCAGAATGGTAGAATACTTACCCAGGGCCTCTGTGTGTGCATGAGATCCTCTTTGAGATTAAAAGTGCGTACAGAAATGACTACCACAGATAATATAAAATAGACAATTTATCAAATATACTTTTAGGGTCTCTACTCTCACCAAATACCATCCTAAGTTCTGAGAATAGAGATCTAGAAAGAGTCAATCTTTCCTAAGTGGTCATTATTCAACCATGTGAGAACGGTGTGAGACAAGAAGGTCAGTTCACTGAGAGGGAAAGAGCCAAGGATAGTGAGTAAAAAAGATGACTGTTGGGATTTCCAGGAGGTGACCTGGAAGTTAAGTCAGGGAATGGTGAGCTTCAGTCAGTTCTCAAGGGGAGTGTAAGAGTCTAGGACACAAACAACACACAGGTTGATGACCTCAACAGGGGATAAAACTTACAGCTGAAAAAAACAGAAGTTCAGGGTGACTGCTAAGTCACAGCCCTTCCCATCCAAAGCTAGGATCAGTACGCACAGTGCTTTTTGCTAATTGTGCTGGTCAGAGGGTGACCATGGGGTTCAATTCAGTTGCTTTACCTGGAAATCCACAGCGTAGTGAACTCAAAAACATGCATTAGCTTCATAGGAGAATTTGTGATGCACAAGCCCCATCATTAGAAAAATGTCAAAAGCCCGGGTGTTGGGGAAATAGGCCCAGGAAAACGTTCAATCCAGTGTAAGCACAATAAAGTGAGTTTTTGTTTGTTTTTGTTATTTTAAAAATTGAATTCATTTTCAACGTGCATGCATGCGAAGAGAATAATTTAAAATAAATTTCTGAAGTATTCCATCTCCTAGAATGGTTGTCACCCTGGGTCATGTCTCTATGGATCACGGGTTTTACATTCTTCAGGAAGAGATGAAAACCAATCCCATCAATAGGTTTATTTCTCATCTTTCACTAGATAAGAGGATTTTTGAGTCATTAGCAAATTAATAATTTTTCAATCCAGGCTTTGGTAAACAAAATGAATTCCTGAATTCCTTGAGCTCTCACCAATATGTCAGAATCTGGGGCAGTTGCACTGGTTCCTAGGCATTTTCTGAACTGTAAGTGGGAAAAATCCACTTAAGAGCTGCTGTGAGCAAAACAAAGTCTTGGCCACATAGGAAAGAGGAAGAAAACTGACTCCTTTAAAGAGTTGTAGTAAAAAGTTAGAGGCCACATAAATAATTTAATGAATGAATGGAAGGAGAGAAAAAAAAGCTAAAGGCCAGGGGAAATCTAGAGTCAATGAATGATATGGATGTGCTGGTGCCTTTTGTCTCTGGGAGAATCATGAGTGACCCCGGAACTAAGTTGTAGTCTTCTGCCTTCACTTAGAATCTCCGTTTGCAGCTGTATTCTTTGAGAACGGCCCTTTCCTCGGCTAGGACCTGATGAGCACTAGACTAAGGATCACAAGAAGACACTTGTCAGGAGATGGCTCAGCACTGGCAGACAGAAACAGTGAGAAAAAGTTCTCCAAGGGGAACTCTTTTGGCTCTGCTGGAGGGTGAGGCAAGACTCAGAGCATAGACCAGTGAGGAGTCACGGAGTGCTTAAGGGATGGCCAACCAACCTGGAAACAGAAATACCCAGGGTGGGAAAGTCAAGAAGAAAGGCCAGCCATGAGCATAAGAGGCTGCTAAGGATCAAAGACATCAATCCTGAGAGCAGACAAGTACAGCCACTCACACCAGGCCTCCAGATGACAGTGGCTAGCAGAGTTGTCTCTCAATTCTACAACACCTCCACCATCTCTTCTTGTTACCAGAAATAGTCCCAAGGTTTAACCTGCACCCAGAGGTCATCTTAATAACAGAAAGAAGGGAAATGACTTTATTTAAAGAGTTTAAAATTTAGATTAAAAAGAATTCTTTTCCTAGTGAGACACTGGAAACTGCCAAATTGTGCCCCCGACTCCTTATGCACAGCCTTGCTATCTATCAGGGTTAGAAACACGGAGGGAAGAAGGAAACATTAGATCAGTTAAACACATAAAAAAGCTTTTATTTTTTATAACTCTGTTATTTGCTTGTTTTTGTCAGCATAGTGAAGTATGTGCTCAGTTACAACCCTGTTCCGCAGGCTGATTCATTGCCCGTAACCCTGAAGACAAACAGCTCTTAAAAGAGTCTGTTGTCACTTATCAGAGATTACTAGAAGTCCTTCACTTTCCAGGAGAGGAGTGACTGCTCAGAGGGCAGCCACTTGGAGACAGTTACTGTGGATGACTTGGGGCTGGGGCCTGTCTGGAAACCATCTCATTGAGAAACTGAGAAACATACCTGCGTTCACAGAGGAAGCTGCAGACCCGGAAGCTTCTACTCCCGGTTTTCAGACCTCCCCCGGAAAACCTGAGCAGCTACAAGAGGTGTGAATCCCACCTACACTGTAGGCCAAGTGTAGGTATCCATGTGACAGCACAGCCAAGCCCAGACTGCCACTGCTCTTCCCATGGCGCTTAACCTGGAGGGGGGAGTCTTGAGCACACTTCCTGTTTCACCAGGTGAGGTCCAGCCAAGGGCTTCAGTTCTTACCCTGCTGGGCAGAAGAACTGTGGAACTCAGCCCTACCCTACTTCCCGATCCATAAAATCCTGAAAGAACATAAGATGGTAGTTGCCTTAACTGGTTAGGGTTGGGCGTAATACAGAACAAAACTAACAAAGTAGAAAGAAAGAATGGCAGCGTAGTTAGAAAGAAATGATTGCAGATTCTGGGGTACCTGGGGTGGTGGAAATGGGGGTTAA
>CM053762.1:40282974-40303938 GCA_028658305.1 Pachyuromys duprasi | reverse complement strand
GTCTTCAGTCCTACACCGAGCTATCATGGGCCCCATCTGAGCAGGAGTTCCAGGCCACATCCACACATGGTCCTTGATTGTAGAAACGGTCTCATACAAGACCCCTATGCCCTGCTCAGTTTGGTCTTTGTGGAGCTCTTGTTCCTATTGACTGATCTTAACTCTTTTGTTAAAAAGTTACAACTTGGAAGCTTCTTATGTACAGGGCTGCCATGATGGGGTCTAGCTGAAGCATTGAGGCAAGTAGGGTACAGGGAGAAGGGGACCTTTGCCTTAATCATGCATGCATGGGGCCAAGTCTTCATTGATTACACTCTTTCCTGGCCATTGGGCTGTACTTCCTTCTCACATGCACTGGTTTCTGGCTTCTATTACTCTCAAGAGTCCCATATATGCAGCATAACAGCTTTCTCCTGGATCACATCCCACTGTAAATGCAGAGGTGGTCATGGTTACATGACCAAACTCCTTCTACAATCCTATATTCACTTGGCAGTAACTGTCCCTGTGTGCAGGAAATGGGGCCAAGAAGCTGGCATAATGAAGGTTAAAAGGGGGAAAGTCCTATCTAGAGGGCCTTGCAGTGTGGGGGCATTGTCTCTTAATGGTTGCTTTCCCTATTTATACTGAAGCAATGTGCACCAAATGAATGTGAAGCTGATTCCAGGGAACACGTGGGCTGCCACTGAGGGAAGTTACCAGACCCTCTTCATGCTGGGCTGCCAGAGGATCCTTCAATGGGCAGAAGCTAACATTTGCCCCATAGATGTCTTCATATGACTCTCACAGCTGGTTCTACACAGGCATTCACACATCTTTTAGACATGGTCTAATGGTGGTTCCATGGTATTGAATTATCTACAAAAGACTGAGCAGAAATCTCATGGGGATTTGACCCGATCCTTACACCTTAAATATCTTTCACATGTCCAGCTTAGATGTTGTGAGATGCCTGGAAAGTGAATCTTTATTTTAAGAAAGAAGAAAGTTTCCGTATGGCTGTGGTTATGCTGTGGAAACAGGAGTCAAGACAACAAAGGAAGGCTGAAAGTGGGCAACATCGAAGGGGTACACAGCATAGTTGCTACTGGCGCACTAAGAGAGATCCTGGCAATGCCATATAGACCTGCCCAGCTCTCAGCCAAAACTGCCCGAGACTCTCACCCCTAATGTATCTCTAAAGAGGCAGCCTCCAACCCTATGCTTCCTTACAACCCATGTGTGCTGTAAATGGGCTTCCCCTTCCCCCCACCCCCACCCTGTGGCTGCCATCTCTTGAAGGCTAGAAGCTGTATAGGAGATGTCACAGGTGGTTCTCTCCTTCTAACCACTGTCCAAGCCTGGGAAGCAGTGCAGTCATGGGCAATGTCTTTCCTAGATGCCCAAGGATCCTGGCTATCCAAATCTGAGCCATTGTCTAATTTATCCCACTGTCTCTGAGGACGAATGAAGATCTCACACAGAGTCACCATGGTGGGGAGTGTGGGAGGTCTATAGTTCAGGTACTTAAGGCTGCTGGATGAGAATAAAATTGGTGAGGGCACATCACAGGATTCTGACCCACATTCTGCTGTGACCACAATGCTTGTGTTGCCCTGTAGGGAGAAATCTTTCATTCTTCTATTTTAAAATGACACAAATATGTCCATTCTGTTAGTTTTTGAAAATATCAATGCCTACTGCAATTTCTCTCTCCTTTCATCATCTCTTATTTTTAGATTAATGTTCAGAGGCATCAGCATGTGAAATTGGTCTTTTCAGCAGCTTAAAGTTGTGCCCAACCTTTGCAAATTCATTGGAGGCCTGGTCTCAGGAATAAAGGCCTAGTTTCACAATCCATTGGTTTGTTCACATTCTAGATTCCATTTCAGTCCTCCAGTCCCCATCATGAATTCATATAATAAGCTTGTATCCTTAGAATGGCATTGAGAAGCTCAAGGCTGTGGGCTGAATCATTATGGCTCCAAAAACATCTCCAATGTGCAAGAAGCACACCCAAGGACAACTTGGCTTTTCAATGATTTAGAAGACTATCAATTTCTCTGTAAGTCATAACAGGTAATTAAAACATACAGATCTGTGTATAAGTGCTTCAAAATTTTTAACAGTGAATGGACTGTTTTCATACTTCAGATACTGTGTTCATAATCAGCTCTACCTTAATGCATGATGGGCTGAATTGCTCATACTTGCTTTGATGCCCTCCATATTTTAGACGTCATTGCTCAGGACATCTGCTTTGCTGGTTCAGCTCAGGGTTCATGCATCTGAACTAAGCAATCATGGAACAGCGTTCCCAGGTAGCCAGTGGCCCTTAATGCTCTTCACTAGCTTCTTCCTGTGTTCCACTTTAGGCACTTCCTGTGTGGCCTTCCTTGGAGGGGAGAGACCATGGGACTTTTTATGGCCAATGAGTTTCTAGGAAAAACATGTACTTCAAGGCCAGCATCTTTTGTATGAGATTGTAGAGACTCTCAACTTGGAAACTTCTAGAGCATTCCTGCTCTGTCAGCGTAGATCTTGGAGTTGAAGTTGATCCACAGCATCAAAAGGAAAGTAAACTTTCATCCTATGAGCTAAAGACACTTTCCCTGTAGCATATGAGATTTTGTGTTGCCAAGTAGAATATGCCATGTGTCTTAGAGGAAGCAAGGTGTGCCATCTTCCATTTCTCCTGACATGTCTTAATTTTTATTGTGATTAGGATGATCATGTAACATCACACCAATGTTAGTGGCAAGCTTTTACACAGACATAAATAATCACATTTTTATACACTTTTGAATATCTGTCAGAAAGAGCCATTTGGGGTCAGTAGCATCTTAGCAGTTTACATGGTTTTAAACTCATGCCTCAGAGGTAAAAGGGAAGATGAAAGGGGTATGCAGTAGGGTGAAGGTAGTACCCAGATGGAAGCTGATCACTTCAACTCTTTTCCACAGCAAGTAGAAAGAAAGTCAACCAGATGCTGTCCTTTTCTCTTTTTTAAAAAGAGAAGATTCTATCATATAAAACAATCCTGTAATCTGAAACGAACTCTGAGGTCATGATGATGGTTTCAACACTCAAATCCTTAATCTTCTATGTCATGAACATTTTAAGGAAACAAATGTCATGAAATAGGGAAAATGATGATAGCGATATCATGTAGTCCTGGGATCAACTTCCAGAACTATACTGAGCAATTGTGGGAGTTAGAAGCAACTTACTTCTATCCTTGCTCCAGCTGCTGTAGGAGTAGGGTAGGAAGATGTTGCTGTGATACTTAAGCAAAATATTGTCCATAGACTGCTTAGCACATGGAGGGTGTTTGGCACACTTGATAGGTGTTCAGTAAATGGCAGCAGTTGTTGTTATTATTACTGCTACTTGGTAAATTGTTAAACCGTAAGAACCTCTAAGGTAGAACATTTATTTTAGAAACAAGGCCAGCATTTGCTTGACTCTCAGTTACTTACTGTGCAGTGTCAGCATCAGAGCAGGTAGCACAGTAATACAATTTCTACAATGAATTTTCTTGTTTCAGCCAGAGGGTGTGAAACACAATGAGCTATAGTGGCTCTATGGTTGCATCCAGGACAACACATAATTTTTAAGCACAAAGGTGGAGAAGGGCTGGAAGACAGATGAAGGCATGCCGAATTTGGAAACAGACAGTACTTGGTTTGAGTCCTAGCCTTTCCTCTTCCCAGCTGTCCAATTCAGAGGAAAAGATTCTCTTGGCACTCATATCCCTCATCTGCAAGAAGCTATTGGCAGTCCACAGGAGAGCACGTCCTCCAGTTGAGCTGACTGATTGGACTGTTGCAGTAAGAACAGTTCCCCTGGGGTAGGTATCCGAAGAGGTCTGATGTGTGCACTGGTCCTTTCCATGAGCCCTGTGACCACTTCAATGAAATGGATGATATAACTGAGGCACAGAGGTAAGGGCCCACATCTGGCCGGCGGTGGAACTAGGCTTTGTATCTGTAGAGTTGCCAAAGGCCAAGCCTCTAGCCACTGTGCTGCACAACTTGTGGTGGTGAAAGAATGTGGGGACAAGTGTTCTGAACACAGAAGCTCTTCTAAAGGCCCCTCTCCCCCACGGGGAAATTTCATTATCTTTCTTAGAGCTGCTACACATCAGTCAGGGCGTCATCAGAGCCACTTCCCTTAAGAAGCCCTTTCCTATGTCTCCAAAGCGTTGATGACTTCTCACTTTGGCCCACAAGGAACAGCAGGGCCCCCCAGGCAGGGCAGCCCACCCTGGAGATGAAGACAATTATCTGTGATGGATCATGTTGTAGGAACCAGCATGATAGATGACAGCAATTAACAGCTAACCTCTTATCAGACCACCCACCTTGCCCAACAGAAGCTGAGAGAATGATGGGCAGTCCCAAACTTTGACTGGGAATGTTTAATGACTCAACCCCTAACTTCTTGCCCCCATTCCAATATTTTCTTCATTTCAAAGCGTTTATCAGTACCCTGAAGACAAAGACAAGAACCTGGAGACATTGGATCCCTTTATCTTTTACTCGTCCTAATGCACATTGATTAAATCTGCTTTCTCTTCACTCTTCTTCGTGTTTATAATTGGCATCCTGGGATAGATGACTGGCACTAGCCTGTTGAGGCGATCAGATGGAGCCTGGGCTTTTGTCCTAAAATTTGGTAGCCACTCAGTTCTCTTCTTTGGGAACCCTATGGCACCAACTTAAATGCCTCAATGTCTGCTACTCAGATCAATTGCTTTTTAAGGAGGATCAAGGTCTTTGGGTTAATACCATTGTAAATATTCAACAGGGAATACGAAAATTTCCTATTATGAATGCCCTCTCCTCATAAATATGTGGGGGGAAAGGCTCACCCCAACAAAAGAAGTATATTCAGTTGACAGGACATGTAATAGAAAGTTTGGTGGTGTCTGGAACCAAAGGATATTTCTGTTGTTTTAGGAACTCCTGCCTTGCACTTTATGGAGGCTGTGATGAGTTCCTTTTGACACTTTCAAAGTTCCAAAGGAGCCAGAAGGAGGTGGTGGCTCCCTGACACAGCAGTTCCCTTGTGGTTTTCTTGAGAATCAGATCTACATAACACCCACCTCAGACTAGCTGGCAATGAGGGGACCTATGCCACAGGAATGAGTAGTGGACGAGACAGGGTTCTTGGGTCCAGGATTAGAGAATAATATGACTGAAAACCATATATCCCAAGACCTATCAAATGTGGTGATAACCTAGAATAGGCCACAATATAATTGATTTAAAAGTGTAGTGTGTGTGTGTGTGTGTGTGTGTGTGTGAGAGAGAGAGAGAGAGAGAGAGAGAGAGAGAGAGAGAGAGAGATGGGGAGGGAGAGGGAGAGAAAGAGAGTGTGTCCGTCATCTCTGGCAGCTATAACAAAATAGAACAGATTGTGGATGGGGTGAGGTAGGATGGGGTGAAGATAAACAACAAAAATGTATTTCTTACAGGTCTGGAAGCTGGTGTTTCAAGATCAAGGTGCTGGCTGATTTGGTTCTTAGTAAACCCCCTTTCTCATCTTGCAAGTCAGCTGTCTTCTTGCTGTATCTTCACATGGGATATGCATGTGAAGGTAACAACTTCCTGCTACTTCTGGGTTCTGGGCACCTCATCATTTCTTATCTGTTACCTTAAACCAGTATTTCTCAGTGTCAACACCAGACATTTGGTTGCTAAGGGTTTTAGGATGTTTAACAGCATTCCTGGGGTGTTCGCTGTGTGCTGTGTGTCACCTAGATACATGGCACAAGGCATAAAATTATTAATCATAATAATAAATAAAGCCCAACTTTCACTTTAAAAATAAAATGTCATTTCATGATTATTAATTGCGTAGTCACTATGAAGGCTTAATGTATGGTAAACGGCATGAAAGTGTTTCTTGAATACACTTTCTATATTGTGCTGCATATTTCAGATGTGTTTTTTTAATATTACTGTGAACTGTGTGATGCTGCAGTGGTTTAAGCGGCCCAAAAGGTGTCAAAGATTGTAGTGTCGTGCAACTCCGTGTAGCAGCCCTTGTGTTTTAAGGTTGCTCAAGAAATTTTAAAACAGGTACACATATGTTAAATGTCATCTTATTTTTCACCTGTTCTTTTTTTTTTCCTTTGTTTTGGTTTAGGGTCTCACCCTGAAGGGAAGAAGGGCCTGAAATTCATTATGTAGGCCAAGCTACCTTCGAGCATATGGTGATCCTCCTGCCTCACCCCGCTGAGTGCTAGGATCATAGGCATGTGCCGTTGTTCCTTGCCTGAACACCATCTTAAATGCTAATAACTTAATGATGCTATTCCTGTTCTCTTAACTACAATGTCCTTCCAATGTCTATTCACTTTTTTTAAGGTCAAAAAAGTATTTTTTTAAATTTGTTAATGAAAAAAATAATTATTTAGAATCTCCTTGTTATAAATTTTACCTTTTGTTGCCATTTAGAAATTATGATGAAATCAATACCCATCACATAATTACATAATCTAATAGGCTGGGATCCTACCACATAATTGGAGCTGGGTATTTAGAGGGCGCAGATACATTCAAAATCTCTTTACCACCCAGCAAAAGTGTCTGAGAATGTCACATTCCTCAAATCCCCAGCAGCGCTGTACATTGTAGGGCTTTTAAGTTGGAAGGAGATATTTCATTATAGTTTTAATTTGCATCGCTATAATTACAGTAAGGTTGAACATCTTTTCCTATGTTTATTGAATTTTGTTTTTCTTCTGCAGATTGCTTATTCGTTTACAACCCCATTTCTCTGCTGAGATGCTTGTCTTTCTCACATCAATTTGTGGAAGCTCTTATAGATTCTAGACGTAAATCTTGATTTATTTTATATTGCAGATATTCTATGAGTCACCTATCTTTTTAACTTTGAAGTCGCTTTCTGTACATCTGTCAACTCCCTTTAATGCTGACAGGTTACTTAGTGTAACTTCTGAAATGTTAGGGTGCTGTGTGTGGGATACTATCTAGACTGAGTCTAGATAGTCTCTTGAAGTAGGGTTGTTGGGTACATTGGAAACGCAGAGCACATTTTCTCCACTGTTACCGGGTAGTAAGCAGCACAAGGAGTCTTTGATGACTTCAGAACTTGTAGGGATGTCACCCTGAAAGATCCCTTCTGCAACAGACACCCAGAGAGTGTCCTCTAATCCAATTCACTGCTGATACTAGCTATATTTACATCACCAGCCCAACGGGAAAGGGGCTCAGTCTCTAAGACCCTCTTCTTCACTCTAGATGCCAGTTCCAAACCCCAGGTTCTTTTATCTGCATGGATACACTACCTATAAACAGAGATACCCACAGACCCCTCATCGAGTTTTATTGATATACTAGACTGGCTCACAGATTTCGAGGAAACATGTTTATATGAGATACGGCTCTAGTTCAATTGGTAGAATATATGCATAGCTCTCTAACGGGTTCAATTCCCAGCCCTGTATATACTAGATAGGGTGATGCACATCGGAGAGTCTAGTACTTGAGAGGTAGAGGCATGAGGGGTTCAAAATCACTCTCTGCCATGTCAAGGGCATCCTGGGCTAACTACATGAGATCCTGTCTCAAAGCAAAAACAAAACTCTAAAAAGCACAGATAAAGGAGCTCACAGGAAGAGGTGTGCAGGAAGGGTCTCAGAGCATCCACAGCCGACCTCCAGGGAACCTCTACATTATCAGCTATGCAGAAGCCCTTTAAACTTTAATGCATGCTTTACTGTGTAGGCATGGGTGATCCCTGGAGCCTGGGGAGTAAGGCTAAAATTACTCTTTAATTTTGTCGTGGTCTTTTGGGGGAGTCATCCAAAAGCTACCCGGGAGCCCTCAGCCATCAGCCAATTCATTAGCATGTAGAAAGATAGCATCATTTTGGAAATTTCAAAGATTTCTGGGCTCGTATGCTAGAAAACAAGACAAATACCAAATATGTGTATTTCACAATATCCCATCTGTGTTTTATTCTTCTCCTTTCATATTGATGGGGTATTCTTTTGCTTGGAAAAAAAAACACAATCTATACTTACATAAAACCCAAACCCAGAATACTCATATTTGTTCACTTCAGCTGAAAGCAAGAAAGGATGGAGGCTTCTTGTCTCAAAGCAGACAGCTGAATCAGCACATACACGGAGTCCTCCATGAATGCAAAATATCTAATAAGGAAAGACGAATAGACAATGTGATTAGAGTGTGTGGAACAGGTCCATTTCCTTAAGTGCAAGTTCTTCACACTGTGGTCCTATAACAAGCCTTCTAATAAGCAGTTGTTTAGCAACTGTCAGTCTGTGAGTAGAATGCTACTGGTTTTTATTATTCTTGTAAATCATGAAGATGTATCATGTCAATAATAGATAATTTTTCCAAACCCTCACAGGTGATAAGTAGAAAATCAGGATTGGAACCCACTTGGTCTGAAGCCAAGTCATCTCTTTTTATGGTCTGTAATCTGTTTACAGAGTCAAGGAGTGTGTGTGTGTGTGTGTGTGTGTGTGTGTGTGTGTGTGTGTATGCTCGCGCACGTGCGTGTGTACTTTTTGGTCTCCATATCTAAGTCCCTGTATGTGAATGAAAGTGGCAAAGTGGGGATGTGTATGCTTTTCTAAAAACAATTGTGACTTTTGTGTAAAAAATGATCACCTTTTTTTCAATTTTAGCCAACGTATTTAGGAAATGAACTTTTTAGTTCAACTCTTGGCCAACGTTCCTTGATTTCCTTGTACATGTCTCTCAGTGTCCCTCAAGCATTCCAGGTAAAATGTGTGTTCAGTAGAGCAAGGCTGACAATCTAGACATGAGAACTAATTTATAGTTACAAATACAGGCAAATCTGGAGGAACCGATGAACTAATAAGCTAATGATGTGGTTTTCTGTTGCCTGGGGACAACTTTAGCTTAAGTGAGATTGTTCCATTGTCTTTAAAGAAATTTGGGGTTACAAGACTTTGTGTCAATACATATTTAACATGGTCAGTTTGAGTGGAGTAGTCCCCCTTGGGTGTAGAGAAAATACAGTGTTTCTGATGTTAGTAATGGTCAAAAAACATAGGCTTGTTGGTCATCCATCTGCAGATAAAGCGATCATATCACGGAATTAGCCAGAGGTTATTCCAGCCCAGCCTAACCATGTCTGCATATGCAAGGTTATCCCACGGAGCATAGATACCTGCAGAGAATGATATGGGTGGGCAAGATAGAGGTAGACAGGAAGATGAGAACACACAGTTCCCTTGTGCTGGCTCAAGGGCTTGTCATGTGTCATGGCTCCTGCCCTTCAGGAATGACTGGTTCTAAAACTCTTACCCTTTGCCCTGACTCAGGTAATGTCCCAGCTTAGACTCTGTAAGTCCTTAGAGCAGGTTTGGTACCTCTCTTTGGTATTTTGTGATGCCCCTATGTATGTTGTTGCTACATTTGGCCCTCCGGTATGAGCGTCAGATTAACCTCAGCAGTCCTAGGAAAGACACAGCTTGATAACAACGGCCACTGTTGTTTGGGCATGTTGTCTTCCAGGCCCTGTCTGAGGCTTTACAATATGAGCACATCAGAACTTCCTAGAACCAAGAGAGACCATTGTCACCCCCACCTCATAGGTGAGGGAGGAAAAGGATGGGATAACTTAACTAAACTAATAAGGTTATGCCAGCTGCCTGTGGTCTCTCAGCTGAGGAGCGACAGAGTTGGCATAGATGTTATGCCGTCTGGCTTCCAGCACACGCTCTTACTAACAAGCGTAGTGTCTATGTCAGGTTCAGAAACATCAGTTAGGCGGAAGGATGAGTGGCTTATTTCATCCAGACAATGATCTCACAAGATGACACAGCTTTAGGAAATACATGTGTGGCTAGGAAGAAGAACAATCTGCCCTCCCACCCAGGTCTATGTTTTGACATCCTTTTCATCTGCAGAAATGCATTCATATTACTATCCAATGTGGGTAAGGCCCAAGAACAGAGGTGAAGAATCTCCATTGAATGGACATTTGGAAAAGTGACCGGAAGAACAGGCTAATAGCACGGGAATGGTGAGGAACCACCCAGGCTAAGGGCTTTTTCTTCATCTTTTAGGAGACCTCACTTCTTGTACTTTCTCCCTCTCTCCCTGTCATAGAATAGCAAATCCTAGATGTGCATGTGGGAGAGGGAATTTTTTTTCCTTATGAATTGCTTGAAAGAATAAGACAATAGTGACAGAAAGAAAGCCAATGTAGTTGGACTTAAATTCTAGAATTACAGAGGCCAATTTTCAGAAAACACTTAAAATGATCTGTAGCACATGCAAGAACTCAAATGCTGCTGTTATTTTACAAGTATGTGCAGCACTTGGACGGAGCAATAGATGAGGAGCCAAGGCTCCAGAGTCCTAGTCTCATCTCTGTCACTTAGGCATGTGCCTTTGGCCAAGTGGTCACTGCTTTATGACAGGTTAACTTCATGGTAGTGTGAACATGGCATGCATTCAGTTGCACTGGAACTTCTTCAGTTCCAATATTTCCATGCCTGGGTGACACTGGACAATACTCTCTCAGGATACCAAGCTGTGTCAGTGAGCTGGCGCTCCCATCAGCCACTTGATCATAAGGAGAAATAGTTAGCACTCTGCAACAATCTGTGTGGTGAACAGATGATAGGCAGGTAGCAGTGCCAAGTGTATTTTAGACTTACAATTCATGTATGTAACATATAATAGTTTATGAGAATGTAACTCCATTGTAAGTTCAGAGTGCTGTTCCATGGGACCAGCGTTGCCCAAGCTTGCCGGCAACAGTAAGCTGCCATGTCATGCAAGAAGTCTCATCCCTAGTTGCAGAAACACTGAAGCCACAGTCATCAATGACCAGAAAATGACATGGATGGCAGAAGCTGGGGTCCAGTGTAAAAACAGAGAGGCTGTGCAGAGGTGGGAAGCCTTCCCATGCATTGCTGATTGGTTGTCCTCTGGCAGAGGGCTAACACACCACCTACCAATAACTGAAATTTTGGCTTCCTCTTACCTCTTCATTTTTAAAAATCATATTGTCTAGGAACTTCGGTTCAATTTTAAATAAGTGAGAAGAAATTGCATGTGTTTCAACATTTCACATGTTGCTTCTTATTATCTACGGCAGCTACTATTGAGATTAAAGAAGGCTCACTCTAGTTCTAAGAAAGTAAAAAGTCTCCATTTTTAAGTCAGGGGATGTGCTATTCAAGAATTAGATAACCAAAAAGATGAACAGATGGGGGTGGTCAATGGGTGGATGGATGGGTAGAGGCTCTGATTGATCAATTGAAAGATATCATAAGGAACTGAGTCGTACCGTTGCAGGGGGTAAAAAATCCTGTAGCCTATCAGGGTAGGCTGGCATGTGGGAGACACAGGAAATCATTGATGGAGAAGTCTGGACCTGAAGACTTCCAGCAGAATCCCCTTGTCCTGAGGAGGCCAGGCTCTTTCCCTTAAGACTATCAACAGATTAAGGGAGACCCATCCACATGGTAAGAGCTACTTGCCTTACTCAAAGACTGCTGATCTAAATGTTTATATACTTCTAAAAAGACCCCCATGGAAACATCTAGACTAATGTTTGACCAAATATCTAGGTGCCCTCATGTAGATATGTTTATATATTCAATTAACTACCATAAAGAGAGTCTTAACATCAAAAGCCTTTGTATGGGAGACAAGATCTCTGGAACTTGCTGGCTGCCATCAATAAAAATCCTTGTTTCAAGGGAAGAAGGAGGATGGTCAAAGACCAGGATGTTAGATATCATCCTTTGTCCTCTACGTAGCACAAAGGCACACACTTACGTATCACATTCACACACATACATACAAGCAGCTATAGCATATGTAATGTTCTCTTCTATTAACATATTTAATTTTATGAGTATAATTTTGAACATTAGATTCTCTTGTCACTATTAAGAATCCCTGTCCTATATATTGCCAATCGTGTGTGTGTGTGTGTGTGTGTTTGTGTGTGTCTTCCATGACAAGGTCTCACTAGGTAGCTATGGTAGGCTGGTCCTGAGCTTAGAAATTCCTCCTGCCTCAGTCTCCTACTAATACTGGAAGTACAGACGAGTGTCAACAAATCAAGGGACAAATATTTTAAAAGACAGATATTGGAACATGACAAGATCTTTTCTGACAGCAATTTGGCAGAGTACTTTTTAAAAAAGTATCTTTCGAAGTATAGGTTCTATTTTCTCCCTCACTGTTCTCAAGAATAACTTTGTCAGCAAAAAGGCATGTGCCAGGCTTCTCATTATAGTATTGTAAGGAAATGAAAACCTGGAAATAGCCAAATCATTACCAGTAGAGAAAAACAAGCAACTAACAAAACATAAAAGAGACATTGACAGCTGTCAAAAATAACCTGCTTAGAATTCTATGACATATAGATAAATTAACAAAACAATGACAGAGACATCGCTTACTTAAAAAAAATCCCAATTTCCAAATGTACCGTAGTGCATAAAACACAAAAATTAAATCAAACCTGTCTTCCTGATAATAACTGTTGCCCCTCGAGCAGTGATCCCCAACCTTCCTAACACTGTGACCCTTTAACACAGTTCCTCATGTTGTGGTGACCCCCAGCCATAAAATCACTTCATTGCTATTTCATTACTGTAATTTTGCTGCTGTTGTGAGTTATAATGTAAATATCTGACATGCAGGACATCTGATATGGCAGGGTCGTGATCCACATGTTGAGAACCCCTGCTCTAGAGAGACTAGTGTTCATCTGTAACATTTGAATCTTGTTTTATGATTAAAAATATTCAGGTTAGTTACCATTAAATTCAAATTTAATATTAAAAGTTATAAATTTACAGGCCATTTTTTTTAATTTCAAGTATTAGGGATTGGTCATGAGCCCTAATGTGTCACTTAACATTTGTGAAAAGGCTCATTACCACAGAGTTTAGGCAGCATTTCTCATTGTAGTTTATATTGAAAAGTTAAATACTAGTTCTGTACAATATTAGTTTAATCTACAATGTAGAGCATCTAATCTCTTGGGAGAAAGTAGCTGTATTTTATGTGAAGGCAGATATTGGTGCTTTGATAACAATTTTCTCCTGGTTTGGATACTATAAATAGATACGAGGCCTAATTTTAACTCCCATGGTAGGAATTCGAAAAGGAAAGATATATTGCTCTTTTCTAAAAGGTTAGTTGTGTTGCAAAGCAATCTTGAACATAGTAGGCACCGTTCCTCACAATTGCACAATATTAACCAAGGGAAAGCGAACGCAATAACTCCGTGATCTAATAAACACAGTTCCTATGAAAAAACTAACAAACAAGTGGATATATTTCTCTATAATTTCATTAAAGAAATGAAAGGGCCCTCTAGGCAACCAAAGACTAGAAATTATTTTTGATGCTTTTATTACACTGATCAATAACACGTGTGTGCCCTTTATGAAATAGACCTTTGCCTTAGAGAGAAAATGCAGCAGCCTTGATAAGAAAATGACTTTACATCTACTTTGACTCTTTATATGAGTTTAAGTTACTTTGGGGGCTGGGTATGAGCAAAGGAAAAAATAATTTCAAACAGATGTCCTTATCAATAAGCACACCTCTTTAAAAGTGGCCAGCCTAGATTCTTGGCCATTTGACAAGACCACAGGTCTGAGAGGAAGGAAGTTTCTCTCAGTCAGGATGTGGTTTCCTTGATATTTTTATGGTCCTGATGTGTACACTCCCCAACTTCCTCCACCCCATCCAGTTCTCTGAGTCTAGGATTCTATTTTATAACTGCCCTTTTAACTCATTATCGTTCTAGTTCTTAAATCTGCTGGCTTTGGGTCATGCTGCCTATTGAGTATGGCACAGGTTTATGTACATACATTGTTTAATGCCCTGCTGTGATCACCTTGAAATTCATAATGGTTTAGTTTTTTAGTCTGGGTTTTGTGGTGCCTAGTGTAGCAGGAGAGCGTGTGTTTGAGCAAAGGGTATGTGCAAAACTAAGAGTCCTTCATTTCTTACCTGCCTTGTTCACAAGTAGCATTCGAGATGCACCATAGGTATCTAATTCTGTGGTCTGTGGTGCATGGGTGTTCAGGATGAGTGAGCACGGGCTGTGGCAGGCAGAGAAAAAGTGGTGCCAGGAGCCTGGGAAGCCTTGTTTTGCTCTAACTAGAATTTGCTTCTAACCACGGAGAAGACAATGGTTTTGTAACAAAAACTACAAAGGTCCTTCCAGGCTGTGTCACTTCCCTGTATTAGCTAACTACCTAGACTGAAGTAGTAACCAGAGAGGACACCTAGTTCCTTTTCCCTTAGTCTTTCCTGAGCAATAAGCAAGAGATAGACAGTGTTTACGGAATGTGCAGATATGAAGATGGGAAGCAAGAGGAGCCTGGCCACTGCTCTGGTAAAGAATGAAATATGCCCCTTCGTAGGACTCTGAAATGTGAATTATGTAATGCCAGTGATTCTGTGTACAAATTAAATGCTCTTACATATGTTTTCATAGTTGGCATGTACTTAAAAGTGGATGGCAAAGGTCATACAAACAGTGGAAGTTTAAAATTGTTCCTTATTTATAACATTAGCCGTCAGCAAATCAGAGCATCAGGACAGGCTGAAAGGCTGAGAACGGAAGTCAAAGCTCTGTGTTTTATCCCACGAGTGACATGATTTCCCATCCTTTCAAACTGTGGGCCCCAGACATCCAGTCCGCTTTATACAAGACTTTGCAAATCATGTATCTAGCTCTGGCTTGAACATGGCACTGAAGAAGTCCCTGATCCCTGCCATGGCCTATTCAAAACCAAGTCCTCTTAGCTTTTCAATTCTCGTTATTTTTTTTTAAACTAGTGTTTTGTACTTTATTTTCTTTAAACTAGTGTTTGGAATTATAGTTTCCAAAAGACTGGCTGAAACCTAGTGTGTGGTGCGGCTGCCTGAGGGTGATGATGGGAGAGATACAGATACAGCGCAGCGATTCTTCACACGTGCTCCAAGGACAGGTAGCATCAGTATCACAGTGCTTCTGATTAAAACCCCTGCCTCATGTGAAGCAGCAGTGTTTGGCTAGTCCTTCAAGAGGTTCAGACACATCTTACAGTGAACAGTGCTAGGGGGCATGAGCTCTTGAAGCAGCTACGCTGGTACTTGAATCCTGGGTGGGCCACTTAGCATCTGTCTCCTTGACATGGAGAAAACCATTAGTCCATAGAGACAGGCTGAGACACTGAAGCAAAGGAAGAAGACTATAAACACCCCGTGAGAAGGATGATCTTCCAGTATATCCTCTGCTTTCTCTTGCCATTAAAGAGTAGAAGATGTGGAATCTGAATGCGTTGGAAGGATTCTACAGTGCATTCTGTTGGGAGTAAGACAGGATCAGAAGTGAGCATCCATGAGTTAATGTGGCTCAAAGGTGCTGAACTGGTGAAGAAAGAGCCCTGCTCTCTGACTGAGCTGGAAGGAAACCCACTATTTCCCAATCCTGTTTGAATTGCAGCTTTGAAGAGAACAGACAAACAGTGAAGCCTTTGAGGTCAACCTCCATCTCTTGGGGCCTGACATTTCTATCTCATTGCAATGTGAGAGAAACCAGAATATAGTTTTAGGTACATTGGTTGACTGTCCTCTTTTGATGAGCTCTGAGGAACTCATTGAGTATGCAATTTAATCAAATGGTAGAAAGCAAGATATAAAAGGAAAGACAGAAAGGAGTTTGTAGCTTTGTGCTATTTATTTATTATTTTTAATTTTATTATTTGCTCTATAATGCCAAAGCAAAATGCTACTTTTAGTAATTTGAAACTTCAATAGCATAAAATGGAAATGTTAAAATCTATACTGTCATTTTATATTAATGAAAAAATGTAAAGCCAATGATTTATATGGAAACACTAAAAATATGCTCTACAATAAGTAATAAGGCAAATTACTGAAAGAATGACCATGAAACACATATCATTACCTCAAATTTACTAATCAATAACAAAATGAAGAAAACCCAGTATTATTAAAAAACTTTGTATTCAAAACTCCAGAAAGTTGCAAACTGAATATTACTTAAAGAAAGGTTCAGCTGACCCCAACTAACAAAACACACAGACCATTGTCACAGCTCATGTCTGCTTTGGTACTTAGTTTTCCAATTATTGATAAATGGCTGGCACTCAAGAGGAAGGACAAAAAGTGAAGACTTATAAACGGACACCTAGCATTTTCTTCCAACTTCTCTTTCTGAAGTCATTTGTCTGTATGTTTTATTAACTTTGAGGAGGAGTGCTTGAGAAACTTCCTTGTCGCAATGTGCTTTCTGCGTCTGCGACACCAGCTATAGACTGGCTTCGGAGACAGCGTCACCAGCTTGCCCTCGACTCCTCTGGCTTCATTGGATGGAGTTGGGGCATCTAATGCAGAGTTGGCAGCATCAGTTTTGCTTCTGGCATATTAATATCCTGCTTCTCAGAAAGTCTTTGAGCTAGAGTAAGAAATATTCTTTCCTACAGGAGCTTGGCTGTATCGACTGTCTTTTTCATTCTCCTCTGGAGAGTTATAGAGGTGTGGAAGAATGTTTTCTAAATGAGCATAGCTTTATTGGATTTGAAATTTTAATGTCATGAATAACTCTGGGTATATTTCAAGTCGTAAAAGGTTCAGAAACTCGTTTTTCTTTTTTTTTTACAGTGTTGTTCCCATAGAAAATCCATGTATTCTCATACTTAAAAAGGAATATTGTGAAATTATTTCTGTAAGTAATATAGAGATTCTAGTGTTGCTGTGTACTTACTAGTATCAAGCACATCCAACTGGTTTCGTCTTTATAAAGTTACCATCCATTTCAGAGTCGGTTCCTGAAGATGTAATCTCAACATGAGTCACAAGGAGAATATGGTTATCTTCCCAGTGCACAGAACCTTTCTGCTGTGTGGACACAAAAAGTGATGGCAGTGGGAAGGCACACCCATTCCAAAGCCAAGGAAAACATCCAAGTTCCTAATCACTGTAGACCAATGGCCAGGGCTGAAATAAACCCCACCACCCAGCATGTTTTGGACGCTGAGAGCCTGGTCAAGTCAGCACAGTTAAAGCAAGCCCTCGTACCTTCAGGATGCTGCTCTCCTGTTTTGCAGTGTTGACCTGGGAAGCTCATCTCTGTGCCATCCAGAAAATATGTACATGAAGTTTGGAGGCCAGCTGAGTCTACACAGAGGCCGAGAAGGCGGGGAGGGGTCTCTAAGGTGCTCCCCACAGGGCCTGCATCACTTTCTTTGACCTATAAGCAAATGTTAACTTTTGCATGAAAAAGATAATTCAGTTTCTTAATTTCATTTTCCTGCTCAGAGCCTGCAAGCATCAAGGCCTGAGCATGCTAGCCAAAGGCTCATTTTCCTTTGGATTCTGGCCGATGGGGTAGGAGTAGGGAGCCTAGGTCCAGCATGTCTTTCTTTGTAATAGCCAGGTCATCCTTGTAGAATCTCTGATGGCCTAGGAGGCCAGAGACTTTCTTTTTTCAGCAGATCAGATAAAAAAGAGACAGAGAAAGAAATTTCAGGACTAAGGGGCCTGGTAATTCGCCATGACTTGTTTTCTTTTGAGGGGCTGGAGCCCATCCATAGCTGTATACCTCCCTGAAGCTATGGCATGCTTTCTGAATTTATGCCTCTGTAAACGTCTCCTTTGAGGTTGAACTGATAGTGACTTTTAAGTCAAAAACCATAGTATGAAATGAAATGAAAAGAAAAATAGAACCCATAAGCAATTTAATTCAATAAACATTTGGGTATCTTTTTATGTTAGGCACTGTGTTGAAACTTGGAGTATAAAGATGAAAAAAATAAAAACTCAAGAATAAAAGGAGCTCATCCTTGCAGAAGGGGAAATATTTACATAGCAATTACTGGGAGAAGGGGATGGCCAAACTTTCGATTAGAAAGAGGCTCCGGTTGTTAGGCTCCTTACACAAGAAAGATGAGCCCAAGCTGAGTCCTGCAAGATAATCAGGACCTTATCAGATATAAACTGGGAAAAGTCATCTAGACAGAAGACTTAATAGGGGCAAAGGTTTGAGGCAGAGAAAACCCTGACAGTGTTCAGAAGACAAAGGGTAGCAACAGGGGTTCCCATGTAATTTGAGCACATAATAAGTGGCCAGAGGATAAGGTTGGCAAGTGGACAGGAACTCAGCTGCACAGGGCAGTGTTTGCCAGGATAAGGGAAGAAGGTCATCATGAGATTCCAGGCAAGGTAGTGAGGTAATAGCTTGTCCTAGAAAGTTCACTTGTGTGGGAGTGAAGTAATAAATTATTCTAGAAAGTTCACTTGTGTGAATGCGCAAAGAGAGATGCACGCCAGAGGAAAAATGTTAAAAACACAGGGAAGGAGGGGATGGTATGGTTAGGGGATATTTGAGGGAGCACCACCCCGAGGAAGGCCGAGTTTTTATTTCTTAAGATATAGAAGAGCTGAGACTGTTGATGACTGAAGATCGCTTGCTGTGATGGCCGATCATAATTGCTTGGCTGGAATGAGCAATACCTAGAAGGCAACTAAAGCCGAGGTGTGCCTGGAAGGGTATTCCCAGAGGCAATTAACTAAAGGGAAATACATTCCCTCAATGTGTGTGGCAGCATCCCATAGCCTGAGGACTCAGATTTTTAAAAAATGAACAATAAAAGTAGGGCACACTTACACACTAGCATCGGTGACTCTGCTCCGGATCAAGCTCTGGTTGCCATAATGGCCTTCGTCACACGGTCCCATAGTGATGGAGACAGCTGAGGGTGGACTGAAACCTCTGAAACCTCTGAAACTGTGAGGGAAATAAATTTTCTCGCATGTTAAGCTGTAGTCTCGGATATTTTCCCTAGCAATGTATAAAGTAAGATAGTTACCAATGGAAATGAAGAGACTGATGGCACAAGACAGAGAGGGATCCTTGATGAGGATGTGTACCCATGGCTAGGCTCACATGCCGAGTTTCTTCTAAGTATCTACCTGCAGTGCATTAGTATTTGTGTGTTTGTGAAAGGAAACACTAAAGAGTTCTTGTGCATTGTGTGACAGTAAAAGAATATGATCGAAAGGACAGCATATGTCAGTAGAGAAATGCCTTCATTTCAAAAGCTGAGCATCTTTCTCCTTTCTAATAATCTCGTTAAAAACCAGCTGTCGATTCTCTTTTGTGTGTGTTGTATGCATTCTATTCCCATCATTTAGATCCATCAATGATAACTTGTGGGTCCTTAGTTATTCCTAAAACTATGGTCTTCTTGAATATCCGAGAGCTATTTAAAAGTCAAGATTCTTTGCAGAAGTATTTGTAGGTGACTATATTTCATGGAGTTGTAAAGCTTGGCTTTTCTGCTTCATCCAGTTGTGTATTATTTGGGGAGTACTGTAGCTTAGCTCAATAGGTGATCACATTTAGCTCTGTTTAGTAATCCTTAAACTCTTTTTTTAAATATCATTTTAAATTTTTTCTTAAATATGTTTGATCATATTCTTCCCTTTCACCCAGATCTCTTTCCAGATCTCCCTATCCTACATCCTTACCCATCCAAGTTCATGTTCTTTTTGTCACCGAATAAAGCAGAAACACACAGGAAAAAGAACAAAGCATAAATCAAAACCAACCAACAAACAAGGAAGGAAGAAGGCAAGAAAGAAAGTCAACAGCAGAGATTCAAGATGGTGTGGCTGCCAGCACTGGGCTCTGAAGAACCTGGGAGACCCACAGAGGACACAAGCAGAGGAGGATGAGACTGAAGAGGTTGAAGCCTCTCCAAAACAACTAAAAAGGGAGGCAGGTGTATTGGAACCTTGGCTCAGTGGTTAAGAGCACTAACTACTCTTCCAAAGGACCCGTGTTCAATTCCCAGCACCTACATAGTAGCTCAAAACTGTCTGTAACTCCTATGTCAAGTACCTGACAACCTCACCCACATATACATGTAGTCAAAACACCAATGTGCATAAACCACAAATAAGTAAATAGAGATCTTAAGGGAAGATGCTTTAAAAAGTGGTTTCATGGAATTGGCGCGTGGGAGGAAGATGGCAGAATGGAGTGGCTTGAGCAGAGGGGAGAAGTGAAACTAGAGACATGGCAGTGGTGTCAGGTACGGGAGTGACATGGCCTTAGTGACAAAAGAGCATGTCACCAAGTAGGGCCAAAGGGGAGCTTGGGTAGAGCATGGAGCCATTACCCAAGGTACTGGCACAGGGCCGGCACCAAGGGCAGGGCAGTGAGCAGCAGCACGGAGCTCCCACAGCTCCTGCCCCCAAACATGCTGCCCAGCCACAAGATCACCCTGACTCAACAACAACAACGTATCTGAGACGAAAAATGTTTCATTTTCTGGACTAAGCTTCCTCAAAAGACTCCCCTGTGGTCCGTACTGCCACTGGAAGCCATGTTGAGGTTCGTGGTCAGTTCTGTGGCTGGAGATCATGTTGATGTCTGTGATCCGAGCTGCCAGTGCGGGCTGCTGTGGGCAATGAAGTTTCTTCTGCAGTGGTATTGATGGCTACAGACCCAAAACTAAGAATGAGAGACTTTGAAGACTTCTGTGGCAACCTCTACACCCCCGAAAAAAGAAACAGTCCAGACGGGAAGCTATTGAAGCGAGTCCATCAATTTTGTGATAAAGCTTTTTCACAGTTGATGGCTTCTGGTGGAAGTAGGATGGGACATGACTACATGACTCAGTCTTCTTTAAGGGGCTGGCCATTGGAAGTTGGACCACGATCCAATGAGCATACGGGCAACACAAATTGGACTTCATGGGAATATTTTTATTGTTGGCTTTGGTTTTGGTTTTGGTTTGGTTTGTTTGGGTGGGGTGCATAGTGGACCTGGGAGGAATAGGAAGCAAGTATGATTGGAGTGCATTGTATGAAATTCCCAAACAATTAAAAAAATATTATGTTGAGGGGAGAGAAGAGAAAGTCAACAACGAATGGGAAAAGGAAAAAGGCACAAAAA
>CM053762.1:40242084-40282474 GCA_028658305.1 Pachyuromys duprasi | reverse complement strand
TACAATGTACTGAAATCGCCGCACTATCTGATATTCACATTCTTAAAATAGAAAACAAAACCTGGATCTTCACATAGGTGCTAAATGCATAAGAAAAATAAAACTAGTAACTGTTAGGAGCGGGGGGGGGGGGAGAAAAAACACATAGGCAGGGCAGACTTCGGCTTTATTTCTATACTTTGATTTTAAGGTTTATAATACAAAGAGATTTGTGTAGTAATTGCGGGATTAGATTTTTCAGAAAATTGAATGGGAAGCTCAGCTAGTGGATGCCAAGGCTGAAGAATGAATGCCTGTGGCCTCTCTCTGAAAGCTTCCCTCTGCCGGGGAGGGACAGAATGGTGCCCGAGACGGCAGCCCCATGCTCACTGCTTCAGGAGCTTCTGAGCCAAGAGCCAAGACAAGAAAGGCAGGAGTATCATGCTGCTATTCTACCCGTGCCAGCCTCCAGGGCTAATCTGCAGAAATGATGGACTGGCTGGATACCAATGGGTATCACCGCCTACTTTTTTTTTTTTCCTTTTGTGACACCCAGTGAGGCAGAGGCAGAAGAATGAGGAACTAAGAAAGCTGGAAGAGATGAGATCAGGGTCATGTGTGACAGACAGCCTACCTGGATATTGCTACAGCTGTGACTCCAGAGGACTTGACGGTTTCTTCTCTCCTTTTTCATCCCCTCCTCTCTGAATTGTGCTGTCCCTGTGGGCTGGCACCAAGTTCCAACAGAGTATAGAATCAGATGACACCTTTTATCTTGGTCACCCTTTACTAGGAGCTATAGGATAAAATGGCCCTGAAAAATTCACAATACACACTGAGTGTTTTTCCTTCTTTAAAAATCAAATACTTGTTCTATCCCCTTGAAGCTTCCAAGCTTCATTAATATGCCAAATTTTTCGTAGAATGGTCTGAGCATGATTTTCCCTGCCTGTAATCCTCACGCCTAAAATCCAAGACAGGACCGTAGTGAAAATGTCTGTTTAAAAACCCAGTTATAAGTGACCATTCTCCGTCTGTTGTGGAATCTGGTCTGGCCTGTGGCCTTGGTCCTACTGAGATGCCTCAAAGCTTTATTAAGAATGTCTGGGTCCCCATGAAACCCTACTACACCCAGGTTTACTAGGAAATGTGGGCAGGAATGGGGTTAATGATGTTCATCTTTTATAAGATAAGGAGGGCTGAGAAAAGAAGTAAAGCTTTGAAAGGCTCCAGTCCTGCACCTGCCCGCCGCCATCAATCACTACTCCCTGAGTCGACTCAAGAGGAATCGTGTCGGCGAAGCTTAAGCAAGCTGTGTTAGATGAAAACATGGAATGGCGCTGTACGCTTGTCTAAGTACCATTTACAATTTGGCATTAATGAATGTTTGTGAAAAGAAAAAAAAACAGTTATAGTATGTGAATATGTTTTTGCTTTAAACCCAGGTGTGGAATAAGAGGCTTCTTATCCCAGGTGATTATGGTTTGTCTCATGCACTAGCAGGGGCATGATCTTTTCCAGCTGCAGAGAGTTTATGTTTGGAATTCTGGGGACTCTTGAGACCTGAGTCTGAAGAGGGATAGGGAGGGTGGGAGATGACCATCCTCCAAAGAAGGAAGCTGCTGCTCCTGGTTGCTGTCGTTGTCAAGTGGTTGTGAGCAAAAAAGATGAAGCAGAAGAAACTGGATATCCTGTGGGTGAAGAGCAATCCTGCCCCAAGAACTCAGTGTCTCTAATCAGCAGGAAGTAGTTTAAAGAGGTCTACATTCCCTTTCCTCTCTAACCTTCTTTCTTGCCTACCTAGTATTTAGGGGTTGGAAGAAATAAGGGTTGGAAGGGAAGTAGAGGTATAAGAACCCAAGTAAAATAAATTATAAAAAGAGTTTATGGCAAATCTGAGCTATCTACTGAGACTTTGTCTCAAAAGATTCACTCTGTCTTGCTTGATCTCCATCTGTCTGCCCATCCTTCTGTCCATCCATTTATTTGCGTGAATGACAATTACTTATCTACTACTATAGATCACTTGGTAGAGCGTTCAAATAAGGTTTTACAGAAATAGTACAAAGAATGAGTCAGGACTGGACTGGCAGATGTTTGGGATATGAATGAGGAGGGGTAGAGTGGGAATTAGGGGCAAACAAGCTATCCCTGGGGGTAAAGAAAAAACACCAAAAATGAGTTGCGACAAAGTTTACCAACTCAACTCACAGTCAGAAAAGGAAAGAATGGGAAGAAACTCTAAATTTAAAGTAAGAAGTGTGCTGGGATCCCACAGGATGGGTTTCTCAGAGTGTGGGAGCATCATTCCGAAGGACTGTTAGTCTTCTTAATGAAATATCAATAAAGGCTATGGCAACCAGAACATTGTCTTTAATGATTCAGAACTGAAACTGAGTTTCTGGCACAGGGAAGCCTGATGAAGAGGGAGCCCGTGCTTTGAACTCCCCAAGCACAGGCGGCTGAAAAGTCTGATCTACTCAGGAGGGACACCACCAAGCTGGAAGCCAGGAACCAAGTTCCCTAAACTAGGCCGTTTGAAGCTTCTACATCCTTGGCCAGCCTGTACTGTTTTAATTAAAAACTCAGTTCCAATGGCTCTCTCTTGTTCAATAAAAAGCAATTGCAGACTCTAACTTGCTTTCAAACACCACGCCACTCTCACCTCACACAGGACCAACATGAAAGCTCTGAGATCAGTCACAGCTCATGTCATATATCAGCGAGCCTGGGACTTCCAGGGAAAGGAACCTGCTGTGGACTTCAAGTGCTCTAACATTGGCAAAAACGTGTGAAATAACTGACAACGGACCAGGTGTGTACTCTGCAGGTAGCCAGGCAGGTGCTCCAGAGCCAGTCCTCATTTATCAGTGTTATTGCAAATGGTGTGCTCTGAAGTCATTTGATGTTGGCCCACAGAAGAAGAACTCATTTTACCAACTATCACCTGGCCACACAATAAAAGCTCACTGAGCAAAGACTGTGTGTCACTAGGGTTAGGCCCAAGGATGGCACAAACAAGTCCACAGCTTTGGAAAGAGTAGAAGGAAGGGCATAAAGTGATCAGAAGAACACATTGGGATTCTACTTTGTGCCTCTTTAGCCATGTCTTTAGCCTCTCTACCTCAATTTCCCCTTCTGTGATAATGAGGTACATTTTATATTTGACTTCATTGAGTAGTTCATATTAAAAGGAGAGTGGATTAAAAGAAATAAACATGAAATTTTTATTAAAACACAAAGGAATAGGCATTATGACAAGATGAGAAAAAAAATAGAGGTCAGCCATTGCTTTTCAAGTGAGAGCTAGGGAAACAAGAGCAGCCCAGATGGTCCAAACATTGGTGGAAATAAGGGCAGAGCCAACTAGCTTTATACACTTTCCAAGGCAACGCAAATGCATTTAGGGTCCTTTAATTGTACAATGGTTCAAGTCTGCAGGACCAGAACTTATCAAGCTAATTGTTATGTTCCTTGCCTTAGCTCTTGCTGGAAGGGTCTGAGGGATGTCTCATGGCAATGGGGACTATGGTTGCCCCAACCCATTCCTGATTCTCCTCCTATCCTGCTTCTGCTACTCATCTATGATATATAGGGTCTCCTATGAAGCTTAAGCTCATTGGGGATGAGGTAAAACTCAACTGTAGGTACTCTGCAGCTAACTGAGCCCCTAACTCTAGAGTCCAAGCTGTGTAACCTTGGCCCTGTTGCTACCCTGTGTGTGGTCCTGATTCCCACAGCATCTCCATAAGGTCACCTCTGACCTTAGCCAGCAATACCACAGTAGCAACTTAGCTGCCTTGACAGGAAACTGAGACCAGGCATCCCCTCCATGCATCACATTTTTCACACCTAAGGCATCATCAAACAGGTAAAGGGAGGCTGCCTCCTTACGAGGGATTGACTAGAACTCCATCAACCCAGAAGACCACTGTACCAAGGTTACTGAAGTCCTTCGTCCACCTTGGTGATCTAGAATCCTAAAAAAGCTATTTGGTAACATCTAAAGAAAGATGAATTATGGGTGGGTTGGTTTTCCCCTCCCTCTGCTAGGAGACTAGTCTAGTTAAAGGGTGTCCTCTTCAGTCTCTATGGCCTTTGTTACTAGGAATCTCTGCTTGACTCCTCCTCATATCTTCCCAGAAGCCGACCCTGACTTAGGTCTCCAGCTTGTCACAGAGATGCCCCCGCCCTCAGTTTCCCTTTTCTCTCAGGCCTCTGTCCTCTCGCTCTCCCCAGTTCTGATCTCCGTCCTTTGAACTCTCTGTGCCCCCTGTCCTACCTTGTCCCCTCTCTTCAGCCATTATTGCTGTCTAGTCTCTCTCCTCTTGTGAGTGAGATTTATGCATCCTGTTTTGGATACTCTGTTACTTATCTTCTTTAGGACTGTACCTCGTAGTGTGCTTTCCTATTATATTACATGTGTATTATATGGCTAAAATCCACCTATTAGTGGGTACATAGCATGTGTGTCTTTCTGGGTCTGGGTTACCTCACTCAGGATGATCTTTTCTAGTTCTATCCATTTGCCTGCAAATTTCATGATGTCTTTGTTTTTTTTTTTAAATTTTATGTATGTGAGTATTCTATCTGCATGTACACCTGCACACCAGAAAAGGGCATCAGATCGCATTATAGAGGGTTGTGAGCCATCATGTGGTTGCTGGGAATTAAACTCAGGACCTCTGAAAGAGCAGGCGGTGCCCTTAACCACTGAGCCATCCCTACACACTGACGTCTTTGTTTTTAATAGCTGAGTAGTATTCCATTGTGTAAATGTGACACCGTACCTTTATCGATTCTTTGGTTGAGGGACATCTAAGTTGTTTCCAGATTCTGGCTATCATGAATAAAGCTGCTATGACCTTAGTTGAGCAAATGTCCTTGTTGTATGGTGGAGCATCTTTTGGGTATATACCCCGAGAGATATAGTTGGGTCTTATGGTAAAGCTATTCCCAATTTTCTGAGAAAGTGACATATTGATTTCTAAAGTGCTTGTACAAGTTTATACTCACACCATTCTGACTGGTATGAGATGGAATCTCAGTCATTTTGATTTGCATTTCTCTGATGACTAAGGAAGTTGAGCATTTCTTTAAGTGCTTTTTGGCCATTTGAGATTACTCTGTTGAGAATTCTCTGCTTAGTTCTGTGCACCACTTTTTAATTGGGTTATTTTGTTTATTGGTGTTTGATTTTTTTTTAGTTCATTATGTATTTTGGATATTAGCCCATTTGTCAGATGTAGGATTAGTAAAGATCTTTTCCTAATCTGTAGACTGTCATTTCACTCTATTGACAGTGTCCTTTGCCTTACAGAAGCTTTTCAGTTTCAAGAGGTCCCATTTATTAATTGTTGATCTTAGAGCCTGAGCTGTTCATGTTATGTTCAGAAAGTAGTCTCTTGTAACCAGAGAGTCTGGGGCTCTTTCCCACCTTCTCTTCTAATAGAGTTAGTGTATCTTGTGTTATATTGAAGTCTTTGATCCACTTGGATTTGAGTTTTGTGCAGGGAGTTAATATGGACCTATTTATGGGCCTATTTCTATTTTTCTACATGTAGACATCCAGTTAGGCCAGCAACATTTGTTGAAGATGCTGTCTTTTTCCCACTGTATGGTTTTGGCTTCTTTGTCAAAAATAAAGTGACCATAGATGTGTGGGTTTATTTCTGGGTCTTTGATTCAGTTTGATTGATCAACCAGTCTATTTCTGTGCAGGGATAAAGATAGAGCAGAGATTGAGGGAATGCCCAACCAATGCCTGGCCAAACCAAAGACTCACTCTATCAGAGAGTGTCAACCCCTGACACGATGAATGATATTCTGCTAAGTTGTGAACAGGAGCCTGACAGAGCTGTCCTCTGAAAAGATCTACCCAGCAGTGCCTCAAAACAGATGCTAAGAATCACAGCCAAACATTGGGCAATGCATAGGGAATCTTGTGGAAAAGTGGGAGAAAAGAGAAAAGGAACTGGATGTAACAGGAGCTCCATAAGAAGACCAGCAGAGCCAACTAACCAGGGCCCAGAGGCACTTGCTGAGACTGAAGCATCAACCAAGGGCCATGCACGAACTGGACCCAGGCCCCCTGCAAAGATGTAGCAGATGGGCAGCTTAGGCTTCATGTGGGTCCTCTAGTAAGGGAAGTGGGGACTGCATAGGACACAGACTCACTTGCCAGCTTTTTGATCACTTCCATCTGGCAGCACTGCCTTGCCAGGCCACAGGGGAAGAGGGCAGGCCCAGTCCTGATGCAACCCGATGAGCTGGAGTGAATGGGAAAGGGAGCTCCCCTTTTCACCAAAAAGGGGAGGGGAAGGGAGGGAGTAAAGTTTGGAGGGGAGGAGGGATGGAGCTACAACAAGAATGTAAAGTGAATAAAATATGTATAATAATAATGATAGAATAATTGAAAAACCCACCCTGATTTTATTTCAGGTATTGATGCATGAGAATGGTCAGCTCTGACCTATACCCCATACTGTTCCTGGTATAATGCCTCTCCACAGGACCTGGTTAAGGTGACAAATTCCCCTCAAAAAATGACCAAAGATAAGACTTACAAAATTGGACAGGCAGAAAACAGTTTGCTACATGTACATTAAATTTGTGGATATTGATTCCAAGCTGATACAAAATGGTAAGCATCACTAATTAGTCCTTCAGAGCACAAGGTTAGTCCTTCAGAGCACAAATTAAAACACAATGGTTCTGTTTCTGGCTTCCCAAAGACCATTATTAATCTTCTTCATTTCTGCTTAAAAGAAACCTTTTCCACTTCAGGAAATTCATCACAGAGAATTTACTTTAATTTATTGGTTCACTATATATTACTGAATTTCTACCCTGTACCAGACATTATTCTAGAAGTCTTATGTGTCATTGAGTCAACAAACTAGGCTCTAACTTCATAGATTTTTCTTTTATGGTTGGAAGACAGAAAAAAAAAATCAAAGGACTATAGTAAAATGCCAGGTGGTAAAATGTGTTATGAGGCTGAACAAAGAAACGGACAATAAGATAATGGAGACACTTTTTAGATATGCTAAGATAACCTTATCAGAGTTGATATCTGAGGAGACCCATGATTTCTGGGACACACAGTCCAGGAGAGAGAACAGCAGTGTGCTGGTCCCTCTAGGACTGTGACTCTTTAGTACAGCCCCTCATGTTGTGGTGACCCCCAACCAATATTATCGCATTCCTTATTCATAATGTAATTTTGCTACAGTTATGACTCATAATATAACTATTTGATATGCAGGATATCTGATATCGGAATCCCTGAAAGGCTGTTGCCCACAGGTTGACAACCACTGCTATAGGAGCAGGGTGAGGGTTGGGGAAGGTGACTGAGAAAATGGGAGGTGATACACAGAAGGGGTCAGGAGCCAGATCATGTGGGGGGCCTCTAGACCATGGTAAGGACACAGATTCTACCAAAGTACCTTTTATGACCTTAGATGTTTTTCACATTAAAACTCACTGATAGTCTGGCATTTCTGTGATGTATGTTATTCTGAACAACTCAGACATTAAGACTTAAGTACTTTAGGACTTAAGTACTCCTTCACCCAGCTAAAATCTCTGATTTGAAGGCACTGCCTTGCCTAAGCTTACACACCATTGGCTGGTGGGTAGGTAGAAAGCCTTCACCTTCTTCTTTTCCCACACACCGGGAAGAAAGCTAAGAATCAGAATTCCATGTAGGATGATGTTGAAGCCCACGGGGCCCTCACAGTACATGTGCCTCACACCATACAGGTGTTGATCGTGGGAACATAGTCACGATAACTCTGATGAACCCTGTCTCTGCCTCCTGTGGAGGACTCCACTGAAGACAGTTTTGAACAAAGAGGCACTCCACACAGCCCCGCAGCTGTAGGTGAAGAGGGAAAGTGACACAGAAGCCATTGTAAGCAGCTGACTTAAGGTGATTTCATTGCCTCTGTTAAATCCCAAAGCAAGATGGTTATTTGTGTTATTGAACTGGTCTCTCTATGCTTAGAAGAATGATGGGGTGGTAAAGGGTGTTCTGAGGAGTCAGAACTGGCTTTCCTCTCTTTTGACTCTTTAGTATTGACTCTTATTGACTCTTTTTCACAAGTCAGTATGTTCAATCAAGGGTATTGAAAATCTATAAGCAATATGACTATGTGTAGACTACGTGTAGAAGTCAAAAAGAAACCCCTAAAAGCTGCTGCCAGCAGAAGCACCCATTTTTCCTACCTTTGAAAAAAGTGAAATACTCAACTAGAGAAAATATGGAAGTCTTGTTTCATATAAATGGACATTGAATCTGCTCACTCAACCAGCTTGTGCCATATTTATGATCCATGAGGCCTTTGATATTAGAGAGGGCAGAGTTGTAGGCTGAAAGCAAAATCATTTAGCCATTGAATGATTCAATCCCCTGTATAGTTGGTTCAAAACCATTAGCAAAATGTACCCAGTCCCTGTTCCTTACCAATCTTCTCTGCTTACTGGCCTGCCATGTGTCAATTGTTCATTCTCTTCCGGAATCACTGCGGGTGGTAGGGAGCCTAGCTAAAGCCTTCATTCCCTCATATGGGAGGCTGGAGTGCAAGGAGAAGCTAAAGATCAATTGCGGGAATTCTGAAAAAGCCCTTTTCTAGGCATTCTTCAGAAGCAGAGTGAAACCCTGCTCTTTCTCCTGTGCTCCTGGGCCTGTGTGTGCCTCTCTCCAGGGCCCTGCCAGCTTCCCGTGAGTGGCATTTGGGACACCAGTGACAAGCCCACCCAGGAGTTTCTGTTATAGTCAGTTACGGTTGCCATCCATGACTGCACATCTGGGTGCACAGGGTAGTCCCAGCGGCCATTTTGTGAATAAATTCTGACCTTCAGAATAGAATCCAAACCCTAAAGATTGAGAGAGAAAGAGAGATTTCTGGGCTTCTTTGAGCCATCTGATGTGCCCAGATTTCATTTTCCTGAAGAACAATAAACACCTCTGTCTTGTTAAACCAGTACTCTGGATTTGCTATCACACACAGCTGAACCTAATTGCATAGAATAAAAAGAAAGAGGCCTTACGCTGCATCTACTATCCCCTTCTTTCAACTTTGTAGAAAATTTCATCTAATTTTTTTTTCTTCAAGTTAATAGAAAATTGGAGATATGACTGTAGCAACAAAAACCTTGAATTCTTACATTAAATTTGGCTGAGTGGCTTCAGTCAATTAGTGAGCAGTACTTACCCTAATTATTTCACAAGAAACTGTGCACCCAGATCCCAGTGTGAATAGGCGTCACAGCAAGTGATTAGCGCTAAATGAACTGGAACATGGAAGTCATAGAGAACCCCAAGGCCCATGCCCCTGCCAGACTCCATAAGGATTTTTTTCTCCAGTGGAAGCTGTGAGGATCAACAGATTTTGCCTCTAACTTGATAGCAAGGCCCACCTGATTAGGAAGGGAAAGTAAGGCACTGTTCAAAAGTGTCATACCGAAAGTTGCGTTTGGATAAGTATACAATTTCTGAGCGGTCTTCATCACAACTCTGAGACTTGTGTGCTTGTTTTGTTTTTGTTTTCTTTTTCTTTTTGTTTTTAATTCTTCACTAAAAGGATAAGAAAAAGCGTAATTATCAGTCTCAGGATTGCAGATGACTGGAGTTGGATTGGATGCTGCCATGGTCCTTAAGTTCTGCTATGGATAAACTAATTCACTGGATGAAACAGTCGTTACATACATTTCTAGACGGTGGCCTGGTGGCACATTTGCAAGGGTGGAGAAGACCCTGCCTCGCTGTCCCCCTCCTCATGGCAGGTTCATTAGCTTCCAACCAAATGACAGTTAACATTTAGGCAAAGAGCCAAAACGAGTGTAAGTAATATCAGGCATTCAAAATGTCTATTGGTCTATCACCATCTACAGGGAAGGCTTGATCTGCAGGTGAGACCAAGCCCCAGGTACCATTTATGGGCAAAGTATCTGAGAAGAGATTTTAAAAAGAAATTAAAAATCTCACAAAGTCAAGTCTTAAAGCCCGAAACCTAAAACTGGTCAGCAAATGCATAAATAAATAAATAAATAAATAAATAAATAAATAAAATTGTTTGGCTGATTTTTTGGTTTATAGCCTCTTTCTCCACTTCTAAAATAACTCAGAGAAAGTAAATCACAGTTCCTCTTGAGAGACCAAAGAATTAAAAATCAGTGGGTACTGTTTTAAAGTTTAAAACACAAGCCTGAACAGAGGCCAGCAAATGGAGATATATCCAGCTGCCTGTGGGGGGGAAAAAAAGCAAGCCTTAATGCATTCTTTCCCCACTCACTAGTTATATAGTTGCTAGGAAACCAGGAAACCAGCCCATATGGCCAGGCCAGAACTGTTTGTGGTGTTGGTGCCTAAAAATGGACCAATCATTTCAAAAGTCAATTTCCCTTACCCACTCATGTAATGCCAAAGCATGTAAATCCCTGCTTGTGGTTTTGCCCTTTAAAAACCTTGTTCCCCTAGACCATGAGGCTGCATTCCTGTCCTGTTTCCACAGGAATTTTGCGTTTCTCAAACATGTATACAATACAAAATAAAAATACAACACTCATGTATTTACAGCGGAGTCTATTCCTGGTCTTTGGGGTCTCATGAACTGGGTATAACACTCCAACTTTCTGAGATACTATAAGCTTGCTCTGGGGCTCTGTTGAGACTCCTCAAAAGGAAACATTGCGCTCTGGCTTCCAGGCTCTCCCTCTGGCCTCTCTCCTAACTGAAACAGAGTTTAAATGAAAGTGAAGAGCACAGAGGGTCAAGAAGTCTGGAGGGTTATGTAGATGCCCAGGCAACCCCACCTGGAAAGGAGGGACAAACAGGATGAGGAATGGCTCATGCTAGAATTTGGTTGTTTTGCTTTTGTTTCTTCAGATGAGTATCACGAGTCACTGACCTTTCTCTAAGTACTACGGAGCTCTGAACCTCCAAGCAATGATGAGACAAAGTTTTCCTCGATCCACAACTTATTCCCCCATCCATTTCTGGCTGTTAGGACCTCCTTCCTTTTCTTGGCTTCATACATATAATGCAAGATTAGGTGTTGGGAGGATGGCTTGTGTCTGGAGGGAATACATTCAAAAGGGGCTTGCAGAAGCCCTGGCAGGTGGCTAGGCTCAGTCCTGTAATAGAACCTTGGATGTGATACAGGGTGCTCTCCATTACAGTTTCCAGGCACAGGAAAAGGGGCAAACACACCCTTAGTCATCTTGCTAAATAAGGGGACCATCACTATGCTACAGTACCAGGTCACTCCTGAATACTCAAAAACTGCCTTCCAGAGATGCTGGGAAGGTCCACTGACTGCCTTTTCTCTCTTTTGAGTGTCTACCCACATCATTCCATGTTCTGCGTGATTGGTTAATAAGCCCCTTCCCCACTCCTTTCCAACTCTCCTCTTAACTGCCCTTTTGCTCTTAAGAACATTTCTAGTTCCCTCAAAGTACTTCCTCCTTTGGTGAGCCCACTTCCATTTTTCTCAGTAAACATGCAACTGAACTGAAAGAGAACCAAAGTCTCTTATTTTGAAAGCCAGGGAGGTAAAAATCTTAAAGGAGCAGGTCTTCCTCTCCACACCCTCTGGCATGTGTAGCCACGGTTTGGTGAGGACTCACTGAGGACTCAGAGAAAGCCGCTTTAAGTGAGCCCAGCAGCCCTGTACACTCTGAGCACTGCAAATATTAAGTAACAAGAAAGCAATTAGGTTTCAGGGAGGAACGCCATGGGTGTTTATTCCTGGCAATCATTACTGGCGTCTGAAGTCTTGGGTTGAGAAATTACAATCAACCGTTCTTTGTCCATTTCAATTTTTGCTACGCAGCGGGATTTTTTTTTCTGTTTGCTTAAATTACAGGCAAAAACAAAACAAAACAAAAACCCAAAAAACAAAACTCAGAAATGCACAATTAAGATGGTCACCCAGGTGTCCACACTCAAATTCTTAGTAGGAGGTGCTTGGTGAGGTTCTGGAATTACTAAAGCTTTTCAGTTTGTGCACGGTCTGACCATTGACAACAGACCCACCGTGTCTCATAACAGCTGGAGTCTGAGGGCCCAAGGTCAAGATTCCAGGTCAAGACCAGCCATCTCTGAAGGATTAGAGATGCTTCTGAGACCTCTTTCCGGTCAGTTAATGTTTTCCCAGTGGTCCATGAGCTTAGATGATTCCAGATATTGATGGTTTAACAGAATAAATCAAAATAGCTTCCTGCAAGAGCCTGTTGTTAGAAGGGCAAGGCTTCTAAACTAACAAAGCACGCATTTTCATTTTATTTCCCTCCTGAAAGACCTTGGACCAAACATCTCTAATGCAAATGACTTTAAGCTCTCTCACCTGCAGAGCTGATTGTCTTTTTCCTGATGGTCTCCTTTCCTTGATTAAATCCTGGAGCCTTAGTTAATACATTAAGTAAGGACTAGAAATCCTAAAAACAAACCAAATTAAAACTGCAATTCATTATCTGTGAGATCTTCCTGTCACTCTTTGCTGGAGAGGAGAACCAGGGCCAAAGGGAAAAAAGAAAGAACAATAGAACAGTTGACAGAAGAAAGCTGAGGAGGCGGCAAGGGTGGTGAATACGTTTGAAACCGACAGGTATCAAATAAATGGCTTCCCCATCATGTTCTTAATTAAACAGCCATTCATCCGCAGTTTCTTTAGTACACTTCTATAGAGATTCATTTATATCTTTTCTCCTCTCTGTCATGCACAGAGACTAATATGTGAACCTCAGAATTTACATTGCATGAGATGATTCAAAAGAGATTTCTAAAAATGTTGCCCAGTGTTGATAGTTAAAACCTGGGTCTGTGTACACAAACCCCAGGGATATAGTTCACCATCCTCATCAAGGCTCTTGTGTGTGACACCGCTAAGCCCAAACCTTGCACATTTTAACTCCCAAAAGAAAAGAAAAATGAGAGAGAGAGAGAGAGAGAGAGAGAGAGAGAGAGAGAGCTTGAATTTACGGTCTTGGGATGGGTTTGATGCTTTTTCTAGCTGTATAGGAAAAGGTAGGTGGTAGTTAGCAAATGAGTTAATTCCCTTGCATTAAAGATGCTTAATTACCAAACACCAGGCAACTGGAATGAGTAGGTGGTTCCTAAGGGAAAGGCAAAAACTCAAAAAACATGTAGTTTCCAGTCCTATACGATAAAGCTTTTTTTTTCCTAATTTGATGTCTCCCCCGCTGTCTGTGTGTGTGTGTGTGTGTGTGTGTGCGCGCGCGCGCGCGTGCCCACGCGCGAGTGTGTGCATACTTGTACTTATGCATGTGGAGATGAGGTGGCTTGGATATGTCATTCTCAGGTGCTCTCCTTATTTTTCAGACAGACTCTCTCCCGGTCCTGGAACTCTCCCAGTGAGGTAGGCTAACTTGCCAGTGGGCCCAAAAGTCCACTTGTCTCCACCCTCTGGGCTTAGGGATCATAGCTGCGCCTCACTCCCCCAGCCTTTTGCACACGAGAACACGGGAACTGGACCTTGAGCTTGCAAACCAAGCTCTCCACTAACCCAGCTGTCTCCCCAGCCACAGATTTGGTCTTGTGGGAGACAGAAGGAAGTCAATCGCTTTGCGCTTTGAGCAGGCCACCAAGTTCTCCAGATCTTCATAGCGCTTGGGGCTGTGACTCTATGAGCAGGCAGATAGACATGAGCTGAATTTAAATCCAATAAGGTTACTAAGAGCTTTCAGCAGATGGCATTTATTTACACCATAGCCCCCGCCCTACCTCCTATGAGGATGGCCCTGTGTTCACATACTAAGCGTCTATTGAAAGAGTAAAAATGTCACTGGGAAAGTCAACAAAAGTAAAGAGATGTCTTTAGTATGTGTTAGCAGATGTTTGTCTCTTCTGTGATGCAGGCACAATGCAGAAGTAGCTCTTTCAGTGCAGAACACAGGAGGTATGTGATTTTTTCAGGACTAAAAGTAGAAGGGAACATTTGCCTCTGGCACAGAGGTGGGGGCTCTGGAAACCAAGTTTACAGAGGCTGCCTGGAGAGAGGGAGGGAAGGAGGTGGGAAAAGCCTTGAGGAGGCAAACTACACCTCAAGGCCCTATCTGATTGGTTCCCATACAGGCTGAGTCACATCTGGCAACTTAGTCTCACCCCCAACCACCCAGCGCCCAATCAGGTGGGATGTAGGTTGGGGTACTCTCTGTAACTCTACCTTTTAGTTCCATGTTGCTTGCCTCTGCTGACTTTCACAGGATGACCCCATTCTCACATGAGGGTTTAAACTCCACATCAGGGGCTGGAACTTCTGGGGTTTTACTCTCCCATCTCACTCCCCACCCCAACACACACACACACACACACACACACACATACACTATGCGTTTGTCTCGTTTTTGAGGGTTTGGGTTTTTTGTTGGCTGGTTGGTTTAATCACCATGTTTTTAAAATTCAAATTTTGTTTCTCGTGCCAGACTTACTCTCAACAATGTACACCGTGAAATCTTCTAGAGCTGCTCTCTGGTCCCTTCTCCCCCGATCTTCCTTGCTTTAGCTCTGCATTAACTTGCACAGATCCCTTTTGGCCACCATTTGATTCCGACCTTCCAAGGAGTGCTCCAGAACATACTTTTCTCAAACACTAAATTTTCACTGGCCTTTGTCTGGGATCTTTTATGACCCAGAGGCTACAAAGAGTGTGGCTTTGCACATCTACTCAGACTGGCACTTCCTGGCTAGGATCTGTGGGCCAGTGCTTGCCTCACTAGGTGTACAAAGAGGAGGAGGAGGAGGAGGGAGAAGGGGTAACACAGTGTTTGTGGCCTGCCTCTGTCTCTGAGCTGGGATTAGAGCAGAGAACCATATATTAGTGTGGCTACCGCCCTCTTGAGAGTAAGAGTCCCGCATTTCAGTTCTAGCTCTGCCCGGTTGCTGGTAGTACAGCCTTGGGATAATTAGTTAATGTCTGTAAGCTTCAGCTACTTTAAGGCAGGGTAAAAAAAAAAAAGCCTACCCTTAATTAGTTTAGGAGTCAAATGAGATTACAACATACACATTAACACCCTCCCCCCCCATATGTGGACTAAGTAGAGAATAAAGTTGATTATCTAATAATCTATACTGTCTAGCAGATTGTGCTGATGGGATAATGATTAAAATGTGTCCCTTGTATGACACTGTCACAATATTGCTATGGCATGGTCTGTTGCTTTCTGTTTAAATAATTACTAGCCTGCCTTCCTCAAGATTCTTACTGTTCTATGAGCAAAAGCTCAAGTATCCCAAACTGATCCTCTGGAATTATCCCTAATTGGCTAAATAAAGTTGTCTACATCCCTGGGTGGAGCAGAGGTGAGGTAGGTGGTGCTAAGGTTCTCAGGCCTGGAGGGCAGAAGGATCCTTGGAGGCAGAAGAGGAGGAGATACAGGAGAGAAGAAAAAGCAAGTCCCCAAGGCTTAGCATAAAGAAGAATCACATGGCTGGAAAGAGTGCACTCTGAGGATCAGTGATGAAGAGAAGCAGCCCAGACAGAAAGTGTGTGCAAGTATTTACGGGAACTATGGATGGGAAGTAGTCCAGACAGGGATAATTAAAGCAAATGGCATGGGATGTGGTGCTAGGAAGTTACAAGGTAGCTTAGGAGGTTTATATCTGCCCATCCCCGATGGCTTAAACCTATTAAAAATCTAACAGGTGTCTGTGTCTGTTATTACTATGATAGGAGTATCATAGTAATAACATACTATGATAATACCACACGAATTAATAGCAAGTGTTAATACCCAATTTTCTACAACACAATACAGAAGTAGATCCTTCAGTATTGGATTACAAGAGGCCTTTATAGCTAAGCATGGTGGCATACACCTTTAATCCCAGTGCTCAGGAAGCAGAGGCAGGTAGATCTCTGTGAGTTTGAGGCCATCCTGGTATGCTAACAAGTTTCAGGACAGCCAGGACTATGTAGAGAGACCCTGTCTCAAAAACAAACAAACAAACAAACAAAACAAGTGGCATTTATGGCTTGGCTCAATGTCTGCCCCATGCATAAGGACCTGTGTAGAACCTTCCAGAGAAAGCCATCTACAGTGCCAATGGATTGCATAGTAGTAAGATAAGTTGCCACTTTCAATGTATTTACACTGTCTCCCAGATGGGTTGAGCTGCCTCACTGTGGATAAAATGGATGCCATTAATTCTTGCCCTTTAAGGGGAATAACAGATCTTTCTCTACTGGTTAAAGGCTAATAAAATGGGCTGTTTCGACCCTTCCCACAGTGAACACGTCCCTCTCTGAACAGCTTGCTGAGTTAATCCTTGATTCTAATCACAGGAACCTCTTATCAAGAGCTGTGTAGCTGCCATCCCTTCTTCATGAGGAAGAATAGGGGAGGACCATACAGCCACTTCTGGAGAAGAATAAAGCATAGAAAAGGACTCAACAGAATGGCCTTGTGGGGAAATGTGGTAGTGTGAAGCTGCTTTCCTCACTGGTGTTTTACAGGAAAAGGATTTATTGCACCACAATGAGCTTCTATTTATTTCCAGCAAGCATTTTTTCGCATTATTATTCATTCAGCAATTCAGATGGGAATTTAGGGGTGACAGCTTGCCAATTTTTCTTCCCCACAAACATTCTGGATGTTAATGTCTTAATCTAAAATCACTGCATTAATTACCGTGGGTGTGGGAGAATGGAGAAAGTTAGCACGGTGTTGATGATGCTCACATCCTTGAAGCACTGTGCTAAATGGACCGTTCTGACAGTACAGATGGGATGCTTGACTCTGTGACTGCTGGAGGTCGTGGGGGAGGCTCAGACTTGCAGAGGCAACCATGCAGTCACTGCTCCTCACTCTGAAGCTTTTCCAACTTTGGAAAATGCTCGTACCTGTGCAAGCCAAGATGGCACCTCCCTAATTAACATTCTCTCTGAAGGCTACAGGGAAGGCACTAAGGCAATGAACAGCCCATGCCTGAACCATCAGTTATTAGACAGTCAGTCTCAGCCTAGCGCACTAACCTGTGGTCCTGAGTTATTCATTCTTTGTGGAGCACTTGCCACTATTTGTCAAACTCTGCTGTGTTTGCTTGGGTTGTTATTTGTCCACTCTGCTAGAATTTGATTCCTATGGGGATGGGAATCCCAAACTTTGTACAAAGCTGAATACCCATCACCCAAAGCAGTGCCTAGCAATGGCAGGATAAATGATGACTAGATGAATGCATGAGGGAGGGAGTACCAGATGCAGAGGTGAATTAAAGAATGGCGAGACATAGTACCTGATGTCAGCTTTAATCTAGTTGTAGAGCAAACTATGTGAAACAGAGCCTTCAAACCGAAGCAGGACATCAGACACTCCTGGGTCTTCCTTGGACTGTACCGTGTCATGGTGACGGTTGCTGATATCTGTGCAGGAAGAGAGAACCTGAGTTCTGTTGCCACCTCAACTCAGACACTAACTTGTGAGAATAAGCTCACACACACACACATCCCCTTTGCATGTGCTTTCATGGTCTAATTTTGTATGTTCCACCTCCTTTCTTCCTGCCTGTCTTGTTTGGGTCCCACTGTGGTGGTCCAAAGCTTTCCTGGCTGTCACTGGTACTATCTGGTTTAACATCCATGGATGGCTTAATACACATGCTCTCCTCAAAGAAATATATTCATTCATATCTCAAATGTTATTGTAAAACCCTGTGATTATTAATAGAAATTGAATAGAAGCATGTTGTCACTATAAAGATTTGGGGAATGTAGAGGACAATCCTGCCCATCATTTTGTCTAAGCCTCCCGTGTTCTCATATGTATTGAAGCACTGGAGAAACGAACCTATTTTGTAACAGGAATTTCTTCCAAATTCATTTGGCCATTATACCTTTCTATCTAAAATGTGTACTATTCTTTGTCACTGCTATGTAGTTGAGGAAATACTGATCCTGTAAGCTTTGCAGAGGAAAGAACATGTCGGGGTTGTTAGCCAGAGTGAGGCCTTTGGGGGTTTGAAGATTGACTACTCAATCACTACAAATTGATCTAGAATCAACATGATTAAGTTCACGGAGCCAGACTAGAGGAATTCAAAACAAGGGAAAATCAAAACGGTTTCATGGAAGAGATGGAATGGAGTTGCATTTCAAATATTAAATATTTAGACAGAAAAGGGGAAGAAAAGGAAATTTCAAGTATGAACAAAAGTCAAACATGGGAAAGTGCAGGACTATATTGCTTTTAAATTTTAATTTATTTCCTGACAATTTTGTTAGACTTTGATTAATGCATTCCAACCTCCCAGCCCTACTCTCTGAGCATCACCAAGACAGGATTTAGCACAAGAGAATTTTGTTAAAGAAAAAGCCTGTGTGGTATGAAATGGTATGAACCCAGGGAAAGCCATCAGACCGCTGCTTAAGTCTGAGCCCAGGGGAAGAGGGCAGGGAGGAAAGACAGCCTAAGCTGCCAGGAAGCAGAAACAAGGGCAGGCAATGAATCAGGAAGTTCCCACACCAGCAATGGCCACGGAGCGAGCTCTTCACCTCCCAGATCTGGTCTCACCCGTGTATTCCTGTGCAGCACAAACCTGGCACAGCCTGAACAAAAATGTAGGTGGAGTTTTCAGTACTCAGCTGCAGGGAGGTTCCACTGCCTAGAGCTGAAATTTAGCAAAGCCCTTTCTAAACCCCATACTCAAGAAACACAGGAAGATGGAGGAAGAGGAGAAGAAGAAAGATAAAATAAACTAGCTCCCACCAAGAACAGAATCTCCATCAGGCCTCCTGAATTCAGGAGAAAAGCAATGATACCTGGTACATTTAGAAGTCTCCTTTAGCAAACCTCTCTAGTTTCCCCAGGGGAACCTTCAGTCACCACAGGATTTCAGGGTTATATAATACATGGGGCAAACTATCATCGCACACACAAATTGAAAAAAAAAATCACCTGGGCTCCTCCTATGGGTTCTTAGAGGAAACCTCAGCATGTAGGAGACCAGAGTCTGCTCCATTGGCTTCAGAACTCCTGCGCATCTGCAAAATATGGCAAAGAGACTTGGAGTGCATTGCATGAGCACATTCAGAAATAATTTACTGCTGATTGATTCATGAAAATGTACAATGGCCCACAAGTGTTTCATTATCTGAACTGTGTGTGCTCTCCATGGTAAAGGAACAGCTGATGAGAGATGGTGAGAGCAAGCTGCCTGGGTTAATGCACGGAAAGTGACCCTGGCTAACTTTCTTCAGCAGGGCTGACTGAGCTGCTGACAGACATCCAGGGGGAAACCCATTCCAAAGCCCATTCCAGCCACAGTCCTTTGAAAGGATCCTATGTGGCCTAAGTTAGCCGACTCCCTCTGTCTCCTGAGAGACAAGAATAGAGGAGCCAGGGGAACCTGCATTCCCAAAAGAATGTTCTTTGAGGGGGGCAGCAAAGCAAACAGGAGGTGTTTGACTCCTGAGGGCTGAGGCCAACATTCCCAGTTCCTTGGTAAAGAACCAGAGATGGAAAGCGGTTTCCAAATCACTCAACTAATATGACCAAAGAAAGTAAAGGAGGAAGAAAAGAAGAAAGACAGAGAAGGAAAAGAATAAGAAGACTGAGAAGGAAGACCAAGCAAGGCCACAGCTGTTAGCTCCAGTGGGCCAGAAGTACAACCGTTTCTCAGCTGGTGACTATCCCTTGGGTACAGAACATGTCATGAATGTGGTGAGGATAGTTAGGAGAAGTTCTGACACTCTACGCACCTGTGCGGAACCCTGACAGTCCAGATATTTCCCCTCTTCTTGCTCCTCTTCCTCCTTTCTCTGCCTCCCTCTCCTCCCTCTCTCTTTCTCCTCTTGCTCTTGCCCTGATTCCCCATCTCTCTCTTGCTCCCTTTCTCTCCTTTCTCTATCTTCTCTTACACTCCTCTCTTCCTCCTCTCTCCCCTCTCTCCTCTCTCCCTTCACTCTCTCTCTCCCTCTTCCCCACCCCCTCTGTGTGTGTGTGTGTGTGTGTGTACATAATTCAGCTCAGGCTGTTAGTTTGAATATATTGAGAAGCACCTGGAAGGTCAAGGTGCTTCCAGGAAAGATTACATTAATCAATGAAATCTCTGACTTAATGAATGATTTCATTCCTCCATGGATTCCTAACATGATGACATTATTAGGAGGTGGTAAAAGGTAGAAACAGAGGCCTAGCTGAAGGAAGTAGGTCTCTGGGGGTATCTCCTTGGAGATAGTATCTGGACCCCTTCCTGCTGTCTCTGCTTCCTCGCCACCATACTGTGAACTGCCCAACATGTACTGCTGCCACCATGATGCTCTGTCCAGGTCCATGGAGCCAAACAGTCATGGACTAAGACAGGGCTGTGGCCCAAAATAAGTCATTTATTCTCTGTAGTTCTCTCTGGCATTCTAGTCATAGTTCTACAACAAATGACAATGAGTGCACTATGGTTCTTGGCATCAGGAATCTCCCTTACAGGCACAGCATTTCTAATGTGCTATGACGCTCCCAACTGAACAAAGAAAGAAAATCAATTGCCTGGCGTTCAAAACCAGGCATAGTCTTCTGCATTCATTCCTTACATTTGGCCTCATCTTGTGAGGGTGCCATCTTGTTCTCTAATACTTTATTAATCTAATCTCTCATGTCTCCCCACATCACTTCTAACAAATAGACCTTTGTCTTACATAATTAAACAATATATTATCATTGTCTACATATTACTAGACTCAAAGATTTATTTTTTATCATTACCAGTTATTCTGTTGGATAGCAAATAGCAGCGTCCTGATCAATTATTTTTCAGGAAAATATAAAAAGACCATTTACACGTAGAATAATATGCCTTCACTTACAATTTCTGTAAGTCTTGTTTAATGATTTTCTTTTCTTCAAAACCCAACGTAGTGTTTCTATTTTTGAGAAGCATACTAAAATGCCCGCCTTACTACCCCCACACTTACACTCCTGACAATACTATACTTATTTGGAATGTCTCTAAGTGTCTTTGCCTTTTTCATTAGGTTTCCTTTCATTAGACTATCACGTAGCTTGTTACAGAACAGTGATCAAAAGGGGTGGTGTACATTAAGAAAAGTCTATCTGCTTGAAGGCATCAGAGAGTGGCCAAAACTATGCAGACCAGAAGATCCAAATGTGGCTCTAGCATCCTCGCCTTCACATCCCTCCTTAGGCAAATGCTAATTTTTAGTATGGTTTCGGAGGCTGAGAAGTCGAGCAAAGATTGACTGGCGGGGAAAGAGAAGCTGGCTGAGCACTGGTGGTCTCCTTTAACCAGGGAAAGAAAACCAGGCTTGGCAACCGCCAGTGTATCCAGGAAGACATGCGCAGATGCAAGCCCAACCTGGAGATATTCTATGTCTCTTTGCATATTTAACTGGAAGGTTTTAAAGCCAATTTCATAGCACATTTAGTATTCTTTTAGTCATGGAGAGATTTTACAAAAACAATAATAGGCTATATTAAATACTGTGAGATCTGATAAGAACCCCAAACCTCTAGGAAAGGGTAAGGTCAGAAGTAAACAGTTTTCATCTCTAATTGGGTTAGGGTGGAAGCATTTCTTCTCTAGGTATCTGGGAGATGACAGGGTGAATTTTGTGAGCAGGGGATGTGAGGAGACTTCCCAGTGTTCATGTGCATCTCAAGGGAGCACCAAACTTACCGAGAATGATAAATGGACATGTTTTAATCATTCGGAAAAATCACCCTCAAGAGCAAGTTTGTAAAGAAAGACATATTTTGACTCGTAGTTTCAGAGGCATTCGTCCATGATTAACAGGCTCTACCGTTCTGTTTCTATGGCAAGGTAGAATATCACAGTGCTCACAAGATCACTTGCTCACCTCATGGTGACCAGGAAGCAGAGATGGGCAAATGCATTTGCTCACAAGTTTGTTTCTTTACCCCTTCATTTCATCTGGGCCCCAGCTTACTTAGGGGCGCTGACCACCTTCAAGGTGAGTCTCTCTCTTCAGTCAGTCCTGTCTAAAAAATTGTCTTCAGATATGGCCAGATGTGTGCTTCATTGATTTTCTCTACAATTCTCAAGCCAGTGATATTGACAAATTCAAGTACCACACTTGGAATGACAGAGACTGCACCAGTCCCCTGTGCTAGAATCCCCAAGCATTGCCTTGACCATGTTCCAGAAAATAGATAATGGGTCTGGACCTGGCTGTTCATCCAAAGGAAGAGGGGGGTTCCATTCTCAGCACCAACAGAGTGACTCACAAACCTTTGGAACTCCAGTCCCTGGGGATCTGATGCCATCTTCTAGCCTGCACAGGCAGCAGGCACATACACGGTACACAGACAAACACACACCTATACACATACAATAAAAATACTTTTAAAAAAAATTTTTTTCTTTTTTTAGTTTGTTTTTGTTGTTATTGTTGTTGTTGTTGCTTTTGTTTTCCAAGACAGGGTTCCTCTGTATAGTCCTAGCTGTCCTGAAGCTCACTCTGTAGACCAGGTTGGCCTCAGACTCAGAGATATGTCTGCCTCTGTCTTCTGAGTGCTGGGATTAAAGGCATGTACCACCACACCCAGCAATCAATAAGTACAATTAATACATGGCAGGGCCAAAATGTTAGTTGATGAAAAATTAAATCATTCTTGATAAGCCATAAACAAAAGAATATAGAACACAGGAAAGTACACAAGATGAAATAAACAGGGAGAAAAAAATCCAGTGTACTCTTGAATGGAATAACAGAATGAGGCAAGAGAACGGAGAAATGATATTTGAAGAGAAAATATCTGACAATTCTCCAAAGCATTTAAGAGCTATCAATATATAGATTTTATAAGCATTAAGCTACAGGAAAGCAAACTGAATGCAAAGAAAACCACACTTAAATAATTTGTAATAAAATTACCAAACACTAGCAACAAAACCAAATCTAAACAAATAAAATCACCTTCAAAAAAGTCAGGATTCAGCATTGCTTCCTTTATGCAACTATGGAAAGTTAAATGACAAAATTATGACATATTAAAAGGCCAGAGAACACCTGCTGCCATTGAGTCTATAACCCAAAAAAAGTGACCTTTAAGAATTAGAGTAAGTAAAGATGTTTCCAGTCAGACAAAACCAGGAATTTCATCCCTTTAAGGGCTATATTTATAAAGAAAGGTAAGGAGTCTTCAGGGAAGAAAACAAAGTTCGAAGAATTACATAAATGCAAACCTAAAATAAAAATTAATGTAAAAGATGCAGATAATTTTGAATAGTCTTAAGTAAGTATCAATGGTGGGGGGGGGTCTTAAAACATACAGAAGCAAAAGATGTGAGAGCAAAACAGCCAAGATAGACATTGCTCGGTTTACTGAAGGGTGGAGTCATTGCTCCCTGCCTACTTGTGTATCACCAGTGCGCAGCTCAGAGACAGGGAAATGCTACAACACATTCGATAGCTACATGCTAGCAGAAACCCTCTGAGGAAGTACCAAAGAGGGAGGAATCATCTGAAGAGATGTGTGCAGCTCAGATATGCTTCATAGACCAGTACTATTGGTGCTGACTTAAAAGACTAGCTTTGCCCTGACCCACTTGGGGACTGGTGACATTTTGACTAGTTTCCAGTTAGCAAGCATACCTTAGAACAGAACCTCACAAAGCATTTCAAGAGCCAAAGCCCTGAGAACTTTTCTTTGCCTACTAACCACCTGGGGCTCATCTCTTCCCAAAGCCCCCTTCCCCCCTTCCTTCCCTAACAGCCTTTTCTAAGTGGCAAAACAGCGAAGGGCACAGCGTGGCCTCTGAGGCCTGTGCTGAGGACAGAGTTATTTACGTTGGCTCAAAGCCCTCTTCCTCCAACTGTTGAGGCTTTGTTTGGGAAGAAAGCGAGGTAGATGGAGGGGAACAGTGCAGCAGTGTATGTCTGTAAAGCTGTCAAAGTCCATTTTCCAAGCGGTTCTTCCAAAGGTCTGAACATGACAAACTGCCTCTGCCTCATGGATGATTTTGTTTTTCAAAGGGAAGCCCAGGAGGCTTCAGGCACTTCCTAAAAGGGAGGAGGGGCTGAGATGATGGCTTCAGATTTCCCTCCCAGCCTCCTCTTCCCTCCTCACAAAGCCCAAGGAGCTGACATGGAATATTCACTATGGGATGGACTGACAGATGTACAGTGAATTTGTGACATGAGATATTTTAGCATCCCTCTTAGTTTTCCAGATCCTTCACAATCACGAATTGACCAAATAGGTTGCAAAGCTCTCCCACACCCTGGAGAAGCTGACATGACTGATGGAGGCAGCCTCTGTCAGCTGAAAGGCTGGGATGCAGAGAAAAAAAGAGCTCAGGTCTCAGTCCTGGGTCAACAGAGCACATCATTTCACTCCCTGGAATCCCTCCCCCCTTTTCTATCAATAAGTGGGAAAGGTAGTAAGACCCACCCAGTATATTTTATACTCTTTAAGGGGTGATCCAATAAAGAATATCCATGAACCTTTGAGATGGAAGATTCTTGGAGACAATTTGTTTTCACTGGGCTGTGGTAGATGAATAATGCATGAAAAAGAACGCTAAGAACTAGAGAGTGGTATACAGGGCCATTTTCAGCCTAAACTAGTCACTTTTTTTTCAGATGAAAAAATATGAGTGAAAAATAAAGAAAATGACTTTACCAAAGCAATAAAACAGGAAGGAAAGAAAGAAGGAGGGAGGGAGGGAAGAAGGGAAGATGGGAAGAAGGGAAGAAGGAAGGAGGCATCCCTCGGATCTGCGCCACACATACCATGGAGGTTTTCTGAATCATGGGATAAGGATGACCAGACTCCTGTATGTCTTTTGCTGTCCTGAGCTGGGGGAAGAGAGTAAACGGAGATGGAAGAGATGCTAACAGTCATAGGCACCTTGTGTTTTCTTCCCGACATAATGTGAAGGATGTGATGTCCATAAAGTTATCCAGTGCCAGCCCAGACATCCCTTCTTAGAATGTGCCCTGAATGCCTCTTGGAGATGATTCCTGAGGCTGCCATGATCGATTACAACTGCTCGGAAATCCGAGAAGAAGACATGGCTCGCCACTAAATCCAGCATCATTTCAGAAGCACCTGGAAAGGAAGGGGGAGGTTAAGAATACTTGATGTGTGAACTCATGTCTTTGGTCCCCATGACAAGTGTTTGCATATGAGTTACACAGGTTCTCCTCAAGGATTGCTGTCTTGTTGGGGATCCCCCACCCCGAACTGAGTCACAGGTAAGTTCCTGATAACTGGGTTGGAGCTTCTCTGACAGTTCAAGGGTCCACACATGAAAGACCGACATGCATTTGGTATGAAGCTCTTAGAACTGAGACTTGAGATCCTGATCAGTGACTATTCAAATAACAGTTTCCCCTCAGTCCTTTGGAACCGTGAGGCTCGGGAGTCTTTGAAGATAAAGTGGGCATTTGATCTTGAACCCACCACCTCTCTCACGGTAGGACTCAGGGATCGCCAGCACGTCTGCCTTTTACCCCTTCAAAGGTTACAAATCAAAGAGCCCCAGGTCTCAGTGGCTCCCAGTGGGCTACTGGGTTAACCCAGCCACATTTTGGCACCAGGTCAATGCCATTATTTGGACCTGGGTGTTCCCCAGATCGCATTAATCCTCAATCAGTGATTTCCTCTGATGTCACAAGCCCTAGAGCCTGCCCCAGATCTTGAGATGCATTGATTTCATGTCACCAGAACTGAATAGAGCACCTTCAGTTCAACAAAAATAACTGCCACTGACTCAAACAAGAAACAGCCTGTCCCCAAGGTGCCAAGTCACCAAGCAAGGAGACCTCCCCCACATACAGCATGGTCCCTTTGTTCTGTGCCAGTCGGTCCCTCTTTAACTGTACTGTCATCTCTGATTCATCCCTCTCGCTCAGGCAGGGTGACTCAGAGGGAAACTGCTGTGTAAAGGCTTTCCTCCACTTAATTGATAAAACACAGCCAAGCCAAAGAGGGGCTGTGAAGAATCCAAGGAGGAACTGGAGGAGATTGCTAAGCAACATGCCGAGGGTCTGTGGGTGCAAACAACTGAGAAGGGACATCAGCAGATGGTCTGGGCTGGCCTTCAGCCATTTGGAACATAAACCTCAGAAAAGGACGAAAAGGCCAGCTACAAGTCCACAAATGCCACCCAGGAACACAAACCAGAGGCAGGCCACACACATTTGCAGTGTGAGAAGGACCATGCAACCCATTTTAGTAATAATCTAAACATCTCTGATTATAGATGTCCCTGCAAAAGGCTGTGGCAGGGCAAGATGTCACACGCAGAAAAGTGATGCTTTCTGCACTCGGCAAGCTGGGCCTTCAGTCAACAGCAAACAGCACAGAACTTAATGCTCCTTTTGAAGAGAGGGTAAAGGGCATGGAAACACGCATAAAGTATCTAGATATCTATACATCTGCATGTGTAGAAGTACACGTACACATACACAACCTTCTGCACACCGACTGAACACACTGTGGTTGAGCTAACAACCAATATCATACCTTCAAAAATATTTTTTAAGGTTTAAATACTGGAAACAAATGTAATTTGCTCCAGAAACAACAACAAAAAAATTGGATAAAGAACAAAAGTGTTAGCCAAATCTGATGCCCCATGCCTGTAATTTCAGCACTCGAGAGGCTGGAGTGGAAGCGTCACCGTAAGTTCAAAGTCAGCCTGGGTTAAAGAGTAAAGCTATGTATTTGAGGAAAGAGAGAAAGGCTGAGCATCAAAACAAAAAAATAAGACTGAGTTAGAGAATAAGATATCTTTGAGTCTGACTCCCTGACATTTGGACTCCCCTTTGTCCCAACTAACGGGAGTTACTCTCAGTGTCCACAATCAAAAGGGCTGAACAAGAGGCAATACACTTTCCCAGGTGATGGTGATCTTGCTGGGTGGATGAGGGATCATCCCATTCAGTATACTTGCTGGCCTGGTTCTTGGGCTTCCCTGAAAAGACTTTTAGTACCTGGTAAGTTTGTATTTTATATTATAAGCAAGTGATTACCAAGATTATTATGCTTAGAGGCACGGGAGATTGGAGGTAAGGGAAACAGTTGAGTCACTGGACCAGAAACCCAATGCCACAATGGAATGAGTGGAGTGGAGACTGGGGAGGAGGGGCTTAGGAATTGATGGCTTCCCCAGGTGGGGACTGTATTCAATAACAACAACAACAAAATCAAAGAATCAGTCTTCCCTGTCTGTGCCCAGGGCCTCGCTGTGACAGTGTTAAGTTTTGATATTGATGTCATAACTCCCACCTCTCTGTGGCTTTGCAAGAAAAGCTTGGCTCAGGCCCACATGAAGTTCATGTGACTCCAGAAGATCAGCTCTCCTTCTGTGGAGATTCCCTCTAAGAGTTTCCCCACAGGGGAAGAAAGAAGTGGAAGAAGGTGAGCAGCTCAGAGCTTTTGACCTAGCTATGACACACCTTACTCTGTATGCCCAGAGCTCTTTGCTCCATATTGTTAGCCACAGTAAACATGGAACATGGAGTGTCCACTGAGTCTTCAATGAGCACCAGCCAGCTTATACCTAAGGATGTAGTCACACCTATTGCTAGTTTTTAGTGTCATCTAAACTTACTATGGAGTACCATGTTATCAGTGTCTTCAAGGTCCCTGAGACAAATGTGCCCATGTTCCTCTTCTCTTTTGGGGACACCTGTCTCTGTGCTTGGTGCAATCGACGTTCTGTGAGTTGAAGCTACCACCTGCTGTATGCTGCCAAAGGAGCAGTGTTAGGATTACCTGGTGACGTGCTCCTTCCCGGCCCTTCATTACTGTAGCAGAAGTTTTGGTTTCTTTTGAAACTCAGTTATGTTATATAAATATGTCTTTGTTTTAATCCCAAGTGTGGGATATAGGGCTACCTTAGCTAATCCACAGCTGATAATTGCCTCAGGTGACTTGGAGAAGGGCATGGTCTTTGCCAGCTGTTAATAGCCTTGTGCGGCTCAGAGATGGATGTTTGACACCTGCAGGTAGTGGAATTCTGAGGACTCAGAGAGGGTATAAATACCAGGGCCAGGAAAGAACCAGAAACTCCGAAAGAGAAGAAGGCTGCTGTTCCCAGTGCTGTTGCTGGTTCATCCTTCTGCTGTGTTTGTTGTTGCTGGTTTGCTAGACGGCTAGAGATCCTGGTGACTGAAATTGGTATTGTCCCAAAGAACCCTAACTAGCTGGAACTAACTAAAGAAAACTCCATCCCCTCTCCCCACTAACCTTTTTTCTCTCCTACCTAGTGTTGGGGTGTTGGAAGGTATTAGGAAGGATAAGGGGGAGAGAAGACACAAGAAACCTAAACAAAACAGAATAAAAAGTAGTGCCAACACATTACACACAGGCTTTAAGTCCTGATGCAGCTATGCTGGTGACTAGACTCTCTTGGGACCTTGTAAACATGCTTAATCCCCACAGATAGGCACTTCCTCGGTTGTGAGAAAGTGGAGATCATCTTGCTGATGATCTTTATCTAGTCTGCTGCATTCTCATCAGAAACAGCCAATGGCATCATGGGTTTCTTTGTCATCCCTCATAAGCCAGCTTTCAAAGCGTTAACGTGAAACAGTGCTTGGGGAGTGTGGGCCCCTTGCTTAGCAGATATGGTAAGGAACGAGATGTAAGAGGTCAGAAAGAAATTAACCTGGTAGGATGTTGCTGGGGCAATCTTCCTGTTGTCTGTGGGTCCTGAAGGCCTTATCCTACAACAATGGCCATCCCCATGAAACAGTAAAGCACTGGGTGCACACTGCTAGACAATGTGCTTTGATTTATGGTTTGTTTTTTTTTTTTAGCTGCAAAGTACGGTGTGTGGCAATCAGGGTTAAAAGCAGTCTGTGGACATAATTATGACTAGAAGCTACTCATTTAACCTCTCTGACTTTCATTTTGTCTTTTTTTTCTTTTTTCAATTTACAAAATGGCAGAATTGAATTAGATGACCTCTCAGACCTCCTTCTTGCTCAGAAATTTCAAATCCATAAACACAAAAGCACCTGCCTCATGTCAAGATTAGCTCATAGCTCCGCTTCATTAGTGATCAGTCCTGATCAGGCCAGAGAAGAAAGAACCCTTTCAATCTGGGGTGTTTGAATTTGGAAGACCTAGATTCTTAGAAGCCCTTTCCTCGGAAAGCTGCTTGGTTCTGGTAACACAGACTCCTTTACTCTTAACTTGCTGGGTACCTAACTACCAATTTGCAAACTGGAGTCAAATGGAGAAATAAGTTAGCTTTGAACAGACAACTGACCCTTAAGCAGAGTGGCTTGGAGAAAAAGTCTTGAGTGTTCTCGAATTGTTACATATTGAGCTCTGCACCAGTCAGTTGCTAGGACAGACAGCTAGAACATGTGTAAAGTGAAACCATGTTGGCCTCTCCTTGACAAAATGAAAAACAAATTACTTCATTATATTTTCATAGGAGTCTTTTATAAATAGGATAACCATTTCTGTGGATAATAAAGTCAGTTAATCTGGGCATGTTTGCTTAGGAGTGGTCTGAATTATCTGGTTTATTTTTATTTTTATTTTTTGATTGCTACAGTCATACCTAGTTATGGATACATTATAATAGTTATATGTGTATATTGTGTATTGATCAAATCAAAGTCCCCTTAAAAAACTTCTTCTTTTGGAGAGAACATTGAAAAGTCTTTCTCCTGGCTTTGCAGCATCATCACTGTGTTCTCCTTAGCAATGGTCACCCTACTGTGCAACAGAACCACAGAAACTGCTCCTACTAGAGACCTTTGGCACTGGGCCCATTGAGCAGTCTCCTCCACCTTTCCCATCCTTCTCAGCCTTTTACTACATGTAGAAATGACATGACACTACCTTTGTTATCCAGGGCCTGGCTTATTTCACTTAACAGGTATCTTCTGGACACATCTGTGTTGTTATAACTCCTCATTCTTCCAGGCCAACAACACCTTGTTTGAAGTCCTTCTTTTCTAAACACTGAAAGTGCTTTCCGTCTTTCTGATAGACTTAGATGAAGTCAAGGGCCTTAATAAGCCGAGATGACAGGGTGACAAAAAAGTAGGAAAAGCCGAGTGGCAAAGAGTTGCAATATCCCCTCAAGCTGGAAAAGAGTTCCTGTTTTCAATGACAGGAAACGCAGTAGCTTCCCAGTAGATCCCAGAGCAGGATATCTGGCTTAGAAAGGTGGTGTGAGTGATTTTGTGTAAGTTTCTTAATGTCTGTGTCTTGTGGTCTGGTGTGGAAAATGAAGTTAGTATTCTGTCCTATGGAATTGAGAGCATTAAATGAATTAATATGGTACATATAAAATGCTTTTAGCAGGTAGCCCGTGGATGTGAAGTGATATAGAAATGCCAGCTAGCCATTGTTACTTGCCTAGAGATCTGAGACCGAAGCACAAAAGGCTGACGCCTGCCTGGGTCTCAGACATCAATAGTCATCCTCATATTCGGATGATGGATTTTTGCTGCCATTTCTTTTTTAAGGATCATAGCTTTAGAAGTTAGAGGAAGCATGGCCTGATTGGCAGGGATGCTGTAAAGAGAAATAATTTTCCAGGGGCCAGCGATGGTTACCATGGTTTCCAACTGGCAGAAACTCCAAGGTCAATTTCTGAAAATATTTCACTGCTGATAGGAGCAGGGTGATTCCTCCACCTTTCTAGTCTCTGGCCCTCGCGGGGGCAGATTGCTATAATGCTAACCCCTGTTTGCAGGCAGCAGAGAAAAAAAGAGAGAGAGAGAGAATAAGAACCCAGCAGAGAGCACAGCCATCTAGCTGACCTCTGTCCAGGGAGGCAAATAGGACTGATTTCCCAAGGGGGCTAGAAGAGCGATGCACCACTTAAGAAATGAAAATGTGATCATCTGGAGGGGAACAAAACATTTTAATGCGAGACCCCGGTCTACAACGGCAAAGAGCACTTGGGGACACGTTACACGACTTGAAATTTTAGCTCCGCTCTGTGTGATTCATTTTTACGTCCCTGAAATGTAAGTCCCACTGGGAGCAATCACACTGCCCAGAGCTTTGGGAGAGTGGTAGCATAGCCCACCTCCGATTCCAGCAGTACCCGCCAGCCCTGGGCCCCAGCAGTCTCATCCTAAAATCAACACTCCAGCCTTCAAAATTAAAGTCCTCCAGCATCGTGGATGCCGTATCAATAAAACAGCCTCCTCTGCTGCGTGACTCAAGCTGCTTCCCGAAAGCCGTTCCTATGGGGAAGGGCATTAGATTTGGAAACCTCTTCAGGGAAGTGCCCTCGAGTTCAGCAAGCCTGCGCCATTAGATAGGCCCAAAGTGAGTTTTTCCATTCCAGACAGGCTGGGCAGTTAATTTGTAGAACCAGAAGACAACAAATGTCTCTACTGCGAAAGACTGCTTAGCTTTTATGGTTTGGTTATGTGTGCCGCCCCTCCCCCACCACCACCCCCCTCCCCCCGCCACCCCAAGCCATGGGTCAGAATTCTAACCCACCACATTAACAGGCTAAAAGGACCTGGAAGAGGGGTTACCTCGAGGGAATTAAGGTTAGAGAGGTCAGGAGGGTGGACCCCATGGTAGCCTTAGCTCCACTTCCTGGTGTTAGTTTTTGCTTTTACTGACCACCTTATTTTCTCTTGAAAGGCCTCCTTGGTCCAAACCAGGGTGTTCTTGGGGCATGTTTTTGTTTGATGTTGGGGGTTGGTCTGATACTTGTATTTTGGTGCTATTACTGGACCTCAAGATCTGGTTACTACCTGGATAAACCTATCCTCGTTGTGTAAACCTGCCTAAGACATTGTTCCTGATTGGTTGATTAAAAGGCCTAAAATCTGGGCAGGGAAGAATGGGGTAGGTGTGGCTAAGGTTCCTGGCTTTGGAAAGTGGAGAATCATGGGAACGGGGAGGGGGGAGGGGAATCCCCGATGGATTAGTATGGAGCAGAAACCTTGTGGGCCTGGAGGACGCACTCCAATAATGTTGTGGGAAGGCCCAGATGAAGAATACAAGCTAGTATGTATAAGATTATGGATGGAAGAGAGGTAGCCCAGATAAGGATGGCTAAGGCAGATGGCACTGGAAGGGGGCTTGGAGGAGGATGGAGAGGCTTTGAAACAACGTAGGTAAAATATCTGCCCAGTCCAAGGTAAACAAGGCAGTTTTAAAATTTAACAGTTGTCCATGTCTTATTAATTGTGAGAGCAGGTTAAATAATACCTCCATAATAATTACAGGGTTAAGAATAATAAACATTATCTAGCCCAACATCTATTTTATTTGCTACAACAGTTCGAGGTTCTTTTGTTTGGGTTTGGATTTTGGTTCTGTGGATCAAATCGAGGCCTTCGCACATGTTAAATGACTGTTCAAACTTTTGAAAATAATCTTCTCATACAGAAGCCTAGGGATCTCAAACAATGTAATTTTCTGCTTACAGGCATACATCTGTATCTGTGTGCGTGTTTGTATGTATGTAGGCACAGGTCTGTCTGCATGTGCGTAGAGGCCAGAAGTTATCAAATTGCTATCTCCCTCTACAGCTCTTTACTGTATTAAGCAGGTCAGAACCTCTCTGGGAACACTGGTTCAGCTAGCCTTGCCAGCTAACATGCCCCAGGGGTCCCATGACTCTGCCCTTCCCCCCCCCCCCAAGCACTGGGATTATAGGCAACGCCACAAGAACCCAATTTTTAAATGGATATTGGAGATCAGAGCTTCATTCTTCATCTTTCCACGGCAAGCATTTATCTGCTGAGCCCCCTCCATAGCTCAGAGTTTGCTACTTCTGTGGCAAAGACTGTTTGCTATAGTGAAGCTAGAGCCTAGACACTGGCAAAGCCATATTAGAAACTGAAGGGAGAAAGTGGTTATGGTTGGGTTTGAGGCAGTTTTTCTTTTTAATGACTTCAAACCCTTTGCAGTGAACCCTGTTGAGATGCAAAATCTGTTTCTCTTGCTCAGGAACCTGGGGTAGGCCTGAGGATTGCTTTGGCCAATAGGTTGTTTTGAACTGCTTTCATGAGCCTTCCTTGCATTGGCATGGAGAGGCCCATACTGTTTCTCTCCTGGAATCTGCCCCATGTGAACAAGAAACTTGTCTGCCATGAACCCAGTGTGAAAGACAGCCGTGTACCCTGACAGCACTTGCCGACACTAGCAATAATCACTTTGTGAGGCCACCTTAGGTCACTCAGTTCCTGTCCAACTGCAACAGGATGTAGACTCGAGGGTGACAAGAAGAACCACAAACCGAGCACAAACACAGTGGGCTGTTTTGAAGCATTAACTTTTGGAGTAGTTCATTGTACACCGACAGGTAACGCCTCCATCTCCAGATTCATTTGTGGTTTGATGTTTGCTGCGAAATCAAGAAAATGACATTTTCCTAAAAACACATGCCTATGAGCAGTACTAAATGGACCATCAGGTTGTATTCATATACGGATACACATATCTCCATGTCACAAGAATAATTAAAAGGAGAAAAAGAAGGATGAGGAGATGAGGTGGTTTTGAGAGGATCTGGGGGGGGATGGGAGCACGATGAATATGATAATACACTATGAAATTCTGGAAGAAATAATAACAAATATCACATAAGAAAACAATCACGTGCCAGGTGCAGTGACGCACACCCGTATTCCCAGAACTCGGGGAGGCAGAGCAAGGCAGATCGCTGTGAGTTTGAGGCTAGGCTGCTCTACAAAGTGAGTTCAGGACAGTCAAGGCTACACAGAGAAACCCTATCTCAAAAAGAAAAAGAAAAGAATCACATTTAATTAGAGTCAACCTATGAAGTATTTGTCAACCAAACTATATATGATCATCTGGATTACCTGCTTTTAATTTTTTCACAAACAGGCATCTTTGTGAAAATATCTACAAAGCCAAGCTTGGCAATGTGGATTTATAATCCCAGAACTCTGGAAGCTGAGGCACACAGGGACATGGTAAGTTCCAGACTAGCTTAGGCTATAGAGAAAGATGCCATTTCAGAAAAAGAAAACTGAGAAACTGGAGATGTCTTTATTTCCCTGAAAGAGTAATTACCCATTCTTGGCTGAATCACTATTGATTTGATTAGAAGTATAGATCTAATTTATTTTCTCCCATGTTATGGAGAATTTATCTACTCCAAATAGAGGATATGTGAATAGCTGCTAAGCCCTGGTATCTCAGACCCAAGAGAGGGGTCTTTGCGTACCCTGAAATCTTGGGTCAACCACATTCTATCAGTTTGGTTTAAGATTCGGACTTCGATCTGGTCTGGGATGTTAGGACATGAACTTAAGTGCTCAAAAGGCTGCAAACTGAGAGCAGCCAAGTGAGCAGTGAGCTTTGTGACGGAGCCCAGGAGGGTTAGACGGGTTTCCTTGTGGTCAGCGCCCTGTTATCACACATTGCACTGAGGAAGCTATCCCTCCCTCATTCCAGGAGGAAGAGCTAGAAGGGCCACTTCCTATCCCTAACTCTGAGTCGTGTTCTTCTTACAGCTACAGGACTACAGAATGAGACCTTGTCTCAAATCACCCATAAATAAACCACGGCCACGTGTAGGTAAGAGCGTAGCTGCTGCCGGTGAGTCTTTCCGCCGAGGTACCAGAACCTAGGGAGGTTTCAGGAGCCTTGCAACTTGGTAATTGGTGTCAAGCTAAGATACTTTACGCAGACTCCTCCCCTAATTTTATTGTTAGCTAACTTTTGTACCTTTCTTCTGTGTGGCAACTTAAATAGCCTCCGGGAAACCTGTCTTGATTCGTGTAATTCTTCAGAAAACACGAGGTGGGGAGCGAAAAAACAAAAAATAAAACACCACTACTTCCTTGATTTTCTCACTCTCTTCCCTTCCTCCTCCTGTTCCTTTTTCTCCTCCTCTTGCTTTTCCTGCTCTTTTTTGAGATAGGGCCTCATTACTTAGCCTAAGCTGGGCTCTAATTCTTTTTGCCATCAGGCTGAGCTTGAAAGCATAATTTCCCTGCCTTATCCTAACTATATGTACCTCTATAAATACCTCCTCTGAATTGTTAGATCATGCAGGCTCCACTGGGTGCTTTGAAACTGTTTCTGGCTTTGCTATTAATTATATGCACCTACTACATATATTAGGTTTTAATGCCTCAGGGGCGTGCTAATCCCTCCAAGCGAGAATAAGGCCACTATCACAATTTTGAGCCAAATTTGAAGCAAGCTTTAATTAAATTCTGGCCAGGATGATGGACTCTGACCAGGTCCATTCTGGGGTTCACAGAAAATGGAACGGGTCACATTTTGCACAGGCTTACAAAGGCAAACCCATACGGTCATGTACTTCCCACCAGGTCCAATCAGGGGCAAGCACGTATCCTGATTGTATTTCTTGCCTGTGTACCTTGCACCAATATGTGATCAAACATACCCAGTGCAATTGGCTCTAACAAACTTGATTAGAGGATTGGAAACGTGTGGCTTATTATCTTACACAAACAATTGGCTCTAGTGTCTCAGGAAGAATCCGTCCTTGGGCAAGGAGCTTATGGGTCAGAGGGCATGTTTGTTTTATGGCTCTCTTAGGCACAGCAATGAAAATTTAGAACATAACTTTGGCTCTCACAGATGGAATCTATTTCTCACACCCTCTATACATCAGCAGCCAGTACACTGTTGCTGTTCTGTTGTTGTTTTAAGCCAAGTTTCATGTAGCCCTAGGTAGGCCTATGCAGCCAAAGATACCCCCAAACTCCTGATCCTCCTGCATCCACCTCCTGAGTGCTGGGATTACAGGTGTGCTCCCTCACACATACCTAGTTTTATGCATTACTCCAAAACTCTGCCAGTTCTTAAACACAATGCTATTCACCAAATAGATTGCTACCTCTAATAGCAACTTCTGAGATTTGAATTTCTTGAATTTCTGGTGTTTCACTAATGAGGCTCAAGCCAGATTCAGCAGTACGTGCCTATGATCCTAGCATTCAGGAAGTAGAGTCAAGAGAATCATGAGTTTGAGGCTGGGCTACATAGTGTGTTTCAGAAATGTCTAGGCTGTCTAGCAAGACCCTGCCTCAAATATAAATAAAATATGACTAAATTAATTGTCCAGTCATCCACAGATACTTTTTGGGTATCTGCTATGTGATAGGGTCTAGGACTAGACAGCAAGCAATGAGCTAAGTCATTTAGGAGGCATCTGCCCTAGAAGATGTTAATCTAGATAAACCAGGTCACACGTGCTGTTAAATTAGATAGTAACTAGTGTTGAGAAGAACAGATAAGCAGGTTAGGAGAATAAAGTCTGAATACAATACAACTGGCTTAGAGAAGGCCTCAGAGGTGGTGATATCTAGGAGCAAAGGGATTCATGGTGCAGATAAGCTTGTAAACTGCTGTAAGTGTCCCAGTTGCCCAAAGACATGAGGGACAAAAGTGGGCAGAGTGAGTGACTCTCTTCTATTTTGAATGGTAGATAACATTTTTAAGCTTGTTGTTGTTGTTGTTAATGGCTGGAGACTTCTAAGCCAGTTTTAAAACATCCCTACATTTTGGCAAAGATCAATAATCTGACACATGAACAGTCCTCAGAGCCAAAGGTACACAGCTCAAAGAAAACCAAAGCAAGATTCAACCTTTTAATGGTCTAAATATTTCAGAGTTTGAGGAGACTCAGGGAAAGGCTTCTGTCTAAATCATTATCCCAAGGTGTTGTTGGTTACTAATATTCATTATTGACTTATCTTTTAGTTAAACAGTGGCTATTCCTAAACCAGCTGTATCACCACACAGAGACTAGGACGTATTTAGTTAACCTCGAGCACACTGCTGGGTAATAGTTACTCCATCCTAAACTTTCAAGCTGGCATAGTTTCCTAACATTCAGATTTTCCCACATCATACTTGCTTTTAGTCATATCTTAGATATGGTTCATCTCTCCTCATGGTTCCAAGTTCTCTCCTCCTGATCTCTGCTCCACTCCCACTCACTTCTTTCTCCTCCCCTCCAGACCAGGATGTCCCACCTTATTCTCTCCATTGCTCAGCATTGGCTGGTTGTTTTATTGAAAATAGAGAGAACAAATGGTGGCTTGTTTACACAAACTTGAAACATGTGATTCTTAGAATAAACATCACAATGCAATGTCTGGATTGAAACCAAATAGTGAGTGAGCAAGGGTAAATTGTATACATACCACAAGAACATTATACCAACCCTCGAGGGGAAGCATCCTTCTAGCCAGTCTCTCTGAGAGTGGCCCCCATTAGACTGAGGAATGCACAGCTGAAGCTTGTGCAGATGTGGCCCCGTTGTAAAGAGAAGTGAATAACTCAAATAGAAAAATCCCAGCGAAGGTGCAAATGTGAGTAACTGAAAATGTGAATTGCAGATACGAGGGCAAGACTCTCTTTTAGATGTCCTCATTGTAGTTTCAATAAACAAAACAAGATCTCCTGCTCACCCCCATCCATGCCACCCCCATCCCACCCAAGCCTGGAAGGAATCTCAGTACAAGGAGAGCTCTGAGAAGCAAGGTCTGACTTCTAAAGATGGCAGTGTTGAAGCTGCCCCGCATCTGCTATCTGATGCTGTTTGTCGGTCTCTCTTTCTTCTGCTTCCTTATGAGGAAGAAGTATAATGACTTTAATATGTGGGCATGACAGTCATTCGGTGATCCAGAATGCTCTGTCTCTTGGCACTCTCACATGTATGTTGTGTAATACCAAATGTCACAAAAAGCCCGTGAATCTTCAAAACTGGTGACAGCAATGCTGAGGAAATTTATATGATTTAGTTGTTTTGTTTTGTTTTAATGATGGGCATAGTATTTTGAGTATAATGTCTTGACTGGTCATGCTTTTTATTAACTAAGATTATTAAACTATTGTAATAACAATGCTCGAATGAGCCTTTCGCTGTATGTATCTTTTTAGACTTAAAGACAAGAAGTCTGGGGCTGAAATAATGAGAAAGGGAATCTATGAGGCATGGGTGTTATGGTTTAAAGCAAAAGTCCTTGCTTTCCTCCTCCTATTCTGCCTAGCACAGTGACAAAAAAAAAATATTGCTGCAAAATAGTGCTTTGGAGAGGAAAGTTAAGAATGGACAAAAACCAGTGTATCTCAGGAAAGTTGCTATGGATTAGAAAAAAGAGGGAAACACCTTGCTCGTTTCTTTCCCTTCTCCCCTACCAAATACATCAGAAGACTAGCAGTGTATGTATCAGGGATCATCCTTGCTGAGACATGGGAAGATTTGCTACTTGCTAGGTAGAAGGAGCATGCTGGCTGCCAAAACTATACTTGTCAAAGAGGAGTCATGCTAAGCTCAAAATTAGAAGTAATTTTAGGGAGATGTCTTAGGAAGCTGAAATCCACTTATTTCAACATTAAGTAAACACCTTTTATATGTCTAACACCAAGCTAAGTGCTCTAAAGGAATTTAAGAAGTATAGCAGATAGTCCGTGCTTAACATTTAGCATTTAATTAAATCACATACTTGACTAAGCATGATGAAAGTCGTGAAAGAAAGATAATGTGTGGATCTTACTTTCCAGAAGCTCATTGGGGGGAGGGGCATGGGGAGAACAAAGATGTGTGCTAAAAGGTATTTTTGACATAATGGGATACAGGAAGCACAAGTTCTAGGGTGATTGGCACAGTTGAAACAGGCTGGGCTGCAGTGTGTCTACTGATTAGAAAAGCTTAGATTAAACCTGTGGAGTCTGTTCAGGGATAGGTTTCTAAAGAAGAATGTCTCTCATGGACCCACAAAAAAAAATTAGGCAGTTACAGCAATGATTAAGATAAGTGATTCTGGAAACATGAAATGTACTCAAAAGTATATTAAAACTTAGAAGGCAGGCATAGCAGTGCACACCTGTAATCCCAACTGTTGGGAAGTAGAGGCAGGAGGACCTGACGTTCAAGATCATCCTCAGTGATGTGATGAGTTCAAGGCTAGTTTGGGAAACGTAAGATACATAAGACCCTATCTGAAGCAAAACCAAAAATCTTTAAACAGGGTTACCATACGACCCAATGATTCTCTTATAGATTTTTCCAGCCCTCCTAGGTGTGTCTCTGTGCCTATATAAAAACTTGTACATAAACGCTCATAAAGGTAGTTATTACTCATAGTATTTCAAAATAAAATCTAGACAACTTTCTTTGAACAGATGAATGAATAAACAAATAGTCATATTTATATGATGGATTTGTATTCAACAATTAGAAGGCACTGACTGGTGCACAGCTCAATGGCAGAGCCTAGGGGCTGTCATGTATAAAACTGTAGGTTCAATCTTCACAACAAAAGTAATAATGCCAATAACTTGTTGGTGTATTGCTTATGAGCCTTGAACTTACGAGCCTTGAAAACCTATGCCCAGTGGAAAAAGACATACCATGTGAATCTGTTTATATAAGCACAGAACTGGCCGATCATCGAACAGAAAGCAGATTCTCCTTTGACTGAAAAGGGAAGGGAATACAATAGGGTGTGGGTTCTTAGATATGAATGGTGATGTTGTGAGAGGAATGGAGAAATGTTCTGAAGTTACCCAGTCAGGATGGCTGTCTGACCTGGAGCATGTGAATTTTACAGTGTATAAATTGTGTCTTAACAAACTGTTATTAACAATAACAACAACAAAAAAGGACAAATCTAAGAAAATGAACTCTCCCAATTTTCCTAAAAATCCCAACTCCTACCAGTGAAATTATAAAATAAACACTTTGAGAAAGATAGCTAGCCATAGCAAAATATAGAAAGATGGTTCTTTTTATATTTATCCCATTCTGTCTGTCTTTCCTTTTTTATCTTGTGTGTGTGAGCATGTGTGAACATACCTGCCATGAGCTTGCAGGGATTCTCCTGTTTCTGCTCTCCCTCCCCCACCCCCACCCCCCATAGCAGTGAGGAACTCTGGGATTACAAACACGGGCTCCCACTCCCTGCATGACTTGAGTTCTGGGGATCTGCTCGGAGGTTCTCATACTTGTGAGACAAGCGCTGTCTTGTGACACTGAGCTGTCTCCTCCACCTGACCTTCACTTTGCTTTCAGGTGACGCAGAAGTTAAAACTCATAGCCAATGGCCCTGAAATGTTGCTTGTCATTTAACATTGATAACTTGTATGAGTACAATTTTTTTTCCGTGTGACTAAAAAGCAATCTGTGGTCAGAAAATGAAGACCATAAAAATTACCTGTGACTTACCAAATTTCCCTCTAAATAACAACTGGTGTTAGACTGAAGCCTGGAGTGGTGGTACGCACCTTTAATCCCAGCCCTTGGTACGCAGCCGCAGCTGGATCTCTGACTGTGAGGCGAGCCTGTTCTACACAGAGAGTTCCAAGCCAGACAGGGCTACATACTAAGATTTTGTCTTAAAAAAAAATCCCTTCTGCCCATGCACTTATTTGCTTTTAGTATATGGAATGAATTTCCATTTTCCTTTCCAATGGCTCACAGTTTGTTACTATTCTCAATCTCTTGGGCATT
>CM053762.1:40223610-40241984 GCA_028658305.1 Pachyuromys duprasi | reverse complement strand
ATCCTAAAAGTCTGGGCACAGGGGTCTTTTCTGAGACTGATACTCCAACCAAGGACCATGCATGGAGATAACCTAGAACCCCTGCACAGATGTAGCCCATGGCAGCTCAGTGTCCAAGTGGGTTTCCCTAGTAATGGGAACAGGTACTATCGCTGACACAAACTCAGGGGCTGGCTCTTTGATCACTTTCTTACACTGGAACACAATAAGAGACTCCAGGTCCTCATTAAATGCTTTATGTTACCTTTGGACCTCCACAAATTCCATCAACTTCGAGTCTACAATATTCAGAAAAAGTTGAATCTGTACCGAGCACCGTAGACTTTTTTCCTTGTTGTTCATTAAACAACACAATGTAATAGCTATTTAAACTGGAAGTAACATTTACATTGTATTAGAGTTGTTTTGAAGTGCAGGGAAAGATGTGCATAGGTTAAATGCAGATACCATACCATTTTTAAAAAGCTTTTATTTCTTTGAGGGCTGGGAGGCAGGCATGTATGGACCACAGTGTGCATAATTGGAAGTTAGCTCTCACTCTAGTGTGTGACTTCCAGGGATTAGATTTAGCTCATCAGGCTGGGCAGCAAGGATCTTTATCTTGTTGACCCACTATGTCATGTATGGATTTTGAAATCCAGTGGAACCTGGAATCAATCCATTTGGGATACCTAGAAATGTTTGAGTGAGTGTGTGTGTGCGGTCAGAGATAGAGGAAGTGAGGGAGAGAGTACACAGATAACTTTCCATCATGGTGACAAATATCTGAACAATACTATTACCAAAGCACCTGAAGTTTGCTTTTAGGTCTCTTGTCTCATTAGTAAAAGAATTTAGAATGGATTCATAAGGAAGCTTGAGGAAAACTTACCAGAATTTGAGAGAAAAGCAACAGTACAGCAGGCTGACCGCCTCTCCAGCTGTCAAGAGAAGGGAGAGGAACAACAGCAAAGAAGGCAGCTATGCCATTTCCAAGCATCCGTGAGGTAGAGAGGCAGTTCCATGGCAGAAGGGCTAGGGATACATTCAAAGAAAGGAGTGAGGAAGCTCAGAGTGAGCTGGAAAGCATGCCCAAACTTTAGTCTGTATCTAGAAGAGGTTGAAGGAAAGAGAAGTTACACTTTTCTGAGAGCTCAGGTGGGCAGGCTCAGCAGAGCTGCAAGGTGAAGAGTCTGCAGTCAACACTATGGGGGCTGAGCTTCTGGGAAGGATGAATACACTATCTCATTGAAGGAGTCATATTTCTCCCATCTCCTCAGCACAGCTTTGGGTGAATCGGTCTTCCTGAGAGGTGCTTTCTTAGAAAGGCGGTTAACACACCCAACTGAATTAACTTTTAAGGGGTGGGGGGGGCGATAATATCTAATGTTCTAATCTCTGAAGTAGGTCAGCAGAATGTCTGGCCAAAACAAGATAAACAAACAAAAACCCAGCTCTGCCATTTTTAAGCAGCCACACGGTGGGTAGCAATTTCATGGCAGAAAGACTGGGGACAACTTCCGTGCTTTCCATGGCCAGAAGTAGATGCTATTCTTTTGATCCAAAGCAGTGGTCCTCCATCTGGGTGAGTCATGGCTATCTCCAAAAATATTTTCACTCTGATTCATGACAGCAGCAAAATGACAATTATGAAACAGCTGTGAAAATAATTTTATGGGGGTCACCACAACATGATTAACTGTATAAAGGGTCAAAGCGCTAGGAGTTTGAAAGCAGCTAAGTCAAAGAAAGTAGTGGTTTTTAAAATAAATAAATAAACAAAACTCAACATACCCATCCTCAGTGACCTCCAGCATTACAAGAAAGAGGGGTTTATTTCAGCTCATGGGTTTCAATCCATCGTCACTCACCCTGTTGTTCAGGGCTGCTCACTGCATGGTGATAGGGAAGGGAAAGAGAAGAAGAAGGGGCCAGGGTTCTAATACCCCTTTTAAGAACATACCCTCAATGACCTAACCTCTTCCCTCTCTGCCCCACCTATGAGTGATTCACCCACTCTCAACATCACCATAGTCTAGTGGCCAATCATCTAAAACTTCGGGTATTTGCATGACATTTTATATCAAGCCATAGCAGTATGGGATGGGTATTCACAGTGTGATACACAAGAGGTACAGATCTGTTTCAGAAATCACAACTCCCAACTCTGTACCATTCTTCCTATATCATCCTTGCCTCCTTCCCCTTCCTGCATTTACAAATCTCTCCCCTCACTGTGAGAGCCCTGTTCTCTTTAATGCATTTGCCCATATTTATAGTGTCACAAAAGCTACAAAAAGATATTGCTGCCATTCTGTTTATGCTGCTACAGAAACTAACATATTAAAAGGGTTTAGCATTTATTTGCAGCTCTCCCCATTCTCCACACTACCCAAGTCCTGTCACAACATAGTCTAATTCTCTTGACTCCTGTGTTTTTCCTTCTTAGGTGTTGATTGTTCATTTGAAATATAGTTAAGTTTGTTTTCTTAGCTTGGTTTTGGGTTTTTTTTTTCTTCCTCCATTTGTTGTTTTAATACTTACATATATTAAAAATCAACAAGCTTTTGAAAATAATTTTTCACAAAGCTATACCAAATATGTTATTCCTCTCCCATTTCCCAATAGAAATCTTCTGTATCGTATGTATATATATATTCTATATACACATATATGTATATTCTCATTTTCCTTTTATTTCGCGGAAGGTAGCATGTTATGTGAACTCCTTTACACTTTGCTAAGAAGAAAGGTTTCTTTGAGCCTTGGAGACCAGGGTTCTCAAGAGTCTGCATTGATTTAACCTGTATCTCTGCCGAAGAGCCTAATGAGTGAGCCCTGCTCTCCTACAATATGTGAGGTTCACAGTGGCCCTCAGGCCAGCTACAGGCTGTTTGTTTGTTTGTTTGTTTGTTTGTTTGTTTGTTTGTTTAGCAGGGCACTCTTCCCTATACTTTGTCCACCTCTGTGAAAATAGTGGGCAGACTCTTGTCAATAATGCTTGATGAAGCTTGTGGACCCTCACCTCTAGCTAATGTGCCAGTCCCTTTTCCCTAGATGACTTGGCCAGAAACAATTGTTTTCTATTCTATTTCACCCAGGTCAGATTTGTCCCGCCCTCAGTCTCAGACCTAGGCTGCCTCTCCTCTCTCCTTTCACCCTTTCCCACCGTCACACTTCTTTTGAGGCTGGCATTAAATATTAGAGCACCGTCCTAGGAGGGGAGAGGCTTGAGCCATTCACTTCTACTCTCTGCTATCCTATTGTCCTGCTCGGGAAGCTGTTGATGCAAAAATCACAGCTCTCCTCTTACAGCAAGTAAGAGATGTTGATTCTGGGGCCATTTTGAGTGACTATGGCCTGGGGACACAGATTTACAGTACCCCAAATTTTATATTTCAATGTGGAAATGGATTCATGAAGTTTTATAAAACAAAGATGGTCATGACAAGCTTAGATCATGACAAGTTTAAAATATACTCATTAGTGGGTACATCGGAAAAGGTACTTACAGCAAAACAAGGGGATACTTTTTGTAGGTCCAAGATGCTATCTAATAACATCCTTAGCCTTGTGTTAGTGGGAGTTAAGTTAATAGATTCCAAAAGCTTTCTATCTAAAAGTTACAAGATGTTAGGTTAGACACAGAAGTGGGCAAGGAATGGCTGTCTCGGAGAGCTAGAAGCAGCCCAAGATAAGGTAGTTAACCTCTGGACCTGTAGCATTCCAATCTCTCCAGGTCTAATCAGTCAATGGATCTCCATAGACACAGCTTCTTTCCAGGAATTCTTGTTCACCATCCCTAGAGAAAGCTGACCCTCCCTAATCTAGTGTGTTAGCCAATAAGTGGGGTTCAGCCAAGGTAAACAGAGGCAATATGGAGACGATTTGAAACAATAACCACAGAGTCCTAGATGCTTGGCCAGGTAAACAGGCAGCAGTGCGATTTTCCGTATTTTGCCGTCACCCTAGACCATACCCCTTAAAACCTTAGTGACTGGGTGGGGCGCTAGAGAGGTGGCTCAGAGGTTAAAAGCTCTTGCTGCTTTTGTGGACAACCAGAGTTTGGATCCCAGAAAGCACATGGCAGCTCACAGCATCTGTAACTGCAGTTCCGGGGAATACAATGCCCCCTTCTGGTCTCCAGCAGGACACACACGTGGTGCACATAGCTACATGCAGGCAAAACATTCACCAAGGCATAAATAAATCTCTAACACTTCAGGACTATCTGACAGTATCTGTCCTGTGTCTTCCCAAACAACTTCCGTAAAAAGGAAGGTATAGGTGACATCCTGAAAGCCATCCAGAGAAAGCCCCATTGTAGGAGAGAGAGGAAAGGGTAAGTCCGATGCAAAAAAAAAAAAAAAAGGCCTCATGGGGTTAACGCAGCAAAGCTTGCACAAAGGATGGAGGAGGGCAAGGCAAAAAAAAAAAAAAATGAGAAATCCATTGCCCAGAGTGGAGGAGGGGGAACCTTCCACTCTGTTTCCTTGCATTGGGAGGTACATTTCCATTTCAGAGCAAACCGAGCTACAAATGGGGTGGCTAGAAGCATGTCCCTACTTAGGCAGTGGATGAAAGATCCTCCCAATGCTTTTGATGAATATTCGAGCACGTTTGAAACGTGCACAGCCTGGGAACCCCAGCAGAGCAGAGCGGATTGTGGTTGGAGAGAAATCCTTGCCCGGAACAGCCCAAGCCTGAAATGGGTCACAGAGGCGGTAGGAGGTAAAACCTGGATTGGATTTCGGAAGTGAAGCTGGGGCTGCACCCGGGCTTTGCAAAAGGGGTACCCTCTGGAGAAGGCAGAGGCTCTTCGCCAAGAGGTCCTTTATTTGAGCACCTCCCGCCCCAGGGCTAGTCAGTGGTGGGAACCTGGGAGGGGCCGAACATGCTGTTCAGAATAATTTAGAAGGCAGAATATTCTTCTTGCTTGGTAGTGTGAAATCACTTATTTATGGCTCCCATTCAGACCCTGGTTTGTGGATAATCCCCCTTTCTAAGCAGTGGAACTCATGAATGTTGATCTTGCAAATCAAGCTGGCACTGGCAGCGTTTGCCCGCCAGGGCATACATCGAGGCCTACCTTCTCCCTCATCGGCATGCCTGTCCCAGCCTCATGGATTCCCTAAAAGGCTTGCTCCGCCCCAAACTGACCTGGGGTCTCCAGCAACAATCAAGAGGCTTGTCTGCCAAGTGCTTGGGCCAACTTGGAATGTTTAGCTCCCCCCAACCCCCAAAGAATCCGCAGGGACAAATGGTATCCCCCACAGAAGGAGGTCACCCCTTGAAGGGCCCCCTGGGAGCTGAAGACCTTCACCCTGGGCTTAGGTTTCCATCCTTAAACATAAAGTGCAAACCAAGCCAGGACAAAAACCCAAGCTCTGGAGAAAAGAAGCCATAAAACAGTCCCATTTATATGATGGGAGGACCAAAAGACAGAAGACACAGTGCCCACCAGCGTGCAGAGATCCGAAATAATGAGATCAGATGGGGACTGTGGATGCCAAAGACGGCCCAGAAGCCATCAATAGCAGGGGCTTTACGGAAAAGCAAAGTAGATGGTTGGTGTCCAAAGCGAATACAATGGTAACTCTGGGTTGTGGTGTAGTAAGATTCTGCTTTTATTAATGTTAATGAGTTAATGTTTATTAATTGCTCCCCTCCCTCTCCACAGACTCCACAACAAATATTTTTTTGAGTCTTTTGTGATAAATGTGACTCCTGAGCTGCTCTAGGCTCAGAGCGGTTCACTATCAAGGTGATGCTATGGAGAAGGGTGTGGCTACATAAACATCCGTATTTTTGAAACTATTTTTTTTCTTCAGCTTTTAGGAACTTTATTTTCATTCCACCTTTTTTTTCCCCCTTTGCTCAGGTGACTGCAGAGAATGTCAGGACCGCTCCGTGGTGGCCCACTCAGTGGCCTGTGCTGTAGGAGCTGCTGACCAGTCCTCCGAGGCTGGCTGGGCACTCCAGTCATCAGTAGGGATGGGTACAGAGGGCACCTGCTCACCCTCAGACCAGTCTGCCACCTCTGCCGAAGAGCAGTGAACTCAGGGGTGGGCGCCATTCTGGAATTTCTCCTTGGTCACAGCCTTCTCAGCAGCAGCCTGCTCCTCTTTCTCGATCTCCTCTGGGTCTGTAGAAGTAAAGATCAGGTATTACTTCCCACCGTGCTCACTGGAGATAGTGCCACGCATGCGCAGTACTTCCTGGGCCACCACGTCAGACCCACTTAGTGAGCTCCCTTGTTGTTGCATGGGATGGCAATGTCCACATAGCGCAGAGGAGAATCTGTGTTGCACAGAGCGATGGTGGGCAGGTTGACGTAATAGGACTCTGTGAGGGGCTGGTGGTCAGTCCTGGAATCAGTCACCACTAAAAGTCATGGTTCCCTGAAGGCTTCTTGGATCTGGTTAGTGAAGGTCCCAGGTGTGAAGTGGCCAGCGATTGGAGTGGCTCCAGGGGCAGCAGCAAACTTCAGCACAGCTCTGTGGCCAGTGTTCCTGGAGGAGATGACGCTGACATCAACAGGGTTCTCAATGGCAACAATAGCCTGAGCAGCAAGTAACGGCTTCTCCCAGGTCCCCTTTAGCTTTATGACGTAGATTCCATCACTCTTCCTTTTGTAGGTGTATTGCTCCATCTGACAGTCAAGATTGGTGCCGCCTAAGTGGGTTCCTGTGGCAAGGAATTTGAGGACATCCTCCTCCTTTATCTCCAAGACACCAAGGGCTCCAGACACTATGTAACTTTCTCTTTAAGTTCTGGCAGGAATCAAGAACAACACAATATACACCTGTACTTGGACTGCACAGAAAGGCAAAACTATTCTTTTATTTAATGCATATTTATATATGCATGTATATCTGAGCAAGTGAAAAAAAAAAAAAAAAAGAGCATCACTTCATCCCTGGAGCTGAAGTGAGTTAGTTGTGAGCTGCTGCACATGGGAACTGAACTCCAGTCCTTTCCAAGAACCATGTTCTTACAGCTGAGCCATCTCTCTACCCTTTTATGGACTGTATTGGCTTCTTTGTGCAAGAGGAACTGAGTCGTGGATGACAAACATGGCTTTTACTCCATCTCCCAGCAGGCAGGAATATCTCAGCATGCTTCACCAAATCTCAGTTCCTTCCTGTTTCTTTCATTACTGTAGAAAAACCCAACAGAGACCACGATGAAAGGCTGAAGTGTGACGCTATGGATGAAGAAGGGACCAGGTGACCACTTTTACGCTGTCACACATTATTTGAGTAGGGAGGATAGGTTGAGTTAGGACAATGTGGAAAGAATCTTAACTTATGCTCCTGGTGGCCATTTGCACATCAATTATGTGTCTAGCCTTGGAGTCAGGGGTTGGTAGGGATTTGACTGTGGTTCTCCCCTGAGCACCTTTGATCTTGGCATTTTTCTCTCTGTTGGTTTTGACAGTGTTCAGCAACTGAGTTGTGTCTAGTCTCAGTCTTCTTCACCTCTAACTCCCTCCACCAGTCTTTGAAGAATAGCACTTGTCAACTCTAAACAGTTCTGATGGATCAGGATAGACAATCAATGGGGCAATTATATTTTCTCTCTTCCAGAATCTCCATGCATGCAAAACAATCAAACAACCCCTCCCCCAAAGTTTCTTATAACAGAAAGTTAGGAAACTTTTTTTATTGTGAAATATAACATGATCCAGAGATTTCATTAAACTCTATGATATATATCTTCAATACTCTGTGTTTAATTACTACCTAGCTCAGTAAACTTGTGGTCAGAGCTGAAATCAAACTGCATAAGGCCAAAAGAATTATGTTTATTTGGAAATTAATTGGATTTCTATCCATAAACACCAAATTCAAGCAGCCTTGAGGACGTGTTCAGTGCTTAAACTGTTCACTTGCTCATCTCGTCTCCATTTAACAGTTTGCAATGGAGACTGGGCACATTCTGTGTCTCTGGCCAGCTTAGGGGAAAGGATGCAAAGGCTAGTGAATTTCAGTTGCAAGGTTGTTCCTGACAGACACAGAGGGACATGTGCTTAGGTGGGTATGTCATGAGGTCAGTTCACAGCTGTGGATGTGCCCGAGACCTGGGCTGAAAAGGGCTCTCGAGTCCACTTTAAGTGTTCAGAAATAGATGTTATATTCCTCCTTGTGTGTTTTTCCCCCTCCCTCAATCTTATCAGCAAGCGTAGGCATTGTCCCTTCCCCTTGGTGTCCGTTCTTAATGACAGCAACAGCTTTAATCTCGCCTAACTGCTCTGTTGACATTGGTCGTAATTGCTTTTCTCTGTTTCTCTATCCTGTAAGTATTCACCCCCTTAGGTTATTATTAGTTTTCTACGTTTTAAAAATGTGTATAGGAAAAGTTCCTCTGTAAAATATTTCTGTTTAGCACTGTATTTTATGGAAGTCGTCTATGTTCTACGTGAGGAACATCAATTTCACTGCTGCACAGTGGTCATCTTGTTACTGTGTCACACTTGCACTCACTGCTTTCTTGTTTGTGCTAGGCCATGACCATCTGCACTGTTCATGCTGGGATTGTGGCAAGTGGTCTCCCTGCCCTACAGGAGCACGTTTCTAAAGAAGTGTCTAGGAATACAGTTGCAGGGTATGAAATTTAAGTAACATCACTTTTGTTGGACAAGCCAAACTATTTTTCCAAAATGGTTTAATTGATTTCCCTTTCTACTTTCACTACATGAGAGGATGCCTATCTTAGTTACTGTTCTTTTGCTGTGAAGAGACACCATGACCAAGGCAACTTATCCATGCTCATCATGGTGGTAGGCAGGCAGGTATTGTGTTGGAGCAGTAACTAAGATCTTACAGTTTATCTACAAGACAGAGGCAGAGACAGATAGACACACAGAGAGAAAGACAGAGACTGAGCCCAGCATGGACTTTTAAAAACTCAAAGTCCATCCTTAGTGACATACCTCTTCCAACAGGGCCACACCTCCTAATCCTTCCCAAAACAGTTCCACCAATTAGGTATCAAGCATTGAAACATATGAGCTTATTGGAGCCATTGTCATTAAAATTGCAATATCTTATTCCAATCCTCTGCAAGTTTGGTATTTCCATCTTTTCAAACATTTGCCCACCTGATGCCTTTGATTTTTATTATGATTTTCAGATAACTATTGACTGACACATCTTTCCTTATCTGAATTACTGTTTTTGTTTCACAAACTATTTCACACACGCACACACACATGCTTGCCTACATTTATGAATAGCCTAAGAAGTGATCAACGTTATGTCATGTTTGTTTCTGTTCAGCCATCACATTCAAGGAAAATAGTTTCTGGAGGTTCCTATAGAATAAATTTATTTCGTCTATATTTACCTCAAGGGCCATTGCTGTTTTACATTTGAGTAACTAAATAATAGACATTTTTATCTATGGGATTATTTTATTGACTTTTCACTTGAAGATAATCCTAACTAAAATGTGGCATTGATTCCTGTTCTTTCTTTTTGACTACTCGATAAACATTGTAGCCTTAGAATCCAGCATAAAACAGCTATCCTAAAGAAGCCTGCAATGACATAAAACAATTAGGATTATTTCTTGTGGCATTTTGAAATGAAACAGAGTATCAGCCATGCATAACCAAGCATAACTTGTCTCTACTATATTCAACATTCCCTAACCTCTCCTCTTTTCCGTGCCACCCTCAGTTTGGCTCCTATGCTCTTTTTCTCCAGCATCACTAAAGAATAATTACAAAATATGAGACCCTATGACATTTAATGAGTCGCTTTGGGATGTTAAAACATTAAGATAGGGCTTTTGGGTTCTAGTTTAGCACAAGCCCATCCAGCACAGGCATGACAAGGGGATTTACTTTGCACGTAAGTTTCAGTTAATTACAATAATGTATGGAGAAAGGTGTGGGCTCTGAGGGAGAATACTGAAATGTTAGACATGCCTACAGTGGTGGGATGTTCTGTTACCAATGTTCTGGCACCTGCCATCCAGAACAGCAGTTCTCAAGTTTGCCACCTGAAATAAGAATCATCTAGCGATGTTTTACACAGACCATGTCCAAGGCCATCAGATCATTTACACTAGAAACTCTGGGGAGAGCCCAGCCATCCAGTCACTGTTTCTTTTTCTTTGACACATTGTATATATTGCATAATGTTTAAACCCATACAAATGGAGCCTTGTCCTCAAACATTCTTCATTCTGTAATGGTAAAAATTTTCGAAATGCTACCCTCCAGCATTTGGACATTTGAGGTATGTAATTTTCATCTACAGTTGCCGTGCTGTATGGTAATTCCCCCAGAGCCTCTTACTAGCTGTATCATAGGAACCTTGTTCAGTTTTTTCCCCATTCCTCCCCTTCTTTCTCCACAGTCTCTGGTCCTTGTCATTCTACTTTTATGATATCAGCTATTTTAGATATCATGTGAGCAAGAGCATGCGCTCCCTGTGTTTTTGTTCATGACTGACTTTGGTTAATCTAAGGCTTTCTAGTTCCATTCACGTGACCACAAATGACAGGATTTCGTTGCTTTTGAGGCTGAGTAGTATTCCATTGCATACATGTCCCACGTTCTCTTCCTCTGTTCATCACTTGATAGACACCTAGGTTGCTGCCATCTGTTGTCTATCGTGAACAGTTGGGCAATGAACACAGAGGTGCTGGCATTTCTTCAGCATACCGATCTCATTTTGGTGTGATACATGCCCAGAAGTAGTACTGATGAATCAAGATTTGTTCAATTTATTAATTTTCTTTAAAACTTCCAAATTGTTTTCTATCATGGCTGCACTGTTTCTATTTCTCCCCTCAGTATGCAAAAGTTTTCCTTTATCCTTGATGACTTAACAATGCACTGTTTTTTATTTGTATTTCCCTGATGATTGTACTGTATTTTTCCAAATACATGTGGGCTATTTGTATGTCTTCTTTTGATAAATGTCTGCTTAAATTTACTGCATATTTTAATAGAGTTAATTTTGGGGGAACTTCCTCTGTCTACCTTTTTCCTCCCCTCCTTGTCTCTCTTCCACTTCCACTATCCCTTCTCCTCCCCCTGTCTCTCATAATGTTCTTTGGCAGCTAAGTAAATTACTTTAGTAGTATATTTTGATTCCTTGCTCGTTGACTTTTGTTTGCATACTACATATGTTTGCTTTGTGGCTATCATGAGACTCACATAAGCAACAGCTTTTGAGAGCTCACTTGGAGATTCTAGCAAACTTTGCAGATACTAATACTAATATACCCTTTACAAAAGACCTGTCCTCCTCTATAGGGAAGTTTATCTTCTTCAACTGATGGAACACACAGGTTTGGGGTGGAGGAGGGGCACGCCCCATCTAGCCGTCCAGATCACCTGAATCCTTTGCATACAATGAAGTGACAGATGTCACAGCCAGATCTACTTCATCACTAAACAAAACAACAATAACCAAAAAAAAATTGGAAGTACAGAAACTCAACGTCATTAGGAAGGAACAGAAACAAACAGAGCCAGTAAGATGGTTCAGTGGGGATGGGCATGTGCTGCAAAGCCTGATGACCCAAGTTTTACCCTCAGGCAGGCCCACATGGTAGTAGGAAAAAGCGGACTCCTACAAATTGTCCTCTGACTTTCATGAGCCCCATGGCCTCCACCCACCCCAAAATAAGAATGTCAAATAAGTAATTCCTACTTTAACATGCTTCTATTTGGTATTTGTCCACAACAGTGTCTGGAGAACAATTGGAACCACCCTGAGGTTGTTGCCCTGATAAATCCGGGTGATTTGGAGACCTTTGGAACTGGTCTATTGGAAGAATGTATACGAGTTTGGGAACATCAGGATTGAGAAAGCACAGGATGCTGTAAGGAGACCACTAATGACCATTCTGCTGTAGTCCTAAAGAACAGTATGCCATCGGAAGTACAGGCATCAGAGGCTTCTGAGGTAGGTTGAGAGAGTGGCAAGGATTCCATCAGGAACAAGGCTGGGGCCACAAGGGTATATTCAGGCAAATAACTTGAATGGTATGCAAATTTCTCATGAAAATTTGAGAGGGTAAATTAAAACTAATGATGAAATTTCAAGACAGGATAACATTAAGGTTGTCATGAGGTTCTTGCTCACTCTGTTAAACCAAGTTTATACTGTGAAAATACAGAGCAGAGCAGAAGAATACGAAAAGTGTCTAATGTGTTAAGGAAAAGTCATGAATGTGTTTTAAAGTGCAGACAAAGTGGGAAACGTTTCTCTATGTTCAGGCCCGCAGGGATTCAGAGGCTGTGCTGAGAGAGAACCGTGCTACATCTCCAGCTGGCGGCCTGGCGGCAGGGATTGTCCCTGTGGTTCTGGTTTTGCTGGCGCACAGAATGCAGCAACAGTGGGATCATAGAGACTTACAGCAAGGTCCCAGAGTAGAGTGGGTGAGACCAGACGCTGCATGGCAAGATTAGATTCCCTGCAAGGAGACCCGAAGAGGCCAGATATGAAGCGTTGAGGGTGAAACATAAGCCACAATGGAGACCCGTGGTGTTGATGTTGCCAGGAACGTAGAATAATTGCTAAGTAAAGCCAAGAGAGCTAACCCAAGAGAACTGGCAGACATGCAGGGGCCATAACATCGAGGCGAGCAAAGACTGGTGGAGCGCAGATGATGCCACCACGTGCTCTGGGTACCAAACATGGATGGAGCCGCTGGAAATAATTCAGTCCAGCAGCTGAGTTTTGTCTTTCTTTGGTCACATCTTCTGCCTTTTGGAGTTAGATTTTAAGATGTCACGGTCCGAATTAAGTTTATCAGTGACTTTTGTCCCCCCCCCCCTTTTTTTAAATCCTGAAACCCATCTCAATGTTTCCATAATGTTCTGTTACCTGGAACTTTCAAGCCCCTTGGAATTATAAAGTCCTTCTTGCATTCCTTCTTGCACCATAGCACAAACATTTGTTTTTTGTTTTTGTTTTTGTTTTTTACTGCTTCAAAACTCCCGTCAGCTTTCTAATCCCTCCTAACCTTGTTTCTTCTTCTGCAAATGTGTATTTTCAAATAGTCTGTCTTCAAACTCACTAATTCCCGCTGCTGTTTGATCTCTGCTGCCACTGATGCCTTCTGCTGCATTTTTAATTTCACCACATGTTACCTTCGGTTCAAGATTGTGTTTGATTTCTTATTAATTGCTTCCATCTCTTTGTTAGGTGTCTGTTTGGGGGTACCGTCCCCCACAGCGCATTGAGTTTCCTTAAAATAGCTGCTTTAAATTCTTTCTAGTGCTCTTGTGCTTCGGGCTGCCTGATCGGCTCCTGACACTTTGAGCACTAGATAAAGTCGTGTCTTGTGAAAGGTCTGGATGTTGTAGGTGTGAGACATCGCTGGGCACTGAAGGAGCCCTCCTTATTCCTGTATCATGGCTTAAATATGTTCCACATGAGTTTCTGTGTTTAATTATTGGTCCTTATCTGACAGTGCTGTCAGAAAAGAAAATAGAAACCTTAAGAGAGAGAGAGAGCCCAGACGAAAGAGTGGGCCACTGGGAAGTTGGTTAGCTCTGGGCCCCACACCATTCGCCCTCATAAACAGCTCTGTTCTACCATTCTCTCACTCAAGTTGTGAGCTAAAGCAAGCCTTTACCTCCTTAAATTGTTTACAATTACCTCCTTAAATTGTTTACAACAGTTTTGGGGTTTTGTTTGTTTGTTTCACAGTGACACAAAGCCCCCAATAGTCTTCCCAAACTGTTTTTCTATGTTGTTTGAGGCAGAGTCTAACTATGTTGCTAAGGCTGGACTGGAACTCACTGTGTGACTCAGGCTGACCTTGACATAATCTTCCTGCCTCATCCTCCCAAGTGCTGGGATGACAGGCACACATCATCAAAGCCTCCATAAGCAGTCTCTTCATTTCCTCTGAGCCTATAGTCACTTCCACTAAATCAGCACTAGGTGGTGCCGAGGTCCAGATTTGCCAGGAGTATGCTTTCATTCCCTTGGTACTAAAAGTCAGTCCACACCCAAGATTGTCCCAAATAGTTAGTAAATTGTTTGGGATGTGGGAGCAGTATCTAAGGAGGGTTCCATCCCCTCATAAACCTCTTCCCATCTAGGATAATCCCAGATGACTCATCTATAATTACTGACCTGTGGTCAGACAATTCAGGGTTTTGTCTTGTCTTGGGTAGCATTACCATAAAAAGACCACGTTTATCTTCTGTGTGTCACATCTGTACTCACTAAGGTTATAGAGTTCTCTCCTAGCCAGAGCCCACAGCCCACAAAGATCAGCACAGTATTAACAATAGTTAGGACCAAGGTCCACACCTCTGTGAGCTATTTGTTGCTTAGCTGAACCTATGGTGTAAGGTCACTGAAACCTGTGATGCTGGCTGAAAGATTAGTGTGACAGCCTGGGGCCACACCTCTTCACCTGGCATCAGAATTGTTCCAGAGGCTCCACCCACAGGGGGATGGGCCTGGGGTTAACTTTGCCAGGTTCAGCTCTATATCCTAGAGACAGTTGGTCTTCTGACTACTGTCTTGCCCTTCCTTGTGAAACAGGTTGCCCACCACACCATGCTGTCTGAAGTTGAGAAAGTACGGATAAAGGTAGAACCTGGACAGGCTGTTAAACTTGACCATGCCTGTATTTCACAGGTGCGGAGATCTGTACCATTTGTACAGGTGCAAAGGAGTGCACCAAGTCCTATAGTGCAATCATCAGGGGTGCAGACTCAAACACGAGTCTGGCTCGCTGGGACACACGTACACACATGGGCCAGGCAGTGCTACACGCGTTCAGGGGATGGATAGTAGAGGAAGCTGCTGGGCCACCAAGGCCAGTGGTAAACAAGGTCACAGCTGAACCTCTCAGCCTTCAGCCTCTTGGGAAGAAGGTGGATGTTCTCCAAGCTCCTTCCAGCACTGAAATCTGGGTTAGCCTCACATGTACGTGTCTCCACCACCTTGCCAGAGATGGGCGAGAATCTCTATCAATGGCGCTTTTAGTTTCTACTGTGTGCTTGGTCTCACTATAGCAATTATGGCATTGTGCTCTGAGACAAAACCTGTTCTGGTAGCTCATGTATCTTGCTCCCCTGTGGTTACAGTCTGAGGGGGAAGAAATGGTGGAGGCAGCTGGTCCTTGCCCCTGGCCTAATGCCTTTGCACTGTCCCAGTCAGTAGGTTAGCTATAGGATAAGGCTTGAGTCAGCACTGCGTTTCAGTCTACTGGTTACCAGGTTTCAAGTCTGGGACCTGGACTGACTTCTCACATCCTCCTATAAGTGGGATTGATATCCCATAGCTTCTCTCTCTCTCTCTCTCTCTCTCTCTCTCTCTCTCTCTCTCTCTCTCTCTCTCTCTCTCTCTTTCTCTGGACTAGGTAGCTCGAAGATAGAATAGAGGTATAACATTTTTCTTTCTGCCCTCTGTCTGCAAGCGCCTTTTCCACTTTCTTATACTAAAAGCGGGCACCACGGGATCACTCTCTTCCCTGAGTTTTGAGGCTGGTATTTTGGTTTATGAACAACTGTATGCTTGGTGTTTCTACAGAGAAGTTATTGCCGGAGTGTGTTACTCTGCCCCTGGAATCCCCATTTCTTAAGGATCTAAAGTAAACGTTACCATGCAAGCAGGTTTGGCAAGTACAGGTGCCTGGCAATGTTTCTTAAAGCCTGGTCTTAATTTTGCCCCCATCAATACTTCTCCCAGACCCTTTAGGTATGAGAGAATTAAATCACGGGCTATTTGTGTCATATTGTGATGAGTTAGTCTACAGTTTGTCTATGCCCTGAGACTTTGAAGCTCGGCTTAAAGAAAGAGGATTAATTAATATGATGAAAAAAAAATTCAAGGTCTCCTTGCATTTAGTAGCACAGTGGTTGCTAGACAACTTTAGATGTGTTTACAAAGAAAATTATGAACAGAGAGTAGAGCAGGTAGGTTAAATTTTCTTTTTCACTTTGCCCTAAAAGGAGTGTTCTTAAAGCTGGGACTGGGAAAGCATGGCTGCTGAAGAGGTCAGGGATATTAAAAGGAAACAAATATTTTTCATTGGGACATTAGGAAATATGCCCAGATGGAATCCAGGAATCTTCTCATTGTAGGTTTAAGGATGTTAAGATTTTAACTCATCTGGAAAACCTTGATCTGAGAGTTCAGGGCCATGCTGCTGGTCCCAGGCTGCCAGAGGTATGTGTTTTTCCTAGTGTAGTCATACCCAGAAGCCACTATAGCCATGGGCTTAAAAGGGACCCAGCTTCTGTTCAAACTGTTTGCAGACCTTGATGTCATGTATGCATTGCTGGTTTTTGCAGGCATGTAGAATGCAACAATTATCAGGTTAGTATAAAAGCATCTAAATGGGAGTGTAGGAGACCAGACAATATATCGCAGGGTCAGAATCCCTTGGAGCTGAGTTACAGATGGTTATGAACTACCATATGGGCACTAGGAATTGAACCCAAGTCCATTGGAAGAACAACCAGTACTCTTAACCACTGAGCCATCTCAACTCAATATGTTTCCCAGGCTGGCCTTGAGTTCTGAGTGATTCCTGTACCCTAACAACCCACTCCCTCTTCTGGGATCCCCAGCTTAGGCATTTTTTGAACCCCATGTCCACAACTGCTTTGTTTGTTGCATGTCTACCTCTTTGATCTTTATGAAATCGAACTGCTTTTAATTTTTGCAAATCCTTTGGGGACAAATCCCCAGACCCCACAAGGTTGAAGTTGAGAACAGCCTGACCTCCATTTATGCGCTGTGGCAGCTCCTGAGAAGGAGCTGAGAAGGGAGAAACCTAAGCTGTGGTGTAGACCGTAGGCTGCCAGGAATGTGGGACGTCTGCCAGGGAAGGCTGGTATGCTGGAAGCTGGTAGGGATCAGTCAAGTAAGAGACTGTAAAGCCATCACTGACAAAACCCGTAGACAGTTACCCCCAAGTTATTTGGAGCTCGCTTTCCATCACCATATATCCAGGATGCCAGGCACGAACCCACAGGATTCATTAACATTTGGCCTGCTGGCTTTCAGTCTTATTTCAACCTCTTTCTTCTTTTCCTACTTTTTCTCTTTGAAATAGTAATGCCATTGTATACTACAAGTGTCTAATTTTCCTTTTGATTTTAAAAAGACTCACAGGTAAGAATTTACCCCGAGTCTTAGAGGAGACTTTAAAATTGGGCTTTCAAACAAGGTTGGAGCTCTTGAAACTAGGAAGTCTCTTAGGAACACAATGCACTTTGCATTATGAAATGAACATGAGCTTTTTGAGGGCAATGAGTAGAATGTTATGATTGAAGGTGATAAGTGTGTGTTTTGGTCAGGTCTGAACAGGGTGGGCTTATGCTAGAAACTGTTGTCAATGGGGTTAGATTAAGACGCACACAAAAGATTAGAAAAGTGAAATTCTGGGTAAACCTATCAGGGATAGAGGATCAACCAAAGAAAGAAAGAAGAAACCCATCATAGGTTTTCTTTCTCTCTGCTTCCTGAGATGTTTTGCTCTACAACACCTCCCCACTAAAAACCGGTTGAGACCTTTGAACTGTGAACCAAAATCAGTCCTACCTTCCTTAGGTGATTATAACACTGTGTCATACCAGGGGGCCCAGGACCCTTACAGCAATGGGAGCACTTGCTAATAGGGGCCAGTGGAGATGAGACAGTGTAGGAAAATGACACTGTGAGCCTAACAGGGCAAGACTACACAGTGTAGCCACCGATCACTGGGTTACACTGTTAAGTTTGCAGAAATAATTAAAGAATGATTGAGAGATAAAGTTAAATGAACAGAGAATGGGTTCTGAGAAGTGGAATCTTTAGTTTACTAGCGAAAAACGCTTCCAAGGTAAATAGTTCACAGTTCTTATAAGTCATTATTTCTGCTTTTAATTATCAACAAGTCAGTGTGCCAGGGGAGGGGAATTTCTTTATATATTTTTGTGCCTTATGGTGGATCCAATCACTCTATTATTCTTCCCCAGCTTAACAAAAGGCTTGGCTTGAGTTTTAACCCAGAGAAAGGCATTCATCATCCACAATGTACATTGGTCTTCACCATTATATGTTTACACTTTTACTTTACAACTGGAAAAAAAATCAATATTTTGTAAGATATTTCAAATAAATATAAACACGCACCATTTTAATTGAGTCAAATGGCACAAATTTATTTATGTATATATTTATTTATTTTTATATCAATCACAGGTTAGGTACTTTGCATCCCATGAGTAGCCCCCCTCCTTTCTTCCCTCCCACCCTCCCTCTCCCTCCCTCATCTCCCTCCTCCCGGCTCCCTCCAAGTCCACCAACAGGGGAGGACCTCCTTCCCTTCCATCCAACCCCAGCTTATCCTGACTCCTCAGGGCTGGCTGCAATGTCCTCCCCTGGGATCTAGCCAGTCTGTCACTGGGGGAGGGT
>CM053762.1:40204815-40223510 GCA_028658305.1 Pachyuromys duprasi | reverse complement strand
TTTATTTTCTTTCAAAACGTTAAATGTCCCCTGCACCCTGCCACCCCTGCACTCATTCCCTCCCTTCAGGCGAGTCACTTTGTTCACCCATTCGTTGGCTTTACTTCCATTTTCAGAACTGAGGAAGCCTGCTGCGCAGAAGGCTTCAGGAAGAATGTATGTGCAAAGCTGGTTTGGAAAAGCAAACAGTACTGCACAGATGAAGTAAATGGTGGCCCGGGGCCATCGATGAGCACTTATTAGTCACCCCTGCTCCATTTCCGCACTTGAACAGCCACAGCCCCAAAAGGATTGAGATGCTAACTTTGCTCTCATGAGATCACTTGTAGCTTTCCTGCCCACGAGCCTTCCTGATGGTTTTTGCTATGTGTGGGTTCCTGTCCCTCAAAAGAGAAATGATGTCCTGTCCAGATAAGAGCCTGGAAAGAAGTGTTCAGGCCCTGAGGGAATTGTGCTTGGGATGGGGGGTGTGTGGCTTAGAACTGATTCGTTGTTGTTTTTGAATCATCATCACCTCCTCGTGAGGTGGCATTTGATCACGCAGCTGCCTCGTGATCTCAGCGCCATCACGGCAGGCCTCTGCACATCTGTCCGCTGACACCATTTGATCAGCACCGGGAGTGCCGTGCCCTTGAGATTGGGTTCCTGGGGGGCTCCATAATTTCCCCCAGACTCCTGATTTAAATTAAAAGCTGCCTGGCAGAAAGAGGAATAGAAGCAGAGGGTGCTGGAGACAGTGACTCATGCCCTGGACTCAACAGTCAGTCTTAATGGCTTTGTCGTCAGTTACCAACTACATAGCAAGCCTCCTTTGAAGTGACCAGTTTTCACTCTCCCTCGGCTTTGTCTCTGATGAATTCCGCTGCTGACATCCAGTGGGGGGGTGGGGGGCAAGGCTGGACCTTTCCTGTGAGCCTGGTGTTTTGTTGTGTTGTTGCTGCTTTTCCTGCACACACTGCTCTCTTCTCTCAGAAGCCCCAGGGCAGCAGTTTTTAGCGACACACAGAAACTCAAAGCCAGTATTTGAGCTGAAGCCGCTGCCAGGGCGTGTGGGCCTGAGAGGGCTGGAGGCTTCCCCATCTGCTTAGCACAGTCCACTGCACAGATCCCATTACCAACAGCTAGCCCTACTGCAGAAGGGAGGAAAGCCGATCGCTGCCCACTGGGGCCCTGCAGTTGCAGGCTTGTGGATGCCTCTGGGGACCCAAGAAAGGAAAAGGTTTAGTAAAGAGCCTCAGGAGACACCTCAGCCTTGGAGGGAGGGGGTGGGGGGTGCTCTAGGAAGCACCCTTGGCACGTGCCTCCAGAAGTCTACCAGCCTTAAAAAAAAAGTGCTTTCCTCTCCTAGCAATTAAAAAGCCACATCCTTGTCACATTCCTATGTACTGCCCTCATAAAACTACAAGTGATGTTTTTTGTTTTTTTTTTTTTGCAAAGAGATGCGGATGGTCCCCAGTCTTAAGTCCATCTGGGCTTAAGCTTTCAAATCTTTTGCTAATGAAGACATGACAGAGGCCAGCTGGTTAGAAGGAGAGACTGGAAGCAAAATGGAGCCTCAGCTTGTGATGGCCTGAGAGGAATGCATTTATTTCTTCAGTGCTGAGTACTTCCCTATGTGCAGCCGAGCTCAAGGCCTCCTTCAAAGTTCAACAACACTTAACTGGGCAAGAGAGCACATTGTGTGAAGCTGTTTGTGGCGCTGTTACAGCCATTTGTTTTATTTTATGTTCTTGAAAGAGTTCAACAAGTTACATAAAAATCCGAGAAAATATGCTGACCTTGAAGTTTCACCAAGCGCAAGACACCAGACAAAGGCGAGAGGGCCCGAATGGTCCCACATTTCATCTTTCGGAGATCCCATTTGCATCTGGCACTGTTTTGAAAAGCACAGCTATTTCCTTTCCAGTCATCAGAACCACATGTTTATAATATAAATAAATATGGTATCATCTTCACCATGCTTGAGATGGTTCTTTACCTAGGACACGCTAGTAACTTTTTAAAGAGCTAATCTCTTCCTGGCAGGGTTGGACCTGCCTATGGCAGATGCAGCAATGGTGCCGTAGCCTAGGCTTTTTAAAGGTGCCTTTGTCCCCTTCCTACCCTATACAAGGAGAAACCTGTTCCCATTCACTTCCTTCTACATCAGAACTCCCACCCACCTCTCCTCCCATGGAGAATGAGGCCATTCACCCATAGCTTGCCCAGCTCCTAAGCCTGTCTTCAATCAGGAGAAGGATGAAAGAGAAGATTAACAGGCTTGTTTCAAAATGTTTATATCCTCTAGCTACAAACAAAAATGATTTACCAAATTGTTGCCAAAATGTAACCTGTATCCTCAGCTCTCCTGTGTTGGCAGCTACCTGAGTCAGCCAGCCACTCTATCCCCAGCCACCTGGCTAACATGCACAGCATTGACTCACCAGCCCTTTGGGGCTTCTCTGAATGTGAATGCCACCATAGTGGATCCTTTGGAGTAGTTTTCCAGTAGTCTGCGGTGCCAGTCAATCTTAACAAGACCTTATGAAAAGATTTCCCTGGTCCAAAAGGTTTGGGAACCATCAAATACCGAATGTTCCTTTTGGAAATTTTCATTGAAAATTATCATAGTAAAAACTTTAAAAGAAAAATCCCATAATAAATCTTTTAATCCAGAATTTTCCAAACACATTTGACCCTAGAATGCCTTCTACCTAGATACGCTCAGTAAACACACTGGAAGCTTTAGACGGATGGGAACCCCTGGTTACTAATAACTGAACATGGAGTTAAAAATACCTTATTAAAAGAGGCTCAGCTATGGATTATCTAAGAGCTCACTGGGCCAGAACTCAGTGGAACATGGTTAGTTCTGATTAAGTTCCTCTAAGCCAGGCACTGTACTAAGCTTCCTTTATGTCAATTAATCCTTACCTCAACTGCCTGATCAGGAAGGATTCTATAGGTATCCAATTTTGTAAGCATGATTTCCTGCCTTGCCATAGTCCCAAAGTGATTAAATCAACTGCAAAAGGTCCCATGGTTTTAATGAGTAAAAATGAATATGAGAGTCCAGGTTTGCCTGACACTAGTCTGTGTCCTTAGTTAAAAGCCCTCTACCTCTCCAGTAGATTTGGTCAAGGGGCTGACATGGCTCAGGACAAAAGTTGCTAACAGAGCTTTGGAATTGAGAAGGCTTTTTGCTACTGTGACTCTATCCGGGTCAGTTACTACAGCCCACTTAACTACTGAAATGGTGGACCCACTCAGTATTTCCAGGATATTCTCACTCAGTATGCCCTAAGCTGCGAAGCCAAAGCTGTCAGTCATGGGTCCAGTCATGGCCTTATATTGTCTTTCTCGTTCTGAGAAGCTCTGGCTTAAGCCTCACAGTGAAGACTTCTAATTGCTGAAAGCATTATCACATGTCAAGGAACCCAGATAACATCTAGGTGAGTGTGATCCTCAGATCAGCAGCAACAGCAGCAGCAGCAGCTGGGTACTTGACAGGCAGCTAAACCCTTGCCCAGCATCCCAGACCCACTGAGTCAGTAGGGGCCTGGGAAATTATTTTAAGGAGTTAGCCATTCAAAGAAGTCCTAGAGTCTTTAACATGAGAGCTGAGAAGATCAGGTGACTGATCCATAGCCCTGGGGTGCACAATGGTGGAACTCAATGGGCCATTAAAACTTCCATTTGTCTAATAGCCATAGTCATTTCTTTTGGTTCCCAGCTTTTTCTTGCTACTACCGTTTGTTGTTGTTGTTGCCTTGTTGTTGTTTTTCTCTCTCATTTTATTCATGTGGTTTGCCTGGGACTAACCCAACGTTCCAAAATGTAAGGGTTGCCTCATGATTCAGTCTGGCCAAATAGCATAATTTATCACAACTCTAATGCCAGCCTGGCCACGGACACACCATTAGGGAATAGACACATGACTAAGCCAGGATAATGAAAGTGCCTTATGGGATTTTTTTTTGGAAACCTAAGAAAGAAACCTCTTTTTATGAGCTTGATAGCTATCAGTATGCTGTTGAAATGCTCTGTGTAGCACAAAGCCCACCCACAAAGATGTTCTGTCCTGTTAGAGCTGGGCTTTTTGTCTTGTTTGCCCTTCTGTGAGCAGGAGAACATTAATTTGTGTTCTCAGACAACTGTCCTGAGTTCAGATACCTATTTTATAAAATAAGGAGAACATGAACTCATTTCTTCATGGTGTGCTTCTAACCATATGACCCCCTATTCATGCTTGAGATTTATAGAGAGTTTACTAAACGTGATAGTGGTCATTGAACATTAAAAGCCAAAGTGTAAGCTAGGATGAGGGTCAGTAAGTTCCTTCTTAAAGGATATTATGGTCCTGATCTTATCGTAGCTATAGGCTCCAGGTGCTTGAAAGGTAGAAACATTAGGAGGAAGGACATAGTTGGAAGATTAAGTCATCTGGGACCTGACCACCCTTGAAATATGTATCAATTCCCTGGCCCCTTCTTTCTCTCTCCCTTTCTGGCACCATAAAATAAACAGTTTGCTTGCTACATGCTCCCCATCACATTTTTCTGTCTTGCCAGAGTCCCAAAGTGGCAGTCCAAGAAGCCATGGAATGAAACCACTAAAGCTGTGAACTAATAAAATTTTTTTTCTCATTATAAGTTTATATCCCTGGTATTTTGACATAGCAACAGAAAACTAATGCCAATTGGTGATGATCCATTAATGCTGCTCTGCCCTTACCTGCTAAAGAAAAGCATGGATGTCCTGTATTCTGACTAGGATGCCCTCTGACCCCTTCAGAGAGGAAGCAGTACTTCAAGGCTTTCATAATAGTCCTTCAGTGCTTATAGTGCATAACTTATCAAAAAGCTTTTAAATGTCCAAATATCATTTACTTTAAAATTAAAATATTTGGTTCCATTTCCTCCTCAATCCGTTGGTAATCAGGAGAAAAAGTAGTTAGTTGAGAAAGCAGCCTCCATCCCTTGCTGTCCAGTTGGAAGAGCACATTTCCTGACACTGTTTTTCCAGGTACTCTGATACACATACACGTTAGTGCATCTTATCTCAAAATCCTGGAGCTAGCCCTGTGAGGTGCTGGCTATGTTAACTAGCATTCTGTACATTTTTGCTGCATGCCAGGCACCATTTCCAGTACTCAAAGATTGACTCATTTTTTTTCCCTTCTTTGCTATGATGAGGATTCCATAATTACAAACAAGCAGACAAGGGACTTCAAACCGTAGCAATCCAGCATAGAGGCTGTTCACTTAATCGCTTTATAGTATGGCTTACGAGGTGCTATTAGAGCAGACAAAAGCCACAGGATAAAGACAAACAACCCATTTGCTTCCAAACATGTTCTGGGTTGGAGCCCTCACCAGTGAAAGCAGGAACTGAAATCAGCACCATCTGAAGTTTCTTTTACTTTTGACTCTACTCTAAAAACACTGTAGTTGTTTTTCACTCCCCACAAAGCAATGAGACCTCCTGAACCTTCCACACAACAGGGTTTCAGAAATGGAAGCCGGCTGGGGATATGAAATTAGGAAACCTAACACTCAGATTGTGTGCGCGGCATGTGGGATGAATTTGGGGTTGTGTTTAATCAGAGCAGACCACAGAGGACAGGGGTTGAGAGCTAAATCAGCCATGTGCTGGGTTCCCAGAAGCTCCCATCATTGTTTACAGACACCCCCTACTTGTTTCAGGAGGGTAGGAAGAGGGGGCGTCTGCTGTTGGCAAGCCCGCTTTGGGTATGGTCTAGCATTGAGGGAATTTTTTTCCTCCTCCAAAGAAACCTCAGTGGCAGACAGTGAAAGCGTACTTAACACAGTATTCAGGCTTTCATGCTGGATTCAGTCATATCCACAAAGGACATGTTAGCTTGTAATAAGGTTCTGTGTTTTATTCAGTAAGATAAGAGCCTTTCTACCTGAATCAAACAGGACACAAGAATGGGAGGTGCTGGAGCGAGACTTGATGGATAAGAGTACTTGCTGCTCCTCCAGAGGACCTAGGTTTGACTCCGTGCACCCATACCCAGTGATTCACTACTGCCTATTATAACTCCAACTCCAGGGGACAGGACACCCTCTGGCCCCTGGATGTGGAGCACATAAATTTACTCAGGTACATTATACAAACAAATAAAAATAATATAAACAATAAAAAAAAAACATTGAGAACGGTAAGCGTGTGTGTTTTCCCCAGTTTGTGTGGTCTAGGTGTGTCAAGCCTGCAGGCCTCATGCAGCCCAATCTAAAATCATAAACTTAATTAAAACACGAGATTTAAATATATATATTAAAAACTTGATTTTATGTTTCTTGGTCGAGAATGATACAGATGACAATATCACGATGCAGTGTCAAAAGGTTGGGCACACCTGGAAGCCAACACGGCTGCACCCTTGTAGTTTGGTGGTGATCTCTACAGACCCCAGAATATGTGGGCAGAGCAGACACTGACACTTTTACCCTTTCCTTTGTGCAAAAATCATTTCAAAGCTGTTCCATCCTTGTGACTTACAGTAGAGCCTTTCTTAGAATTCAGATGCTGGTCGAACCTCGAGCTTTCCTGAGGTCAACTTTGTTTCCTATTAGCTTCTTTAAAATAAAATTCAATTTTTTCTTTAAACATCTTAAAAAGTGCGTGTATGAAAACCGTGTGCATTCCTAGTGCCCGCAGAGGCCAGAAAACTTATCATTTCACCCGAAACTGGAGTTATAAATGGGGTGGTATTTGGTTGTTGTTTTGTTTTTTTTAATTCCTGAAATCTTTCATATCATAGATGATCCTTCAGGATTTTTATAGTCCAAGAGTCTTCTATTGTATGTATATGCCATCATTTCTTTAGTGTTCATCCACTGATGTGTACTTGGGTTGATCCCATACCCTGGCTTTTGTGAATAAGGTATCAGCAAGCACAGGGACCCACATGCTCCTTTGATATCTTGATTTTATTTCTTTTTGGTATACACCCAGTAGGTACACCTGGTATTTAAAGTATATGATCATGATCAAGTTGTAGTTTGAATTCTTGTAAGAAGTTTCATACTGATCTATGATAACTCTACCACCTTACATTCCTACCAGTGGACAAGGACTCCCTGTACTGTACATATTCACCAATACTTGTCATCTCTTTTCAAATATGCATAGTAACTGTCCTAACAGATGTGTGGTGACCGCTCAAGTGTGATTTTGATTTTCATGTAGATTCTAATTAGCAAGGTTGAGCTTTCTTTCATATATATATTGGGCATTTGCATATCTTCTTTTGAGAAATATATTTCCAGCTCCTTTACCCATCTGTAATTATTTTTGAGTCGAGTTGCTTATATACTGTTTCTATACAGTGAGAGATATGGATATCTAACACAGTGAATTTAGTGTGTTGGTTGTTTCTTTTGCTATACATAAGCTGTTTACTCTGGTGAAATTCCCATGAGGGAATTTAAAACTGTGAACTGTCCCAGGTACATAACAGACAGGAACCAATAACAGAAGAGCAGGAGTGGAAATTCAGTGATCATTAAGATTGATACGCTTTGCAGAGTTCAGTGCAGAAAATGTTGGTTTCATAATGCCGACTGTCACTAACTTGCCATATGCCCAGTGGAAAAATGGTAGAAGGAAGATTACAAGTTTCAAATACTCTGAGCTACTGACATTTCCTTCCGAGTTAATGGAAAAAAATAGCATCACCCTTTACTCTTGCATAACCTCCTTGGGTTATGCTTGTGTGTAATAGAGTCTTCCTACAGAAGTCAAGGTGAAATGAGAAGCCATGGAGGAACTGGAATCTGAGCTACATGATACCATTGTATGATGTGATGGATGCATTTCCCTCCCACCGCCCTCCCCCCAAAATCCTCCACATTGTAAATCCTAATCTAGACCAGCTTCGTGTCAACATTCTGATACAAATCTACTCTAGCTACTCCTTCCTCCATTTCTCGAGCCAGGATTCCCAGGGCTCCTCCTGCTCCAGTTAACTCCCCTTCCCGCACCCATTTCCCCTTCCACACCTCCAGACAAGCCTTCAAGCTCACCTCTATGAAATCCCAGTCTCTCTACCTCCATCACTTTCTTTGTTCTAGTGTCTGAGGACAGTAAGCAGGAGCCTGATGATTTGGCGCCCTCCGGGGACACCTTGTCAGCCCCACCCTGCTCAGTGGTTAAAGGGAAATAAATACTCTCCTTGAAAAGGCTTTCCAATGTGACCTTAGATTACATTTATTTCTATTTCTTCACTTATTTTCCCCTCCCTTTCCTCCCTCCAGATCCCCTGTCCTGTCCCCTTTACACTACTCTCAAGTTGATAACTTCTTTGATAATTACTGTTACATACACTTATGTGTATGCACAAATATATTTAAAAATGACCCACTGAGTCTGTTTTTGTTGCTTGTGTATGTATGATTTCAGGATTCATCCCTAGGAGAGGATAACTCTTGTTTGCCCAGTAGTCATTAGTTGCCTGTAGTTCTTTGTCTAGGGATGGACCTCATGAAATTTCACCTTCCCATGTTAATAATATTGTCCAATAATATTGTCATTGTTCCAATCTTGTTCATGAGACATTTCTAGGAGAGACTATTTCACAGCAGACTTCTTGGTACTCTGCCTCTTACAAACTTCCCACCTCCTCTTTGCATAGTTCCCTGAGCCATAGATATAGGAGCTGTGTCTTAGTTAGGTTTTCACTGTGAAGAAACACAGCAATGACCCTGGCTACTCTTAAAAAAGGAAGGCATTTAACTGGGGATAGCTTACAGTTCACAGAGTTAGCCCATTGTCATCACAATGGGAAGCATAGTGGTATACAGGCAGACATGCTGCTAGGGAGGTAACTGAGAGTTCTACATCCCATTTGACAGGCAGCAGGAAGAGAGTGACATTGGGCCTGGTTGGGGCATCTGAAACCTAAAAGCCCACCCCCAGTGACACACTTCCTCCAACAAGGACACACCTGTTAATAGAGCCACTCCTTATGGGCCTACCGGGTGGGGTGGGGGCATTTTTATTCAAACCACTTTAAGCTTCAGTGTGGATGCATCCATTGGGGTTAAGTTTCACAAAATCCGTTTATCTTTGCATTACATCCAGTTGTGGGTTTCTGTAATAGTTTCCATTTAGGCTTCTTTGATGAGGGCTGGTGCCTGTGCTTATTTGTGCTGCTTTCTTATCATCATAAAGGGCTTGGGGAAGAAGAGGTGAAGCCATTGGTAGTTCATGATATAATTGACAATATGAGGCTTGGACTCCTGAGATATGAGTAAAACCTAATTCTGTTTTTCCATAATCTTTTTATATAAGAGAAGCAGCTTAGTCTTTTCTTTTCTTTTTCTTTTTTTTTTTTACCTGAAAAATGAAGTTGATAATGTATAATTTGAACATTTGCTATAGCACAAAACTGGATAATGATTCAGAGATTAGTGTCCGAATGGTTCAGAGGAATTCATATTCTTAGTTCCCAAACATTGAGGGTCAGTGTCTTTGGGAGGTACATGTCCTTGGTATTTTGGGAAGTGAGGAGAGTGAAGAAGAAGGCATTCCCACTCCTAGGAAATCATTCCTTATCTTGAGAGTTGGAGCTGATCCAGATAGATTGGTATGCCTCAGCATTGGAAGAATGTGGATGCCTGGGTCTGTCTGGTGGTCTGTGTATGAAGCTGGGGACCGCTGTGGCCTAGTGGTCCCCAGTGCACGATGCAGACTGGTCAGCTTGTCCTCTAGGGAGATGATCATTTTTCTTGTTCCTTCAGCCTGTATGGTCCAGGCAGATAAGGATGAGAGGCTCTTGTTTGACTTTTCCCTGTAGCTTTAATCATTACAAAGTCACTGCCTTGGCAAAAACCCATGGACTTTATCACTGTTCTGTTCCTGCAAATAAGGTCATGTTGTTTCCAAAGACAGTTTCCTAAATGAAGAGGTTGGTGGAGGGAAAGTTCCCAAAGTCTCCAGCGTTCTCACAGTGACGTTATCAATCGTCCATATCAGCAGTCCAAGAGAATGGCTTGTCAGCCTCCTGCCCTGGCTGTTTGTAGTGTGTCTTGTGGAAGAGCATGGACGGCTGCGCTAGAACTGGCCTGTGTAATGAAGAGCCCAAACAGAGCTTCAGAGCTGTTAAGCTTCCCTGGGCGAAATTAAATCATCACCAGGACTTGAGCCATCTGCAGAAAGATGAGCTGTCTGCTCTTAGGCATTGGTGCTTTCCATCATAAAAATTGCAGACTATTAGAGCTAAAATGAAACCCAGGGCTTTTGTCAGCCCAGACCCTTCACATGACACAGGTGAAAACTCAGTACCAGACAAGTAGCGAGTTTCCTGTTGTCATGAGGAATTGAAAGCATTAGGACTTGAACCCATGACCTCTGACTCCCATGCACAAAACTGTTGTCTCCTTAGTTGGATGTACTGAGCTTTATGGGATGAAGAGAGAACAATGGCCCCACACATATTTGCATGCACACAGAGGGCCTGAGCTAGGGAAGGTGAAGAGGAGATGAAGTGGGTGGTAGTGGAGGTCCCTTTACCATCCAGGGAAGGTATTTCAGTCCTCCAGGAAACCTTTCTGAGGTTGGGTTGTCCTGGAAGGAATAGAAAAGACTGGCTCTGGAATATCTTTTGTGATAGGCTGAAAGTTGCTTTATAAACCATTAAAGTATGGGCATGTGTAGGTGAGTGAGCATAAGCCATGAAAGTGTGTGTGTGTGTGTGTGTGTGTGTGTGTGTGTGTGTTATGGGTGAGCATTTGTCCCCTTCGCTCCTTTGGCCTCAGTGCCAGGCATACCTGTTCACATCTATATCATGCTGTAATACAGTGTTAGAAAGGGATGTGCTGCATTCTGGGGAGAAACTTTCTGTTCTGTTTCACTGTGTAGAAGGGATGTCATCTGTCTGTTTTGTAACTGCCAGGCTGGCCTCTCTTTTCTGTTCCCATGCCTTCCCTGTCACAACAGACTGTATCTCCCCTGGGACTATAAGAGAACTCCTTCTCCTCTCAGTTGCTTATGCCCCCAGTGTTTTGTCACATTACCAGAAGAGTAACTAATACAGAGTGAAGTCCTCACTAGCATCTCAAGGAGGAAGGAAGTTCTGTGTGGAGAGGGACCACAAAAGGACATGGCACAAGTGAGGAACCAAAGCAATATGGGTCAGAAAGGATCTTAGTGATTAAGAGACATGGTAGATGAGCAAAAACAGTAGAAGTGGGCAGAATGTAACTTCACGAGTTGGCCCTGGCAATTGTGATTAGTGACTGCAATGCTTTCAGTGGGAAGTACGGCGATGACCTTGCCTTCAAGATGACCTTTCTCACTTCTGTCTGGGAGAAGAATTAGGGTTGAAGGTGTAAGGTGAAAGTCAGAGTAGGGGAGAACTCTTAAGAGGCTCGTGGAGTATAGATTAGGGTATTGGGAGCTGAGAAGGTAAAATGATTTCAAGGGAAGAAACCCAAAAAGTAAATAGTAATATTTTAGGATTTAGTGCCGGAGCATGAAGGAGAGAAAGATTCACGGTGATCTCTGGCAAGGATGACCTGGAGCTGATGTGGAAGAGATGTGCACCAGATGTGGTTGTTGAAATTGGTGAGGGTCCCTGGCCTATGCTGCTGTATTCCCTTGACTATCAATAACTTCTGTTGTTGTCACCAAATGCCTTAGAGAAACAAAAAAAATATTTATTTTGGCTCCTGGTTTCAGAGGTGTCAGTCCATCTTCAAAGGATGGAATGGCAGAGAGAACAGCTCTTCATGGTTGCTAGGAAATAGAGAAAGAGAATGCAAGGAGAAGCCAGGGCAAGATATCACTTCCAAGGACACAGTCCACTGACCTACTCCTACTGCAGGCCCCTCCCCTCCAGGAACTGCAGGATACTATGAATCCATCGAGGTATTAAACATTTGACTAGGTGGAACCCTGGCAACCTAGTCTTCACTGGAGCCATCACCCCAGACATACCCGGAGGTATGTGTTATTATCCTGGTCATTTCTCCTTCTAAACAGGTTGATAGTCAAGACTAACTCCCATATGAAAAGACACTTTCAATCTGGGAACATAGTTCCTAAATTTATTTAACAACTCATCCTAACGTCTTTAGGGAATTGCTTTCAGTCTGGATAATTCTGTCAGACAGATCAATAGGTAGAGTTTTTAGTAAGAGCCTAAACTCATATTAAATTAGAATACAAGGTTTCAGAGCAAACTGTTTTATTTCTTTTTCTGTCAGATGCTCTTAACTCCCACATTTATGTCATGAACAAAACCCTGTGGCTAATGGAATTCTTGGAAAGAGATGAGTACGTAAAGTGAATTTTTCTGAGCTTTCACCGGGAAAGGAATGTTGGAAAAAGGTAAAATGAGGGACCACAAGCCAGTAAGGGTGTGGAGAAAGGACTGTGATGAGGAGAAACGGCCTAGTGTAGTGGCTGAGGGGTGTGGCCAGTATAACCTCGATGTTCCCAACTTCTGCAGCACTTGGGGATTCCACTCCCCTTTTCATGCCCAATGGCCTGAATCTGGAACCTCCTTTTACCCTTGACTTCTTATACAAAGTATTTCTGGAACGTTCCTATAATTCATTTTACTTGTACAATATGTCCTGTTCACCTAGCATTTCGAAGCCTGTGTTCCATTTCAGGGTTGATGCTCCAAGTTCATATTCACAGGCCTAACAGCTGCCGTCCCTGCTTCAGTACATGGGAAGAGCAGCCGCTGCTGGAATATGCGCAGTCCGCAGCTGTGTGGCTATATGCAGCCCCCGCCCTCCCAGGCCTAGATACTGGCTCGCTCTGAGAGGAGTGAATTGTACAATATTAAAAAAAAAATTAGTGGCAGCTTAGCAATAGTAGTGAAATCACAAGTATAAAGAACTACTTGAAATTAGATACAGGATGCACTGTGTCCCAGATCTCACCACAGGACTAAGCTTCTGTCTGCCTAGAGCTGGGCCGACCGCCACGCAGGGGCCACCCCTCACCCTCTCAATAGTAGACCCATCCTTACCCCTCTTCCAACCAGGGCCCAAGCCTCTGAGCTCGGCAGGGAGGAGTGCCCACAAAGAAAGAGATTTCCAGTTTCTCATCTAGCATATAAGGAACTTGTAAGGTGCAAGTCTGTGCTAACCACAAACAAAAAGTTGAACAAACCAATAACAACTCTTCTTATATCTGTCGTAGATATGAGGCCATGGAGAAGACTGCTTTCTTTGGAATAGAAAAGAAAAGCCAAGAGGAAGGGACAGAGAATCAAAAATTAAAGGTTTAGAGGCAATGAACAGAGACCCACTTGGGAACAAGTGTTGAGACAGGAAGGCCTAAAGGAGAATCCATAAGAGTCAAAGGCTCAGGGTAGACAAACCAAGTTTTAAGAACCCCAGGGGTACCCAGTCATAACGAGAGTCAGACTGGTTTTATGAGTTTTACTCCAGCTGGTCACTGGTGAGTATCAGAGAAAACCCCCTCATGCAGGAGAAAAAAAAAATTTTTTTTAAATAGGCTACAGCAGTTGATGATTCTTAACAAGACCAGATCAAAATACAAAAGAGTTTTCTAGAGTATAAAATGGTATTTTAGAACTTACCAGACCTACGAGAGAGAAAGGAAAAAAAACCCAACCAAACAAACAATTCTAGCCCCAAACAGTGACCTTGTCTGATCTGCAAAGAGAAAGGAGATGATCGCTGCTCAAGTTCACTGGGAGGGGAAAGTTCAATGACAGAATCAGGCCTACTCAGACCATCAATGCTACAAGATAGTTTCACTCCCACACTTTACCACCACACCATTAATGGCCTTTTGGCCATGGTCCACTTTTTCCAGCACATCGTATCTGTCTGTTAGGGAAAAATTACAAGGCATATTAATAAGCAAAAGGAAAAAAACACAGTTGTATGAGAGAAAGCGTCAGGATTAGGGATGTGGAAATGTTGGGACTGTCAGACTTGAGGGTGAGAAAAACTGTGCTTAATCTGTGAAGGATTCTAATGGGCAAAGGAGACAGTGGGTGGGAACAGATGGACGTGTAAACAGCCGGAAACGATGAGTCAGAGGAAATGCTAGCAATAAAAAGCACTCACAGAGATGAGGATGGTCTTTGATGGGCAGGGCGTGGCTGGGGCTTTGTGGCAAACAGATAGCTCAGTAGACAGGAGCAAAGCTGAAACATGAGGGGGAAACAACAGGAAAACAAATATCCAGGATGTTCAAAACTGTGAAACAATAAGCAAACTTTCACAGTTGGGAATATCAGAAGGAAAAGAAAGAGGAAAAGGACAGAAGCAGTAGGTGTGCCCACAGTGACAGAAGCCCTGCAACATAACATCAGACACCAGAGTCCCTCCTGAATGCATATTAGCTTCAAAAGGCACACATTAAAATTTTCAAACCTTAAAATTGCCCAAGGACAAAGAGGTCCCGTGGAGGAACCAAGATAAAAACTATATCCAACTTCTCCTCTGAAACCATGTAAGCAAAGAGAGGTAGGGTACCAACTGAAAATTCTGAACAAGTTACTATGGCTTATATTGATAAGTTATGTGCTTCCATGAGTTTGTGTGCATGGTCCTTCATGTGACAAGGCTAAGGGACAGTGGGATGAAGTAGGAAGTCCGTAGGTCACTGGAGACACTGTCCTGTAATGACTGAAACTGTTCTCAAGAAATGCTGAGTTCACTCAGAAGAGCCAGAGAGCACCTGCCACTCTGGCTTCCATGGTCCCTTCCTCTCCTGTACACTCTTGGTTTCAATGCCATAGGCCATGAGATCCTTACCAGAGCCAAGTCAATGCTACAGCCATGGACTTTGAAGCTCAAGAACTGTGAGCAAAATGAACCTCTTCTATTTGTAAAGTAGTCATTCTTGGGTATTTCATTGTAAAAACAAAACAAACATAAAACAGGACAGGCTAACAAAACAGGCTAACATATCTGTTAAATTAACCTTTCAAAAAGGCCTCCTGAGATGAACAAAAATCAAAAATTTATTCCTAGTAGACCTATCTTATAAGAAATATTGTGGGTTTGCTTTGTTGTTGTTGTTTTGCTTTGTTTTGTTTCTTAAAATCCTTTGAGAGAAGAAAAATTAAATAAGCCAGACACTCAGGTCTACAGTAAGAGGAGGATGCTAGGATTATGGGTATGTACCTCTATGAGCTTTTTTCTTTTCTTGGTACTGGGGTTTGAACCTAGGACCTTACACATGTAGGAAAGTATTCTACCACTGAGCTATATCTTCAGCCCTCTTTTTTTTTATTGCTTTGACATACAAAACTTTGTTTAAAATTATAGCACCAATGTCCTCTATTGTTTATGAGCATACTTATACATCTGTGGATACTTTTGTATGTGCCTGCATAACTTAATGGTAATGACACAGAAACAGAAGGTAAACTTACAGTCTTTGATTCTTATAAGCCACACTACCTATGAGGTAGTATAGTATTATCTGAATGTGATACTGAACTTATTAACAACGTGTTGCAGCCTCTAGGACAGAAACAAAAAACTAAAATATATATATATATAAATTTAAAGTGAAGAAATAATACAGTAAGACAAGAGGAAAACAGCTGTTTAAAATGCTTAGTGACAACTACCAGAAAGAAAAAAAAGTAGAAAAGAAGAATCTAGAGCAAGTCAGTTGATAGAAAACACCAAATATATACAAAACCATCACACTTTACCAGTAACGTTAGTGGCTATGGTCTAGTTATAATAATTAAAATAAATTCTTGCATGGGATCAAATATTAAGACCCAATTATATATTGTATATATATATTTCTTTATATGTTATATAAAGAAATCCCCTTAAAGAGGAAGCTGCAGATGGATCAGAAGCCAAAGAGTAGAGATCGATTTGGCCATACTCACGTTAAAAAGCAAAGCAGATTCAGAGAAAGAAGCTTTATCAGAGACAAGGATGGGCAGCATGTCAAGACGGAAAGGTCCATTTTTCAAGAAAATATAATTTATCGTGGATGCACATGTAACAAGACAGTCAAATTATACGAAGCAAGAGCTGATTGGACAGATATATCTACCCGTGCTGTCAGAAATTTCAATACTCTGTATCAGGAAGGGATGCACCCATCTGGCAGAAAATCAGTAAGGCCAGAGTTGAGTTCAACAACACCATCCGTCAGCTACTGAAACACTTCTTCCAACACAACAGAGAACAGATTATTTCAACCTCTTATGGAACAGTCATCCAGACAGACCATATTCTGGGCCATCAAACACATTTTAGCAAATTTGAAAGATGCTTAATCGTCATTCAAAAGGGCAAACTTTATAGACATCAGAAGAGGGAGAAGACAGAGAACAGGGCAGGAACCTACCATGGAGGGCCTCTGAAAGAAGTTACTCAGCAGGGTATCAAAGCAGATGCTGAGACTCATAGCCAAACCTTAGGCAGAGTGCAGGAAACTCTACGGAAGAAGGGGGAGATGAAAGACCTGGAGAAGACAGGAGCTCCACAAGGAGACCAACAGAGCCAAAAAAATCTGGACCCAGAGGGTTTGCAGAGACTGATGTTCCAACCAAGGACCATGCATGGAGAGGACTTAGACCCCCTGCTCAGATGTAGCACATGGGCAGCTCAGTCTCAATGTGCGTTCCCTAGTAAGGAGAACAGGGACTGTCTCTGACTTGGACTCAGTGGCAGGCTCTCTGATCACCTCCCCCTGGGGTGGGGGGCAGCCTTGCCAGTCCACAGGAGAAGACAATGCAGCCAGTCCTGATGAGACCTGATAGGCTTGGGTCAGATAGTAGGGGAAGAGGACCTCCCTATAAGTGGACTTGGAGAGGGGCATGGGAGATGAGGGAGGGAAGGTGGAATTGGGAGTCAATGAGGGAGGAGGCCAGAGCCAGGATACAAAGTGAATAAATTGTAATAAATAATAAATAAAAAGAAAAAAAGGAGAAGAGTGCTAACCATACAGTGTTTCCTCTCAGACCTCAATGCAATTAAACCAGAAACCAATTAGCAAAAATAAGGGAAGAGAATATCATAATATTTGGCTACTAAACATAGTTTTAAATGACCTAAACATGAAAGACTTTATCTCAAGATAAATTTAAAAATTTTAAACTAACAGGAAATAAAACATAATTTATTAAAATTGCCCCAGTGTACTGAAAACAGTGTATAGTTTTGAATATGTTTATTAGAAAATAAAAGAGTTAGAATTTGTAGTCAACTTCTGCCGTGGGCAGCTAGAAAAGATGAGAAGAATTACAATACAAATGTGGGAAAATAAAAATAGAAAGTAGGAAATCAGTAAAACAAAACAAAAAAACAGCAAATTTATTTGAAAAAAAAATCAGTGAAATCAGATGGTGGTTGATCTTGATTGTCAAGTTGATTGGCTTAAGAGATAACCTGAAGAGATAGAAAAGCTTACTTCTAGTTGTGTCTCTAAAGGAGTTTTTGGAAATTATTAATTAAGGAAGGGTAAAGAATTATTTTGGAAATAATCAGTAGAGGAAAAAAGAAGAGAGCCTGTAAGAATATGGGTTTTTTTCTGTTTCTCTCTGTCTCTTTGTTTTTCTGTCTCTGTCTCTTTCTGTCTCTGTCTCTTTGTGTCTCTGTTTCTCTGTCTCTGTCTGTCTCTGTCTCTCTCCTTCCCAGCTATCATGATATGAAATGCTTGGCTCCAACATATGCTCTTTGCTATGGTGCACCAGACCCTCTGAAACCATGAACCAAAATAAATATTTATTATAGCAAAGAAAAATCAGACAACTTTGAAAGGATCGTTGAGAAATACACTGAATAAGTGATTAAAAGAAATCAGCCAATTCCCTAAAAGACGCAATCAGCTACCCATCTCCTACAGGAAAATATGAATGACTTGAACAGTTCTACTGTACTTGAGAAATTCAATTAAAAAAAAACTTTCCAAACCAGAAAAAAAATATGCTCATTATGGCTTACCAGTAAACTCTCCCACAAACTGAAGGAAAAAAATCAATTCTCTACAATTTCTTTCAAAAGAGAGAAGGAAAGGCAATGCTTTCTGAATCATTCCATGGAATAGCAGATCTGAATCCCCATACTAAGAAGAAATAAAGGTTGAACATCCCTGATGCAAAAGTCCCAAATATTCTGAAATCAGAAACATTTTTGAGCACTGACATTCCCCTCAAAAAGTGAAATTGTGGATCATTCTTAATTTGGGAGTTTGGGTTAAGAATGTTTTATTTAAATCCATATAAATATTCTACAAAGTGGCATACTCTACAAGCCAAAAACCTAATTCTTTAAAGCATTCATGATAAAGAACATCCAGTCTATATTGCAAAAGAAAATGACATCAGAGGTCTCCCAAAACAAATGCAAGGGGCTCAACATAAATATATATGACTGACAGCTTTATGCAAGAGTTTAACATTTGAACCTCAATACCACACAATCATACAAATGCATTCAGAAGAAAGTGAAAACATCTGACACTAATTCATGATGTTTTAAAACTTGGTATATCAGGAATATAAGGGGAACATTTTCTTTTTTCTTTTTTTTAATTAAAATTTATTTTTATGTATTTTTTTCTGTTTTGTTTGGCTTTTTTTAAATCTTTTTTTTATTTTTTATTTTTTGTTATCAATCACAGGTTAGGTACTTTGATCCCATGCGCAGCCCCCCCCTCCCACCCTCCCCAACCCTCCCTCATCTCCTCCCCGCCCCCTCCAAGTCCACCAACAGGGGAGG
>CM053762.1:40087334-40204715 GCA_028658305.1 Pachyuromys duprasi | reverse complement strand
CCTCCAGTCCTACACCAAGCTATCCTGGGTCTAAGGGGAACATTTTCAACGTACAAAAGGAAGTTTTTAAAAACTAGGAACAGACCCATAGCAAACACTCGTAAAGCTTCCTTACTAAGACCACACAAAGACAATACAAGGCAAAGGCATGCTCTTCTACTCCAACTGTCAGGAAGTCCTAAATAATACAGTAAAAGAAATGGAAGAATCCAGACCGGAAAGGAAGAAACCTCTGCTCATAGTTGATGTGATTGTCTATATAGAAAACCTGAAATGACAAAAGGATCCTGGCAAGTGATGGTACCACACAATCAGAATGTATGATTAATAGCAAAAGCTGCCACTCTCATATATAGCAAAAATAAACAAACAGAATTTGAGAGCAACAGAAAATACTATTTACATTGACATCCCTGAAAGTGTACCATCTAGGGGTAAATCTAAGAAAATATGTACACAATCTACATGCAGAATATTCAAAACTCACAATACTAAAGAACAAAACAAATGGAGAAAAAAAAAGAATCTCTTTTCTTTTAAGCGATAAGATCTGAAATTAATTCATGTTCAGTTTTTCACTTGCTCAATATAGTGTATTCCCAATCACGAGCAAACAAATTCTTCTGTAGCTATAAATACAAATTATGTAATTTTTATACAGAGAAGAAAAAGACTCGGGAGAGCCAAGACAGAAGAACAAAGTTAGAAAACAGATACTATCTAATGTCAAGACTTAGTATATAGCTGATGTAATGAAGCCTGTATGGTACTAGGGAAGAAAAGGGAAATCAATTGATAGAGCGGAGCAGAGCAGAAAGGTCAGAAATGCTCCCCATAGATATTGTTCACTGCAAAGAAGCAAAAGCAATATAATGCAGAATCATCTCCATAAAGTTACCGGGACAACTGACAGCTTCACCCACAATACCACACACCACTCACTTGGACACACATAAGCACACATGACAATGATGCACAGACACACCACACACAAATATAACACGTGTATTCTAACTATACATCACACACACAAGTGTGTAAGTACACACCACACATATAAAACCATACAAACACACATTACATACATAGACATAATGCACAAATACACACAACAAACAATATGCAAACCCACACACCATTCACCACATATTACACACAAACGAATACCACACGCATAGACGTGATGTACGGAAACACACACAACAAACAATATACAGACACACCACCCACAAGACATACCCATATACATGCAAACACACACACATATCACATGTAGATATAACACATAAACATACACAATATACCCAACTACACAAATGTGGGGCCCGGTAACCATGAGATTTGGTGAGCTAGCCTAGACAAAGAGTGAGGTCATGGTGTGTCCAAACCCCAAAAATCTCATCTTGAGACTGTCAGGAGCGGGACCGTTCCCTCCCTGCCCTGCACCTTCATGTCTCAGTGCACCTTAAAGCCCCCGTCTCTGCCACCCTTGAGGTGGTCACGTGGCCTGGAAGCCAGGTGACAGGTTAAACGCCTCCTCTCCTTACAAGGTCATGTCCAGTGAGCACTTGGAATTCCCCTTTATGCAAGTAAGACATTCCTAGCACCTTGGTCCCGGCCAGTGATGTACACTCACCTGGAAAGCCTTTACCCACTCCCCAAAGGTTTAAATAGCCTCCAATTAAATGAGCTTTCTCATTGAAGTTGTCCCCGGAGGAGAAGTCTATTTCTTGCACTCTCCCCTCTGCCTGAGCTCTCAATCTCCTGGCTGTTCCTGTCTCCCTCCCCCTCTCAGGATCCACCAGTTGTGATCACGCTGTTAAGGGTGGTGAAGCTGGACATGAAAGGCACACAGGAACTATATACATAGACACACAGCATGCACAGATACACCACATACACACAAGCAGGTACAACCACACAAACGTAACATATTCATCACATACTCACACCACACACAAACACACAAACACAGACATACACCACACACACAAACAGACACATACTATCCACATACACACACTACAGGGAAGAACCGAGGAAAAAGATCCTACACCCTTCGCCAGATGTGAGGAGTATAAAACACATACCTGCCCCCAAAGATAATATCTGCATATGCCTCAGTAACCTTGGCTCTAGTAGTAATTTTCTAGATACAACCACAGCACAATCCTCAAGAGAAATAACAGTAAAGGCAGCTCTCGCTAATGGAAAAGATCTGCTCTGTAAAAGATACTGTCAAGTGGGTGAGAAGACATATTTGACAGAGGAAATATTTGTGAAGATATGTCTGGAAAGGACTCCTGAAAAACAAAAACCCACACAGAAAAACAAAGCGCAAGAGGAAGAAAACAATCTAGTTTAAAAATGGATCAAAGACTCGACAGGGATAAATCAAAGACCACGCAGAGATGGCACGTAAGAAAGATACTCTCTACCTGCCATGACCAGGGAAATGTAAATTGAAATGCAGCTGCTACTACCATTGGCCCAGCCCAGAAAGCTGCCGCCAAGAGCTGAGGAGGGTTTGTGGCCACAAGAAGCCTCCTCTACTGGTGGAAATGAGAAAGGGCTGCCGTGAAAGACAGTGTGCAAACACCATGCTGTCCAGCAAAGGTGTGGCTGGCTACTTACCAGGGAGCTGCACACATGTAAGCCAGGCATGATGACATCGCTTAGCTCTTCAGACCATCTTGGTTTGCTTTCTATTCTGCAATAAAAACTCTGATCAAAACCAACTTTAGGAAGAAAGTTTGATTTGGCTTTCATTCCCCTCTCATTCTATCACGGAGGGAAATCAGGACAAGAACCTGGAAACAGAAACTGAAGCAGAGACCATGGAAGAATGGTGCTTCCTAGCTTGCTTTGCTCAGCTACCTTTCTTATGGGACCTAGGACTAGTTGCCCAGCGTGGCATTGCCACCACACAATGAAATGGGCCCTTTCACATCAATAAGGAGAATGCCAATCTGATGGAGGTATTTTCTCAAAGGAGGTATTCTTTTTCCAGAAGGAAAGTTGTGCCAAGTTGATAAAAACAATCAAACAAAAAAACAACAAAAATCAGCATATTTTGAGGCCAATCTCAACTCTGAGAAAGAAAGGAAAAGGAAGGAAGGAAGGAAGAAGAAAGGAAGGGGAAAGATCTACATACATACATCAAATCCATACAGTGGATTTTACAGAAGCTTTATAACTTCCAAAACCTGGAAGGAGGTAACCAAGATACCCTTTCGTAGGTAAATAAAAAAACTATGGTACTGACAATGGAATATTACTCAGTGCCAAAAAAGGAACAATTAAGCCATGGGCAAACATGGAGGAAAACAAATGGGTATTACTAAGGAAAAGAAACTAGTCTGAAAAGGTCATAATCTGTCACTCAGTGGACATTCAGGGAAAGACCTAAGTATGGAGGGAATAGAAAGCCAGGAGTGGAGGAGCACTTTCAGGGTAGTGAAATTATTCTGCGTGTTAGTGTAATGGTAGATGCAGGCCATTATATATTAGAACGACAAGCTGTACACCACCAAGAATAAGCCTGAATGCAAACTGTGGGTTTGGGGTAACAACGAAAAAGTGGGATGTAGGCTAATAATTTGGAAGATACACCCTCTGGGGAGCTGTTGACAAGGGAGGGAATTCAGGTGTGGAGGCAGCAGGAGCCTGAGTGTTTCTGAGCCTCCCTTTCAATTTAGCAGCGAGCCTAAAACTGCTCTAAAAATTTCCCACTTTTAAAATATGGCCATAGAAGCATATTGCAAAGTCGTAGCTCTGGCCACAGACAGAATTTTCTATTGTGATGCCAGAGAACAGTTATTCTTGCTAGGCTCATACTGTGCGCTAAGAGTTCTTGCCTTTTAAGACTGAAAGGCCCCGAACAATGTGCCCAGCCCCTTCCATTCTCCCTCCAAAGTCACCACAGGCCCACAGAGGTGAACCCCAAACAGTTTCCAGGAAAGAAAATAGCATCCCTGAAGTTTGAAAAGGTTTCACACCCTCACCCACATCTCCCTCCAGGCTGTTAGAAAGCCATCAGGGTACCAACATAGTTAGGGCGCCTTCCTCCCCAGCTCGTGAACTAAGATAACAGAGCTTGTGGTTGAGCAGAATAAAGTGGCACTAAGCCCCTGCCTCCAGAATCCTTCCAGGGGTCTCTTCAGTTCTTTGCTGTCTGGGGATGCTCCCTGCTGATAATGATTTAACAGAGCAGCTGCATGAGCCCGTGAACCATCAGTTCAGTAGTTCCATGCTCAGCTAGACCTTTAAGCACCAGGGTTTCCACATCTTGATCATTGCTTTAGTTCATGTCTGACTCCCCTAGAATGCAGAGCAAGGAGGTGGGTATCCAATGACTTATATGCCCTTGGCATAATTGAAGCTAGCAGGATCCAAAGAGCTCCCATAGTACACAGAGAAGAAACGAGACACCTAACATTACCCAGGCAATCAGAGGCAAAGTTTATTTGCAAACTATCCACCTAGAAGTATTTGCCACACATCACCCAGCACAAACTACTACACTCCATGACACTTTTTAGCTCTTAGATACTTTGGGGTTCTACCTAAGTGAATAAGAAGTAAAGTATAAATGTTACAAAAGACTCCTAATTTAGCTTTTTTTTAAATTTTTTGCTAAATTAGAAGGCTTGCATTTGTCATCCCTCATTCAGTCAACAAATGCATCATCTTACTCTCTGTTCCAGAGTCCAGGCCAGATCCTAGGACAGAATGACAGGGAGTATAAACAAGGTCTAGAAGCTTAAAGGCTAGAGAAGGTAACCCTGAACATTCAGATACTGAAAGATTCTTTGTGTGAAGAATCTCTTGACCAAGGGATGGCAGGGGGAATTTCTTCCTGGGCCACTGAATGGTAGATTGTCTCAGATCCTGTTTCTTTCTAAAAACAGAAAGAATAACCCACGGTTAGGGGAGATGGACCGTCAGCATTTTCTACTCTGACTGGTAGTTCCTTGCCTTCAGAATTGTATCACCATTTTGGAATGTGTCATTATTCTGTAACTTGTAGTGTCTGTCTTTTGGCTTAATTGTTGGGTTCACATGCTTCATGTAGCAGTGTTGGCTGCAGAGTATATAAATTATTAGAGCTCTGGCTCTTTCAGTCAGTTCCATTTTTCAGTGGAGGAAAATAAACTTTTTCTCGTTGGCTTTGGTCCCCCTCGCTATTTTTTTTTGTAAACATGAAGAGACTTTGTCAAATGTCTGGTCATTTCTACCCAGTGTTGCCGTGTCATTAGTTGTACGCTCAGGAGATGGATGGCCTGTGTCACTGTCCTAATTCATGATACGCTACTGTCACTAGCCTATAAATAACGAGAGGGGACTTTTCCAGAGAAGAAAACCGTTTTGTTCATTAGATTTAAGTCCTCTTTCAGATCCCTTCATATAACCTTTTATTGAAATTTTTACAACGTAGAATCAACTTTTGTTCAGGCAATAAAAATGGCACTAATTCAGATAGAAGGGGCTTGAGAGTAGGGAGGCCAGTTAAAATAACTGAAAAATAATGGTTATCAGAGGGAGATGTATCTCTGCCAAGAGTTACCGTGAATCTAAACTCTATAGTGAAAATTTCTTCCAGTGAAGTTTCTCTAGTAAGAGGCTGCTTAGCTACCAACTGGGACCCACGCCAGCCTGTGTTGGGGAATAGACATAGGGTCAACAGAGGTTCTTTTTGTCCTGCCCGTGAAACATCAGCATTTACCGATGTGTGTATACTGAGGGCTTCATAATGTCATCTCTGTCATATGAAGTCTACATTGAACAGATGTGTAGAAAGCTAACAGTCCTTGCCTCGGAGCCTCTGGCAGCGGAAGATGGGAGCTGGTGGATAATTACCATGGTTCATTACCAGCGGAGTGGGAGGACTCTGGTTATTTTATAATCTCTGCAGGTCCCCAGGAGGAGCATTCTCCAGCTTCCCACAGCCATGACCATCCCACATCATGTTGGTTCCCTTTCCTTTTTTTGATTCAATTTCTAGTGCTTATTGGGCCCATCTTCTAAATCGAACTGTACAAGCACCATTGTCTCAGATTTACCTCTGGCAAGACCCGCTTGATGATGAGAAATGGGAGACTCCAAGAGATGAACGTACTGAGTATCTATGTAAACCAGAGGAAAGTGGGGGCCGCGCATGCAGGATGTTTTGTAGCTCCAGCCATGCAAAGCTCAGAGAACTTAGGCTCCAGGCAAATCAACGGCCACTAAAGCCACCCCAAGCCAGTGGCTTCTGGGTCCTCTGTCTCGTGAACTTGAAGAATAAATTTTATTGACAATGGAAGGGTGATTTTGGAAAGGGGCTTATTGCAGGAATGTGAGCGGGAGTTCATGAGGAAAAAGACAGAGCTCCTACGTAACAGAACTGGGTCCCCCAGGACTGGGTTGCCACTGAAACACTGGGCCTTTGATAGAACTGGTGGAAGACACTGGGCTGAGGCATGAGGGCCTGGGCTGGTAAATCTTGTCAGCCCACATGGGAAGTGTCCTCCACATACCTCTGTTGTGTTCCCACTTAGAGCTTCCAGGAGGCAGGGCTCATTTAAGGCTTGTAAAAGGAGAAAAAAAAATAATGGAACAAGAGGCCCTTTTTTGACACTTCTGGGTACTTTCTAGGAAAGAATGTTTCCAGCCAGGGACAAGAATCCAAGTCCCTGTCTCTAAACTGCCCAACCAGCTTCAGCTTCCTGTTCTCATCTTAAGGACGAGTATCAGGTATATGCAGGTAGATAATGAAGTCAAAGAATCTGTGGTAAGGTGGCACTCTACATCGCCATCAGTGAGAAAAGCAGAAGGTCTCAACCTGCTGATAGGCTTACAGCCTTTTATTTGTAAGTGCTGGAACTTGTCCTGAGGTGAGCCTGTTGAAGTTGCCAACTGTGTCTTTAAGCTCTGCCCTCCCCTCTGAGCACGAAGTTCTCCCTTCCTCTGCTTGAGCATCTCCAGAAAATCTCCGGGACCACTGTCCCTGCCAGTCACGAGGTGATGAGGTGACGTGAGGATGATCCCTTGGGGAAGTGCCCGTCACTCATGACTAAGCGTTATTTTAGATCCCAATTCCGAGTCTGTTTATTTCCTCAAACAAGTTACACGGAAATGCAGATTAGCAGATTAAGACTTCTTAAGTGTCTCCAAAATAGCCTTCCCTGTCCCTGGACAAGGGCATCTATCTACTCATTTTTCTTACTTTACCGCCTCTCCTTTATTACATCTTCTTGCTGTTCTGCCATTTGTCCTAATGCAGTTAGACCTAAACATGTTTCATATGTCTTTAACTGCAAAGGGGAATGAGAGTTACTTCAACTGAGCTTGTGTCTTAATCAAACTGGCTGTAGCAAGAAGGATGGTCTCACACACACACCCAGTATGCGTGGGAGATGTAGAGGGAAAGATCCAGGTTGGGAGAGAGAGGTTTAACATTTATGTAGAATTCTATGTAGCAAACCTAGAAATCATAATATTTATTAACTAGAGTATGTGTTCCTGTGAGTAAATAGCAATTCTAAATTGACTAAGGTCAATTGAAGACTATTGTTTTTAATACAAGAACCTCCCACTTCAATTTCTCCATGGGTAAATACGTCCCGAACTGGGCCCAAAATAATATCAAATCAGTAATATTTAATTATCCTTTCTTTACCATATCCTCTGTAATGATTTTCAGACATGTCTCTGGTTTAGGAGCAGTTACATTTCTTATTCATTTTTATGCCCTACATGTTGCTAAGAGCGAAACTTAAGACACGATCTGAATGACAGAGTTCATCCAAACACAGAATGAGTCATAAGTGCGGCATTCGCATAAGCCATGCTGAAGGGTGCTAGCATGCTTCATTCAAAAGTAGATAAAAGGCCTAACACACCAGACATCATTATCTGAAGGCACAGACTGTCTTTTTGTTTTTAAAATATGCTTGCATATTTCAAAGAAAGTGATTTTTAAATTTGTAGAGAAGACACCATCCAGGAGACACTCAGAGAACTCTGCCCAGCAGTGTGAACTGAGTTGAATCGCCTGATTGGCTGCAGCTGTATTTCTGCCTAATGTGAACATGGTTTGATGAATTAGCTGCCTGTGATTGGCTGAAGTTCAGCTGTTTGGGATTGGCTGAAGTTCAGCTGTTTGGGATTGGTTGAAATCAGGCTGTTTTCACACACACACACACACACACACACACACAAGCACACAAGCACACTGTTAGGTTTTTTGGTTTGTTTATTTACTGGGTCAGGTTACAGTTTGTAACATAGAAATTCAAACACAGAGATGACCTTGGGCTGGTGGCTTCCCTGCCTACTGAAACGAAAGTGACTCTAGCTCGCTGCTTCTCCTGCAGCTTAGTAGTAGAAACCTGAAGAATAAGAAACTAGTATGTACAAACAGTTCTTCCCATGCATGTGTGCACACTGTCATGGAAGCTCATTCTAAAACAGTTCGGCGAAGGTGGAAAATATTGGCTGGGCATGGGAGCTCATGTTTTTCATCCCAGCACTCAGGAGGTAGAGGCAGGTACATTTCTGTGAGTTGGAGGCCAGCTTGGTCTACGCAGCCAATTCCAGGCCAACTACGGCTACAATGTGACATGGTGAGACCCTGCCTCAAAAGAAAAAGGAAAGTCTTGCTTGTGAGGTTTACCACTGACACTGGCAGATTGGGATGAGGCTAGAAGAGAAGAAAGCTAATATCCCCCGAGTGCCGTCTAGATGCCAGTGTCTTCCTATATGTGGCCTCGCTCACTCAGTTCATGGGGTCTCAGCCCAGAGCTCTGTCGTTGCCTTTTGCCACTCCACTCTCCTGAGCTAAATTAACACTTTGCCGATATTTAGCCAGTGAGCTGATGTAAGAAGCCCGGATGTGAGTCTGTTGTCTTCAGCCATGGTGATGTGGGACGTAGGTTGCTTTTTTTTCACATGTTTGAATGTTTGTTAGTTTTTGAGACACTGTCTACTGTGTAAACTAGACTATCCTTGAACCCACAGAAATCTGTCTGCCTCTGCCTCCCAAGAGCTAGGATTACAGGTGTGAGCTATCACACTAGACTAGGCAAGTACTCTATTACTCTATTACTGTCACTAGAATGTTTTTTTGGGTTTTTTTTGTTTGTTTGTTTTTTGTTTTTGTTGTTGTTTTTTCTGTTGAAAGTAGGCCTCTCTAAATTTCAGGAACTGTACTTGTGGGATGTTCCTATCTCAGCATCTTGAGTAGCTAGGATCATGGTATAATAGGTATGTTTTTCTAGGCCTAGCTACTTTCCTTTCTATACATACGAACTCACCTACATTCAGCTTCACTGTACCCAAGCCTTTCAGCATCCCAGCTTTTCCTCCCTCATATCCCTGTGCTTTTCTTGCTGTAAAGGCCTTGTGATGGGCTGAATAAGAATGATCCCCATAGACTCATATATTTGAATGCTTAGTCATCAGGGAGTGGCACTATGTAAGAAGGATTAAAAGGTAAGGATGTGGCTTTGTAGGAGGAAGTGTGGCCTTGTTGGAGGAAGTGTGTCACCTTGAGGTTTCAGAAGCCCAAGCTAGGCCCATGTCACTCTCTCTTCTTGCTGCGTGTGGATCTCAGCTACTTTTCTAGCACCATGTCTCACTGTGTGCTGCCATGTTTCCCGCCAGGACGATAATGGACTGGATCTCTGAAACTTTAAGAAAGCCCCAATTAAATGCTTGCTTTTAGAAGAGTTGCTGTGGTTGTGGTGTCTCTTCAAAGCAATAGAACACTGACTAAGACAGGCCTTATACTCGGGAATTGCTGGAATTGCTCAGAATGCTAAGCTTATTGTAAAACAATCCAGTGTCTGGGTTTCAGACCCAGAGTTCATCCTGGGTGAACTATGCTTTCTTTTGTCTTCGATTTCTTTACATTCCATGAACTAGAAAGATTATATTTTACTATTGTGTTCTACTGTTTGAGACTCTTTCCTTTGTTCTCAAATTTCGGTGAAACAACTGACTTTTAAATATACCAGTTTAGCTTAGAGTTTCTTATACTTGTAGATTTGCTGCTTGGAGAGCTGTTCTCCGTTCAGGTAGGGACTTTGTCTTTGCCTGTGTGTATTGCTGAGCATTAGCTACACTAAATGCCAATAGGGCACTGAGAAGTGGAGTTGTGTAGGGGTGTTCCTGTGGGTAGACATCTCCTACCCACTCCTGGCCTATTTGATTCCATTTGTTTGTGTACAGTTTACATATGAATACCATCACCAGTGATGAGTAGGTGTGAAATAAACAAGGAAGTGTGCAAATTATGGTCATGCTCATTACAAACGGCTTTCCTTGAAATATACTAAATGCCACTTCTTAGGATCTAATACATTTAACAAAATTTATCAGCATGTTCTCCTTCCCCCAGCCCTTACCTATTAAGGACTAATGAAATGCCATTTATTTAATGACACATGCATCGGCTATTTCCACTGCATTTGGGAACTTACTCATGCAATCATCTTTCTTTAATTATCTGACTCCAAAGAATATTTCAAAGTCTTTCCAAGACCTTCTGAAGTTATTATTTCACTTTTGAATAAGATTTACTCTTCCCCTCTAGACACATAATCTCTAATCATTTTCCTCAGAATAAGGTTGACACTTCATTTGTCTTCTAAGCAATAAGACACGACTACCTCTGTGCATAATGAAGGACTCCAAAGCCTGAATTTATTGTGAAGCACATAGCAAAACTAATTGCATGAACCACAGAAGTCTAATCAGTATAAAAATTAGAATATAGACACTCATTTGAATGATAATACCAGAAAGGACTTGAGAGATCATTTGTGATCAACTCAGCTTACAGATGAGAAGAGTCAGGTCTAGACAAATGAAGAAACCTCTGAAGGTCACAAACTAGCTCCTGGCAAAAACTGCCTCCCAAATCTGCTGCTCAGGGACTTCGCACTGCGCTCATGTTTTGAAAGCTGGGTTAGTTTCTCAAATGTTTCCCATTTTAAACAAGGATTGTCAAGTTTCTTTTATCAATGTACTTGAAAAGAATTTCTAATTTCTTGTAAGGACACTCATATTTTAAATTTTGTTGCATGACCAGTGTGGATGCCATCCGGCAATACCTGGAAAGGATTTGTGTTTCCTCTGAATTCTAATGTGGCCTCTTTACCTACCACATGGGCAGATGTGCCTTTCTACCTTATGTTGCACTCACTTCTGTCCATATCTTCTCTTAGGTCAATCAGCTCCTAAGGGTCTGCAGTGAGGTCTGTGTCAATGTAAACAAGGGATAGCCCTCTTTTTTTTTTAATCACTCTTCCCACACCTACTTTAAAACTTCTCATATCAAACTTCTGACAGACTCCATTGTGGGAAACCAGCTGTCTATTTGATTTAACCAATGGAATGATAGTTAAAGATGATCTCCTGGATTACATGGAGCTGGATAATTCCATTGTACGGGCCTCGTGTGCTGGGATTTCAGGAAATTCAAGCCGAGTACAGTAAACCTTGAGATGGAACATGCGCTAGTGGGGTGTTTTAAATAATTAAGGAGTTTAAATTTATTTCTCTTCCTAAATGGCAGCATTAAGGGAAATTTAATTAAAATTCACAACTTTTGTTATTGTTGCTTCTGAAATTAGGAATAAAACATAAGATTCCATTGCAGTCACCTGAGGGGAAAAAGCAAAGATTGTATAATATGATTTATTACTATTCTAGCTGTCCTATGTCTTCATTCACTCATTAGGCCAGGGGGCAATTAAGTGGGAACATGATGGCTTTGATGGGGAAGCGCAGAGCCACTGTGGGAGCACACAGGGAATGTTTCCCCTCCACCACAGGGACAGCAGATCAAGATCATGAGAGACTAGCATCGCAGCTGAAGGCAGAGGGACAAATTAAAGGCAGGCTGCCGTAGAAGCGATGGTTAGAATATTCCAGATAATAGAAGTACAAATACAGAACCCCAGAGCAAGCGAGAACTCGACGTAGCTACCAAGAGGGCTCCATGAGGGCCAGGGCACAGAATGGCAGCTGGTTTCATTGATAGCATCCATATTGTAGAGAAACCTTGGTCTTTCAAGAAACGGAAAACTTGGTTTCTGTTATGTAGCGCCAGGCAGACACACAGCCCCAGTTTTCCAGCAGAAGCTTCGAGTCTGGATTTTTTTTTTTTTTGGTAAGGAGAAATTTCCATTTCTAAATGTTATATAGGTGAAATGTAACTACAGTCTACTAGTTTGGGATGTCTAGTCAAGAGCAGTCATCCTCAAGGTGTGACTCACAGGTCAACATAAGGTCACTGCTGACATCTCGGAGAGGGAATTCTCAGACCTGGCTTTTTGCCTTAAAAAGCAAAATCTCTATGGCTGATGGAGGTTAGGAATCTTCACAAGCCCTTGAGGTGATTTGGATGTGGCTGATACTTGCTTCTGGGAAGACATTTTTCATTGATTACTCAAAACTTAAAGCATGCTCATGCCATTTTGTCAGTGGCATTTGGAAAAAAAAAAAAAAGCTTTATCACGGTCCAAGCAGACTAAGATGCCAACAGTGTTTCACTTGCCTTGTGTCTTCCTCTCCCTTCAATCTTAAATCATGCTTTATAGTCTCTATTTAACAGCCAACTTCCTCTCCCCCAGCCTCAAAGAACCCCTCTCAGTCACCCCATGCACCCACAGCCACATGGCTGTCACCCTACGCATACCTTCCTTTGCTATCAGCTATGATAAACACACACGGAACTGGTTTGGTAACTTCCCAGCAATGCAGTGGCGAAGTGGCCGACGGGAAAGGATGGGGCAGCTCTTTATTGGCTGATGGCATTTTCTCTCCAGAATGTGTATGCGCTGCTCTTTATATAATGGCTTGAAGAAAAAAAATTATTGTCTCTTCAGTACTATCGATAGAGTTCATATTTGATTACTAAGGGGGGAAAACAAAACTCTTGCTAATTGAAATTATGGCATCATAGATAGAAGGAAGTTAATGTCTTTTAAAGATGTAAGAAAGTCCTATAGGTTTAGCGCGTACTAAATGCCTTCCCGTAAGTACGCGTGCATGAGGTAGCTTGTTATTGTCACTTCCCAGAACCTCTTGAGACTGAGCTGCTCTGACTCAGTGCACCTCTCGCTCTGGACCACATAACTTCGGACATCACCCTCCCTATCCCGTACATTGCCTGCTGGTTTGGAAGTAAAACAACCGTGAAGTAAAGCCAAGCTGTGATTCTCATCCGCTACTGAACCCAAGCCAGATACTGGGCGTCGCCCTCTTCCAGCCTTGTGATCAAAGAATACAGCACCAACCAGATGACAAGCAACACCACACGACTCTCTGCATGGCCACCACATCAGCTCATTCACTGAGAAGGCTTCTTGGTCCAGGATGAGGTAAAGAATAGTGGAGTGTGTGATAAAGTATTTCCTTGTAACTTCAGAAGACAAACACATGAGTACTGGGACTTTGTGTGTTTTAAATAAAGACCATTAAAAGAGAGTTACAAAGTGCAAAAACATGTCGGGAAAGTGGAAAGGGCACTGGGAAGCAGTCGGAGCTGCTGCCTGATTCTAAGGAGACTCTCCTTATCTGCCTTGTTTATTAAAGACTTTGACTTCCATCCTTGTTCCCAGAAAATTTGGAAAGCTACCTGGGCTGATTTAAATGCCATGGATGAAAAGTGTGGGGGCACTAGACACACTGAGCTTAAAGGACCATGCAGTCCCTTCCTGACATTATTTCCAAATAACATGTCTTATGACATTTAGTGTGGATAGAAATTTCTGGAGGCAATATTTATGTACACAGGAAACACATGCTTGATTCTATGTAGTACTGGGTAATTTTGGAGTTCTATTTCTCCAATTTAATCTCCAGTAATGCAGTTCTCTTATAACTTAAGAAACCTCTTGAAGTCCTTAATGTGAATTATTGTCGTAGGCTTCCTTCTCTAGGAGGACTTCTCCCTGGGGTCACACTCACTGCAAACACTACACATTTTAAGCCCACTGAAAGGAGACACAGTGGTATTTCTACAAAATCACAGCAAACCACAAACTTAGAATCTCGCCACAAATGAGCTGCTGTTACCTTTGAGGGTCAGCCTTCCCAAGAGCTGCTTTTCTGAGAAAGTTTCTTGAGAAGACCAAGGAGAGAGGAAGCCTGCTCTGAGTCCTGCCAGCCGCAGGGACTCAAGAACTACATGGTACATCCTTGTTATTCCCTGCCTTTGCCTTCATTCTGGAGTAGCCTTAACCACATTACAAAGTTCATGGTGGGACAAATGCAGGCAGGCTTTCTGAAGAAACCCTTTCTATGCACAGTTTATGTTATAGGCTGTGTGATTTGCTTTGCTATTTTCATAACTAACATTGTCATCCATTTTAATTCAGAGGAAATCTATTTTGTCATTGTGTTCTCTTATGGCTCCTGATTTTTTGTTTCCTGCTAGAAAAATAGTTGTCTAATACTCTCCTATGTACTCTCTTAAAGATGTAATATTTTATACATTAAATTTAAGGTCCAGTTATCTGATGCGAATTTTCGTTTGTGAAATGAGCTATCAGTTGGAATATATTTTTCCCCAACAAACATCCATTTGTTCTTGTCTTACAGTGTGTTTGCCATATAAGGTAGCAATCTGATTCTTCAGTACTCACCTGCTGGAACAAAGTGTGGCCTCAGAAAAGCCTGCATGGCACGGTTGAGAGCAGCCTTAGCTATTCAACCATCAACTGGTGAGCAGCTACACAGGTAGTAGAATATTCGCTATGAGATACTTCTTGGCAATAATAAGGCACAAAAATAGTGCAACATGAAGGAATCTCAAAAACATTAATGGGAAAAAAAACCCTCAGGGGACTTTACAATGTGCAATTCTTTTTATAGGTAAAGCCAGAAAAGGCAAAATAAAGGTGAGAGATTAAAAAGTAGGCGAGTAGTTGTCTGGTCAGAAGGTAGAGGCCAATGACAAATGATGCTGAGAACGATTTTGTGAGTGAGAAAAAAAATGCTCGGAACAGCTTCTGTTGTTTCACTTTATAAGACAGGACCCCGTGCAGCTCAAGTTGGCCTCGAGCTGGGTAGCAGAGATAGGCCTTGAACACCTAATCTTCATCTTCCTGCCTCCTCTGAGATGACAGGCCAGTGTTGCCAGGTCGAGCTTCAATGCCCTGATTCTAGAAGGGTCCACACTACAGTATGAAAACCTTTCTGTTAAAATGGGCAAATGTGTTGTAGGTTTATAAACCAGTAAGTTCTGGGAGAAAGGTGCGTGAACAGCAATATGCAGAGAGTAAATTCAAATTTAAATCACAATTTTCCTTTCCTTCACTAGGCCCCAATCTTCTTTATCCCGGGGGGTTTTCTTCTGATATTAAATTGGTGCCTGCCGGGAAGTCGCCCTCTCCTTTCAAACGTCTTCATGTTTGAAATGAGTTTCTTGTGGATGGCATTGTTTCCTGGATCACTGAGTCTCTGCCGTTTCATTTAGTATATATACCTAGAGCATTGCCATTCCAAGTGAGGGTAGTCATACTTGAAATTAATAATTAATACGATGTTATAGCCTGGTCTTTTCTTTATTGTCATCTACACTTCCTGACCCCTGTATGTTGTCTTTTTATATGGTTTCATTTTTTTTATTCCTTATCAAACCAATTACACTTTGATTTCAGCATCTGGACCGTGAAGCCCAGGGGTTTACATGTGCTACACAGACACTCTGCCACTCAGCTCCATCTTGTCCCTTAGACATCTAGAAGCCTTTTCAGTAATTACCCTAGGGATGGCAATACTCAGTCCCAGGGGCAGGCAGGTCCCTTGCAGTACCGCAGCACTGCAAGGGTAGAGCCAATGCATACAGCGAGGTCTTCCCAGCTAGCTCTTCCCAGACCTTGGAACAATTTGTCCTGCATCCCATTTGTCCATGCGCTATGGTCGTCAGATATGCCGACATTGCTCTTTCACACAAGCTGTCTTGGTAGATTAATTAGGAATAAGAGAAGTCAAAATTTTCATCCTCCTCTAAGGCTGCTTTTCGGTGTTCTTTGAATTTCTTTCTGAGCGGCACATAACAGTCATGCATATTTGAGGGGTAAAATGTGACGTTCTGATATGCTTTGATATGTATTGTGTATTGACGATCCAGAATAGCATATCACACCTCATTGTTTGTGATGAAAACATTAGTCTGTTTTAGCCAGCCACCCTTCGTTGTTAACTATCGATACCCTGGTTGTGTGATAGAATAGCAAGTTCAATCATCACCTTACCTCTCCTCTCCTCCCCCCCCCTTTTTACCCTCTGCTACTACTTTACTCTCAACTTGTGCTACCAAATTCTCTTATTATTTATTTATTTATTTTATTTATATTTATTTATGCCCACATGGCTGCTTTCAGTGACTGCAATGCCCACCAAGCTTAACACTGTTACATTTTATGCCTTAACAGTGGCTACAGAATGGGTGGATCATGTGATATGTTCTTTATCCATTCAAAATGAGCAATCAAGTAGGTTTAGATACTGATGTTCATAAGCAGTACAGGTGTCTCTGCTGCACACTGATATAATTTCCTTTGGCTACACACACATATTCAGTAATTATTTGAACTTTTGGAAGACCCTGGCACCATCTTTTCATACTGGCTGTGCTAACTTGGACTCTGGCAAGGCTGTGTAAGTGTGTCTTTGCCCCATTTCTGGCCACCCCTGAGAACAGCTGTCCCAGCTGGTGAAAGGCAGTAGCGCGCTGAGGTTTTGCCTTTCTCTGACTGCGCCATTAGCCATCTCCAGATCTTCTGAGAGATTATCTGTGCAGAGCTCTAGCCTGTTTCAAATCAGATGGGGTGGGCAGGTTCCTGAGTATATTATGTATTGTGGATAGTAATCCTCTTTCAGACACATACTTCACAAACACAATTCTGTCCTCTAGGCTCCTTTATCTTATTCTGCAGAAAGCTTCCAGTTTTCAGCGAACACTCCCATTAGTCTTGTTTGCCTTTGTTTTCCACATTACGAGGATTAAACTTACTTTTTGTCTATTCAAGGTTATGAAACGCCTCTCAGCTGTCTTTCAGTCACTCCCAACTCATCTTTGTTTATGTGTGAGAGGCCTATTCCATTCCTCTGCGTGTGGAAAATGCCATTTATGTCTTTTTTTAAACTATAAACTTTAAATTAGCTTATGAAGTAACCAGTTTCCACCCATACTTCATTTGGCTTGATCCCTCCCTGACTCCTCTTTCCCACTCCGTTCTTTAGCCCCCTCTGCTCTCTCGTCCTTGTTGCTCTCCTGTCTTCTCTGCCTTAAGAGTCTTTCTTCTAGCTTTTGACCTTTGCCTCTCTCTTCTCCTACCCGGCTACAGACTTAACAGAGGCTAAGATCTGTGTATGAGAGAGAACACGTGCTCTGAGCCTGGGTAACCTTACTTAATATTTTCCAAATTCATACCTATTTCCTGTAACTTTCATTTTTTCTGTACAAATAAATAAAATTCCATTGTATATATGTACCACATTTTCATTATCTATTCTTCAGTTGATGGCTATTTAGGTTGGCTTCATTTCTTGCCACTGAGGAAAAGACCATAAATGTGTCTACATCATAGGATGTGGGCATATATGCCCAGGAGTGCCAATGGTTTTCATTCAAAGAGACTTTCTCCCGCTGCATGCTTTTTCGTCACTTTTGTCATGCATCTATTGACAGAAAGGAGTATGGAGATTTTTTTAAAAGACTTTCAGTTTGATAGATCCTGTATGGTCTTTATGCCAGTACCATGATTTTTTTTTCTTTTTATATAATTTTGGTGTATTTTGAAACTAGGATGTTCTGGCTCCAGTTTGTCTGTTTTGGCTACTCTTTTGTGGCTTTGTAAAGAATCTGAAGATTGATTTTTCTATGTTCTGTAAAAACGTCATTGGTATTTGGTAGGCACTGGATCCAACACATCTTTGGGAATCTTTCTTCAAACAGATCAGTCTCTGCCTTTCATTTTTCTTTTTCCCTGAAGGATCTTCAACAATTCTTGTAAGATGGGCCCACTCACGATAAAAACAAAATCTCTCAATTTTATGAGAAACCATAGAAAGCCAAAGATAAAAAAAAATATCTAAGAAAGTAGAAATATAGTTAAGAGAGAGTGTACTTTATTTCTCCCCTTTTCCCTTTTTGAGACAGGGTCTCACTATGTAGCCCAGGCTGGCCTTTAATTCAAACTTCTTCTGTTTTGTCTCCCAAATGTTTCTTCACGTTTGAGGAATAGTCTTCTGTAGGTTTAGAATACTATGTTGATAGGGGCTTTCTGTGTATGTGTGTGAAATAGTCTCACCATAGCCCCAGACTATGATGGCAATCATTCTGCCTCTACCTCCCTAATGCTGAGCCTGACACACTAGGCCTATATATTCAAACAAGTACTTTATCTTGATGCAGCGCTAGCAAATTTCAAAGGAACGGATTGGTTCTTTCCTCCAAGTTATCTGTGTAGCAAGATTGACTGTTCAGATGAAATTCTTGTGGGAAAAAAAAAAAAGACTGTACCTGCATGCAGAGGCTCTGTCGGTAGGTAAGCAAACCAAAGATATTTCCCCTAAGTATCAGACCGTATCAGCCTGAATGAGGCTGAACTTTGGCACAAATGAAGACTGCTGCCTGTCACAGACATGACAGGAAAGCTAGTGAGAGAGGAAAACCTTCAGCCTGTTCATCCGTTCTCACCTATACTGACTTTCTTTTCATTTGAATGGTACTGTGCTGGGTGTTCACACTGGAGACAGTTGTAGAAATTGAGATGAATGCGGCCACACTCAGCTCCCCACAAATGAATTCACAGAACCTTGCCTGCAATCTGATAGATTTAGATTTGTGGTTTTAACCTGCCAGGGAAGGCATGCTGGATTCCAGGGCTCACCTTGAGGTTCTGCTTGAGTGGATCTCAGATGAGCCCGAGTCTCAAGTGATGCTGGTTATGTCGATCCAGGAGATGACACTTTGGGAAACATTAATTTTCAAACCATGGATGCTTGATAAGCCTTGACAACAGCAGGTCTCAACCTTGTGGGTCATCACCCCTTTGGGGTCACGTATCAGATATCCTGTATATCAGATGTTATAATTCATAATAATAGCAAAATTATAGGGGGTCACAGCATTAGGACGATTAAGAACCACTGTTTTACAAACTACTTAATTCTGTGAATCTTTCTGGTATTCTTTAATGACATTTATGTTATTTTTTTCCTAAATAGTGGAACCTTTAATAAAAAAGCTGAATATGAACTACAAGATTAGAATTACAGACAACTCATTCCCTATTTTGCAGATGATACCAAAACTCAGGAATGTATAGGGCAAAGCCAGAAACAATCCACACATTTGATTGTAAGTCAGGATTATGATCTCAGTTTCTTTTTTTAATTTTTCTTTTATTTTTATTAATTACAGTTTATTCACTCTGTATCCCAGCTGTAGCCCTCTCCCCCATCCCCTCCCAATCCTTCCCTCCCTCTTCTTCTCCTATACCCCTCCCCCAGTCCAATGATAGGGGAGGTCCTCCTCACCTTCCATCTGACCCTAGTCTATCAGGTCTCATCAGGATTGGCTTCATTGTCTTTCTCTGTGGCCTGGTAAGGCTGCTGCCCCCTCAGGTGAAGGTGATCAAAGAGCCAGCCAATGAGTTCATGTCAGAGACGGCCCCTGTTCCTATTACTGGGGAAACTAAGCTGTCATGAGCTACATCTGAGCAGTGGTTCTAGGTTATCTCCATGCATGGTCCTTGGTTGGAGTGCCAGTCTCACAAAAGACCTCTGTGTCCAGATTTTTTGGTTCTGTTGCTCTCCTTGTGGCGCTCCTATCCTGTCCAGGTCTTTCTATCTCCCCCTTCTTTCGTAAGATTCCCTGCACTCTGCCCAAAGTTTGGCTATGAGTCTCAGCATACGTTTTGATACACTGCTGCGTAAAACATACTTAAGAAAAAGTTTTCAAACAGGATGCCTTAAAAAACCTTCCTAGCCATACCTACTACAATGCACACACTTCTTAATTTTCCACATACAACAGTGGTCCCACAGAAGGAGCTGGCAATATCGCTGCCGTCTGTTTTCATAAGCATAATCTATAATATTCACATAGTGAGGATCATGTGACAAGTGTTTCTCTAAAAACATTGTGCTGTTGAAGGATATATGGCCATATCTGGCACATTTTTTATATATACCAACATATCTATTTCATTCTAAAAGGCAGACCTATGAAAATCACCTCATTTGGGGCAATGCAATCCATGCTCTAAGCTCAGGTCTTCCTTAACTCAGGTTGAGACGGCCGAGATATGTTGCCAAGCCAGGAGCACAGAGGATACTGAAACCCTCTCTGGGGGACTTAGCTGAGAGGTCAAGCTGGGGCAAGGCTCTCAGGATGTGCCCCTGGAAGGGTAGCCATGAGGGAAGTGCTTAGGCAAGTCTTCCACACAATGCACACCTGGAGAACTCATAGTAGCTCTCCTTTCCCACAGGACACATCCAAAGTCCCCCTGAAACCATCACTAGTACTGATCTTGACATAAAGGGTCCACTTTGTGAGGGCATATAGAGTGCAATTTAGAAAGCAGGCAGAGAAAGATTTAACAATAACGAGTAGGAAATAGGATAGTTAGGACATTATTTCAATGTAGTCTGGATCTGGAAATGCTCTAAAGGCTCATGTCTTAAAGGCTTCCATCTTCAGGAGGATCCTTTATTTTGGGGGGAAAGGGGGCGGGTTAGCCATAGCTTGAACAGGTGGGAGCTAGCATGAAGTCTTGAAGTCACTGGTGACATGATTCTCAAGGAGACTGTGGCCCTGGTCTCTTCTCTTGCTCTCAGGCATTTCCCTGTGCTGTGCAGCCTTGGCCAGAACAATGGGAAGAACTGATTGTGGACTGGAAGTTCCAAAAGTGTCAACTGATAAAACTTTTTTCTCTTTCTTTGTGAATTAGCTATCTCAAGTTTTTGCTACTTTTTTGAACAAAAAAGCCACATCATACTTAGCACTTTGGTGATCATGAGATGATATGGTGCCTATGAAAGAAGCTCAAGAGAGTGATGTGGAATTAGGGTGCTGTTGATCTTTTTTACTGAGAGTGGATCTGCTGACTAGCGGGTAGGTGGCATATACAGCATCGAGACGGTGGACAAAGGGATGCTTCATGGAATGGGCAGGCCAAGTGTGGTGGTTCAGGGAGAACAGACCAGCAGCAAATGCAGCAGCAGCAGGAGTGAAACAAACCCTTCACACAGAGAAGGCTTGAACCATAAAAAACAATGGTTTGGATAGCTTCTACAACGGCAAGGCTTCTGAAGCCAAGAAAAGCACCAGAAACACAGAAATGAAAGCAGAGGGGAAAGGCACTGTTTTCTTTGAACGGGTACTAAATGGTCTCAGGAAACTTAATATGGCTCCTCTTTGAAGTCTCCGGTCCTACTGCAGAAAGAAAATCCTACGAGCAAACCAAGAGAAGAAATACAATACTCCAGAGTGTTCAGAGTAACTGGAAAAGCAGACCAGAGTTGACAGGAAGATGAAGTTTTTTAGGGCTGTGCTCTGATACCGCGCTAGGAATCCCAGCGAGAACAATCTCAGGGAGCTGCAACTGATCTCTAGGAAAAATGTTCACCCTCTTGTTAGTGGTACAGGAAACTTCCATTTTCAACCCTGCCAGCAGTTTCTTGGAAAAGGGTACACCGATCTCTGGGCTGGCTTTTTGAGGACCTCCATTAACTACTAGAAAATGGATGTTTGTCCCTTCCACTGTGTTAGTGGGACTGTGGTCGTTTGCTCTTAGATTAGTGCTAAGTGTGTGACACTATGACTTACATCCTCGTGGCTAAGGGGGAGGGGCATTGCACACACACACACACACACACACACACACAAAACTATTAAATCTCAGTGGAAAGCGTATATGGGTATTTACTGAGCCAGTCTCTAGAAAAAAACCTACCTTTATAGACTTCCTGACTAATGAAAGAAACTTAAGCCATGAGACAAAGCTGATTAGGGACATTGTGGTCTCTTCTGCCTTTCACATCACATCTACATCAGTGATGTGCATTTGTGATGTGCATAACCGGACCCTCCCCCTGTACAGTCAGCTGCCCCGTCAAGCCCAATGGTTTCAGTGCCCTAGGACCCACCAAAGAAGAGGCAAAAGCATCCAGGGAAGGTATCGATTTATTAGGAAAGTACCAACACCACATTCTTGGAAATTACTGGAATTTTATTTGCCTCAGGCGTATGACTTGCAACCAAAGACATTGTGCAAAGAAAGCAAAGATTAAGTACACTTCAGGGAGAAGGAGACCACACACATGGGTAACACAGGTGGACAAAAGAAGCCATCCAGGACACTCTAGACACGGTAATATTCAATAGCGTTGTTGATAAAACGAGAACAAAAAAAATCAGCAATGTTTACAGTAGACATAAATCTCATACAAGTCAAAAAGCTTTTTTTTTGTTCTTCAGATCATAGAGCATAAAATGGAAAAATGTATATGTAGGTGGTATCTAACTACTGTACATTTGTCACCTAGTAGAGTTGCTTATATGTACCACAGTGTTTAAAAAAAAACAATACTGAACAAATGAAAGTCTTGAAAATTGCCTGATGAAAAATAAAATAGCCAGTAGCTTTTACTGGCTCCTCCTGGTCACCAGCGCAGTGGAAGATAAAAACCTTCTCATCACGACGGATGACGGAACCACACACATCAAACTGCTACCAAATTCGACCCACCTGTAGAAATATACTATCCACCCACATCTTTTCCATCAAAAGCTTTTGCTTGTTTTGAATCTTTGAAGCCCATTTGGTCACAATATGTTACAAATATTCGTGTGTGTGTGTGTGTGTGTGTATGTGTGTGTGTGTGTGTGTACATGAGTGCGTGCACGCACCTTTTTTTTTTTTTTTTTTACACCATGATATCATATGTTTGTCTGGCACTATCCTAAAGCTACTTCTAGATGACAATGAGGACGGAGAAATAACCCAGTGCCCAAGTGGCAAGTGAACTCACTGGGGAAGAGAGGAGAGAGGGGAGGAAACTGTCCAGCTCTGCCACGGGAAGCTCAACTCCGTGTCGCTCACTCGTCGTCGGTGCCACTCGCTTCTGACTGTTCCTGAAAGAGAACAGGTGGAGGAGAGTGAGGGAAAGACAGACTGCTGCAGAGGCATGGGCACCCTCCATGCCCAAGTGAGGAGTAGAACGAACAAGCCCAAGGCAATGCCTGCCAGCCGCCTTTGCTGTCTGCCACCTCGATTTCCAAAGTTTATGGCTAACCAATTCTATTTTTAGCTGAGACAAAAAGAAGGTGAGGCGTGGAGTGTCTGCTCGATGGTAAATCACCTCAAGAAAAGATGGGGTTTTCAGTGTAACGCAAATACACGGAGCCTAACTCTACAACATTCCGGTCATGCTGGAGTAGCAAAGTGTTGAAGGGAAATCAAACTCACGTACACACTAAAATGGAAAATTGTCTTTCCAGAATTTAAACGGTATAGGGGGTGGTTGTGTCGGGGAAGCCAAGCTGCTCTGGGAAATGAGTTAAAGGATGGGGGACTGGCCAAGTTTCGGTTGTTCTCCGAGGCCTTCAGGGACAATGGTGCAGGACTGAAGCTCTTGGTGTCTGAATTCAGCCCCCTATCCCCACCCAGCACTCCTTCAGGACCTGCGGAGTACCCAGGACCCAAGTGATGTTCACATGGCCATGCTAATTTCAACATTAAATAACTCCTCAGATCAGAAGGTGCCTGGTTTGATAAAATGCTCCTTAACATTTTTCCTGAAAAGAATAAAGCCTCTAGATATTTAATCTTAGGGCACCACAGCCAAAACACTCTGACACCACAACCTGGCCCCCTTAATCACCATTATTTCATCTGAGCTGCTGTATACTCACAGCAAGCTGGGTGTGAGAGATACAAAATATTAACCAGACATGAAGAACACTGTATTTGCACGTAGAAGATTGAGAGGGGGAATAGAAACCGATTGAGGAGCTTTTCACTTCTCCGGTGACACACAGAGTTTTAGACTCTTTGTTCTAAATTTCACGGCTCTGTTGTCCTCGGCAAGAGCACCTCACCAGGCCACCCTCCCCTGAGTCTAAGCGAGGAGGAGTGTGAACCCCCAGACGGCCTCTGTTGGGGCTTGAATACTCACGTTCTCATCCTGCTCCTCATCACTGTCAAAATCGCTCACAACAGGTTTGGCTTTGCCTCGATTGGGCCTCTTCTTGCCTTTCCCTGTGTCCCGGCCTTTCTCTTCTTTTTTATTGAGCTTGATTTTCACCTTCACAGATTTTGCTAGAGTAGAAACAGAGAGAGACCCCAATGAGGATTCAAAGTCAGTAAAATTCTTATCCCGCCCTGCGGATAAGCAAACACAACTTCCCCAGTGCTGGGAGCCTCAATGGACCCCTCTTCAGCCTGCTGGCCTAGTTAATCTCCCTTCCAAGTGCAGGCGTGTCTCTATTCAGAAGGTGAGTGACATAGTCACAAGGGAGGAAGACCTCGGAGTAGGGGCTGGATCCTTTTCCTGGCTCCTGATGGCTAAGCAGGTCAGTTGTCACATTAAAAAAATTTTTTTTTACATTAACTATTAACAAATCTTATAAAGGCTTTCTTATAAAAAGAATGATTTCACTATGTACTCTAGTAAACTTAAAAATTCAAGTAGTTTGTGTAGCTTTTTTTTTTAATGTAGAAAGAGACAAAACGGGAAGCAAAAATGACAGCATGCTTCCTTTACCCTATTTCATGGCTCTCTGGTGATTATTTTCAGGAAAAATAAAAGCATGACTTTTATACCTGTAAATAAATTCTATAGACTATGATACCAAGGATTCAATTATGCATAGACATACGTACACATGGAGACAATTGAAGTTTTATTTAGTGATTACATGGACCTTCTGGGACACCTACTGTCCATGTCTTGCTTTTTACTTACACGTGGGAGACAGCCCTATGTATTATCTCACACATGTAGCTTAATTCTTTTCAACCCTTGAAAAGTTCCCACACACAATCTACTCCATAATTGATTTAACCAGTCCCCCAGTGATGGGTGTGTCAACAAAGAAGGCTACTGCCAAGCATGGCAGACAGTGGTAGCGAGCACACGGGACATTCTAAGGCTATCTGTCAAATGCACTGCCAGGAAGGTTCCAGCCATTTCTGCTCTTGCTCAGAAGAGTGCCAAGTGGTACACCCTCTAAGGAACTTCTGAAATAGGTAGCCCATAGCCACCTCCAAGTATTTGAGGGTGAGGTCAGGAGAAGGTGGGTCTACCACACACACACAGCAATGTCCTCAGCATTTGTAGACCTCAGTACATGTTTCAGTGTGTGTGGAGGGGGGGTTAATCACTGCAGAAACAATATGTGAGATGGGACTTTCAATCTCTTGGGGAAATGTAAGAAAGTAGCCTCATTGGGACAGTAAAATCAAGACATTTGATATATTTGTTAATGTCTTTAGATCTGTTAAGTTTGGAAACAGCTACAACACATCATAAAACTGGAACACACGCATCTAAATATTAGAGATTATGGGGTTATACCTTTTTTTTTTCACCTTCCAAGTCACCTACACTAAGCAAAAGTAATTAGCAATAAACCAAATGATGTTTGTGAAAGCATGTCTCTATGCAGACCAAAATAAACAGGCGCTCTATGATGGCATCAGTGTGACAATTATTATCGAAAATCAGTGACTGTCTAAGTGAGGCCTGGGCCCGGCAGCACCTTGTAGGGACTTGTGAAACATCAGGGACAGGAACTCACTGATTCTGAGACACTGGGTTGGAGCCTAGTACTCGGTGCTCACCATGCCCTGCAGATGTCAGGCTACAGTGCTAAGGAGTGACAGGTGGCTTGCGCACCAGGGTTATCCCAACATCTAAAGGCAGCATGGGCAGAATGTTCTCAATGAAGCTTGGCAGCCCTGAGCTCTGTGGCTGGTGCACTCACATTTCAACAGCTGAGAAAACTGGCCATGAGCAGGGCAAGTATATGGCCTTTAGTATCCGTGGAAACAGGCCTCAAGGTAGGAAGGGCCAGATGCAGGGGGCTTACCCTCTGACTCCGACTCTTCTTCATCATCTTCCTCCTCCTCTTCATTGCTTTCTTCCTCACTCTCTTCTTCTTTGGCAATTTTCTGCCGAGCACTCTTAAACACTGACTGTAGGACAATGGAGTCTTCGTAGATCTAAATAGCCGAAGCACCAACTGTTAAATACCATATGCTGAGGCCCGCAGACCCGCAATAGCTGTGTGTACCTCCTTGGACAACACACACACACACACACACACACACACACACACATGTGTGCACGAGTTATTTTAAGAGATGCCCACTATGGGCTTTCTTCCCCTAAACGTACGGTATGTGGCTACATATGTGAACGACAGCGATCTTCCTCAATCACACTCTTCATATTAGTCCTTGAGGTAGGACCTCTATTAGAATTATAGGCTAGCTCCTAAACCCACCCACATTCTGGGAGTCTAAACTGGTCCTCATACTTGTGTGGCAAACGCTTTAAACACCGAGTCAGCTCACCAGGCTACCACTGACTCTTGTGAAAACGCAGAGGCAAAACAGTGAATCCAAATATAGGCACAGAGATACTGAAAGGAAGACCAAACACACCGAACTGCAGTTAAACGAACTCAGGGCAGAAGGTGCTCCCGTCTCTGACAACAAAACCATTTTTGTTTGTTTGTTTATTGTTGTTTTGAGGCAGGGTTTCTCTGTGTAACAGCCCTGGCTATCCTGAATCTCACTATGTAGACCAGGCTGGCCCCAAACTCCAGAGATCTGCCTGCCTCTGCCTCCTAAGTGCTGGGATCAAAGGAGTGCGCCACCGCCATCACAGCCACAGCCACCAGGCCAAAATCAGTATTTTAAACCACACTTAAAGCTGTTCTCTTTAATACTGTGGCAATACAACAGCAAAGGAGCGTTTTACCAGCATGTTTCCCGTCGGTGAGGTTCAGCGCAGACAACAGTCAACCTAAGGTGCTGTGTCCAGCATGTGCCCCTACCTGTACACAGTCCCATGCAGTATTGTGAGAAACAGGAGGTCCAAACACAGACCTTTACTTCCCTCAGAGAATTAAAACAGAACCACCATATATATGATCCAGCAATCTCACTTTTAAATATATACCCAAAATAATTAGAAGCAGAGTCTTGAGGAAATAAACATCCTCTACACACCCATGTTCCTTAGAGGCACCTTAGCCAAGAGCTAAGGAACCCAAAGGTCTGTGGACAAATGAGCAGCTGAAGAAGGCATGTCAGATGCAGTGGAGGAAGGACCTCCTGTCACCCGCTACAACACAGAAGAACCCTAGGAAGCCACCCGTCAAAAGACAGACACAAAGTGATCCCACTTATGTGGTCCAACCCACACAAGGTCGAGGGTGGTTACAGGAAGCGGGGGAAGGGAGAATTGCTGTTACAGGTATTGGGTGTCATCGTTTAACAGAGACCTGTTAAATACCCATATGAACAGCCTGGATGCTACTGACCTGCACCCTTAAAAACAGTCATGTGGTGGCGTTGAGGTCTTTCGCCACAACTCAAAAGCAGCGCATAAACAAACAAACGGCCTTTGCTCTCTGGAATTGAATTCTTTTGTTGTAAAGGTGACCCACACAGCCAATCCCATCCCAGCACCCAGGAAGCAGAGGCAGGTGGATCTCTGTAAGTTCAAGGCCAGCTTGGTCTGTGGATTGAGTTCTAGGACAGCCAGGGCTACCCAGAGGAACCTGTCTCTAAAAAAGGAAAAAAAAAAAAAGACAAAGAAAAAAAAAAAGAAAAAAAGATGGCCCATACAATCAAATACATCCAAAGTATGAGGACAGCAGAGAAAATGAAGGATAATACTGTAGATGGGAACCTGGAACAATATCTGCCAGAGGTCTGAGTTGACAGGTTAGGGTGAGGACGAGCTGGCCAGGGCTGAGGCAGGAGTGAGGAGGAGAAAGGTCCGGGTACAGAAATGCACTGGAGGCCTCACTGTCACTCCTGGCTGTGGAAGTGGACTCTGCTAGGCTACATGCTATATGCAGGGTCTCTGTGTAACCTGGCCTGTCCTGTTTCTTCTTTTTTCACCAGATATGGGAACACCAGGCCAGAAAGATATGGAAAAACAATATATCAGTTTCCACTAAGAGTAAGTGGAATTGAGCTGTAATTAAGGTAGAAGTATCCCCCTTATGCTTGTAAGTTCCACGTTACTTACAGTGACTTCCTATGGAGAAGGGGACTTAAAGAATTTTTTTTTAAACCAGTAGTTTGAGGCTCCTTCCCATTCCATTCCAAGTCATCGTGCTTAGAACTCCTAGCAGAAAGTAGCGATCATCAGGGATGGTAGCCAGCCTTTCAGCATTACCTTCAACAGCTTGCTTGAGTTTCTCCTCTAATGGGCAGCCAAGCCTTGAAGGAATTGTGAGTAGAAGCCTACCCAGCTATGGCACAAACCCTCCCCTTATTCACACAGGCAGTAGAAAACATGCCTTTTGGTTTTCAGTCGTCTTGCTGGGGAGGAAGCAATGATTCAAAGAGCAGAAATGAAACGCTTCACTTCCAAGAACCTAAGCATGGTTCAGGTTAGACACGTCTCAGACAACTTGACACATACCTGGGATCCCTCCAAGTTGAATGTCTGTGCATTGTGACAGAGAAGCATGACATCTTTCTCCAGATCACCCAGGCTCCGGTACTTATGATTGCGGATTCTTTCCTGATGGGAATTTTGAACACAATAGAAGAGGAATATGTAACTATCCTTACTTGTTCAAGAAAGCCCAGATTTCCCTTTGTCTTCACAGCATTCAGCCTTGCTGAGTGGGAGGGGGTGCACAACCCCAAGGGGGCATCACTGACCAAGACCACCCTCCCACCTGTGTTCTGTAGGGTGGGGAGGAAGTGCACAGAACGGGAAATGAGTGGCAATGGAGGGGAGGAAGGTTCTCAACAACATGCAATGTATACAGTCTGAGCTTTCAATGATCAAATAACATGCATGGATAGGATCAATGGTTTCCCATCCCCACCTTTCCTGGGCAATCCTTGGGTAGGACAGTGGTTAGCAATGGGAGGCCACTACCCCAGCCCCGCCTACAATCACTCCAGAGCATCCATGCACCTCCTTTGTGTACTCGAAGAAGAACAGTGAATGGGTATCTACCTTTATCTTTTTGAAATCCACTGGCTTCCTAATTAATTCATAGTATTCTGGTAACTCTTTCCTGGAAGGTAACTGAATGAAGACTTCACTGAGCTGTCGCCCTGAACTGCAGGATGAGGAAGACAAACAGAAACAAAGCAGATGAAGCACTCCTCAGGGAGAGGGTCATTTCAGAGACTGTCAACAGAACAAAAGAGGTCCCACGCATCCAGGCATGGGGGCTCTGTACGAGGAGGAAAAGCCCACCACGGCTCTGGGGGCTGGTGCCCTGTGTGCCGGCTTCAATCACATGAAAGCACAATTATGTCTCCGTTTCTGTCACACGCACACAATGTGGCAAGTACCCTGTGGATTCCCCTGTCAGGAGCTAATCTCTTTTCATCACGACAGAAATATTTAAAATAACGTATTGAGCCCCAAGTCCCATTTTAAATGAATAACAGGGCTGGCTGAAAGAAAGCACATAGACATGACTCCCATGTTCCTTTTGTCTTCAGACCCACTGTATATTTAGAAAATATGTTAAAATATACAGTGATGCAAATGTGAAGCTGTTTTATGCTCCGCACAATCCTTTCTGTCTCATTCCTTTCAGGGTTCTTCTACACTCCGCAAGCCCCTTCTGTGATCCTTTGCTCAAGGAGCCCCTTCATGGCCCCCAAATGCACTTATGTGTGTGGCGCAATTTGGGCAAAAAGAACAACTGCTAATGTGCATGTCACATGTTTCTAGACTCTGAGCTGTGCCCTCCCCAAGTGCACGGTGGGTTTATTGAAAGCAGGTTTAGTAGAGAAATGCTTTAGCTTTTTTTTTTTTTTCCACTCAGAAGAACAGGCTGCAGAGCAACAAGCTTTTCACGTCACTTAACGCTGGAAGCAGTCATGGTTAGAGGAACAAAGGAGGATAATTGAGGTTCAAGATCCCAATACCTGATTTGGCCTTCCTTCCTAAGTCAATAACAGCTTGTGATATATGGTCTAGTCGTTTTCCACAAAAACCCTACTGCCATCTCCAGTATGATGCCATCTCCAGTTCCTTTGTGAACCCAGAAACGTTAAGAGATAATCATAAAGCCCTGGCATGTAAATTTTGGAAGGTGACTGCCACAGTGTTCGGGGAGGCTCAGAGGTAATGGCAAGGCATGAGTGACAATATGCTGTTTTAATCCACAGTCCCAGTTGTATAATTAAAAAATAATCATAATGACAGTTATCATAAAAGAGACATGCGCAGTAACTCAAGTGGTTGCCTAGCAACCAGTGGGGGAAAAGCTGAAGTGCAAAGGGGCCTGCATAAATTAACCAACAATCCTCAGTCAAAGGATGGGCAAGTTTTTCGGCTATAGCGGGTCACTGTTTTGTTTTATTTTTAATGTTTAGATGAGCCTCGTGAATACTGAAATTGGGAACAAACAAAAGAGGTTCAAAAACAAGACTACGGAATGCCAGGGAATTAGATTCTTGGATTACTGTGGCAAGAATCAAGGTGTTCTCTGACTGCTCCACCCCCTGCAGGCTGAGATATGTTTGGACGTCCATAATTTGCGTCACAGAGTATATGGCACATTTTCTTGCTTACCATCAATCCCAACACAGGGCCACAATTGCTGGTGCATTTGTCTAACGTTTTGAAATTTACAAAATCTCATTTTACTTTTTATTTTTTAAAGAACATTTTAATGGCACCAAAAAGAAATCTATGTCCATAAACTGGCATCAATCCGCATGGCAGATCGTCCTGTTGATGTCATGGCTTTAATACCTGACTCTCAGTGACATCATCAGTGTCATCAGTGTCTATATTCCCAACAAATGGTGTCGTTTTTCTATCGATACATTACAAGCACATCTTTGCTCTCTACACCTGTGATGGACAGACTCCCAACCTCACCTGTGCCCCTGATGAAGTAAGAATTCAACCCTAGGGACTAGACCCCAAAATACACCAGAATGCCAAGAGAGTGCAAAGCCACAAAGGTCACCTGCACCTGCCTTCTCTGGCCTGTCAAACCTGCAGCCCCTAGGTCCACTGAAGAGACAAGTCCCGAGCCACCCATGCTCAAAAGAGGAGAGCCGAATGCTCCCAGGCTTGGTGTCAGTACTATAAGAATAAGATACATTTGTATCTTATTCTACGAAGAAAAAAAAAAGTCTCACTGAACTAAACACTCACGCCTGCTTCCCCTCCCCCTCCTCACCCCAAAGAGCATGAAACACTAGGTGACCTGGAAGCCATCTAAGGAAGGTGCTTCCACTTTTCTGTACACCCCTTAGTCTGGCCACCAAGCCCTCTAGAGTGTGCTCATATGTTCCATTTGTTCTGCTGGGATCTTCTCAGCTCAGCCCAATAGTATCTTTCTCTTCGAAGCATTCTCATGTGTATGACTGGACATTTCTTATAGTTGGTGCTGGAGGTGGTGAGATAAACCAAGGATAGCCAAACCTGTGGTGGCAATCCTCCTGCCTCAGCATCCCAAGGGCTAGGATTACAGGTGTAACTAGCCCTGGCTGAAATCCACCCCACTTCAAAAGCTTCATGATCCTACCACAATCAAGACCCATTCTCTGTATAAACGGAGGATAGTCTCCTTAATATTAGTTGCATTTAAGTTTCTTTACCTTACTTCTCAGAATTTTCTCTCCTTCCCACTGGATGCCAACGTTTTCTACAGTCAAATCTTCCCCATCATCCTTTCCCGGGCAATTGCTGTGATGGCAGCTCAGGAAGAGAAGCTCAAGGCCTGGACAGCAGGGGCTGACCCAGATTATGCTTAACTCGTAAGGACCTATAGAATGCATCAGGGTAGCAGAACTTCCTGAAGGACTGCAACAGTTAACCACACCCCCATGAAATAGGTTTAAACAAACAAAATGAAGTCACCGAACAATGGACTAATTACAGAATGCTTTGGAGAAGGCGGTCTGGCTCTACTGAAGGCTTTATCCTCTCCTACGTGTTTTTCATTATGTCATTTTATACAATTTAAGACCTAAGTATAAATTATTAAAGTGCACTACTTCCTGCAGCAAAAGCAATACGCCCCCCCCAAGTCCACAGGCAGTTTCTACATCCGTTCTGCACAGTGATCTACCTCATTCTAGGATGTGTGACTGCAAAGACACACGACTGGTGGAGGATGAGGAGGATCTCCCTGAGCTCAGCACTTACAGGGGCGGCAAGCACCTTCCTGTCTACCAAGGTGAATGGACACAGGGGTGTGATGGCTGTGCCCTGCGAATGAAGGGAAGCACTATGCTCCAGCTGCCGATGAGGACTTTGAACCCAGCCTGCCAGGTGCATGTGTCCACACTGCTGAGATTTAGTGTGTTATGCTTCATCTGGAAACCAGTTTATCCCCATGACCTACCTCTACAGTCCACAAGGCGAGGTTTACCTGTCTGACTCTAGATGGAGGCTGTATACAACATAGAACCTTACAGAAATACCAGCCTCACTTCGACTAGGTACCGCAGGAAACATGCTTTACACCAGCTTGCTTAGGGGTACCTTCCTTTAAAATAGTGGCTGCTGTGTCTTCCAACGATTCCTTTTATGTCCAAAGCAGAAAGTCTGATACTAAATAAAGCTAGGCGTGTTTCCTTTATAATCCCCACCATGCTCTCCCCCCACCTTCTTGGGACAGTCTCATGTATCCCAAACTAACCCAGTTTACTATTCAGCTGAGGCTGACCTTGATCCTTCTGAAGTTCAAGGATTATGCACAGACATGGTTTATGCAGTACTAGGGACCAAGCTTGGGCTATGAGCATGCAAAGGAAATACCCTACCAACTACACATATTTTTTAATCAGCCAATAAATTTGCTCAGCTGACTCTAACAGTTGTGAAAAAGAGGTAACTACCTGAAGCCAAAATAAGTCTTCTTTACATTAAGCAACTATGCCTTATATCCTAAGAAAATGTAGTTAAGATTTAAAATAGTCACTTGGGGTTGGAGGGATGAGATAGGAAACTTACTGCAGTCCTGAAAGTATCCTGCAGGCCTTCCTACAGGAAGTAATTTGAGAAGAAAACCTGGGAACTAGAATGGCATAGCATGGCAGAAGATGAGAAAATTCTGCTTTCTCCCTAGGTCAGGTTCCTCAGGAAGCTTCATACACACTACTGATAAACTCTCTCAAGCTCATGCCCACTCCCCAGTTATCTAAGGAACCCTGGAATCCTGAGCCCAGTGTGAAACAGGAGCCATGAGCATGCCGGTCACAACTGAGATCTTTTGCCGGGGCCTTACGATCACTGAGCAGTGGCTGAAAGCGGAATCTGATCTCCCAGGTTCTAATGGCATAAGCATGGGGTATCATTTTGTATCTGGTAGTTGGGCAGGTAGCCGTCAAAACTATCCTATGTATCAAGAAAGAACACGGACATCCACACCATGTTCCTTAGTTATCAAGAAACAGTCCCTCGTCACTGCCACTCGACCTCACCCCCGTATCTCAAAACACTGGCGCTCTTATGCACTGTTCTAATTATTATTGTCTGCTCTGGGGGTGAAACAAAGATAAAGATGAGAGGGCTGGCAGAGAGCTGGCACAACACTAAAGGCGCATACTACTAACAAGCATGATAACCTAGGTTTCAGATCTAGAACCCACAGGGTAGAAGGATTCTCAGAAGTTGCCCTCTGACTTCTGCCCGCATGCCACAGTGTGTACACCTGAACACACAAAATATACGTAAACATAAAAGAAAAAAAAAATAAGATGTATCAAGATGGTCATCATGATGTTTGCCGCCACAGAAAAGGCCAGTGGTGGGGTGCTAAGGAGTCGAGTCTAAAGCTGTGTAGTTTAAAAGAATGGGGAGGCGTGTCTGTTCTGGAATTAATACGCACACATAAACACACACAAACACACAGAGGATATAAGACGCTAAATGTGACCCATCTCAAAAGTTTGGAAATAAGCACAGACGAAAGAGTTCAGAGGCGATATGGGACAACTTCACATTCACAGGAACATTTTCAGCAACAAGATTTATGATCCAAGGCAACTCTGAACCAGGTCATCCACAAAGTGGGTCTCAACCCTTTGATCCAGCTACCTTGTTTGAAAATGTGCTATAGGTTAAGAATGACATCTTATTTGAGACCTAACCAGCCCACAGAGGAAGAGGATCCAGGCAGTCCTGACGGAACCTGATAGGCTAGGGTCAGACAGTAAGGAAGGAGGACCTCCCCTATTGGTAGATTAGGAGAGGGCTATGCGGGGAGAGGGAGAAAGGGTGGGGTCCGGAGGAGACAGAGATGAGGGAGGGGGCTACAGCTGGGATACAAAGTGAATAAATTGTAACAAATGATAAGAAAAATTTAAAAGGAACCCACATGTGTCAGGTGGTCAGCTTTGATTTCTACCAGAAGAGCAGCAGGTTTCACTACTGACTCCTCCAAAGTCTAACAATAAAGCAACATGAACACACAGAACTATTATATGGAAACTTTACCTAAGATGCTGCAACCTGAAGTTGCAGGACAGTTCTTTAGAATATTCTTACAGAGTGTCCCACTGTCAGAGACACTTGGAAAAGGACATCTGCTTCCAGGAATCTTCTCCCTTCATGTTGTATTTTCTATGGCCCTCAGCTCCCAATCCTCTTGCATCAGCCTCCCTGATACACGAGTTTCAGACAGAGACCACCATGTCTGGCTCTTTCATTTTCTTGACAGGCATCTTGAGAATTTTTAGTAGATTTACTACCTAGAACTCGACTTTTGGAAATATCGACAGAGGCCATCTAGCTCCCTACGCTTTTTTCCCCCCTCACTTGACATTTCATAATAGCAAGAAAAGGTATGAATTCTCACCTACCTCTGTCAGGCGTGACAGCTAAATGGCCTGCCAGCTCTCTGGCCTGCCAGCTCTTGTGCTTCGCCGCTTCCTCCTGGAGACCTGCGATGCCGTCCTAATGTAAGGATGGCCTGACCCTCCCCTCCTGAGTATTCTGTCCTTTGATCCTGGACAGTGTCTTGTCTTCTGTATAGTAAAAAAAAAAAGCTTCAAGGCTTTTTGGTTGATTTATGACACAAACCTTTGAGAAGCAAACAGAGCCCAATGTTCTCTATCTGAGGAGCCCAAGGCCCAGATGCGGTTTTATTTTAATGGTAGGTGGGTCCTGGCAGGTCCCTGAGGGCCTTTTCCTGCAGTAGACATTTTTGTGAGCTCAGGAATGAGACTGATTCTTCTCATGAATTTTAAATCTATCTAATATCTCCTCTCTTCAATATCCATTTTTTCCCCCAAAATGTTCATGGAACAGAGTTTGAAGACAGTGTCGTCCCTATAAAAGGATACAATCTGCTATTTCCAGCGGGGGTTCTTTTCTCTTTCTGAGGGCTCATTCACATAGGTGCTGGCTTAGAGCCGGGGAAGAAGGGGAGGGCGATAGGGCCGGAGTAATATTGGAAGCTAGGGAAGGCTGTCTGTCTTGGTTTGCTTTCTATTGCTACGACAGACAGAACACCATGGTCAAAGCAACTTGGGAAGGAAGGGATGGGGTTAACTTCATCTTACACCTCTCTGGTCTCAGTGAGGGAAGCCAGGGAAGGAATCCAGAAGCAGGAACTGAAGCAGAGGGCATGGAGAAATACTACTTATTGGCTTGCTCAGCCTGCTATCTTATACACTCCTGGGTCACCTGTCCAGAGGTCGAACTACCCACAACCGCCTAGACCTTCCCACATCAATCACCAACCAAGAAAATGTCCCACAAGCTTGCCTGCAAGCCAGGTTTATGGAAGAATTTTCTTAATAAAGGTTCCCTCTTCTCAGGTGGCCCTAGCTTGTCTCAAGTTTACAAACAACAAAATAAAACACACCAGGAAACCTTGCAAGTCTCAGAAAGCAGGTGGACTAAGTGTGTTTGCCCACCTACCTTCCGTATGTGGGTATAACTGGGTGAGCACCATAAGTGCCAAGCCACCAGGAGTCACAGTAGTCTACCCCAGCGACACTTACATCAGAGGAACCTTTAATGAGAGACACCAGAACCCACATCTACCTGCACATGTTCTGCTTTCAGTATCAGAGCTCTAACTCAGCGTTCCTCAGAGAATGACACACCAACCTACGGGACTACAAAGGACAGTGTTTCCTGAAAAGGGGGTTCACTAAATAAATGCGTCCTGGGGAACACTGGGCTGAGGAGAATATTAGATTACACAGCAATGACCCACCCCCCAATTCTCCAGCTGGACTGGCTACTTCTAAGAGGGCCTTTAGAAGCGTGTAGGAGGCACTTTCTCAGACAAAACACCTCACCAGCTCGCTAGCCCAGGAGACAAGCTTGGCAGCACTGTGTGAGGTCCAGAGCAGGCGATAGAGAATGAGGAACTTCTCAACACCTAGAACTTGAATGCTGTCTAAATGCATCCACCAAGCCACGATGCTATTCCAAGGTAATTCTTCTGGAATCCGACTGAAGTCTCTAAATGCAAAGCTGCCTGGGCATGAGAGCCATTCTGGCAGCCTTTCTTCTTCATTTAGAGAAATATAATGCCTGATCCCATGGACGCTAAAAATAGGTTTTGTCTAAAACAATTTGTTAGCTGGTTCTGAAAGAGTAGTCAATACTAATGACATAATCATGACATCAAGGGCTGCTAACGGCCACGGAGAGAACTTAAGTTTCCTGATGTGGAATCTGTGGAAATGTGTATGCACGCTGCCCCTCGAATACCTCACTTCCCTTCTACCTGCATTCCTATAAACGGCTCAGGAAAGCAGATTGGGTCTGCCCATGTCCATCCTGAGCATGTGCTCCACCATTTTCTTCCCCGCTGCCACTTCCCTATCAGAACCATGTCTCAGCCTTCACCTAGCAACACCCCTTTACCTCATTCTAACTCAACACCCCTCTACCACGTCTCATTCACTCCCCAAATGAACTCGTGACGTGGCCTATGGTCCTTCTCGTTCGGCTCTTCTTTCCTCACAGCACAGCCGGCTCCCTCTGTGGGCAGCATCCATTCCCATAGCAGACGCCACACACTGGTCACTGCACCCTCTCAGCAAAAACTCAGTTGCATCCTCAACACTGGACACCCGAGGGAGAGACAGTCAACTTCGAGGACACACAAACGCTGTCTTAGGGATGTGAGTTCTTGAAAACCGCATGGCAGCTCTTCACTTTGGCGTTCACAGCTCTCCGGGTCTGCTCTGCTGCTTTACCTGGTGGGCTGGTTCCGCTTCCTTTGGACAGGGTAGGCTAGCTGTGCAGGGACACGTGGTCTCTGGATGCAGTCTGCTTACTCATGCCTCCGTCCACAGGTGCTCACGCCCACACTACCGCATACTCTGGGTTAGTACACCCTAACCGTCCTCACTCACCCGGACCCAATTTCCCTGTGTCACCCACAAGCCAACTGAGACTTTCCTGTTCAGGCCCTCCTTCCGCCTTACTCATACCAGGTGTCTGCACTCCTTGCTTACATAACTCCATACAACAGTGGACAAAGCAATCTTTTACTTTTTCTTTCTCTCTCTTTTTTTTCCCACTTTCAATACTTACACAGAGACTGACACAGAAAATGCTGGGCTTTTGAACAGCAGAAAAGGATTTTTAACCTGCTCTGAAGGAGAGGTTAACTTATTGCCATTCAGCTCTGAACGTCACAAAGCTCAGGCTTAGGGGAAAAAGAAATAGGTGGGGGGGGGGCGCAATACAGGAATGCACCAGCTCCAAAGAGCCCCCACAGAAGCAAGTGCCAAACCTCTTCTAACCTCTGCAAATGACCGTTTAAACTGTACTTAGAGGAAATGGATTTACCTAGGTCCTAACTGCATTCGGTTATATTCTCTAACCTCAGAACGCCCAAGCATGACATGAGGGGTTTGCAGTAACGTTTAAAGTCATTAATCCACTTTTTCATGGTCATGTGCCTGCTTTGATGGAGGAGAAGGGGAGGAGCAGCGGGAGAGGGAACTAGACCCAAGCCTGCTTCAGGAGGCGGGCGTTTCGGCCCCACTCCGCCCTTTAGACCATCCGGCTCCTTTTCAGTCCACACAAGTCACTTTATTATGTAAACAGTCCAATCTTACAGAGTCAGTGTTGTTTCAAGTCCACCTGAATCCTTTCTCCTGATGATAGAAACAGAGCATAATTGGCAGTGCTCAGCAGGCACTGTGGTGTGTGTGCTTTCTAGGATTGGACATTGCTTACTGAGAACAGACAATCCTGCCCAAGTTTTAGTTCTACAGACATGCATTTAAGGCCTTATGTTTTAAATTAAAAAAAAAAAAGGCTACAAGTTGAGATATGTTCATCCTGAAATTCAAGGTACAACCTCAGTTCTCTTCCTTCTGGCCCTAGATTAGATCCTGCATTGCTTGGGTTAGGGCTAGGGGGTAGACAACATTACTGGATCATTTGAGAAACTGGGAGACAGGAGGCAAAAGCACTACAGTGAACATTTCAACAACTCGGCTTGATGGAAAGGGAGGAAATTAGCACGCTCCGTGTACAGGTAACACTTATCTTGGCATTGCATCCATCCATTTCCCATCAGCCAACACCATGCCAGTCTAGCATCTCGAGGAGGGACTACTTCTGGTTTCCACCCAGCTGGGGCAGAGGCAGATGAAGTAAGAAAGGTGGGGGAAGCTTAGGACTCACCGTGACAGAAGGAAGGCGCCCCTGAAATCCAGCCCAGCACACACTCAAAAGTAAATGCAAGAAGCAGCTACCCCCCTCATCCCTGCCAAACTGCAGCCAACTCCAGGATGCACAGCAATAAGAACAGGCACCCTACGTGACGTCATACACATCGGGGCTCCTCCTCCATTGCTTGGCATCGAGCTTCCACACCAGGGCCGCATACAGTTACAAAGTCCACAGGACACATAGCAGGATGAGGGTCAGGAGGGGGCAGAGGCGGCAGAGACCTACCTCTGAGGTGCTGCAGGCTGGGCAGACTTCCAGGTGGCTCCTGCCACCTTTGTTACGACATGCATGCACAGGCGGGCTCTTCCAGGTGAGCACACCACACAGACAACCTCAAAAGCATGGTAGGGGGGGTGCGGGGGGTTAAGGGTATGTGTAACCTGCAACCCCATTCCAACAAGAGGCAACTGGGGACAGGGGAGTGGTGACTAGATAAATGTGTTTCCAAAGACCAAGTCTACCCATCGGCTTGCTCCGTGTACCAAAGGACACCTGCATTTAGAGACACGGGAACACAAGACAGATCCTGACCTGTTTCCTTCTATTTCCAACTGAGAATTACAGGGCACCTTCTCCACGTTACACCTGCAGCAGAGTAGAGAGAACACTAGAGTCAGAAGACCTGTGTCCTCCTCCCAGCCCAGCTCCTGCTTGTCAGGCTGGGTGACCTGGAACAATTAATGTCACTCTCTGAGAGTCAGCCTGGATGAGAAGATCATTTTACAGTGACGCGTGTTTCTGCAAAGTGCTGGTGGGGGTCACAGCTTCCTATCATCTCTGGGGCCTACCTGCAGTCTCCCAGCTAGCTCCCCTGCTCCATTTCCCTCCACACATGTCCCATTGATGGTTCCAAAGGCGGTGAAGAGTGAGGAGCCGTGTTAATGGCGTGTACGGTCCTCAGGAGGAAGGTGATGGACTGACTTTAATCTCATCTGGCCCCTCATTCGTACACTGGGGATACTTACCAAGACAGCTCCAGACTATGAACCTGACAAGCTGTTTCTGTCACAGCACCCATCATATATGAACAGAACCTATGAAGCAACCTGTCTCGTTTCTAGTCACCAACAAAACTCTCCTTCCCAGATGTACTGCTTTCAGCAGATCATTGAATAAGCGCCCTTGACTGGGAATGAATTTGAGCCACTATCTGAGTGTTACGTGACAATTTTGGACACTGACACATAGGTGACCTTTTGTGTCAAGGCAGAGGAAGAGCAATCAGGTTAGCTATCCAGTTTATACTCTACACCAAACCGGCAATCTGTCTCTCCTGTGGCAAACCCAGTCTAGCCACCTCTGGGCCTCTGCATGGTCACTGCCTGCTTGGCCCAGAGGAGGAGGCAATCAGAGAGGATCAGCAGATAGCACACAGTAAAGGTACGAAAGTACATGCAAAACTCCATATATATACAGCATTAACCAGAATGACTAAACACCAAGGAAGAGTGGGAAGGGCCAGGCAAGAAAACAAGACTGTAAAGTTGCTAGGTTCAGAACATGGAAACCTACTTTTCCTAAGCCAGAGGTCTGGAAGCTCTTAAGGAACAGGAAGATAAGATCAGATATTTGCCTTAGAAAGAAGGCAAGACAGGAAGGGACGAGCAGCTGGACCCAAGCGGCAACTGGTCCAGGACAGGGGTTCCAGGGTCTCATGGAGACTATATGACAGCACAGGAGGCTTGCCTTGGAGACCCATGTGTGTGAGGAGGGGACTTTAGAAGTGAGGTGTGGAAGGGAGAGACTTCTACTGTTTTATATTTGGGGTGTCTGGCTGATGATGTTGATACAGACACCAAAGCAAACTAGTCTGCTCAGAAGGCCTAGCAGCGGTGGAAGAGGACCCTGGGAAGGATGAACACAACCCCCCGCATTTTGTAAAATACACTGTAACTAATTCAGAGAAAACACAGGCCCAGTTCTATGACCTGAGGCCAACAGAGGCTGCAATCTAACAGAAGTGCAGGCGCTAAGTAAAGGAGATTCTAACAAAAAATTCCAGTCATTCTGATATGGGTCAGGAACCTGACTGGCTTGGGGAAAAATATAAAAGCCCAGACCAAAATGGATGTTTGGAGATGTACTTTATAGGCCTGTTTCGAAAGGCAGTAGGCATGACAGTGTGAGCCATCCTCTGGATAGAAAGCTTGAGGGCGGTAAACAGCAGTCTCTGACCCAGGAGATATCATAGTGAATTTTTAAGAGCTTTGAGAGAGAAAACCTTGAAAGAAAACAACACACTTCTGGAGAACAGACTGGTTAAATGTGGGTCTTCAAATAGTGCCTCGGCCCAGCTTGAAATAAGGAATGCTACAAATTACTTTCTAGTGCATGTAGGGATTAAACAAGGACAATTGTGATTGGATTTGGAACATGCCACATCTTAAAAAAAAGTGCTGTAAAGAAATACCGACCCCCACATCCCCCCAAAAAAGAATCATTATGCTGACATTTCTTCAAAAACAACAACAACAACAAAACCAAACATCAGTGTATTCCGGTATAGCAAGGCTCTCATGACCCCGTTTCCCCCAACTTCCCTATTCTGTGTTGGCAGCAGGGTACTGTCCCCTCCCTGCATGGTGCAGAGCAGAGGAGGCCGGAGAGAGACCAGGACTGAGGACCCTATGGCTAGATTTAGTGGTGTATCACTGGAACTGAAAACAGCAGAGGGAATATTTCCAGGACGGGTAAATGATTTCCCCAATGCCAACAGCACTAAATTCAAATCAAGTGGAAGCCTGTGCCATCCTTCAAGGTATCACACTAAGGGCTTATTAAAATTGGAAGGGTGGGTGCAATGCGGTCCAGGGAGGCAGGGGGTCCCTAGCTGCTGCTCCTGCCCTGCCTTCTGCCCCGTACAGGACCGAAGAGCACTGTAACCACTGGTCAGACTAGCCAAGTAGAAGCTCCCGCCTTCCCCACTGCTACCTGTCCTCCTCAGAGCTGGACCCTGTGCAGACAGACGGTCTCATCGGATGTGCCTTCCTGTCGTCCATCTTCAAACCGCGTATATAGTGAACAAGACAGGTTTTAAAAAAAAATCAATGTATAAATGCATATTCTGCTTCCAGCTTCTTGGGAGTTTTCTTTCGTTTTGCTTTTTTGTTGTTACTGTTGTTTTGTTGAGATAGGGTCTCATTATGTTGTCCAGCCTGTCTCAAACTGGACATCTTTGTGCCTCAGCTGCCCAGTGCTAAGATGTGTGCACCCCATACACCACTGCTTCCAAATTCTTCAGGAATGAGAGCACACATTTTAAAAACAAGGTATAATAAACACAGAAGCAGAAGCTCCTGATAGTTGATTTTTTTTTAAAGAACATATCAAGGTGCTTCAAATGAGTTCAAGTGACTAGCTGTAGACTAATTATATTCTGAAAGAGTGTAGATTGCTTCTGCCAACAATGCCTAGGAAATCACAGACAGTGGAAATGGAGTCAAAGGCTGAAGAGTGGTAAATATCCCTGTTTTGAGATGAGAAATGAAACCTGATAGTGGTAGGCTTCCTGTTGACCCTCGTTGAGGACTTCGAGGACTTCAACTAAATTACCCAGAGGCCAGGGGGCTACTTAGCAAAGATAAATAACATCATTAAGTACTAGCAGGGGGTGTCTCTGAAAAAGCCATGGCAGGCAGGCTAACCTCATTTCACTTTTTCAGCAGAGTTTCTAGGTTGATAGATGGGAAAGGGCTACAAACATAATATATTTGGTTTTAGTCTTTCTTGATAACCTTGAAAAGGAATAGGTGAATTTGGGTAACCTGATAGCTTGGCCACACGAGTTCAACAACACTTAACCAACTTCAAGGATTACTGGTCAATAATATATTCATGTCAACCCACACTGACGGCCAGGGCATGTCACAGAGCCCTGTACTGGTTCCTTTACAAACTATCTCTGAAATGTGTGTTTATGACACATCTTAGGCTTTGTAAAACCTCAGGAAGCAAATACCTTGTTTAAAGATTAAGGAATGAGTAAGGTCAATGATGAGAACAAACGCTACAATACGGAGCTGTACTGAGCTATGGAACTTCAGTATATGATGGCTGAACAGCAGGAATGCTTACTTAGCTCAGGGCTAAACTTGGCAGTTTTCAAGAAAGGACATGTCTGGTGTACGTCATGTGTCCAGCGTCAGCTGGCTCTGTGTCAAGGATGCTGGAGAAAGCTTAGTGATGCCGGAGCCGCATGTACAGAACTTTGGTGTCCAGAATAAGCAAGCAAATGAGCCCTAACCCTCATTGGCACTGGGAACTCTCCGGAGAATGTTTCAAAAGGGCAGTACAAGAGTAGAACGTGCCTAAGGAGGAGTCTAAGTGTCACTCAGAGAACAAAGGCGGACATTTCTACCCAAAGAAGGTGGCCCTGGGCTGGACATGGCAGATTACAGCTATTTTTAAAGGACATTTCCTGAAATGAGACTGGATTCATTCTCTGCCAAGTTTGTAGAATAAATAGGTAAAACTCAGCAGGCAGGATTTTAATATGAGAGAAGAGACCAACCATGTTGAAGGCAGTCCTGCAGCATCATGTTCGTCCTGAAACCGTGCCCTGATGTGGGACCCGCATCCCCAGGCTAGAGGACTTCCTGTCACCAGTGCTGGTACACCCGAATCACAGGACACCAGACCAGGCAGAGCCAAAGCCCAGAACTTCTGGCTTTAAGGACATCTCTAGGAACCCTTCACCCTGCTAACCGGAGGCTTCCAAGTCCCAAGACTTGGAAGAGCTCTCCTGCTCTTCCAATGGTGATTTTAAAGGGTACAGGTACAAGAGAGGAGAAACAGGGTTCTCAGGTTAACTATTCTAGAAGGTGAGATGGTAGATGAAAGCCTTCAAAAACAAGCGGAAGACAAAGCATGTTGTTCACGAAGTCAAAACAAAGGATGACTTGAGATAAAGTTTTCTATCGGGAGAAACAACGTGATAGAACTAGCAGCCACAGCCCTGTACTACCAAACAGCCTTCCATTCCTGAATCACTTGAAGACAATGGTTCTTCAGGGTCACATCTTTAAACTGTCATAGAATAGAAGCCAATAAATAGATGCTCAAATTATCTTGTCTTTACAGAAATATCAACTCACATCTGTCCCAGAATGATGCAAGGACTTTTGAGCTAACTAACTCTTTTTAGACACCTATTAAATATAGATGGAGGTCTCATTAATAAACTGCCCAGCTATGTGGCCATTGGAACCCTAACACTGAATGGGTGTGTTACCAAAGGTGGCATTTCCTTGGGTAGGCTGAGTTACTGTATCAGTAACTGACTCCAATGCTGGAGAAACCTCAGCACAGCAAGATGTACATTTTTCCAGTAGTGTTTTTCCGAAACGAACCAAAAATACGACACAGTATCTAATTAAGGCCCTCCTAATTTGAGTGCCTCCTACTTGAGAACCAAGTTTGGTAAGAGAAATACAAAACAGAAATAGAGTGCACTGCTTTTTGTGGAGGATCACTAACATGAAATATACACGAAACATGCAGTGGTGGGAAAGTTAGCACATGATCTCCAGAAAGTACCTAAAAATGCAGGAATGAACAAAATGAGTCTTAGGAGGGTGCTTTTTAGGTACTCAATAAGCAAATAAATAAAGCCAGGAAATGAGGAAGGACCACTCAATATCCGAATGCTGAAATATTTAAATATCTTTTGCCTACAGTATGACTAAAGACATGCTCAATAGTCAGTTCCGGTGAAACTGCATTTTCTGTTTCTGGAACTAAAACCATGGAAACCAAGGACACTTTCTTCATAGTGCTCAGAGGTCTCTTCACCTGCTTGATTAGCTGCAAACAGTCTCAAAGTTTGATTATTAATCATTAAACTATTCAAAGAATCTGGGGTTATATTAACTACCCAGGACAACAATGCCACAGTCTGGGGCAGGTGCACAGGGGTGGGGGGGGCATAGGGGTGGGGAGCGGGGTGTCAGAGAAGTTAAGAGTTCCCCAGCTAAGTGAACACCAGAGCAAGATTCAAGGAGCTGAGGCTAGGATGGGAAGGAGCTTGTGCTGTGAGCCCCTGGGCTCTGCTTCCCCAGGCAAGGCATTAAAGAAGTTCTGCTCTCACAGCTCCCTATTTGGGAATGGGCTCTAAGGAAGTCCACTGTAGTTATGTACACCAGGATGACACAAACGCAGCCAGCAGGCATTGTAAATAAGCTAGGCAAAGCCTGTCACCGAGGGGCAACTCATATTCCATATCGGTGGTAGGACAGGCATAGTGACAGACAGCTGGAAGCACCTGTGAGCGGCGGGTAAAGAGACCAGCCATCTCTTCCCTCCTGCTGAGCTGCCTCTGGGGAAAAGTCTGGCAGAATGCTGCCAGGTTTTTAAGTTTTTCCAAAGTGGGAGTCAAGAAACAGAAACATTATAAATCTGCTCCCCCAAAAAGATATGAAGCCAAATCAAACAATGTACTCGTGACTTGAGACCCACTGGGTGCTGACCGGACAGCTGATTAAGGATGAAGAAATAACAACCACTCTCCAAAGGCCCAGTTTTTAATCTCCACAGACTCTCTCAGAGCCCTCCTCAGTGCTTAGGCAGACCCAGACTGAATCAGCCATCGATGTGATCATCAAAGGCCTGCCAAAGACCAGGGCACACCTGGTCAGGGAAACAAATACTCTCCTGACACAAAGAAAAAAAAAGGCAGAGATGCTTGCAGAGTGACACTATCTACCTAGATGTAATTTCCTCACACCAGCGGCTGATCCCAGGTGTAATTACCCAGCCTCCTGCCCGCAACAGGTGTAGCAGGGGTGAAGAGAAACTTCAGAGTCACTAATTCTTGCTGTGCACACACGCACAAAATTTTGTGTTTACTCCAGGCCAAGCAAGAGTGGACTTGGGGTTGAGTTTCCCTCTCTGGAGTGTCAACTAGCAGTTGATCCAAAATCAGGGGGAGGGGGGTGGCTGCCCTTTGTGGCCACTTTAAAACATTTAAAAGGATGTTCTTTTTTGTGTGTGTCATTTTCTTTCAAAAAGAAAATACTGCAGTATGTATGGGAGTTATGGGGCTTGATGGGTCAGACAAGAAATCCTGAGCCCTCAATGAACCTTTCTTTCTGCCTGTCCCCATCACTGTTTTTGGAAAATGCCACATGGGTTAGAAAAGCTTAAGAGCAAAATTCCCGGTGGAAAGTTTTTACTTTTTATGGTACTTAATCTTTCGAGCAATTTCTTCCTGTCTGATATGTAATACATCAAAGCTATGAGGAAAAACCCAAGTCACAATTTAGCTGTACATGTTCAATTCAGCCGGTGTCCAGAACAACAGGAGTTCCTGGTGAAAGATCGTGGTCTCTAACAACTGACTTCTATGATCATGCAATTTAGAGAGTAGAAATATCTGTTTCCTATCTGCTTTCCATGGAAACAAGAGATGGCTTTCAAAGGAAAATATCATTGCATCAAATGAAGATATCATTGCATCAAACGGAAGTCAAAGCAAGTAACGAAGCTCAACTAACTCTAATGCAATCTACTAGTTAACTAGTATAGATTTAACTGATGCCTTTGCTGTCCAGCATCTCCTTCTTATTGGTCACACCCAAAAAGTCCATGAACAAGGGGTGAATTTACTGAAATATTCACATACAGTAGTAATCTGAGACTAAAGCTCATAGGAATGCTCAAAAATCCAAGCATTAGGAGGAGGAAAGCAAAAATAATTTTGTGGAAATATCTGGTTTTAAACAGGGTCTTTAACATAAAAGATTAACCTTAAATATACCTGCAATCCTTTTTTCTAATGAGTCAACCTCAAAAAATTAGTTTCATTCCATCATCCAAACGGCTCTCTCATCAGAACTCCTGAAGAATCTTTCTCTGGTTTAGAATTCTTTAAAAACTTGTCTAATCTCATTTCCCATCAATTTAAACAACACACGGAGAACGATCACACAAGATCGCAGTAGTGGCCATTTTACAAGGATATAAGGCATCTCCCACCTTCCAAAACAAAGCCATAAGATTAGAAATAGCCTATAGTCCAAGTCCAACTTAAGACCTGCCACTCAAGGGCTAGGAGGCAGCCACACACTCACCTGTCTTTGTAGTTTATCACAGTATCAATGATGGCATTCATCTGCTTGGTGAGCTTTGGAGGATTTGGTGACAGTTTCTCAGCTGGAGGGCGGCCTCTTCTTTTCTTTGCTTTTTCCACATCTTCCTTTACAGGATCTTTATCCACATTTCTTCGTCTTTTTCTCTTCTTAAGCCGTACTTCCTCTTCCATTTCTTCCAAATTGCCGTCTTCGATGGCCTGTAAACCAGAAACAAAGGAGAAAAAAAATTCAAGAAAGGAAAATAAACAAGACAAACATATCTGAGCCTTTATAATAAAGGATATATATATGTATCTTGAATAACTAGGATAAAAAGAAGCAAAGTAAAACTAAAAGTCAACACTCATCAATAAAAGAGAAGAAAAAGCCACCATATTGAATTAAATCCATCTTTAACCTAAGTCTATATTGTGAGGCCTAAAACACTGATAATAGTCACAGATGTTAAAACATCTATACATTTAAGTGCTTAAAAAATGACTGAATACACACAAAATTTATCTCAATATAAGCAAACTGCTCTAAAGGTCTCATTACTGTAAGGATGGTAACGATAAACAAAAAGCAGGGGCGAGTGAAGGAAACAAAGTAATCCCCTAAAACCACATCTATGCAGTCACACAGACTCTGGCCTTTCCTTAACGTTTTACATCAATGTATGCATGATTCACGACATAGATCAACAATTCCATCCAGATTTTTGCTCTAACGTAGAAATCGGCAAACAAGGAACAGGAGGGGAAGTATGAAGCCACATTCCTTGGGAGACAAAATGAAATCACCCCAGAGAGAGAGAGAGAGAGAAAACACACACTCACAAACAGCAAAACACTTTTTTTTTCCCAATTACCTGCAAACGCTTGCTTTAAACCAGAGCCAGCAGCACTAATGCAGAGAGATAATAAAGTAGCTATAAAAACAGCCAGGTATGAAGGAGACCTGTTCAGAAAAGGCTACAAGATCCATGTGACAGGACCCACAAGTTCAAACTTTTTTTTTCCAGGTAGGTCTCTAAACTTATATGAAAAATTAAGAGGGGAACAAAAAAGAAGAAAAGAAAAGAAAAGAAAAAAAGCCAAACAGACAAAAGAAAATCTGTCCATGGAAAGAAATTTTCTTCAACAGCAAAAAAAAAAAAAAAACCAAATATCTTAAAATTACATTTTTGAGATTGCTTTCTCACACAAATAAGTGGTGCTGCTATTTGTTCCACGGCCTCTCAATATTGCCTCCAGTATGTAAATGCTAATCAATCCTCTCCTTGCTGAAAGAGCTCTAATCATAAGGCAATTACCTTCATTTCTCCACAGCACCAAACATGGCTAATATTTATGATCATGTGAGTATAACAATCAATATAAAGAGTGATTACAGCTCAGACATAATTTCTTTCACTTATGTACAATGCTCCCTGAAAAAGAAAGGGTTTGTGAAGAAAACCTGGTACAGAACACAAAACGACCTGGCATGCTAAAAATGCCAGTGGGATTTAAAAAAAAAATGTTTCCAATGCACTTTCCAATGTGCTAATCCATAGAAGCAACATGCACACAGACAGAATCCTCAGGGACAGCCTGAGCCCAGGCCTTAATAATCAAAAGACAATTTCCATCACGATCCTACAGTGTTCAGATAACCACTATAAAGGAGGCGAGACCTGATGAGTTATGAAGAAAAAGGAGAAAGGAAAAAAAAAGCTCCCCATTATTTCATTAATATTCATTTGCCTAAAAGCAGGACACCCACTACACAGCTAAACACAGTGCAGCTAAGCAAAGATAAGAGAAAGAAATTGTCCCGCACATCTTGGAGGCTGAACATGCTAATCATAAATACAGCATGCAAGGCTGTCAACAGTTAATGGTAACTGCTCTCTCCTCCAGCACCCAGTTGCACACAGAAATACGGAGAACAGCGGCTTCTGATGTGTTACACACCTACACATGCCTGGGATGTAGTTCTACTGAATCTTCAAGACGGCAACGAAAAAGGATATTTACCTTACCACTATCAGCAGGCCGGCTATCGGAAATCACAGTTAGTGGGGATAAAATTAACAAGCCAGCAAAGCAGCGAGCTGCTAGTCTCTTCATCAGCTGATCAGGAAAAAAAAGAGAGCTGGGAAAGGCTATGTTTTCATATACAAGTAATTTTATTTTACTGAAAATTTAATACTGGAAGGATTGTGGATACTCAAATCTGCTGTTTCATTCTACCTACGACCAGGCCCCAAGCCTTCCTCCTCCAGCCTGTTTTAATATTGACAACTACTTATCATATTGTTCCCCCCTTGTTATTCCAGGCAGCAGAATTAGAGATTTTTAGCTCAGGTGGTCTCTGATTCTTGCTTGCATTTTAATAATTAAGCCAATAAGAAAACAAATGAATATTCAAATGTATTTTAAAAGATTAAAGCAAGATATGGTTTTTTGTTTTGTTTTTGTTTTTTTTTTTGCTTCATCTTAGTCGTTTTTAAAAAAAGATATGCTGCATGGTTTTGGAGCAGTCTAAAACGATTTTTAACACAGAAGAACCACCCCCCCTCCCAAACATACACACACACACACACACACACACACACACACACACACACACACACACTAGATGCATGTAAGTAAAGCAATGTGCATGTTCTTAGGTCCCTGTATTTTAATACAGTGTTATTTTTCTCTGTAAAGAAAAGCCCGAATAACTGTGGCTCTTCACTTTCGGTTTTCATACTGCAAAATTTTTCATTGTTTTTCTTTTCAGTGGGATCGGGGAGGAGAGGTGGGGGGAAGTTGTGAACTAACCTCCCCTCCCCTTAATTCTGGAAAAAGGGGAACAAAGCCTAGGCTTTTGATATTTGGACTTTTAAATCTCTATGCCTTTGAGTACCTAAGAAGGGAAAACAAATTAAATTGCAAACAGAACTCGCCAAACAAATTTTTATTACAACCTGCTAATACTGCAGATTCTTATTAAATTTAGGTTCTGGAGTTACAGGAAAACACAAAGTCCTGACCATTATTGCCCTTAAGTTAAGGTTTTTATGCAGGAATGCAGAGAGCTACAGAAATCGTCCTCCTCCCCAAAGACCCGGAACACATCTATATGCAGGGCTTCATGTTCTGTGGTTTCTAAGGGGCTTTTTTCTAATGGAAATCAATTCCCTCCATATTTCCCAATGCTTTTCTCCACTTCAAGAGTTAGACTTAAGATTTCTCCTGCATGTAAGGGAAATTATGGGGACTTCTCTGATTTAAAAATATTATTTGTTAAGCTAGCTCCACGGACTACCTAGCTGGGGGCGGGTAGGAAGGGGGAAGAGATAGAAAAAATAAAAAAAAAAAAAAGAAGAAAAGAAACCAAACAAAAACAAAAAAAAAAAAACTTGCTACACAATGCTAAAAGTACTACCCCCAGAAAGAATTCCCTTCCAAACCTTTTACCAGCACAATAATGAAATAAATCACAGAAGCAAACCCCCAGTTTCCGACTGGTGACGTGTTGCGCAAGAGTGCGAGCCCTAATTCAACATACAGACGGCTCCCATGCTGAACTGCCTCTAGATTTAATGAAGTGAATAGGAAGGAAGTCGGGGGGAAAAAAAGTGTACAAATAAGAAATTAACACTTTCCTTCCCTACCTAAATGGTGAGGCACAACTACAGGGAAGTTTGGTGAGGTACCTCTTTCCTTAAAGGCACACTGCACTCATTTGGCTCCGGATGTCACGAAAAACCCCATATGGTGCTAAAAAGCCCCAGCCAAGTTAAAAGAGTTAAGCATACTTCAGCCTGCGGGCGCGCGCGCCTGTGTGTGTTGTGTGTGTGTGTGTGCTGTTGCCGCCGCTGCTGCTGTGTGTGTGTGTGTGCGCGCGCGCGCGTTCTTTTTTCTTTTTCTTTTTTTTTTTCCTGAATGAAGCTGGAAATTACTTCTTCCTCCACTGGATGGCAACCTTCTTCCCCCCCCCCCCCCTTCCTTTCTCGATCTCCTTTCTTTCTTTTTCTTTCAATTTTGCTTAAAAGAAAAATACGTTTCCACGGAACAGGATGTGCGTGCACAAGCGAGGGAGGGACAGGCTTGCTCTCCAGTGAGTCCTAAGAAAGCAGCGGTTCCGACAAGGATGGGCAGGAGGCGGCCGTGCGGGAACAGCTGCTGCGGAGCCGACCCCGGAGGCTTGCAGAGCACATGGCAGCCCCGGTAATCAGCCACACGTGCTGGCTTCCATCGTGGCCCTCTGTCACCCCGACACTGCCAGCTACATCTTTCACTGAATGACGGAAGGTCTAGAAAGCAGGCATTATGCTCCTTCTCAGCCAAGCGGTGGGGTGGGGGATGGGGTGCGGGCGGGGGTGGGGAGAGGATGATGTGGAGTTACACGTGACATCCCCCATGGCAGCGATTGTGAATAGGTAAACAGGGGTGTGTGAACAAAAAGCCACTCTGCCCATTGTTCCCACCCTTGCCTCTGAATACACCAGGCAGTGTGGCAGGGCTGGCTCACCATGGCCCAAACCATCTCTAGAAACATGTAAAATGGCAATTCTGGAGATCATTAGGTTATAGATGGTAAATTCCTTGGATGATAAATGGAAAAGAAGAAACAAAAAGAAAAGAAAAGGAAAAAAAGAAACGAGTGTTCTAACACTAAGTCTGATATTTGTTGTATCTCTTCCCTGACAGATTTCTTTTTTCCTCTGGGTGGTGGTGTGGGAGGATCCTTCTTTGAGAGAGCGAGAAAGAGAAGACAGAGATAGAGAGAGAGACACACAGAGACAGAGACAAAAACAGACCCAGAGAGGGGTAGACTCCCCCCCCCCAACAAAAAGTCTGTGTGTGTGTGTGTGTGTGTAAACCAGGCTACACACTAAAGAAAGGATGTGAAGAAAAACTACAAATCATAGACTGATGCTTTCTGGGGAAACTCACATCTCCAAATCTGGGGGTGAAGTCCTAAAAGGCTCAATCTCCTTCGGCCTGAGACCCTGAACACTAAGGACACAGACATGACCCCCCCAACCTGAAGAGCAATGCTAACAGCTAACACGCAGAACTTTAAAGAGAGGCTGCAGTTCCATCGTGAGGCGTGTTCTTACGAGAGGAGTATGAAATGGCGATAACAAAACTCTGCGGTGCCTTTCCGTTACCTGGTGGCAAGAGCTGGGGGCAGAGCTCCAGACTGAGGACTCGGGGCAACGGCTACGGCTTCAGTGGATTACGCTCTCCAAAAGCAAAGTACTAAGAAAGGTGTACATAAAGCTGAATGCCCTCCAGGGAAATCCTCCAGACACTAAGGGGCAAACACTGCGAGCTGCCACTCACAGGTCAGGAACTCAGTTGTCACCTGCGGTGCAGAGCAAGGAGCCCTGGTGTGACAGCTGCACAAGATTTTGAATGTACTTCCCTTTGCTGGTATGTGCACTTAAAATGATGAGAATCAAGCATCCTCTGTGTATTCTTAATAAAAAGAAGTGTCTTTGCAAAGCCAAATCCTGAATCCTCTATACACCGAGGATCAGAATCCCAACAACTGCCCTGCAGGTCCATGCCTGCTGCCACTGCGGCCACGCTGAGCACATAGACCTGGACATTTTGGCAGCTTTCCTTTGGAACTCAAAGCTTTCAGTATTCCAACAGGTGGCACGCTCAGTCTTGTCCAGTCCAATGCCTACAAGGTCGCTAAAGAATCCCCACAGGTTCCCTCTACCCATTGTTACTAAGGAAATGCCCACAGTATAAGAAAACACCACACGGAGAGCAGGCCCGTTCTCAAGTGGTCTATTTGCTAACAAACGCCTCACGTGTTTAAGGGATGGGTTAATCTGAACACTAAGGAGCTCACAAAATGGGATTCCCACCCACATGATGGTATGGCAGACTGATGATGACATTTCCACTCAATTGACAGACCCCTGTTAATTTCATTTGGAGAGGGGGTCTACACACGTTACCCAAGCTAATCTTGAACTAGCAATCCTCCTGTCTCAGGCTCTGGAGTGCTAGGATTAAGGACATGCAACCAACTCACTTATTTCCAGCATTTGTTGTCAGGCAACTGAAAGTCACCTGCACTTGCAGTTCTCCCTGAACTGCACTTAAGTACACAAAGCTGGCCCTAGACCTAGCAAGCAGTCTTGGCTTAATTCATTTCTGGTACAGTAAGCTTTTCAGTTTCTGTTTAACAATCTCAGGTCACTATTAGTGCAAAATGAACCAAGGTGTTTTCTTAGCTCCAGTGGCATACAGAGTCATTTAAAGAGCCGGGGTGGGAGTGAGGGGCAAAGAGAACCGAGGTATACAAGTACATCGTTTCAACGTGGAACTTAAAACAGGAAAATTAGTATCTAGAGAGGCAAAGTTATTTCAAGCCAGGAAAACCACTAAGAACTCACTCACAGGCTGTGTACGGTGGTATACACTTGTTATCTCAGAATCTGTGAGGCTCATCACAAGTTCAAGGCCACCCTGTGCTACACACCAAGCCCCCACTCCCACCCCACCCCACCTTCGAGCAGTCTGAAGCTCTCAACACTCCACTCAGGGAATGACTTTTAGCAGACAGAAGCTTCCAAAAGCTCTGGCCCCAAGGACACCTCCAAACATGCACAGACCACTGAGATTTTTGTACTTACAGCAAGGCACATGCAGCATTTCAACTTACATGTGCACAATGAGAGAATTACCAAGGGAATCTGTCCCCCAACAGAACCTTAGAGAGACAACAGGAAACACAGTTCAACTTTTGTCTTCCAAGACCACCTGTCCAGCCACTGACAAGGCATACATTGCCAAGACCTCTGCCTGTTTTTCCCTTGGACGACGCTCTGCAGGCCTAGGTCATCTCTACTTCAAGGGAATACCAAGAGGGAGCAACAGGTTTTTGGTACAAAGTCATTGCTTACTCAGGCCAACTCTTATTAACATTAACCTACCAAAAAAAAAAAAAAGTACAACGATTGAGATTGTGATCAAACCAGGAGATCACATCAGGAAAGGCACACCAAGGCACCTTCAGGAATGCCAAGGCATGAGACAAACCGTCTCCTCCAGGCTTCTTTGGGTTGGCCTGGTCCATAGGTTACTGAGCCCTGATCAGGGTCACATGTTAACTAGCACAGAACAAATTCTCTGGTCTATGCACTCACACACAGATGAAAGCATTAAAATAAGGAGCTAAGAATAGAACGCTTATTCTACTTGAAGCAGATGCAAAGGATGCCCATGAACAGCCCAACAAGGAGGGAGGAGAATACACTCATGAAGACCCTCAGGACATCAAAGGGGGGTAGTTCAAGGCCCTCTGAGAAAGGGGAGCCCTGACCTCAACCCCAATAAATCTGAGGATGCACAGATCCACTGAGGCTCTTTACATTTTCATCTTTTGGATTTGGATGAGTTCTTTGAGGAATTTATCCAATGTGCTTTGATCCTATTCACTCCCTTTCCCCAACTCAGAAGAAATTCTTCTAAAAACTTTGTCATTACAGTTTTCCTTCAGGAAAGCAATTAACTTCTGTCCTTTTGCCTGAACACCAAATTGTCCAGGAATTATTATCACTATGGTCTTCAATCTAAAGCAGAATGCTCAATTTTAGCCGTAAGTAGCTTCCTGATCCTAGCTCAATTGAAGTGGAAAAAGAAATAATGTGCAGATGTCTTTACTATGATTTTACAGTAATCGGTCTGTTTTTATATGGGTGGTGTGGTACCTCCACGTGGGCCTAGGACTCCTGCAAGCTCCGCTATGCTGTTGCCATTTCAAATCTCCTATCACAACCACTTTAAAAACTTTCTGAATTATTTCTTGTTACTTCACTGTACTTTGAAACCCAGCCCTCTCTTTTTATGATTCTACATTGGTAAGACCTCACACAGGTTTATGACTGGGAAATAAGAAAGCAAAACAATTTCATGTTGTGCCATGTGCCAATGGCCAGTTATTGAACACGAGGCTCAGCTCCTCTTCGTAGTGAATTATAGCTGAAAGGGTGACCACACCACCTGTATATTATGCACAAAAATCCATATGGGCCACCCCCACAGTGTTATGGTCTACTGGAGTCCTAATCCCCAATACCTCAGAATGTGACTGCACTTGGAGATAGGACCGTTAGATGTGCAACTAACCTAAAATGAGAAAAATGGAGTCATGTAAGTGGACTCTGATCCTATATGACTGCTGTACATAGGTACACACAGGACAGTCACGTGAAAAGAAGATGGGAATCTCATCAAAGATGAAACCAAAGATGCTGCACCTTGATGTGACACGCACAGTTCCTGGGGCGTGAGAAATTCCTATGCTTGCTTAAACTATCGTCTATTGTGTGTTGTCATAGGTAGCTAATACAATATGTGCTCTTGGGAAGTAGTGCCTAATTGCTCCATGGTGTCGGAAACACGTACCCACTGGCGCAAAGCAAGTCACATGTGTGTGCATCCTTTTGAGTCAGTGAGGACTGTTTCTGTCTTTCAGGCCATCCTTTAATGGAAGGGAGACTCTTCTACACTCCACACCTGCAGCCTGGACAGCCACGGCCTACATCAGGCCACTTCTCCCTGCCCTTGCCTCCCTTAAAGATCTCTTGTTTTCAGGGTGTCCCAAGAGCGTCGACACAATATAAACCAGAGCCTGGATGGCTGCGGGTGCTACAGCATACATCCAGGTGCCATGGGAGGGGGAAGGTGAAGTGGGGTGGCGCCTAGGCCAGAGAAACCTTGAGTCGAAAACATGAGTAAATGGAGGACAAAAGGGTTACAGAGTGTAGACAAGGTTACAGAGTGTATACAGGAGAGGAGCTAGTCCCAGGGAGACTAGAATTCCTTACAAACCAGACATGCATTAGGTTAGGCTACAACTATATAAAATCATGCTCAAATACACACACACATGTGTGTGTGTGCATACATATATATGCACATACCTATGCACATGCATACATACATACATACCTATGCACATACATACATACATACATACATAACATTCATATGTTACTGGAGGATCAGGGCAAGGAAGACTATGAGATTCCAACTTTTTACCCAGTATATTGAGATAATCTGTAAAGTATTACTGTCTTAACAAAGCAATAAATTTTGGGTCTTTTTGAGCTGAGAGCCATACATATATCACAAACAAAACTTGCTCTCAAAGTTTAAAGTCAATCTATAATTCTAGAGCAAAAAGAAGTAGGAGGCAGAGTTAAATAGGACTATGTCTTGCTAAGAAACACATGGCCCTGGAGGAGCCTTGCATGGACTCTGTCTGATCCTTGCTGGTATTCTAACCCTCAGTACATGGCTGGCACATTTACCAGGTATCTATGGGTGAAGTCAAGATGGGAGGAATGAGATAGTGGCCAAGGAACCCACGACAACATCAACTGAGGCACAACAGACAGACAAGCGTGGGAACCCGCTCTCATGGCAGTGACTCACATAAAAAGAAAATGGCTCCTAAAACACAGTCCTGAGATGGGGCATCCAGAAGGCTAAAATGTGCACACCTGACCGTTAGTAAGTCTGAAGGCAAGGGCCTGTGGCATTGACTTCTGAGGGCCCTGTCCCAGCAGAGGTCTTCCTGGCAGAGTCTCTCTGACTTGTTTCCCAGACGTGTTCCCTGTGCTCCCGAATGTGTTGGCCCAAGAAAAGCAGATTTCCTTTCGGTGTTACATAAATTAAGGAACCATGATTGCGGAAAGAAACAAGGTTCTTGGGCTGGCAAGACATCTCAGCACATAAAGCCTCACAGTCTGATGACCTGAGTTCTACTCGGGATCCCACATGAAGATAGCAGGAGAGAACCAACTCCACAAAGTTGTCCTCTGGCCCCTGCACACACACCAGAGTACACATGCACTGTCCCGCATACATACACGTAACAGTAATGAATTAAAAAAAATCTAAGATTCTTATTTTGAAAAAGGTGAACACAGAAGTCAAAGATTCCAAAAGAGGACTGTTTCTTTAAAAACAATGCTGCCATTGGATCTGGCAAGGTCAAACTGTAATAGTTGGGGAAGAGCCTGTAACCAGCATGCTTTGTTAGCATCAGTTTCTCACTTGCTCTAAAATACACCCAAGCTGAAAATCCTAAGCAACACACTATGACTACTCTCCGCAGAAAAGATGGCAGTGTTCTAGTCAGGAGACCCACAGGAGACCTCAGCCTCCCTCAGAACAACATGGCCACTGGATGCACCTGAGTTTCTAACTAAACCCTTTATCATCTGCATCAATACATCTGTGACATCCTAGAAACCCCATTCACCTATCTTTTCTTAGCCTCTCCAGAAGCTTCCTCTGACCAGTGTACTGGCTGAGCAGTTATGAAGACCCCTTTGTGAGTTTTGGAAGGAAGGGGTCAGTAACCCTGCCCGCTCTTTGCCACTTAGTCCTTTTTCTTTTTATAATGCTATCATAAGACTTAAAGCCTGGATACTTTATCCTCCAGCCCCCAAGGATAAAGATTAAATTTAGGGCCTCACACAAACTGCTTCTACCACTGAACTATGTTTCTGGCCTGGTAGTTTTCCTTTTCCTTTTCGAAACAGGTATTATGAGGCAGATTCCATTTGCCAGGCTCTAAGTCTTTTTTCATCTTCTGCCGTACTTCTCTTCCTCTCCTGTACTTAGCTTATCAAGTTCAGGCCCATGTGCCTCCAACTCAAAGCACTGAGCTTGCCATCATTCGTTCTATGGTCTGGATGGTTGCACTCTCAAGAAGTCCTATGCAGAAATCCTCCTCCCATAACCAATAACACTAAATGGTGTGACAATTGGGAGGCCACTAGTTCATGAAGGCAGAGACTCTGTGGCTAGATTAAGAACCTTAGAAAGCAGGCTCAGGGTTCGTCTGGTGCTATGTACTCTAAGGCTGATTACCAGCCCCCAAGATCTGGTTGCACATTCTCCTGTAGACCAAGTGATGTTGTGTGAATCTTGCTCCTCAATTTAAATTAGCCAGGAGCCTGTAACTGGGCAGAAGAGAAGTAGCTGGACCTTAGGTTCCTGGGTTTGGGGGAGAAGAGGAAGAAGAAGGAAGTCCTCATAGAGCAGTACAGAGCATGAGGGCCAGCCTAATGGTACATACAGAAATAGCCCAGAGAGAAACAATCATGGCAAGTAATCTGGGGTGTGTAGCTGGGAAATAACTAAGTAGCTTAGGGAGTTGATACCTGCTCAGTTATGGTGCCTAACGATTTTATAAAACCAAAAAAGATCTCTGTCCTGATTATTTGAGAACTAGCCAGGTCAGAAAAGCCCTCTAAAGTCTAATATACAACTTCAACAAGAGGCTCCGGTGTGCCCACTGGTTCCTTCTACCAAAAGAGCATGCCATGATGAGCCACCTATGATGAGGAGGCAGAATCGCCGCATAGCGCCTGCTGAGATTTTAGGAAGATCCCTTTAGCTTCCATGGCTATGAGAAATGGACTGTTATTTATAGCATACACGGCTTAAGGTGTTTTGTTACAGGAGTCTGTGGTGAGACACCAGTAGTGTGAATATTCTTCAAGCAACAGGAACCGAAATCCAGTGTCTTCCCGCGGCAGCCTGCATTCATTCCCGCTTTTGAGATTCCTTCTCTTACCTAGTGTCTGGCTGGTTCTGTGTATCAACTTGACACAAGCTAGAGTCATCACAGAGAAAAGAGCCGCCAGTGGAGGAAATGCCTCCATGAGATACAGCTGTCAGGCATTTTCTCAGTTAGTGATCAATAGGCGAGGGTGCCATCCCTGGGCTGGTGGTCCTGGCCGCTATATGAAAGCAGGCAGAACAAGCTAGGGGAAGCAAGCCAGTAAACAGCACCCCTCCATGGCTTCTATATCAGCTTCTGCCTCTAGGATCCTGCCCTGTTTGAGTTCCTGTCCTGACTTCCTTTGATAATGAACAGCGATATGGAAGTGTAAGCCAAATAAATTCTTTTCTTCCCAACTTGCTTTTTAGTTGTTGTATTTTTTTGTCCCAGCAGTAAAAACCTAACTAAGACACACAAGATGCCTGTACCTGTGCACACTGTATGCAGAGTATTTGCTGCAGCTATTTCAAATGCTAGGTCAGAAACACCAAGTTTCTATCTTCTCACATGCACTGCTGATTGTTTACCGCCTTCCCTTCACTGTTAAACTTCCAGTCCACTCACCGATGGATGAGTTCACTTTCTATAAAACACAGTCAGTATACTCAGGAAGCCACAACTTTTTCCCTAAAAGTTGCACAAAGGTTCCTGATTCCCATATCTGCCTCCTCTAACCCTTTCATATTTTGCCCCCCCATTCGTCCCACAGTTCCTTCACATCTCCCCTTCTTGCACTGCCTGTGTTGTGATTCCCTACCTCGTGTAACCACAGTTTTCTATCAGTTACTGCAGATTCTCCAACTCTTTTCTCTGGCTCTCTAGCTCCATTTCCATGGACTATAAATGTTCCAGTACGTGAGGCCAATGACTTCAAGACCAGAGTAGAAAACATTAAGGAGTCCATGTCCTTCATCAGTCCTCAGTGAGGCTCTTACTGACCCTCGGAGAGTTTGCTGACAAAAAAGTGCACAAGGTCCTTGCTGGTGGAGTACCATATGCATCAATCCAACTGGGAAGGCCGTTAAGCTGGCTGCTCTGGATAAGAGGGCTCTTGATGGGCTCCTGAGCAGCTTGGAAACAAATCTACAATCCTCAATATACACGTGTATCTTAAGCAGCCCCTAACTCACCTGTATTTCTTTTGAGGGTTACCAACTGGAATTTCTACTCTCCTAACCAACACCGCAAAAGAAGTTTATCATTTTTCCACCAGCCAAGCAAGTATTTGCCTTTTTGGCTCTTTCCAGCTCACCCATGGCAGCATCATGCCCTCCATTGTCCATCCTGGAGGCTTCTCTATCATCTCAGCCATCCTGTAGATCACCTCAGAAATGTCCCAAAGACCTTTTCTCTGTGTGGGCTTTGCTCTGGAAAATGGCCTCCATTTCCCTTCCATGTGGGTGGGCCATACTCACTTCCCTACTTTTTAATAAATTCACCTTGACATTGCAGACAGTTGTCTCTGCCTAAGAGGGTGGATACATCCATTTACTCTCCCATCTAACATATGCTTTGGGTCTGAGTTCCTCCTGCAGACCGGAAGAAAACCCATATTCTTTGATCAAGCATAGCTTCTGGGGCTGATCCCATCCTAGCTCGACTTTTCCATATCTCTGCATTTAAAACTCTGCTTCCAACATAGCCAAGAGGAACCACATCATTCCAAGCCTCCTCGGGCTCATGTGAGCCTAGAATTCAAATCCCTCTTTGCTATCCACATCACACGCACCTCTCAAAGGCTAACATACCATTGTCTCAATATGCGACCTGGCCTCTCTTTCCAAAATATTTTCACAACACGAGCAATCTCAATAAGTTGGTTTAATTCTGTTTGTAGGTAGTTTTATTTTGTTTTGAAATCCTGGCTGGATCGCTTATCAGGAAAATATTTTTTTAATGTATTTACTTATGTAAATACACTGTCTACAAGTATGCCTGTAGGCTAGAAGAAGGCATCATATCCCACGAAAGAAAGTAGATGGTTGTGAGCCACCATGTGGCTGCTAGGAATTGAACTCATGACCTCTGGACAAGCAGCCAGTGCTCTTAACCACTGAGCCATCTCTTCAACTCCAAGAAAAAAAAAAAAAAAACTTTTGAAAGAGTCATTTTAACCAAATTAGCCTCCGCCAGCACCAAGACAATGCCTTGCTCGGCATCTTACTGAAATAAAATAGGTTGTTGTTTTATCGTTTTTCTTTTTCTTTTTTTTTTTTTAACTCTCATGCTTTCTTGCAGCAAGGACTTTCCAGGGAACCACATTTTAAGGGCAGGCTTCAGCGATTAATTCAAAAGGCCACCTAACTGCATGAACAACTAAAACCAGATAAACCTGGCAAGATAAACCTTTACCCTGCCACAGCCTATTCCATTTTACTCCAACGATTTTAACAGGTACTCAGATAGTTTTCTGTACTGTTTAACAGGTACTCAGATAGTTTTCTGTACTGTTTTAGCTGAACGACAGGAGAAAACAAACAAAAGAACAAAAAAATCTGGCCCTACAGGCGACGTTGCCATCTCTGAGCTTAGAAGTAATGATGCTCTCAGCTCAAAGGCAGAGCAGTGACTGAGCAAGGTGCAGTGGAGGACTGGCAAGGGCTGAGCTTCCCCAGAAACAGAACCAAACTAGGGCAGAGACACTGACCTACAGCCGTAAAGAGCCCCGAGTCCTCCTGCCTGCCTCAGAAAGAAACCCACAAAGAAGCTTCTCCGTAGCTGTGACAGAGCTAACAGTCTGGAGAGGTCTCGTACTCCCCCCAGGAGGCTGTCTCCGTGCTCCCTGGGCTGATACCTCTACAAGTCTCACAACCACCTGCTTCTCATCGGCTCCAAGCTCTGCCTTTCCAATAGGAAGACCGAACACACAGGCCAGGTGGTTATCGACAGTGATAGGAATCACTTGTCTTTTACAAAACCCAGATGTGCATTATGAAAATAGAAAAGGCAGCCAGTTCAACGCCGAACAGTCACTCAACAGACACATCTGGCATAAACAAAAGGCTAAATCTCAAACCCTGGCGCCAGGCCTGTGAGGCCTGAGTCTATAAAATGGGAGAAATCGCATCCGTTCCAAGTCTTTTGGTGATTAAATGGTGGCATGTATTTACAGCATCTAGCCTAGCACTGTCTGACACAGAGAAGGTCAGGAAGGAGAACCCAGAGAATGGGCCTGATTCAGCTTAAAAGCAGTCCTGTGGGCTAGAAGTGGCCCAGCAATTGAACACTTAAAAAAAATGTCGCTGGGCATGGCAGCACACATCTTTGATCCCAGCACTCTGCATGCAGAAGCAGGTAGATCTCTGTGAGTTTGAGGCCAGCCTTGTCTACCTAGGGAATCCCTGTATAGCTAGGGCTACATAGACTCTGCCTCACAAACAAACAAAACAATAACAGTGAAAGTTAAAAATCCTATGGGAATGAATTTTGGTTAAAAAATTATTCCTGGGAAGGAGAGGTATGTTTTGCCCATTTTCTAACAATTAAAAACAAAATCACCAACTGTATAACATAAGAGAGGCAAAAAGGCATTGTGAAAGGCAGACAGACCACCCCGTGAGACGACAAAGTCCTGCTCGGGGGCAGGAAGAAAGTCATTTTCCAGTGTGAAAAGGCATGCTGTTACCTGGCCTTCAATGGCTCTAAATACAGAAGGCAGTTCACTGGCACCGAGTGCCTTTAAAACAGGCTTTCTCCAGGTAAATGCCACCAACAGGCCAAGGCTTGATGGGCATCTCAGGTGGAGCAGGCTGGGGCAATTGCCAAGCGGAAAGGCTCACAAGAGGTTGATAACAATGCTGAATGCAATGCCAAGCAAATGGCCTTTTAATAGGATTTTCCCTTGGCTCCTTCTCCAACATGCACACAAAGGTGAGTGAGATTCTAGATCGTTCCATTCTCCTCCTTCCACTCTTTCGTACTTTCCTTTTTGCTTTGTTTTGTTTTACAAGATGGGGCCATGTTCACGCCTCTTACATTAAACAGCAGAGTATTCAGACATAACCTAGGCACACCCTCTCAGAGCCTACACTGTTTACTCACTTATGTCCTCTAATATGATGCAAATGCTATCGCACATTATTTAGGGAATAATGATACAGATCTATATTTAGTATGTGTTCACTATAGATACATTTTTAAAAGCATTCTGATTTTGTGATTGGTTGATTCTGGGGATGTGAAATCTGTAAATGTCATGGCTGTCTGTACCATAACACTGAAGTATTGGGGTTTTTTGTTGTTGTTGTTTCTTTTTTTTTTTTAAGGTAACTGCAAATGGATTTGATTTTGGTAATTTGGAGAACAACTTGACATTTTTGATGATTACAAGTAGATCTGTCTAACATCTGGTATACACTCTACTGGACAGTAGTGAGCAAGGGATTCCAAAGGGGGCTGGCTCGGTGGGCTGATTCTTGACAACAGGGTGTAGACAGTCCCAGTTCTGGGTCTGTGTGGGGCTGATAAAGTTCCAGCCCCCTGTAAGGAGTGGCCCCGGTGGTGGTGGCAGCGGCGGCTCCCTTTCCTGTTGTTCATGCTGGCACCTTACCCACCATGGCCAATCACAACACAAGCCCGGCCTCACCTCTGTAAATGCCATGCATATCACAACCAGGATGTCCCTGAAATCTACACAGGGGATCGGTTACTAAGTCCACAGTCATAACAGAGCACCCTTGTCAACTCCACATGGTCAAGAAGAACAAAGAAAGCTCCGAGTCTTAGTCCCTGAGAACTGGGTGCCACAGAATTGGACATGGCCCAGGACAAGCCTGACTCATCCCTCCTGTGGTCAGCAAAGGCAATGCTGAGAAACCACAAGGCAGGAGGGAGGGCCTCTGTCTACCCCTACACCCACCTCATGACTTCAGTGTACAGACAGGGAAACTGAGTCACCAGCGGTGAAGAGATTTGTCTGTCACATGGTGATCTGTGTCTGGAACCCATAGCTAGCCATCTGACCCAGATTCACCCACTGTGCCATCAGGAGCCTCCGCAGAATACGGGAAGTCCATGAACAGTCTCCTCAAGGCTCAATTTTTAAAAGTCTTTGTAAGGAGATTCTACGAGGTTCAAGTGCAACTAATCTTAAAAAAAAATAAAAATAAAACAAAACAACAAAAAACCAGTATCCACCTGTTAGGAGTGCGATTCCTGTGATGGGCTCTGTGCACAGTGACCTTCAATATTATATTTCAGCACATATGGTGGGACAAGAATCAAGCTTTGCGCAAAGAAAAATGTCAGGGTCCCATCCAAGGTTTCCTTGACTCTGACAAGTCTTTCTCTGATGGGAAAGGAGGAGGAAGCCATATAGAAAACATCATAGTGTTCCACATACTTATACACAGCACTTGCACAGAAGGAAAACAGGAACACCTGCTTAATTCAGTTCTTTGTGTGTGTGTTTGTGTGTGTGTGTGTGTGTGTTTTAAAGGTAGCTGAGAGTAATCCAGCTTCTGCTGAGAAGGAAATAGGAGGTCAAGCTAGAAGGCAGCTGTTGGAGAATCTAGCAGGATTTCTGGGATGAAGCTCGGTGGAAGCAATGGTTGTACTTTCTGTGCATTTTAAAATGATCCTCATCAGAGATTTCTGAAAGGACACTGGAGCCTTCACATTTTTTTGAAAAGTTGAAGTGTGCTTGTGTGGGCACTTTTGGGTAGCAAATCTTTAAGAAGGCACAGATCAGTAGACTCTCACTTGGGAGATGCCAGCAGTGTCTACCTTGCCTTGCGTCAGTGGAAAGCAGACAGACCATTCTCCCGGCTTTGCCAAAAGGATAAGAATGTAAAAATAATGTATGTAGAGACTCCTATTGCTGGACATTGCAGTTATCGTCTGATACTCTTGTGAATCATAAGTGCATGTTCTCTGTACTGTATTTGTGCCATTTCCTGCTATAAAAAAGTGAAAGCATTTTTATACGTTAGTTAAGGGCTGTGGCCAAGCCTTCTCCCCCAGCTCTCCCTGCTGCCTGTACCATGCCCACGTGTACACACACTTATTTTGTGCTTGCTATGATGGTGCTGTTACTCCACCACCTGGTGTAACCACCTGTTACACCAGGCAAGGCTCCGGCTGTCCCTGGAGCTCAGGACTGATGGGAGAGAACAGTAAGGTATCCACTAGGCAGTGGCGCTGCCATTGGAAACAATATACTTTATGTGACAGTAACAAGCAAGGGTGGCCAGGAAGGGTCTCTAAGGAGCTCATCTGCATGAGGAGAAAAGACCTAGGATGGAAGGTGTGAAGGACGAGAAGGACAGTCCTGTGGGCCAACTGCTTAAGAGCAAGGGATCAGAAGGCCACGACCTTACAGATAATATACATGTATTTGGGTTCACTCCCCAATGGCCAGCAACAGTGAGCTGGGATGGGGGAATGCAGGCTGTGTGATCAGAGCACATATTCTTTCTAAAAGGTTAATTTGAACAAAGGGAGAGTCGCCCTCTAAAGGGCCAGGAATCTGAAAACATGCCCCATATGCTCCAATCCTTAAGCTCCTGTCTCTTTTGTCAGTCAGCGCGTAGGCTGTATGTCTCCTTCACCTTAAGGCCAAAACAGGGCTGACAGGGCAACACACATGGCCAGCTGTTGGAAAGGATGGAGTCTCCCAACAGCAGCAGGAAGTCAAACTCAGACACAAGAGGCAGGCAGCCCTTCCCTCCCCTACCAGTCTGAAGACGGAAACACTTATGGACTTTCACTGGTGTCCCCATTGGGGTGACACTAACATAGCAGCATTATGCAGAATACACGTTGCTAAAAGCCCGCTCATGCTCATTTCCCCAACAGTCACAAACTTTACAAAGGCTGGAGTGTGCCACAGTATTTCATCTCTGCTAATTCTCTCTTGTTCCATGCTTGGAGATCCACTCTTTGCCAGCTCTTGTGGGTGGCTAACTGCGCAGTATCATTGACAAGAGTGCCTCTCAGGTCTGCCTCTTAATTGCATGAATAAATTTGGCCAGCTGTGACTGCCGAGTAACAATAACACTTCCCACATCCGAACACAGCTATGAAGTGTAATCAGTCTTCAGTACATGATCACTGGATTGAATCTGCTTTTATATACTTCTTGTTCACATACTCATGGGTGACAGAGCAGGAGGGGGTCATTATTAAAAATCATAACAAACAGTAAAGTAAACACAGCATCCTGTGACTTTGGAGGTTTCCTTTGGACAGTGAATGGAAGGGCTCTTCAAATCAAAGCTGCGAATGACTCACCTCTGGGGCAGCCTGAGGGAGAGATGGGGCAGGGGAATCACACTAAGATGATGGTGTGTCAACTTGACAGCACCAAGGATGTTCATGTGACTTGGAATACGATATTTAGGAACATGTTTGTGGGTGTGTTTCTGAAGTAAGGAATAAGCTTTTCAAGCAGTAAGACCAATGTAACTCCCTCTGCCCAACCTACCGAGGGCCAGGCTAGAAAAAGAAGCAAGAGGAAAGGGGGAGTCTCCGTTTCCAGCCATGCAATTTGTTTTCAGCCCCTGGATACAGGGTAGTGGATCCCTGATTCTCAGGTCTCTGGGGTCCAGGACTTATGCCAACAATGTTCCCACACCCTGGTGCTGGCAGTGTCAGATCTGAACTAAAGTCACCGCTGGCTTCCCTGTGCCCTAGCAGACAGTCGGCACCTTATAGGCATCTCAGCTCCCACAATCATAAGGTAGTGCCTAGAGCCAGCCACCTTCTTAATGTTGGTCCTGCTTTCTTTTGGAGACCCCAAAATAAAAGATTACAAACACCATATGTGTACTGTTCACAGTTTCTTCAAGCTGCAAGTCTGCGAACTGGCTGCAATACAGGCAAGTCCCGGTTCTTCTGGCTTCTCTTCCTGCAGGAAGCTGACTCTTTCTTGCCCTCCTTGTGTTGGAGAAAGGCCTGTCAAAGGCCACTTAGGTAGTAGCAGGCCAGAGCCCACAGGCCATGGCTCCTAGCCTTCACCTTCTTCTGTAAGCATGGGCTAAGCAGAAAACTGAAGTCAAGGTCATCACTGGCTGAGCGAGTATAGGTTGGCAAGCAGATGAAAGAAAACTGGATGGAGCCAGTTAACTGCTGGGTGAATACAGGTGGGCTGGCTGGAGTGTGGCAAGCTTGTGGCCAGATGCTAGGTCATCTTCAGCAAGCAGATATGCCCTCTTGTTTGATCCCACCACTGAGGGGGAGTCCCCCCACTCTAACCTTTCTCCTGTCACCCACACCTGGTCTTCAGGACACATAACAGAATTGCTTTCTTCTTCTCCAATTACCCATTAGGGTTTTCTCTGAAACAGCTGAGTATTTCTTAAAAGTCAGTTCTCCCATTTTAGGATCCTGGTTCTGTGTAACATATATTCAAACACAGAATACCTCCTCATGGACCATTTTTGTTTGTTTGGTTGGTTGGTTTTTCAAGACAGGGTTTGTCTGTGTAATCTTGGCTGTCCTGGATCCACTGTGTAGACCAGGCTGGCCTTGAACTCACAGAGACCCACCTGCTTCTACCTCCCCGAGCACTGGAATTTCCAGCGTGCACCACTATACCTGGTCTTATGAACCATATTATTTAAAAAAAACAACAACAACAACAAAAAAGAACTAAGGGTCAAAGGGTACTGGGGTCATGAGGCAGAGCTGACCCAATGGGTGACCCCGAGGCTTAGGTTCGCCACTGCTATCTTTGCTCCCAGAGAAAGTGGCTTCAAGTTGTGGCTTTCTCATCCTACCCAGGGGAAACGGAGCCATCCTGCCCTGATTTATTCTTCCTAAACAATGCTTGGCCCCCAACCCTTAGTGAGGATGAAGGCAATTTATTTGATTTTTCCGATTTGTTTGTCTGTTTGCTTTGCTTTGTTTGAGTCAGGGTCTTGACTGCCCTGAAACATGTTATACAGACCAACTCAGACATCTGCCTGACTAAGATGAAGACTTCAGTCATCTCCCCTTAGTTATCTTTTTAAAAAATGAATAAAAACACAGAATTAAACACCAAATCTTGATTTGAAAAAAACAGACATATTTCCAATTTTTTTCCTTTCTCTACAGGAACAAATGAATTTTATTTTCCTCCATCTGAAGAAATGAACTTACTGGATCTCCTTTGTATCGTATGTAAGGCCAGGGCCATTTTCAACAGTTATTTTTGATAACTGAGTTCAATTTGGGAGCTAAATCCTGACTTCTAACAAAAAAATTCAAGACCAGAAATTCGAGGCATTAAGGTTAAAAAAAAAAAAATCAATCACTCACAAATCTCTGCCTGCCTCCCAACCTTTACTGTTTACTCTATCCAGCCCTCTGAGGACTATTCCTTCTGCTGAATTTACCCTGCAGAATTCTAACAAAAGGGAACATGCTGGAGTCAAATAGCTGTTAGAGCAGTCTGGCCAGGGGATGTAAGGGATATAAAATAAAAGCTGTTGGAAGTTATTAAAATTCCTTTACTACTGTCAAATATTCCCCCCCCTCCCGAACAATTCACAACTCTTAGCATCATTAATGAACTCAGTCCTTCCATCCTATGATGGAGTGTGCTGAAACCTAAATCTATTTTCTAGGGCCTTAGCTCTCCCTTGTGTATAAAAACGGAAATGCAGCTTGCTCGAAAATCCTGCCGAAGTAAACCGAACGACCTAATTTAAACACATAAATGCCATTAAAAAAAAAAAAGTAAAAGGTCAATTATTTTAAGTCTTGTAATCTTAGAACAAAATAAAGGAGATTATTTAAAGTAAAAAAAAAAACCCAAAAGTTGGGAAATATAAAAAGTGTTATATATGTTATGCTTTAGATACAGTATCCAAGAAATTCTACTGGCATAAAATATTTTTAGAGAAAATTGCATTTCCGAGAATCACAGATGTTCTCAGCCAAAATAGAGCTAAGAGACTCCAGCCTGTCTCTGATTTGGGGTGGATCATACTTCACCCAGCACAAACAGAGAGGTTATCATGTTTCAAATACTTCCAGAGAGAACCACAGACTACCTCTTCATACATGTGAGATTTTCTGATATGCTCCAGCAGAATTCCAAATATGTTATTTGAAACTTCAAACTCTTACCTTTTTCTTGGGTATGTATTTTTTTATGGTGCTTTATGATTAAAATCTCCAGGGACTCGTCTGCCTTCTATACTTTAGATTTGGCACCTTGGCTATCAGGCACAGGGTTCTATCCTTTCTGTATGTGCACGCTGGCATCACACCACTTTTAAAATGCCCAAGTAAAATCCTCAGAGAGGTTTACCTCTGACTTACTGATCACACCCCACTGGTATCTACCTGAAGAGTCCTCCACGTTTGTTAATTTATATCAGGCTTTGGGAAAAGAAATCTCTCAAAGTCTTCATCATGGAAAGCAGATGTGATCATGGGGACCCCATTCAGGTATGATCACAGGAAATTCATCTCACCTGGTAGTAGATTTATTGAGAAAGAGGAAAGGCATGGATGCTCTGATTTTCCTCCTGGGAGGGTCCTTTTAAAATCTATGGCTTCTGACAATACCTGTGTTACCAACTGGCCTCATCACCATCGAATCACAAAATACCTACTGAAGTCCAACTACACAGCGCATCGTTACAAAAAAAAAAGGTGTTTTCCTTCAACACCAGGAGCCTATGTAGACACCTTCATCCACACAGTGTGAAGACCCCACAGAGGACAGGTGATTCCCCAATGAAGCGCACAGGGATGTTAAGCAAGTTAAGTGGGGCTTTTCAAAACCATATTTTCAAGACATCAGGATCCACAAAAGCTTGCTCTCCAAAACTCATTGTATCCACCCAGCTGTAATTACATATTATACAGAGCACATAATCTACATCACGTTCCAATTATCTTCAAATGCTGTGGGGCAAAAAAAAAATCACTCAGCTCAGCAATTAAACAAGTTCCAGGTTATCACTAAGTGTTTTAAGGAAGTTGGCATTCTGAAGTTGGCAGAGAGACCAAAGGAGCAGGAAGAGCAGAGCTAAGCCTTCCAGACATCACCATTCGGCTCACCCTCCAGCTCTGAGTATCCCCAATTTGACAACGTCCCTGTTCTCAAGAGCAACACCAACATTTCAATGCTAGGAAACATCTCAGGTGGAATACACAAGGGCTGAAGTCAAATGAGAAGCCCTGGCCTACCCACAGCCTCATCATGACTCTCTAGCCAGACATAGTAGATGGAATGCCTGCTCTCATACATAGGATATAGTATTGTTTTCAAGAAGTTAGCAAGACACCAACCATATCGTGAGACAAACAGACACATACAAGTTGAATGGCTAATACACAGTTAACACATTGGGTACACACCTGAAGAAGCTACCAAATACTGTTAGAACACTGTTAGGTCATATTAATATGCCTTTCTACACCTTCTAGATGGGCCATTCACTCTGCAATAATGAGAGGCACTGTCTTAATGAAGATGAGGATAAGGTCAGAGCATAGAGACAAATAATGCATTTGCTTTCCAAACCAGTAGTATGAGCCCATCAGTAGACTGAAATGTTAACTAAGCATTTCCAGGAGAGAGAGAGGAGAGGGAGGAAAGGAAGAAGGGAGAGAGGGAGGGAGAAAGAGATATGCAACCTGCTGGCCTTTTAAAAGACATGTGTTCAAAGGAGGATTTCTTTTTCATTTCAGCTAAGACTCTGACATTGCCTAGATGAGAAATGCCCCCTATGTGGGGACGTGTGTTTGAACTGTGGTCCCCAGCCGGTGGGGAATTTGGAAACTTTAAGACATAAAGACTGGTTGGCTGACGTAGGCTGGCAGACCCTCCAGTTTCAGGGGACATCCCGTCACTGTTCTGCTGGAGCTCTTTGCTGCCCGTTTGCCACATGATGTGACCAGCTATCAGCCCCAGCTGTTACAGCTGTCGTTTCTCCAGCATGATGGACTATACCTCCTGAACTCTGAGCTTTAATAAAACTCTCATCCCTTAAGTTGCTTCTATCAGGTATTCTGTCACATTATCAATGCAAAAAACATTGCTAATATAGGTTCTATGAGGACCTTAAAAGGAGAGAGCCCAAATCATCAAGTCATTTGTTTCAGATGACCCGGGGAAAATTATGCTCATAAGAACACTAAATCCTCCATTTGCATGTAACAGCTTATCTTTTAAACATGTGGTGATGGCCCTGAACTGAGAATGCTCCAGAATGTGCTCACTGCGCATATTTTATTTGAAAATGGAAATCACCTTAAACCTAGTGTGCGCTACATATGGTGATGTCTACCCATATGAATAGGTTTTACCAATAAAAGCCATTGCTTTCTTTGTTCAGAAGATACTACTTTGCTAAATAACTCCAAGTGGTCTTGTCTCCTCATTGGAACCATACTAAGCCCCTCTCCACTCCTTTGTCTCTTGGTTACTTCATGTTCATCAAGAAGCAAACCCTTAGAGTTTCAGCATAGAGTTTCTTCAGTTCCAAAGGCCCACCCCAATCCAGAGATGGCTGGGTAGATGGGGACTACTGACAGTGACACTAGAAACCAAGCAGAAAACACTCTTCCCAAGAAGTTGCTACATGGGAGGAAGGCAAGTTCGAGAGCCTCCTTCCACCGAAGGAAAGAAACAGAGAGGTACAGGTCAGGCCTGCCTGAAGATAGGGCTACCTGCTGGAAAATAATTCTTGCTTGTCTACTCCTAGGTTCCTAGCATGGAATTTCTACACCTTTGGCATTTCCCAAGCGACAAAAAAGTCTTTATCATGCTCATGAAGTGACTTCTGGTGAGCTTTGGTTAGGGTTGGGCACAGAAGACCAACATTGTGACTAAAGTGTTGGAACCTTGTCCAATATGTTCACTGTCTTCTCAGTACTGAGACAAATACCAGAAATAAACAGTTTAAAGAAAGAAAGGCTTATTCTGACCCACAATATCAGAAATTTCAGATCATGGTCAGTTAGCTCTTGTTTTGGGCCTGTAATCTGGTAGAAGGCTGTGGCACAGAACAGTTGGTTACCTCACAGTGACCAGGAAGCAGAAGGTGACAAAGAAAGACACTGAGGACAAGATACCCTTCATACTCTAAGCTGACCATCTTCCACTGGCCAGGCCTTATGTATTACCAGCTCCCAATAATGTCATTATTTGGACCCATCAATGGATTAATGCACTGATAAATTAAAAGCCCTCATGATACAATGACCTCTCAACAGACTGCATCCACCAACTAGGGACCAAGTCTTTAATACACAGGCTTTTGGTGGACCATATCACACTCAAACTATAACATCCAGACTGACCTCCAGAGAGGCCAAAGAGCTTGGAGACTGAGCTTAACCAACTGGCCAGTGGTTTCATCAATCATGTCCACTTAATGAAGCTCTAACGACTACCCTGACCAATGAAGGTCAGTGGACTTCCTGTCTGGAGTACCACTGATGTGGTAGGAGACAGAGACAGCTTGAATCTAAAAGGAGATGTGAGGGAAGTCCACTTCTCCTCATGTGACTCACATACATTGTCATGAAACTAGAATCACAGGAGTATTTTCCTGAGTTCCGTGAGCCACTCTAGTAAAGTATGAAACCAAAGAGATCATAGAAACCTCTAAGCCAATCAGGAAAAGGCATGGGGGCCCTTGGGTCTCTCAAATTGTGGCTGGTATCTGAAGTTACAGTCGATCTTGTTGGGAATTGTACCCCTGATCTTGTCAAGTCTGTGGCAGCACTGAACTGCTGTTGGGACTGAAATGACATATTGTCCCTTCAGGGTCAAAACTTTAGGTAAGGGCTGGAGAGATGGCTCAATGTCTAAGAGTGCTTGTTGCATAATCATGAAGGCTAGCGTTCATATCCTAGCACAAGTGTAGCAAAGAGGGCATCCCTTATTATGTAATTGTTGTTCCAAGGGATCTGACACCCTTTTCTAGCCTCCAAATGTACACATGGGTACACATCCACACACATGTGTGCATATCTACTCACAACAGGCACACACATAAATAGATGAAGTAAGTCTTCAGAAACAACAACATTCTTCAATGTGGTGGAGATGGAGAGGTATGCTCAGAGTTATTTTCACCAGGAAGCTAAGGAGGCTTGACCTTCAGGCCTCATAGAAGCTTCCTCTAGGACAGTCTCTCACTATGTCTTTCATATGGTCCAAGCTTTTACAAAAATCTGTATATGTCAGACATTCCATGCTGATTTCTTTAAAAAGCTCCAACCATCATATCCTAGACACTTCAGGCTTCACAACCCCTCTGTAGCAACTCGGCAACTCTTGAGAGGAAGGGGGTCCAGTTGTGATCCCACATATTCCAACAGTGTTAAAGAAGTAGCCAAGAGACAAAAGAGCTAGGAGTTCTTTGAGATTAAAGAAACGAGAGGCTTAATGAAATATAAGTACATAGAAGAGCTTCTGGCTGGAGCTGGTGGCCAGCTCCAGACACCAGAAGTACAAGCCATCAAAGTCTCCAAGGTCACACAAAGAAACCAGGTGTACATCAAGACCTCCGAGGACAGCGGCAGACCGTCAGCCTTGTGCCAACTATCATACAGACCTCTGGGGTGGGAAGAACAAGCTGCATGGCTCCAAGGCCATGCTTAAACAACAGCTTCTTCATCCTGACACCAGCTTGGGAAAACAATATGATGTCTCCAGGATATCTCACTGGGTAATGGGACATTAAACTGACCACCACCAAAAGATGAAGTTAATCTGAGACTGGGAAACTGCCTACTACGAAAAGCATTTAAGTTTGAATGGAAACAGATTTCAAACCAACTTAAAATTACTTTATTTTAAAAAACCAAGCTGTGTTTGAAATTGTGATTCTCCTCATTTAAAACATTATGAATCAAGAAAGAAAAATGCTTTAAAAAAATCATCCAGCTAAACAGACTCTCTCCAGGATTCTGTGGGAATTTTTAGCATATCCCAATTATAGAATAAAACCTGTTTGCGAGGAAACTGCATTTGTCAGGAAAGCAGCAGTATCATTTCCATTTATCCTGAGTATGCTGAGGCTGAGAGAATGCTAGATGTTCATCAGAACTTTGCTTGCTGTCCTGGGCTCAGAGCCGCAAATGATTCTCTGTCCTTTAGGCAGCTGGGGTGGCCACAGGAAGGAGGCCTGCACAGCTGGATGTAAGTGGAGGAATGTAGAACAGGTAAGGCAACCAGATGGGCTCCTGCACCCCAGCACCACCATGCCATTTCCACCTCTTACAGGTCAGGTGGACAGAGGCTGCCCATGCCCGAATATGCTCCACCAGCCTGGTTACCTGAAGATGCCATGGAGAACAAGGACTCTCGCCCAGGAACATCACCATGGGCTTTTCATGCCTAAGGAAAAAACCCAACTTACGTTTTGGATAGGTTCACAGATGGTTAAGCACTTCTGCTATAGCAGGGATTAGAACCTGTATCTATACTCTACCGTTTAGTCTGTTTCACTGTGGCAAGCAGTGGCACTTCCTAGCTGCACATGGAAATTCTACATTCTAACAAGGCACCACTCCAGTTTCAGCCAGGAAATCAGACAAGGATCAAGAATGCTGGGAAACCGGGATGGTGCTGTAACAGAAGGCGAACAAAGAAACATGAAAGCACACTGGATGTGCAATCAGTGTTTATCTTCCGAGACAACCGATGAATTGAGCCTTGAAGGACGAGGAAAAGCTCAAAAGAGGAGGGCTGGGATGTTCATGCTAGACTAAACCTGAGTCCTCTAACATTTTACGCATGGGGGGTGTGTTGTGAAGACAGAAAAAGCATTGTTCTATTCTTTCCAGGGCATAGAATCAAGGCCAGGGAGGAACTATAGGGAAAGAGAAATCTGTCCAAAGGGAGGAAGAACCAACCATCAAGGCTGACCTTGAACTTCAGGGGCTCTGAAGACAAAAAGACAGTGTACTGCCTTTGAGGGTCAGCCAGCCTCTTGGCATGGGCACCACAGAGTGTGGGCAGCGCATGGGCTGGCTGCAGCTCCATCCAGCTGCCTTCCAACTCTGGAATTCTATGCATCTTCCAGGCCTTGGCCAAGCAGGTTTTATACAGCAATGCCAGGAAAAAGGATGATTTCAGCCTTGTTGGAGCCTATCTTACTCTGTACTACTTGCCAGTCTCCCTCAGGGCCACATTAGCTGCGAGCAATCGACATGCCAATTGCTAGCAGTACAGAACATGTCTACACACCCAGGCCTCTAGGAGCCCCTTCAGTTTCATTTTGTTGCAGCAAATGCTTAATGGCCATATATTAAACGGGATTGCTTCTGGATCAACAACAGTAACAACGGACAGCCAAGTCTCCATTTTTTCCCCCCAAGGGGGTCAGGTGTCTTAACAGCAAGCTGATCATCCAGAGAATGAAATACAGTTTTCAAAATGATTGACAACAAGGTACATTCCATAAGCCTGTAGTGGGACAACTTCAGTCCTCTTGGATGACTTGGCACCTGGCTGGGCACCTCAGGGATAAAATCAGAAATGTCGGTTTCCGAAAAGGAGTTGGTTCTAGAAAACAAACTGGTTGTCTGTTTTGAAATGTGCCTGTGGTGGAGAATATGGGGGCCTGCTGCACACACTAGGAATGTTCTCCAGGTGCGGCTGCGAGGCCATGAACTTCCACCTTTGTAAGATTTTAGTTCATTGCCACGATCACTCACCTAGTTGCTTTACACGTGTGGGGTACTGTGAGGGAAGGGGGAAATGATGGTAAGCCATCCTAACACGAAGGTTCCCAAGACTGATGCTGCCGCTCTTAAGAGTAATTCTCTATGATTATAAAGCACACGATAAGTTCCGCTACAATCTTGACCAATAAACAGGTTTACTCTGCCCATCACATGTGGAGATTATTCATATAAAATATTGATTATAAAGTGTGGGTCTATATTATATTTGTTTCATCTCCAGTAATAATACTCCAGATGATTAATATATGGCTTAGATAAAAAAAAAGGAAACACAATTTTCCCAAGCTCAGAAATGAATATTAAACAAAACCTTCTTACATTATAGAATGAGTCTTAATTATACAACTACAACCTAGCAGTCAAAAAAAAAACAAAAAAAAGGATGGGGTGGAATTCATAGAGTTGTATTCTGAGACCACTGGAATCTTTGACTGGGTCTGACAGGGAAACAATCATACACCACCTACATTTTATATGCAATTGTTCAACCATAAACATGAGTGATGCCTCCTTAGGTTCACTTTGCAGAATCCCACAGACACCATCTTCTCAAAATTCAGGTCACATCCCTGTCGTTACACAACACCCCGAGAAAATCATCCCTCAAGTGGTACACCAAGACCATCTGCCTCGGAAATCCAATCTCAAAATCCCTCCCAGTACCCCTCTCCCTACCTACCCTCTTACGACCCAGGCCTTCAAATCCTTGGCTCACAAAGCCTGGGAATTATATTCCCTTTGAAAAAATGGATGGTGCCCAATACTGGCTTCTGTTTACTTTGGTTTTTACCCAACTGTGAGTACTATTTCCAGCGCTTACTTGCTGGCCCTGTCTGGAAAGCATGTGCCAGGCTGTTCTGCCGGTTAGGTACTAAGTCTGTTCAAAAGACTTGAAAGGATAGTTATACCTTTGAATGAAAGAACCTTACTAGCCATGACATTCCTATACATGGCTGTTATGAGCATGTTGGTATTTCTGGGTTCCTAAAGAAACATTTTTCGATTTTAGTCCCCAGTCAAAATGAGAAATTGCCATTTTTTGAAGAGGAAAAAAAATCCTCAAAAACTTTAGAATAACATTTTTTTTTACCCAACCATCACTAACCCTAGCCTAGATAGCATCGGTGTTTAAAACAGATACATTGCGCCAAGCCAATGTTGTACACACAAATACACCCGTAGCCACCTTATCAGTATTTCTGTCCAGCTCTGTGCCGTGGATAGTCACATGCACTTTCTGGGTTTCAATTTCTTCATCAAAACCAAATAGTACAAAGGACCTTCCATATTTAAATGTACGATAGTCATGAAATCACACAGCTAGAAAACAATGTTCCCCCTGAACTCTCTGTGCAGGCCATGCAGAATTAAATCCACGATTAAAGACCGTGAAATAAGAGTGAGCAATTAAAAAGATCTCCAAGGCCCCCTTGTCCACTTTGAGAAAGCGAGGCATGGCCAGACAATTGACCATAAAACATTGATGTGTCTCACAGCCCTAATAATCCTTACTTCTTATGGCCAATTCTCCTCTAACAACAACAACAACAACAAAAAAAAAAAACTCAAAAAAAGCCTCACTCTACTTTTTCCCCTATGCACTGCCTGCAAACACAGAATGGCCACTGCCTTCAGTGTTCAGGAGCCCAGGCCCTGCTGTCAGCAACTCCGCCGCAGTAGGGAATTCCAGCCAAGTCGCCGAAAACACGCCAGCTATCCAGTAAGTTTAAAAGGCCGCACCTACCCTGAGCCATTGCTTCTCAGTGAGGGCGTCACTGTAGTCCACGTCGCGGCGCTGGCGAGAACCCCTCCCAAATATCTTCTCCTCCTCCTCTTCACAGGTGAGCCTCTCCACTTCCGCGTCATCCTTAATAATCCAGGAGGGCAGCTCGTCTTCCTCCATCAAGCGAGGTTTGCGCTTTGGGTTCCTGGCATCCTCCCTCCGCCTGTCCATGTCCATGCGCTGGGGACAGGGATAACAGTGTCACAAGAGGGGAGAGGACTCTGGGGGGCAGAACTTAGACTCTCCAGATGTTGTCTCCCACTCCCAAGGTACCCCTTTCTGTCCTTGTTCTAGTTCATCCTCAAAGCACAGTGTCTACATGAATGATTTCATTGTGTAAAATCTTTCTTCATTTATACTCATCATTTGAATTTACTTTCGCATTAAAAAAAACTTTTTAAAGACTCTTCTTCTTAGCCTATGCATGTGCAAAACTCCCTCTTAAGTAACACCGAGAAAATTCAAAAGAAGAATGCATTTGAAAATGTGAGCCCTAGGCCAGTAAGATGCTTGCTGCCAAGCCTGATAACCTGAGTTCAGTCTCTGGGACCAGCAGGAGGGAAGGGAAGAATCAATTCCAGCAAGTTGTCCTCTGACCTCCACGCATGTGCTGTGGTACACATGTGCCACGTACGAAATAAATAAATGGTGAAAAAGTCTGAGCACCAGCTGATTAATTCATTGCTTCTCCAAAACAAGCAAACACTTTATGCACATACAAAAAGAAAGTCCACTAAGGATGTTGAACTTTATCAAGAGGATCTGCGATTTTGGTGGATCGGGAAGAAAGATTTAAGGGGAGCTATGTGTGTCCTCCCACAATGACAGGCAGAGGGGACAAAGATGACCACACTGGACAACTGTCACCAACACATCAACTTTTAAGTACATAGTCCTTTCTTACCTAGAAAGGACTGTACTCAGTTCTTCACTTTTTAAAAGTTTGGCTCTTAGAGAATTATTACAATACGACAGATCTCAAAGTCAGTGTCTTCTCAAGTGGCCAAGACACATGGGAAATGGCTTCCCTTCATGGTCCTCAAAAACCTATGCCTCCACTACCCCCTTTCTGTTCTAGAAATCCTATCTGGTTCTAGATAAATGGTGTGACACGCACATGGCTTTATGTTTGGCCAAGCAATCTGATAAAGCTTGTGTACTAGTTACTTTTACACAGATCATCCCCACAATGAAATAAGTCATTAGTCTTCTACTTTTTCCCTCTTCCTCTGGTTCTACCATATCAAAGCCTGGATTCAATAAAATGATTTTTTTTCCCTTCAAAGCTAAAACTGCTAAACTGTGAAAGAAATATTTGCTACCTGAACCCAAATGTGACTTAAAAATTAAAGACCAATGCTCCTTAGACTGTGCTTCAAATGTTTCTGGAAATCATTCTGTCTGCGGGATGGGGTAAGCTTGAGGCAAGGTGGTATCTCGCTGGTAGATAAATATGGCTGTCCTGCTCTTTCATGTGCTATACTTAGCTTGCAGTGCTTGGCTTAATCCAGCCGTCCCATGCTAGACTCAGAAACAGGATCTACCCGTGGAAGCTTGGCAAGGAGCAAGAGGGTGTTTTCTTTAAGGCAGGGCCTGGCTAGAGGTTGTACCGGGCAACCTCCAGAGCTATCAGATGGCTAGTAATAACACAATCTCCTCATGACCTACTCTGTGACAAAATGTTACCACTTCAAGCTCTAGCTAGACAATTCCTGATTCCTAGACCAAAGCTTGTAAAATGGCCACAGTTCATCATTTTACAACTAAAGAATAGGACAACTGGAATAAATCTTTTTTTATTTTAATGAAAATAAGCCATGTATGTGATTTTTTTAAAAGAAAGGTAGATTCAATTAAATGTGATAAGCTGAACTCCTAATGATCGAATCTTTCTGCAGAGATTCTATTCCATAATACCTCTATATAACATCTTAAGCCAGTGTTGGATAAAAAGACTGCTTTTTAATTTAATTACTACCTGGATATATTTGCCTTATATAAACCTTAACATCTGCAATTATTTTTCGCCTTTGAAGCAAACATAGCCTCTAAAAGCCTACTGTTTATATACTAGCCCAAGATATTTATCTTAAGCATGTTGCTATCAAACAAAATTTTTAGGTAAAACTCATAGGTTACCAGTATAGAAAGATGAATTATTTGATGCCTTGATTTTAGAAGGGGAAAGCCATTCCATTGTTTAAGAGAAAGATTATTATTTTGAAGAAACTATTTTAGTATGATTATCCTACATTATATGTCTAATATCTACTTATAAGTGAGCATATACCATGTGTGTCTTTCTGTTTCTGGGATACCTCACTCAGGATGATCTTTTCTAGTTCCCACCATTTGCCTGAATTTTTCATGATTTCCTTGTTTTTAATTGCTGAGTGGTATTCCATTATGTAAATGTACCACAATTTCTGTATCCACTTCTCAGCTGAGGAACATCTGGGTTGTTTCCAGATTTTGGCTATTACGAATAAACCATTTACAAACATGGTTGAGTAAATGTCCTTGTTGTATACTTGAGCATAGTTTGGATATATGCCCAGCAGTGATATAGCTGGATCTTGAGGTAGCACTATTCCTAATTTTCTGAGAAAGCACCAGATTGATTTCCAAAGTGGTTATACAAGTTTACATTCCCACCAGCAATGGAGGAGGGTTCCCCTTTCTCCACATCCTCTCCAGGATGTGCTGTCACTTGAGTTTTTGATTTTAGACATTCTGAAGGGTATAAGGTGAAATATCAGGGACATATTGATTTGCATTTCCTTGATGGCTAAGGACGTTGAACATTTCTTTTAGTGTTTCTCTGCCATTTGATATTCCTCTGTTAAGAATTTTCTGTTTAGTTCTGTACCCCATTTTTTAATTGGATTACTTGGGATAAACACACTAAAATCTGTACATTTAAAGAAGCTAAGCAAGAAGGAGGACCCTGGGAAAGATGATCAATCCTTATTCAGAAAGGCAAATGGGATAGACAATGGCAGAGGGAGAAAGGAGGGAACAGGACAGGAGCCTACCACAGAGGGCCTCTGAAAGACTCTACTCAGCAAGGTATCAAAGCAGATATGAGACTCATAGCCAGACTTTGGGCAGGGTGCACGGAATCTTATGAAGGAAGAAGGAAACATAAAGATGTGGAGGGGATATGAGCTCCACAAAGAGAGTAACAGAACCAAAATATCTGGGCCCAGGGGTCTTTTCTGAGACTGATACTCCAAACAAGGACCATTCATGGAGATAACCTAGAACCCGTGCACAGCTGTAGCCCATGGCAGCTCAGTCTCCAAGTGGTTCCTTACCAGGCCACAGAGGAAGACAATGCAGCCAGTCTGATGAGATCTGATAGGCGAGGGTCAGATGGAAGGGGAGGGGCATGGGAGGAGAAGAGGGAGGGCGGGATTGGAAGGGGATGAGGGGGGCTATAGCTGGGATACAAAGTGAATAAATTGTAATAAATAAAAAATTAAATTAAAAAAGAAAACAAAAAAGAAACTATTTGCTTACAGCATCTCTACATTGAAATAATAAGACTAAATTAATAGGATGCACAGGACTAATTCTTAATAATGGATGAAGTCTTTTAGGTATATGACATCCAGAGACTTAACCAGCTCACATTCCATTCTTGATCCTCACTAAACTCTTTAATCAGAGTAGCTGGCGTGGATTCAAATTCTATTTCCTGTCCCCTGGTGGAGGTGCTAATGAACACTGAAGCGGCTGGAGGTAGCCAGAGAGTGAAGTTTTAAAAATTAAGCCAAACAAAAACCTTGGAGCTCCCCTCCTCCAAATAGATGCTAACACTTAAGAAACAGGCATGAGCACTCACAAAGTTAAGGTGCCCACACAAAGACATTCATCCTGTTAATAGCCTGTTTGGGGTCACATACTCATTCCCTAGCTAAAGAAGATGGGGGATTGAACAGAATCTCCACTTTTCTTTAGTCTGAGGTTTTCAGTTTCTACAGAAGTCCAGCCTCAAAGAAGAAAGGAGAAGCATTATTCCCTCCCCTCATACCCTCCCCCCTTTCAGGGCTGCCAGGGAATGCCTCCTTCTGAGCGGAATCTAAGAATCTAACTTGGGAATATTGGAGGCTAGAGCGGTGTTGAGTCACTGCCAGGAAGGCCTTTTGCCTCGCGGTTTCCCTGTCACCTACGTCTGTCTTAGTAAGTTCCTCAAAGACGGACATTCGTGTCTGATGTGAAACCTCAATCTCCCTATTTAAAAATTTGATCTGTAAGTGTGGAGAGTGACAGCACAGCCCCATGCTACTGTCCTGTGTCTCTAAAAAATGGCTCCTCCCGGGTGGGGAAGAAACACAGTTCCTGTGCTGAGAGTTACTACTATGGCTGCCTGCATTTTTCTGAGAAAGAGTTAATGATCTTTTATTAAGAATCATTATGTGTGGGCACAATCTGTGTTCTCTAGACAAAAGCCACACAAGCAAATAACGCTCCCCTCCCCCGCCCCCCGGAAAATGTCATAGGCATCCCTACAGCCTGAGCTCCATCCTCACATCCTCCTAAGCTAAAAGGGCAGAGATAACAAACCCATTGGGCCATATTTGGCTGAGCTGTGTTTTCTTTGGCCTGCAATGTTATAGAATAACATTAATTAAAAAGTCCTGAACTTAGTTGTAAACCCTAACACAGGGTAGATTCCTCACTTCTTGTCATTTTTGGTTAAATAGCTCTCACGTCTCTACTTTATAGCCCCAGACCAGGGATCCTACCTTAATACACCTCTCCTCTCCATGTGCTTTGCTCACACAGGGAGCATGAACCAAGCCCTCAGGGCTTTCCAGCAGCTGTGTCTGTGACTGGGTTCTTCATAGTTTCTATACCATGGCTACAGCACACACATGTACCTTCCTTCCACAGTCCGGCCAGTGCCTGAGACGATGATCAGAAATGACTGAACGTATTGGAGGAAGCCTTACACTGTGTCCATCTGGATCTGTCTCACCATCTGAACAAAGCCTGTGGCGGCCAACACCACCACTCATTCAGTAATCTGTTATGTAACCACTACATGCCCAGGACTGATTTGGTCATTTAAGGCAGGGAGCAAGAGCCTGAAGAAGGCAGTACCCATAATTCTGCAGCTGCTGAGCAGCCTCCCCTACACACTGAGCTTGTTCTCCAACCCCATGGCATGTGGCACACCTCACATGTAAATCAAATTGGGGTTTCAGAAAATTTATAGATGCTATATATCATGGAACTTCGAGGTTAAAGCCACTGAAATAAATTGTAAAACACCAAGGTCCCCTCTAACATGAAGCAGGTTTTGCTCTTTGAGTCAAGGTCATATCTTTCTATTCGAACACGTCAGAGGTTCTATTTGTTTCTCTATTTTCCCTGTAACAATTTTAAGGGCTGTTGTTGTTCACCTGCTCCTATTCAGGAGTAAGCCAGCTAGGCCACAGTTGCAAGCTGAAGGACTGACAGTTGTCCAGTCTGACACTGGCCTGGCATTGATAGTGGGTCCCTGGTGAACTATGAACCACATAGCCTGTGCAGAGGGTGAAGCCATGACTTGCCTCTGGTCAATTGCTTCCATACAGAGCACTGGGCCTAATACCACCCCCATCTCACTTTCCAAAGGAAGCTAGAAATCAGGATTCTTTTCATGTTGGCAACAAATGGAAAATTTTAAGAACTGCTACGTGGGCCAAACACAATATGTCTGCAGGCTAAATCCAGCCAGCTTGCAGACTCTGAACCAAAAGCAATGCACAGGCTTCAGGACCAACGCTCTATCTAGTATGCAGGCTGAAGGCATACTAGATACTAAAAGTGGGAAGGGGTCGGGGAGAAGCAGTGGTTTCCCATGATTCCTGTGACATTACCATAAAAAGATCAAACTCCTCTTCCCGTCGAGCAATCATCTGGTTCAAGGTCTCGTCATCTGGCACCTCATCTTCTTCCTGGGTTCAAAACAGAATGATTGAAGAGGCTTTAAGGAGGCTAAACAGTATGTGTTGGGTCAGGGGTATTCTGTCCCATTTCTCAAGACAGAAAGAGAAGGGGAGGGTCCCTTGTAGTACCTGCCTGCCATTTGTATTTTGCAAGCTTTTCAAAGTCTTTTTCCAGCAGGAAATCTGTCTAGGGCAGGAAATCTGCTCTCTAAGAAACACCAGCTCTCCTTCCTGGGTGTGGATCTTTTCTGTTACTTTTAAGGCAAGCTACTTAAATGTCTCCCCGCCTCCATGACCTCATCTGTAACATAGGCGTGACATCTCCTTCACGGCAGGATGCCAGCCTGAAACGCGGAAATCCCCAGGAACAACTACTCAATGTTAATTCCACTGACTGCAAACAGGAAGGTTTATTTCCAAAGATTTACCCACTAAGCACCAGGACAAGAAAAAGGAAATCATATATAGGTACCAAATACAAAACCTTTAAGATACGTTGAATTGATGCATTTCAGTAGGCACTATTATTGCTGACTGCTAAAACTATGGTTAGGACACACTTAAAAACTATCAATATAAAAATACCTCAAAACTGTACCTAATTAAAACAATTAAAATGGAGTACAAAAAGCTATTACATAAAGACAAAAAAGTTCCTAGATTTTACATCCTGCTAAAACTGCTAATTTCTCAAAAATCAACAGTTCCCAAGGTTTTAGGAACTAACAGTATAATGTAGCTTCTATGGTTGAAAAAAAAAAAAGACAATATCAGCAGCCTAAGCTAGATGATGTCAGCTCCCAAGACACCTTGCACACTGCAGGGACTTCAGTCTTAGAAATGATTACAACCCAATAAGATATGATTCATCATAATAATGACTGAAAACCCTTCCAACTTAATTCACCTCCACATTGATTAAAGTCAATCTGTCTAAATTCTACATTTCATCTGACGAGGAAGCAGGCTCGTTGGGAGAGTGGGCTCAGAACTTAGAAAGTCTTGTACCTGGCTGAAGCCCTAGTCCACAGAGGTCTTCATTTGCCCTTGCTCTCCCTGCAACCACCTAACTGTCTTTCCTACCCACACAATGAGGCCCTGGGTGTCCTGGGCAAGATGCAGATTCTCCTAGAAGATGGCAGGACAGCTGCTCACAGAGACCTGCATCCCCAGAGCACAAAGCAGCTGGGAAGTTTGCAGGAAACCTTGCTGTGTTCTTTGTACCCCCATACTTCATGCCAGCTGGGCTCCTGATACCCTGTGCTGCTGTGGACTGTTAGGACAGAAGCCTTTCACTGAAGTGTTCAAAGGTTCCCAGTTGGCTTCACATGAGGGCATGGACTACCAGAGCCCGGTAATAGACGCCTGACACAGACGTAGTCAGGAGGGGATGTGGAGTCCCAGCGGGCTGCTAGCAGTGAGAAATGTTTGGCACGGAACTGCCCTGCAGGTCCTTTGTGGTGGGCCTGAGAGAGAGCCTTTGGTGCCCTGTGGTTGGCCTGTGGTTCAGGAAGGCTAGAAAACTCCAGGCTTCCTTGTACATCATCTCACCTACTCAGGTAACATTTTTACAAGGCCTTTCTTTAAATAAATAAAATAAATAAATAAACAAGAATGCAGTGGAGACTCCTGGCTGAGGGCAGCTCTTCCTGTGTCATGCTTTGCCACTTAAAAAGTAGTGGACTAAAAATTATTACAGCATTATTTGAAATGTATTTAATATAGTAATATTACTTATTTAATATTTACTTATTACAAGAATGCATACATGTGCTATGGACAGCAAAAGACAACTTGGGGAGTCAGTCAGTTGTCTCTTTCCAACCCGGTTGCCCTGAGGAGCGAACTCACTGTAGCAGGCTTGGCAGCAAGCACCTTTACCAGCTGAGCCACCAGCGCTCAGTGTTTTGGGGAAACGGCCAAATGTATAAACCAAAGCAAAAGGAACCTGACAATCTAATTCCTAAGTCTGCATCAAATCTTCAATTTTAAAAGCCCAGAGACGGTGAATTATTTGAGAGTTTTAAGGTTTTTAGATGTGTGCGGGTGTTTGAGTGCATATGGCCCATTTTACTTCTCATCGTTTCCTGAAATTCAATAGGTAACTGATCAGATATACACAAGGCAGACAAATTAGGAGGCACAAATGCCAAAGCACTTTGCAAAAAGATTCATTTCAGGATTCTTTTATGTATCAGTCTCTCATTCACATGCAGCCTCATTTCCGAAATGAAGACTACATAAGAACGACTTTAAAGCTTTGCCTCACCTGCCAACACCCAAGGCAGTCTCTCTCTGAAAACCTGGCTGGCCAGGGAATCAGACAAAATGGATGGAGCTAGAAAAAAAAAAATGATCCCAAGTGAGGTAACCCAGTGAAGGCATGCTTGTGGGAGTTAGCCCCTACGTCTCTGATAGGCATGCCACAATCTGCATAGCCACAGAGGTTGGGTATGGAGGAAGGGACTATGGGAGAGGTGTTGTCAGCCTAGGAAGGGGAAATAAAACAGTTATGGATGGATGGGGCAGCAATGGCAGGGTCAAATGAGCAGGGGGAGGGGAAGGGGTGAGGGAGGAAGTACACAGAGGGAGAGCTAAGATGAGGGGCCATTTGCCGGGTAGTATGGAAACTACACAGTGGGAGCTTCCTAAAATGCACACCTATATGAAGGTGAGCCAAATGGAATCACCAAGTAATGGGAGAGAAGGGGGGCCTCCAGGTGAACATCTCTCCACACCAAACGAAGATTCCAGCTCTGGGAATGCACTATATCTAATCACACTGTTGGCCAAGGGTACCCCATGGGAACCTCCAAACACCTAGAATATTTCCAAACTGTTGGTTGCTCTCCAGCAGCTGATGGCAAAGCCCTATTGCTAAACACAACACCTACACAACTGACTGGACATGGAGAAGTCCGGGGTGCCTACCTAAGGTACACTGCACCTGACGCCAGAGCAGAAAGGTGAGCGCCAACCCATCTACAAACCATCTGATCTACAGTGGTGACCCGCATGCAAGACATGCTTGTGCAACAGTGGCATAAAGCTTGTGGGGCCTACCAACCAGTGCCCGGTTGAATTTAAGGCCCAAAGTTCCGTAAGACAGAACCCTTCCCTCGCACTGCCTGGGTGGCTGTGAACCTGAGACTAGACAGGTCCTCTGACAACATTCTGCTGCACTTATAGATCAGTGTCTTACTTAGCCATCATCAGAGAAGCTTCCTCCTGCTGTAGACAGGGCTAAGTACAGACAGCCACAGTGGACAATGTGCAGAGAGTGAGAGACGTTGGCACACTTAGTCCTGAATGGGATGTCTCCATCAATTCCCTCCCCTTAAGGCTCAGGGAACCCTAGAGAAGAGGAGGCAGAAGACTCTAATAGTCAGAGGGAAGAGAAGACTCCACGGAAACAAGGCCTTTTGAACACAACAGGCCAGAAACACATGTGAACTCACAGAAACTACAGCACAATAAACAGGTCCTGTACGGGTCTGGGCTGACGGGATTCCGGTTCCGAGAGTGCAAGTGGACACAGACCCACATCCCTAATAGAGAAGCTGTCTCCAACTGATAACCACTCACAAGAAAGCAAGCAAGAGAGGGTGTGGATTTGGGCGGGTGTGGAGGTGGGAGGAACGTAGAAGGGGTTCAAGGAGGGGGAACCATAAGTAGAATATTATATTAAAAATATATTTTCAATGAAAAAGTACTTTTAAGAGAATTTAAAATTTAATTTATAGAGGAATTCAAAAACAAAAAATCTACACTTATGCAATAAGAATCATATTCCGTATAAATATGTAAAATAAACTAATGCTCTAACTTTTAAGCACCAGTACACAAAAGCAAATGCAACTATCCCTGGACAGTTTTATGGTAAAAACTGGTGTCTGTATTTTGCATTCTGGATGATATAGATATGTTTTTAAATATACTTCAAGTTCATTTTAGGCTGATAATTTGTGTGTATTTATGTGTCCCCAGTCCTAGAATGAATATTTATAATAAAATGACTGAAACTGGTCATCTAAAAAAATAAATAACAATGACTTGATAAAAGAAAGATGATCAAAACACTGTTTGCACAACTTTGGCAATTTTCCTAAGTAGAGACATTGGGACTCAGATGAGTTTTCTCTGCCTCTATTCAGTTCTTTAAAAGATCCTTTTTTGTAGTGATTAAAGTCAGGGTTTCCAAACTTATGAGCTAAAGATGGTCCTGTGAAGGAGCATCCTATAATTGTTGAAGAAGTATTCCCATCCCCCAAACCAGGGACTATGGAGTATGAGAGACAAAAAAAAAAAAAAAAAAAAAAAAAGGTAGGACCTAGAACAGCTTATCAGAGCACTACAAAGTAAAACTCCTGTAGTTCCACATCTTGCCTACAGGAGGCAGCACTCACAATACAATAAAATATACTTGGTGATGCCTAAGCCCCAGAGAAGAGGCTAAGCTTTGAAGGGTTTCTGGCAATTGCTCTTAAGGCACTCATATGAATAACGTTCCAAGTCTGTCTGTGCTTGGGATATAAGATGGCAGCTAATGCAGTCATTTTAATTAACGCCAGCCCAGAAAATTCTTTAAGGAACAAAGGTTCCTTAATCCTTTTGAGACAAAAGGTCACTGTTAAGAATTCATAAATTTGGCTTTCTGTAATACCTCATTCTCCTCCTCATGCTCCAAAATGGCCTGCAGGAATGCTCTCCGCTCGTGGCTGGATGACTTCTGGTCAAACATGCCTGCCTGGATGACCTTCTGGTCCACGTTCAGCTTGTACTTTGCAGCAGCGAGGATCTTTTCCTCCACGCTGTTGACTGTGCAGAGTCTTAGCACCCGGACCTCATTTTGTTGGCCAATGCGGTGAGCTCGGTCTTGGGCCTGCAGATCCTGTTGAGAACAATATGCTATGAGGATCCAGGTGCCTTGACGAACCCAGCAAATGTAATAGCGAGTTGTGGGAGGGTTCCTCAAACTAGCCATTACGAAAGTAAAAAAAAAGATAATAATAAAATTAAAAAAAAATTCAAGGTCATTTCCTCTTGAGGAAGTCTGGGCTGAAATTATCTCATGCCAAGTGAAACATTATCTCAGGGTTTGAAATACAGCTCTTAAAATATTTTCCCCGCCTGTAGTTTTGCCATGAAAATTAGCCCTTCGTCAAAACAAAAAAACAATACATCTGATGTCAGGAGTAAGACTTAGATATTATCTACAAAAACATGTTCAGCTAGAAAGATACACAGTCTCTTCACTGCAATGTGTTAATGGACCATTACATCACTGAATTATATTTTCACACAACATATACATATATATATACACATTATACATAATATATACATACATTATACAAATAGCGACTTCCCAGCTACCCAATTCCTGAATCTAGCCCTATCAAAAATTCAGTATTTTGTTTTGTCTTACAAGTACATCCTAGTATTGGAAATAATGGATATCTAGAAATGAAAACATTTCTAGATACTAGATATCTAAAAATGATTGCTAGTAGAATAATAAATTAGAGAATGGGGGGCAAAAAATGGCATGGTATGCCAAATGTAAATATTGGCTATGGTTCTGCCTCAAAATTCGACTTTGGAAGTTTATACTGAAGAAGACGCCATGGGTATGTACAAATATTAATAAATAAAAATGGGCTCTTTTTCTTTTTAACATTACCTATTCTTTCTGCATTTTTCTTTCAAAAGAGGAAGGAAGTCTTCAACAATAGACTGCACAGCATGCACCAGCACAGACCCACAAATTAACGAAAATGACACAGAGCTGTAGGTGGGAAGCGGAGTTTGTGAATGAGCGTGTGAATTTGCCCTCATGTGTGCCATGAAGGTGAGAGCATTGAACACCACCCAACAATGCTGACACCGCCTGCTGGGGGGACTGGAGGCGTTACCTTAATCGTTTTCATTTTGTTTATTCATATTTTAACTTTCCTCTACCTTAAAAGTGTCAGTCTTATAATATGGAAAAGGCTTTAGTGAAATCCACGAACTTCTGAAGCCATCAACCTGACTTTACAGCTACTCGAACGAACATTTCTTGGCAAGGCCATTTTAGTCACATGGTCCACGTGAGGTGGCCAGGTTGATGCGGATGCAGTTGTTTACACACATGCCATTAGACCAGGAGTGTTTTCCGGACAAAGGTCTATGCTCTGTCTCTCGCATTCCTAGCATTACACCTTTAACACAGCTGACACTCAGCTATCAAAGTTGTACTTCCACCCAGTCCAAGTTCCTGTCGCCTGAGCAACACAGAGGCAGTGGACAGAAGAGCGCACAGGAGAGTTGCTTTTGCTGCACGGACCTTCAGTGATTAATTAAGGCAGAAGTTTGTCGTCGTCGGAAGGTGTGAAAAGAATCATGTAAATATCATGTCCTGAAACCTTGAGCACAATGGGTCATACTATTTCGTGAAGAGGGCAATGTAAAATAGGTAACTAAAATGATTCCTTGGGGAGAGCTTGAACCAATGAGCTTGAACCAATCATCTCTTCCAACACATCTTCACAGGACACCTAAGTGACAACCAATGAAAAGCTCTGTGTCATCAACCTTTCCGTTAGAACTAGGGTAAGCCAATCATTTCTGTAACAGTTTCATTCTACAGATTTGGGCTCCATGAGCCAGAAGCAGAAAGGAGCAGTGCCTTCACCAACCACCAGCCTCATACTTACGCTCCAAAAATGAAAACTAGCCCCCTCTTTGCTACAGTAGTAGACCAGGCTTGCCCCAAAGCATAGCCTTCTTATCTACATCCTAAAAGAGGCTGATAAAAGCGGAAAGCTAAAACGCAGGTAGCAGGAGACAACAGGGGCAACACAGAGACAGGGTGGAAAGTTCCAGAGTCCTTGAGGACTTGTTGCAACAGCTTTGGTGACAGAGGCAGCAACCTCCTTTGTGTCTACATCACCTGTGTATTTGGAAAGTAGCCAAAGTTAGCATTCCTGGGGTAGAGAGACTCAAAGAACGTGAGTCCTCCTTAGGCCAAATAAATAAATAATAAATAAATAAAACAAGGGCTGCATGTTACAAACAGAAAGAGGTGTAATGATTTGAATGGATTAACATCTTTGAAGTTTCTCTATACATTTTTGTTTAACTTTGGGTTTGTTGCTGTTTGTCTGTGGCAAAACTGGAGATTAAATCCCAATCCTGCACATAAACATTTTTTGTCAAACTTTCTACTACTGAACTATATGCCAAGCCTTGTTTTTACTTTTTGAGACAAAGTATCACTTAAGTTGCCCAGGCTGGCCCCGAAGTCATTCCATAACCTTGAACAGGATGAACTTTCAGTCTTCCTGCTTCTGCCTCCCTCATAGCTGAGATTACAGACTTCTGCTACTAGGTTCAGTTTATGTCTAGGGTCTCAATCAGCAGTCTCAAACTTCATCACCCTCATTTATGTGTGGCGATATGTCAGGGTTTGAATAAAAATGGCCCCCATAGGCCATAGGGAATGGTGCTATTAGGAAGTGTGGCTTTGTTGGAGGAGGTGTAGCCTTGGAGAAAGGGTGTCAGCGGGGAGTGGCTGTGAAGTTTCAGAAGCTCAAGCCAGGCCCAGTGTTGTTCCCTCTCCCTGCTGCCTTCAGATCCAGATCCAGCACTCTCAGCTACCTCTCCAGGACTATGTCTGCCTGTGTGTGGCCATGCTTCCCTCCATGATGGTAAGGGACTAAAACCTCTAAACTAATAAGCCAGCCTCCGTTAAATGTTTTTTTCTTTATAAGTGTTGCTGTAGCCATGGTGTCTCTTCACAGCAATAGGACACTGAGCTGAGATGTAAGATATGAGGCTTGAACTCAAGAGCCCAGCAGAGAGGAGAGCCTCTTGGGAGCCTTTACGGTTGACTGTTCTGTTACAAAGTTATGGAGCTTGTAGTTAGTAATGGAAATACCAAGCCAGCCATGCTTCTGGTCGAGTGTGAAGAGTCTGATAAATGCAGGATTTTGGTGGTAATTCCGAATTCATGCATTCGCCCTTTGCTTCTAGGTAGGTCAGACACTTTGAGCAAAGAGGTAGGAAGAAAGCCACAGATTTGTCACCCCAATAGGAATCCTGCCTGCTGCAGAAATGCAATCGGTGGTATTGAAATAAATACATAAAAACTGTTTTTGAACTTGAAGCAAGCAGACTGTTCTGGAGGCCCCCAGCCCTAGTTCTGCTTTAATCTTCTCATCCACAGAGGAGGACTGGGATCAAGGCTCACAACAGAGGCTTCCAGGCTCAGTGAATTAGATGCCTGGGGCTGGGGCAGTAGGGAGTGGGAGGCTGCCTGTGCTTCTTTAAGAGCTGTCTTTCAATTCTACGGTGCCCCTGTACTCTGCTTCCTGCGAGCAAGAAGTCCCTCCCATTCAACCTTCCCAATCTCCATGAGATGGGCATGCTGCTCTTGAGGTTGGCCGATTGCCGAGGAGGAGCCAGGGTGGGATGGACACAGAGCTCGTGTGTGATTAATGCAGGGCTCCCTTTCAGCAGTTGGAATCCAGGGGCAGTGACAGTATGAATGAAACCCCGCGGCCATCATTCTCCCCAGCAGCTCATACGCAGATGTCCCATGTCCTAGGGCCAGTTAGGAAACCCTTGGCATGAAAAAACATAGTCAACATTTATTGTGAAACTATGAAAATACTTCTTTAGAAGAATACCTCTAAAGTTATCTAGGGAAAAAAGAAAACCTGACAACAGATACTCAATGGGATATTTTTCTGTGTGCGTGCGTGTGCGTGCGTGTGTGTGTGTGTGTGTGTGAAAGAGAGAGAGAGAGAGAGAGAGAGAGAGAGAGATTAAATGACAAACAAAACAAAAGGGAAGGTTAATAGGCCTGTACTAAGTGTCCTTGGAGAAGTTATTTAACTTGCCTGGGACTCAATCTCCTGTAACAGCAAAAATGTGAATGGTAACATTCGTGACCTTTCAGAGCGGTTGCAAAGCATGGGTGAGGAAATGCACACCCGGAGGTTGCTGCGGAGGGACCGCTCAGTGCGAGATGGCTGCCATGTTCTTTAGTTTGTGGTTATTATTACTAGTCCTGGTGGCTGAACCCCAGGCCTCATAAAAACTGAGCTCACCGCCAGCCACTGAGCTATACCCCAGTGCCTGGAACATTTTTTATTTATCCTTCACCAGATGCAATTTGCTCAATGGCAATCCCGAGGGACGGGATTAAGACAGAAGAAAGTAAGTTTTCCAGCCCACACTTGGGCGTAACACGGAAATAGCTGCACTCCAAGGGAGATAAGGAAACAGCCATAATAATTGGCTGGGCTATTTCTCCTTCCGAGAAATTGCCCAGTCATTTAGAAATGTGCTCTGTCCTATAAATGTGAGTGATGAAACTGATAATCTTTCCCCTCCTCTCCGGAGGGAAGCTGTGGCGCCCAAGTGGATACACACACCTGATGAGGATTCCAGTCGCTGTCAAAGATGACCACCGTGTCCGCGGCCTGAAGATTTAAGCCCAGGCCCCCGGCTCGTGTGCTCAGCAAGAAGATGAAATACTGGGACCCAGGTTCATTGAATTTCTTCAGCAAGGCAGCACGATCTTCAGACTTGGTGGTGCCTGAGGGGGTAAGAAAAATAAATTTGCCAATTAACTCCTGTCTGGAAAAAAAAAAGAGGCAAACTAGACAAAAATGTCTGCTTCCTTGAGAAATACATCCACACTCCTCTTTGCACTGGTGACATAATGGTTGGGGTTTCTGTAATTTTGGAAGGAGCTTGAAGCATTTTGCCATTACAAAGAAGAAAGAAAAGAGTGTTTATACTCTTCTGAACATTTATGCTATTCTAGAACATTCTTACTCTAAGACGTAATGAACACATTTCCTGGACTTATTTCTGGGCTTCAAAATAACAAATAATTTTTAAAAGCCATATATATATATACATACACACACTCACATGATTAGAAACAGTGATTATAGTGGTTTAAGGCAACTTTCCTGAGAGGCATTAGAACAAGGTCTTATTTATCCCAGGAGGATTAAAACAAAAAGCTGTTCCCCTGCCTTAGCAGTTGGACTACTACTAAGGACAGGATGTCAAAGCATCAACGTGAAGGGGGCAGCTTCCATCCTGAAGATCTGAAGTCACAATACCTGAGAGTGAACCTCAGTGTTTCTGGCAGCTAACTGCCTAACTGGCAGCTCTTTTGGGTTAAAAGATGCTAAACAAACAGCAAGCCACAGAGTAGGCTGTCTGATGGCTGGGTGGTCGTAATAGGGGGCTCGGAAGAGTGCAGATGCAGCAGAGATCATTAGTCCCGGAATGTGACGCTCACTTGTGGGCACACCTGTGTTCCACTCTGGCCATCTGGAGCACATTTAGCTGGCCTCTTCCTAGAATGTGCCATGGAAGGGACAACACAAAACTCCACCAGCACTCCACCTGAATGTACTCTGCTAGGGGAGTTGATGCTGGATTCCGAATAGAATAGGCTGATGGGGAAAATCTAAGCATGGTACATGATACTCCCTGGCTGGCTGCTGTACAAATGTTATTCCTAAGAGGTTTTTTTTTTTTTTTTTTTTGTTTTTTTTTTTAGAATGAAAATATAGCACGATTTATTTCGGAGGATTAAAACATTTAACTGACTCCAGCTAAAGGAATCAGGTTACGGACTAGGGTCAAGTTCCCAAACTTGGGGGATCTGTTTTCCACATTTAGTAAAAAATAATGAGCATCCTCAGGAGGAAAGGGAATCAATCTCCCAAATGTAGCAAGTGGGGATTAGGAGCGAGGGTCTGGTGCTCTACTCCTGTAACAAGGCAATGTTCTTTAGACTTGTCTTACTTTCTAAATGAGATTTTTTTTTTTAAGTGAACTGCTCAAATCCTTCCAGGAGGAACTCCAGCAATCCAGACTTGGGGCCGGGGTGGTTTACTGGTGGGGTCTGAAACGTGTAAATCTTTTTTTAATTATTATTTTCAGAACTGGCTCGCTGAGGTTATAGCACGTGCTAACAGGAGGCATGTTTTGTTTTGCAGAAGACCTTCTCTATATAGTTTGCAGTTGCAGTCTTCTACAAAGGGGAAAAATGTTCGACGTTTGTCTCACAATTTTAGAGGTTCCTGTCTATTAAATGAGTCACACAGTGAGTAACAAAACAGCATCATACAGAAGTGTGTGGCAAAGCAAAGCTGCCTGCCTTGTGACTAGGACACACAAAAATCATAAGGGAAGGGATGGGGTCCATCATTTTCTTGAAGGGCATGTCCCCAGGGACGCAGAGACTTCCTACTAGGTCCCACCTCTTACAAGGTTCAGCCACCTCCCGGGACAGACATTCTGGGGACCAAGCGTTTAACACACGGGACTTTTGAGGAAACAGAAGATCTAAACTATAGCATTTACCCCTCCACAAATGTTAAATTCTCTATGAAAACCACACCCACCTTTTAGTTAGTGATAGAGGGGATTGAACCCAGGACCTTGCACATGGTAGGTAATCACTCAATGACTGAGCTACAACCCAAGTCCTGAAGAACTCCCTAACCTTGTACTTGATCTGCAGTTTAAGCTTGCTCTAGGTACACTCTGTCTTTCAATATACTTGTATGTAAGTAATGCCAGTTGCAGTATTAATAACTACTCACAAGGTTTCATCACTCACATGTTTATACTCTGCCTTAAAAGGAAGAGCCAAAAAAAAAAAAAACCCAACAAAAATCCTTCTAAAATGGGGAAAGGAAGAATAATGGCATTGGTTCTTTTCACAGCCAGGCACAGAAACTGGGCTCCTAGGTACTCCGAGGATATAGCCTTCAACAGTTTCAATCACTGAAAAATGATCTGGAAAGATGAGACTAGAAGCAACTGGGAAATATGCTTACCTAGCATGAAATAACCTCAAGTGCAAAAGAGAGCACCGAAAAATAATGGTATCAACATTATTCAGTTAAAGGAGTCCTGAGGCTCTCCACCAGAGACCTCAGGCGAATGGATCAACTATGGTTCTTGTGGGTACTTAAACTATTAGGAGAAAGAGAGAAAGAGAAAGGGAGAGAGCGAGCTGGAGATTTGACATATTATAAAAATGAACAAATGACAATATTCCATCACTTTCCACGCAGAGTTACAGCACTTCCTGTGAGAAGACTCCGAATTTCCTGGCTTGTCACTTCCCTTGGCAGACACTAGCACAGGGGCCTCTGATGTTCACCAGCAACCTCTTCGGTATGGCTGGAGGAGACCCAAACTTGGCCTGTAAGAGTTCATCCAAAGGCAAGCGCTCCTCACTGCAGGTGCCGCTGCATGGGATTTAATGTGCTCAGCACCGGCGTCAAATCTGATGGTGCGTCGGACTCTGATGGAGGACATAACCCATTACAGGAACACAACAGCGAGGAGCACTTGTGTTGAAAACTACAGAGCTTGCCAGAAGGAACACATGGAACACATTGCTAGATTGCCGTGACTGCTAATTTTTCACTGAGTTTTGGCTGTCTTAGGAAATTTCATCTTCTGGATGAAACTTCACCATTTGCTCTCACCAAAGGGGGGGGGGGCAAAAGCATCTCCCATAACAACAACGGGATAGTAGCTAAACCTATCTGTGCACTCACAGTCTTTGTAGAAATATATTTGCTTAGCTTCTAGCAAGAGATTTTTCGTCCTGATGCCAAAGTTGAGATGTCAAATTTGGTAATGAAAATCTGAGGAGATTTTATGACCTGGATGATAGGTGTGTGGGTGCAGGCGGAAGGGTGTGTACCAACATGGCCACGTGGACAACGCTCTTCCCTTCCAAACGAGTGGCTGCTGTTTACAGACAGCATGGAAAGCCTGTCCGGGCACCGCAGTCCCTATGGGGCACTTTCATACAACTTTGTTTCTCCTGAAAGCAGAACAGAGGGCTGCCCAGTTGTCTTTTCCCTAGTGCCTAGCTGTCTGGCTAAGTTCACCAGCCTCATTAGAATGCTCTGACGGATGAGCCGACTGGATTTCAAAGATGGAGTTATTTCCCCGGCCGTGTTCAAACCAAGCATTTCTGGCACTAGATGATCCAAGTTAGAGCCTGATTTCACACACAGCTCAGCTTTGTGTCTGGTTCTTCTAAATGGAGATTGTACGGACAGGGACAAAAGGCATTTGTTGAGAGAACTAATAATGCCCAAGAAGTGTTTTCCCTTTCCCCTTTATCCTGCATGTAGGAGGCACCCCCTTGACATAGCGGTCAGGGCTATTATTCCATATAAACAATAAGAACAGCAACCAAAGAGTTAAGAATAATGTGTACAGTGCCCATGAACGGGCACTGGAATCTTTGGCACTGGGGTTACAGGTGGTTGCAAGCTGCCCTGTGAGTGCTGGGAACTCAATCCAGCAAGCTCTCTTAATTGCAGAGCCATATTTCTAGCTCTTCATCAGTTTTATAGTTTGAAATATTCCCAGGGTACAGGAAAAAAAAATAGAAGTGACACGACATAGCAACAGTGGTTAGGCAGATACCCAAGGTGGCTAGCAACCTGTAACCCAGAGTGATTAGGGGAGGCACCGACAGTGGGAGAAAGGGCGCCGTGCCAAGAGAAAAGAAAAACACTCAGATTTGACGAGAGAGACTGTATGATTAAGACTACCTAGGGACATGCATTCATGTCGATGTGACCACTTATCAATTGACAACTTTGGAAGGGTGAAGAGGCTTAAAATCATCAGGTGTCTGACGTCACAACTAGCTTCAAATAAAACTGGAAAGCTAAGGTTAAGACTCCAAGAAGTAGGTTGTACAGAAAATGAACCTAAAAACTCAAGTAAAGAAGCACTTGCCAACCATGTTTGGTGTGTTTCTAATTAACCATGTATAAACGGGAGGTGATGTACATTGGATTGAAAATAGCCCCAAACCTTCTAATGGAATATACATTTTAATTTCCCTCTCATTTAACAGTAACATTATACTGCATGAGATAACGTAACAGTTATCAGGAAGGCTGGCCTCTCTGCACCCAGGGTCAGGCACATCCTGCACGTAGGCCTACTCTTATCCCTTCACAGCACTTCTTAACCACATTATCCATTACCAGACTTTGAAAATCCGAAATACTATTGCCAGTATCTAACTTATCCATGTAATTTAGGGAACATCCCGAAAGGCATATTTTCTTTTACTAATATTTGCTTATTAAGGTGATATCCTAATTTCATTCCCCCTTTTTCTCCCTCCTTTTTCTTCTTTTGGAGACGGGGTCTCACTATGGGGGCCTGGCTAGCCTGCAACAGGCAGGCTTTGAACTCACATAGATCCACCAGGCTCTGTCTCCTGAGTGCTGGCATGAAAGGTGCACACTACCAGACCCAGTCAAATTTCATTCTTAAGTTTAAGCCAACTCTCTTGAATAGTTCTTATGTTGCTAGTTTCTGTCAACTTGACAAGAGCTAGAGGCACTTGGGAAGAGGGGACCTCCACTAAGAAAATGTCCCTACCTGTCTGGCCTGTGGGCAAGCCTGTGAGGCATTTTCTTGATCAATGAGTTAAGTAGGAAGAGCCAGCTCAGTGTGGGCACTGCTAACCCTGAGGAAGTGTGGTCCTGAGACTGAGGAGAAAGCAAACTGAGCAAGCCAGTGAGAAGTATTCCTCCATGTGTGCCATGAGAGCTATAAGACGAAATAAACCCTTTCCTCTCTGAGTTGCTTTTGATTGTGGTGATTTATCACAGCAATGGAAACCCTGACTAAGACAGTTTGCAGCACCCAGGAAGCAATGAAGTGGCATTTCTTAACAAGGTGGGCTGAACCTATGTCCTGTGTAGAGACACAGGCGTTGATGGCAAACTCTTAAATGAACCACTACTTTGTTACTGAATAAAGGAGTCACCGAGTGTGTCCCTTAAGATATGTCTTCTCTGAAAAAAAAAGACAAAGGCTTGTCAGGAGACTGCATAGTGCAAGAAGTTGAGACTAAAAGCCAGGGGTCAAGCCCTTCTGCTCTGTCCAACTGTGGCGCTCATACAGGACTCCGAATCTGTGTAGATACGTACATAGGATAAACTACTGTGAAAATCATGTCAATGAGGTGAAGGGCATCAGAGGCCATAGACTTGCCATCTGGTAGACCTACAGCCAGCAGCCTGAAGGCCCACTTCTCAGTGTTATTCCTCCTTTTTGACTGAGACCTGGGCTCAGGGCCCATGGCCCCTTCACTTCTGGTAGTGTGGCTTGAGTCCGGTGCCTCCCACACTTACCATCAAGGCGCAGGTAAAGGAAGTTCCGAAAAGCAAAGTAATCCTCCATGATGGTCATGAGTGACGTCATCTGGCAGAAAAGCAGCACGCGGTGGTTAGTTGCTCTCAATTTGGGCAGAATACGATCAAGTAGCTCAAACTTTCCTGAGGCCCGATACAGCTCAGCCCTGAACCCAAAAATGCAAAACAAGAAGACAGTATTACTGCTGTCTTCTTGAAAGATCCAGAAGAGCTTAGCTTTTCAGATAGAGCCTTGTACATAGTAAGCATTCAATAAGGAACTATGGATGAATGAATGAAGGGATATCAGCTCCTAAGCCATGCGTGTGTTAAATGAGGAGGAAAAAAAAGCCATCCATATGAAACCCATGTGTATATGTATAAATACACACTCACATATATATCATGAGCATGCTATATATGTATATGCCAGGTGCCCAGAAGAAAAGGGAATCCATCCACACCCCTAAGATTCTTCATGATGTGCCATCAAATTAACTTAGGACACTCGTGATTCACTCAAATACTTATTGAGCCCCTACTGCGTACCAACACAATGTGGGCAGGCATATAAAGTCTATAAAGAAAAGCAGCAAGTGACAGCGAGAATTCAGAGTGCGTCAACACCCAGCAGATCCTTTCAGAAATGAAGTCATAGCAAAGCACAGCCATGCCCATGCAGTTCTGTCTGTCTGACACCAGCCTACACTAGCCATGTGGACTAGGTATCTGGATCTTCAAAGGTGAAAATGTTTCCTATCTGGCTCTTTACTGATAAAGCTTGCCAATCACTGACTTAACTGTTCTGGATTTCAATGCAATGGGCAGCCACTGATGTGTTGTAAACAGGAGTGTGACCTTGAGTGACCTGTTTCACTGGGTTGCCATGGGCACCATGTGAGGGTCAGGGTGGGATAAGGTCCTGGCTTACTGCAGGAGCATAAGGCAAAACATGACAGAAGAGGGCCTTCTGCCACCAGAAACCTTTTGTTTTCAAATACAACAGTGTTGGCACAATACTGAAATTTACTTCTAGGATTGAAACTGAAATAGTCACCCATGTGCACACATTCAACAACACTGAAAATATATCAAAGGGCAGCAGAACTTGTGCCATGGTGCATTTTGGACCTAACAGATCCATTTTCATGTTTGATTTCCTGTTGTTGATCACTTACCCTGAGACCTGTCCTTCGGTGGCTCACCCTATCCCCCTGACCATGCTGGAGGAAGCAGGAGTTGCCTCAAGGCCCAGGGGACAATTGAAGCAAGGAGTGAAATGAGGCAATTAGCCCTAATCCTGATCCTGTGGACCTTGCCTGCCTCTGGGACCCAACAAGGACACACACCCTAATAATTCATCTCTCCTGGGATGAGACAAGATGTTCTGTGTAGAGTAAACTTCATTCTCTGCGGCAAGGTGTGGCTCTGTCCTATGTCCGTGCTAACAACAAAAGCGTCCTCAGATCATTCCAGAAACTGACTGTAAAACTGACCGCATTCAGGCATTTGAATGCTAAACATCCATGGGAAATTAGTAAGAAAAACTATACTTTCGGTAGCAGTCACCCCACTCAGCGACTGAAACATTTTTAGAATGTGAAAACCACTGGTGAGTCCCTTAAACGAGACCTGTGTCCTTTGAATAGACATTTGCTAAGGGCATGCTGAAATTTATGCCAGGAAAGTACAAGGGAATACTGCTATCATTTCACTTAGCAACTTCTGTCCCTCTGCAGGGGAGCAAGGAGGCCTAAGGAGGCTGACAGTGCGTACTTGCAGGATAGAAAGAATTTAGGCCAATAACAATGCATCTTGAAAGAGGGGGATAAAAAAGGAGATTTACCCATTGATGACCCCATTCGAATAGCCCAGGTGTTCAGCAAAGGATTCCTTTAAGAGAGAGCAGAAAGTGATTTTAATATGTAATCATTAACTCACTGGTTTCTCTAGTATTTCTAGAGCATAGTCAAAGCAAACCAAGTGGTTCCTGAAGAGGCGAGCACTCATTGCAGAGCAAATCAGAAACTCATGTCTCTGAGGTTACCTTTTGTCCCTTCCTAAAGACGTCCCTGGCATAGCATTCTTTGCTTTGGCCTCCCTGATGTCAGGTTAGCTCACTGGCCCAACACAACCCAAGATTAGCTCAGTGCCTGAGCATGCATTGGCCAGGGGCTGAACCTGGAACTGTTTCTGGGGACCCACCCACAAGCTCACAGTCCAAGGTACAGGCAGGATTTAATATAAGCTGGTCCACAACCATCATTTAAGCACAAACGTAACATAGCAATAGGAAATAATAGAAATAATGGCAATATAACATTCACTGACCCTAGGCCTCCCTTTTCTCTTGACAAGTAAAACACCCTGAATCGACTAGAACTTCAAGTTCCAGCTTCTGCCCTTAGAACACAGAACTTAATTACTTAATTCCCTTTTTACTGAAAAAGAGGAAGACATACTTGACTGATTTTGTGCTTTCCCTTTGTCCTCTTGATAGAAAGGGAAACTACCTGGGGGATGCAGGGCAAGTCAGTCCTCCCATTTAGTCACCCCTAGGCTCCTTACACCCCTCTACATCCATTCACCGAAGCTTTCCCTCCTGGGAGAAAAGTTTGTGCCCCCACAAGCCAGGGTGGGTCCCAGCCCCTCAGAGCACTGTCCTATGGTAAAAAAAATGACTAAGCGGAACAATGAACCAAACTCTACTCCACCTGCTAGCACCACACTGCCACTCTGAAAGGTGGTAACCCTTACTAGACTTTTCAGCTCCCATTCCTGGCTCCAAGCAGGGAAGGAAATACTAAAGCCATGGCATATATCTACAGACTGGTAAGATTAGGCACCATGTCATCCTTTAAAACACCCAGCTTTGGGGCATGGTGGTACGCTCCTCTAGTCTCCTCTAGTCTAGGCTGAGGTACATACACAGACACACACCACATAAGCCTGGGAATTTTAGACCAATGTGGGCCACACAGAGAGGCCCCTGCTCAAAATAAAACACAGCTTTTATTTCTCAGGTTTGAAGGTCGCCAAGTTGATGACAAGCCCTGTCTCAACACTGGGATTGCAAAATTATTTGGTATCCATACATGGTTGTGTGGAAGACAGAACAAAACAGAACACAGACAAACATACACAGCATCTTAGAGCCATAGCAGCCAAAGACCCAGTGACAACTACAGGCTCTGGATTCTAGAAGCTTCCTCAAAACTGTTACACCAACAAGCCCCAGTGTAGCCTGTCTGTCTACTGACATCAGCCTAAAGTACAAACAGATGGCTGTGAACACCTGCCCGGAACCCCACCACCCCATTCTTCTTTCTGGAGCTGCAGATACTGAGAGAGGGACAGACCCCAATTCTTCCTCAAGCAGCTCATAAGATGCAACTTCATAATTGCTACGTCCCCACAATCTTTTATGAATGAGAGGAACATCTCTCAAAATGGTTCTCAGGAATAGGTGACCAGTCAAGCTGCCACAGCCCACGCACTCCAGCATTAGAAATTATTTCCTGTGCTGCTCCACTCCCTATCCCAGCACGCTCGCGGCAGTAGCAAAATGCACCTTCCATCTGCTTGACGTGATTTGTTTTTATTTTTGTTTTTTACGAGCTGCTCCATGTGTTCTATCCTTAGTGTTGATCCAAGAGGCTAGAGAAAAGGCCCGCAGGTAAGAGCACTGGCTGCTCCTCCAGAGGATTCCCAGAATCCACAGAGACGCTTATAACCACCTGTATCACCAGGCCCAGGGCACCCGTGATGACCTCCACGAGCATCAGGAATACAAGTGATGCGCAGACAGACATGCCAGAAAAAAAAAACACTCACAGGCATAGATTTAATTTAAAAAATTGAAAAGGTTGATCCATCTGCCAGGCCTATAATCGATTTCTCTCTCAGTACAGAGGCGGAAGGGAGACAGCTTAACGGGTCAAGACTCTCCCCACCCGGACACAGTGACAAAGCAGCTTGTGACAGGTTCTCACTACTGCTCAATGGATTCTTCTTCATCTGTATATGTAAATGGCTACAGCTTGCTGGTAGGACTTTTATAAGTACTCAAATTTTGCTTAGCTCTATGAACACATCCTCTCCTTGTCCTGTAGTTCTAACTCAGCCGTGCTGTGTAATGCTTCATGGACCAGGTCTCCTGGGCCAAGACACCCTCCAACTGCCTATGGATGCTCTAGGGGTACTAACCTTTATGTCCATTAATACTCTCATCTGCATTCCCAGATATTCTCTCTCCTCGTTGTCACAGACACCTGTGTCCACATCTTAGGTGTTGTGACTATCGCTGTGACAAAGCGCCACGACCAATAGCAGCTTGGGGAACAGAGGGTTTATTTGGCTTACATATCCTGAATCAGAGTCCACTGAGAGAACCCAAGACAAGACCTCACACAGGGAGGGAACCCAGAGGCAGGAGCTGACTCAGAGGCCATGGAGGGGTGCGGCTTACTGGCTTGCTCCTCATGGCTTTATCAATCTGTTCTCTTATAGTATCCAGGACTACCAGCCCAGGGATGTCCCCACATACAATAGTATGGACCCTCTCCTATCAATCATTAATTAAGAAAATGCCCTACAGGCTTGCCTATAACCAGATAGTCAAGAGGCATCTTCTCAATTGGGGTTCCGTCCTCTCAGATGACTACAGCTTGTGACAGGTAAACGTAAAAATAGCGAGCACAGTCTAAACATACTCTGTGTGGCAATCAGAGAGCCCTCTGTCTATGGACAGTCTCTGAATGTATAGGAGGATAGTCTCCCTCCTGTCATACCCTCCCTTAGATCAATCCTCCGGCATGTATGCTCTCCCTGTCTGTGAATGCTAGCCCTATATCCAAGGATGATGCCCCTAGGATTATGGATACGCTCCTTACACTTATGAATAACACCCTCTGTCCACAGATGTTCTGCCGGTATCTATAGGGAGAGAGATCCCATCTGCGTGAGGATCTTCTTCCCTACCTATGGATTTTCTCTCTTACATCTATGGATGTTCTTTCCTAAGGACTTGAGGACCATAGTGCTGCCAGGCCTCACCCACTTAGCCAGATGAGATGGATCTCTAATATATGAAGGGGTGGTAATAAAATATTAACTGATCCAACATGCATAATTACCAAAATAAACTGGAATGGGATGGGGGGCATACTAAAAGCTAAGGCTATTTCAACTCATCCTGTGTTGTCATTAAGCTTTAATTTTCTGGAAGGTTCTGTCAGTTGCTTAAATAGAGCAAAGCCCTGCATTGCTTTTCCTCGCTGTCATTCCTCCTGTTTTGTTTGTAGCAGGCAGAAGCCCTTGTGGCGTCAGCTGCCTCAGGCCCATGTGGTTCTGCAGATGGAGAAGGTGGCTTCTTGATACTTCTGCTCAAGCCACCTGCCGCACTGGAGTGAACCTTGTCAACAGAGGAATCTCATTCACAGGAAACAAACAGGAGAGAAAATGCCCAGTGGTCAAAACAGGGTTCTAGAGACCTCAGCAGCAGAATCTGCATCATCACATGGAAAACCAAGCAGGAAAAAAAAACCCCAAAAAACAGACCAATCTATGTCACAGGCTAAAGCCAGCCTCTCTCACAAGGACAATATTTCAAGGACACATTTCTCTCCCATATCTATAAACAACATTATTGAAGTATTTCTCTTAGCACCCTTCTGAGGAAGCTGGCTGCACCTGTCATTATCTTCAATTTCAGAGCTCCAACGGTAACAAGGTAATTCACAGCATTTACCCAAATCCACATAAAGACCTGATGCTCCCAACATTTCCTCACTACTTTAAACTCTTAATGAATTCCAGATGCTCAGGCAGTCAGTGCCAAGGCGAATGCACACCCAGGAAACAGGTCTGTTGATTCTGCCTGAGAAGACAGGGGCCACGCCAGCTGAACATCCCACACATGCTGTACACATATTTGAGGTTTTCCCTTTCTAACTAACACAATAAGGATCAGAGAACAAGATACAGACTCACCTCAATGTGCTGAAACATATAGGGGTGGTTGCATATTTTTCTCAGCTGCATGATAGTGTTCATAAGGGTCTTGGCACCTCCTTTGCCCTGTACAGAATGTATAATGAGGAACTAATTATTCACTGATCAAATATTTCCCAATTTTTAAAAACTAGGCTTCAAGAGTAAGGCGTAGCTTACTGGTGGAGCCTGTGCACAGCTTATAAAAGGCCTGGGTACAAGTCTAGCACTGGAGACACACAGAGAGAAAGACACACACACACACACACACACACAGAGACAGACTAGATAGCTCACAGAGAGAACACAAGTCCCTGCATCTTCTTAGTACCTACACAGTAGAGTTACAGCTGATATTTAGCCTTTTCCATGTTGGATATAGCATTGTTCTTGTGATTAACTTATACTACAAAAAAACTCTTACAAAATTATGTCAAGCCGATGGCTTTGTGTCACATCTGTCCTTAGGACTCTGGCAGACCACACACAAAAGATATTAGGGAGAGAAACTGGACCTTAAGGTGTCCTAAAGCACTGGGTAGCTTGTGCTGTCTGCAGAGCTATCATGGGCAGTGCTGAGGGTTTGATAAAAGGAACACTATCAGAAGCACAGGCCCTCCTTTCTCTCCCCATCCCCCACCCAATGCAGTTAACAGGGTAATGATGGTGCTGGCAGCTACTGCAGCCACAGGAAGGCTTGCTGGAAATGCTCAAGGCCACCGCCATGAGAGGACACATTGCGGTACCTTCTTGTCTTTCTCAGAACCGTCAGTGAGGAGGATCCCCTTGGCTTGCATGTGACGATACAGAATCTTCTGCAGGGCTGACATGTCACACTTGATCACATACTCAACCTGAGGACAGAGAGCAGGATATGGGTAAAAAGGAGAAAAAGAGGTTGTTGGAAGATGGCAGCTGAGAAGAGCCTGATGGGGCCAGTCCTGGAAGCATGGAAGAACAATCTATTTTCCTTTCCTGGACTCATGAGATGAGACAGGGCCATGGAGCTGAGCAGAGTCCTTATCAAAAGCGCCATGATAATGGTAAGAGCTTTAAAGGGTGGCCTGTAGAAAATGTCAAGGTCACAAATTCCTAGAATTTCTTGATCCTATATTTAAGAGAGAACGACCTGCCTATTGCAAAAATGTTCATTACGGTGTATTTTTAATATTTCTTCTGTATTTTTGGCTCTGTTTATTTCCATATGAACCGAACACTACTATTAAGAAAGACCAGTGACTGCCCCCAATCTAGGAATTTCTTTGTAAAACATCTTTAAATGGATACATGTGGCTACCCCAAGCACTAATCTTACAGTACGATCCCTAAGAAACCTAGGTTCACTGCGATTAACCTCTACTCCAGAGAAATGAGAGGACACACCACTTCACCATTGTGATGACAAGAGGCCAAAACGAACTAACTCACAGCAGGACACAACTTCCGAAACCTCCTCACAGCTACCTGAAGCCGGACATGGTCTCCTGCCTGTCCAGTTGAGAGAGGACAAAGTCCAATTAAAAAAAAAAAACACTTAAAAGGGATTTACATGCCCATGACTTATCACACACTTGCAAGGCTTTAGCATCCTCTGTGCACAGAAAACAAGACTTATTTATATTGCTGTTTTCCTCAGTCCCAAGAATACAAATGTGCAAATTTCAAAGTAAATGCCAGATTGCCACCTGGATATCTAGGAACACGATTAAAGGAAATCAGGCAACTGCCTGGTGTTCAATCAACTGTTTAAAAATGATCAGGCTGTTTTCAGCTCCGAGGGCTAGAGAGAGGAGGTCACAGATGAAGAGAAATTGAATATTCATTTGGCTGTTAACGTTTAGAAGGAGGTGGAGCCCTTGGAGGTACAACTGGCTGTCTCCTCACACTGGGCAATTACAGGAAGGCTGGCTCTTTTGCCTGAGAGTTACCTAAATTGAGCTGGTTAGTAACTTTCCAGGTCAGAGAGGAAACACAAATCTTTAAATTTAACAAATCAGTACACACTTAAAGATGGCTTTATGTTCCGCCTATCTGATTGTGTCTTCCCTTTATTCTCCTTTTCTTTAAGAAAAAAAAATCCTATGATGTATGGTTTTCCTCAGGTATAACAGACACAGATAACACAGATTTTCTATGTTGTGATATTTTCCTCTATACATTCATGGCGAAAGAATTACCACAATCCTAGTTTTTCAAGAGCTCTAAACTCACAATGAAATTTGATTCTGAGGAAGAAAAATGTTAAGTTTAGATTTTAACAAGTTTAATAATGATGTCATCATGGGCTGATATTGAGCTATATTTAAAATGTTGGGTATGTCTTTTCTCACTTAATCCCTACAAAGTTATCACAAAACAGAACATTGAATCCCGTTTCATAGACAACGAATCTGAGCAGCCAGGAGGTCATGCTACTAGCTCAGTATGTCTACTCTTTCAGACTACCCCTAAGGATGACCAAGAAGGCCGGTTCAGAGTCTCACCCCAACTTTCACTCTTACCCAGTATGACCTCGATGTTGGCTCCTCCATACCTTCCTGAGCAGAGAAGACATGACTGATACTTGATACTTTGTAAAGGCGTGTCAGGAGATGGAAGAGGATGGAACCCTCACTTTCTATGTGTCAGTCAGCCATTGCTAAGGGCTGGAGGTGGAGGAGTTCAGGAAGAAGAGTCAGCTTGCTGATACCATGGAGATAGGATGCCAACCATCGGAAGAGAGGTGAGACCCTCCAGAGCAGTGGTTCTCAACCTTCCTAATGCTGAGACCCTTAAATACAGTGTCTTGTGTTGTGATGACTCACAACCGTAAAATTATTTTGTTGCTACTTCATAACTCTAATTTTGCTACTGTTATGAACCAGAATGCATGGGAACCTGAAGGGGTCATGACCCACACGTGGAGAACCATTCCTCTAGAGGGCTACATAGCTGTTCTAGAAAGAAGACCCAAGGCTCCCCGACCCCTTGCATCAATAACGGAGAAGGAGCTGGTGTGATAAAGGACAGATCTGTTGTTATATGCACCACAAGCACAATTTACCTTCACTCCTGGAGTATTCACTAACACTGCAGATGATTTTATCTGCTCCCATACTTTCCTCCAAGCCTAGATTGTCCTTAATGTTAGGGATCCTTTCTAAATACTAATGTACCCAAGATCTTCTCCTAGGACCAATGAGATGGCCACAGTGGGGAAAGGTGCTTGCCTCTAAGCCTCGTGACTTAAAGGCTATCCCTGAGATCTATACAGGACAGAAAACTCCTAAAAGTTATCTTTTGACCTCCAACATGCACCAGGACATGTGTGGACACAGTTCCATCATATCACATATGTACACACGTGTACCATGTAAATAAATGTACTTTAAAAAATTCCTTCAAGAGCCCTATTAATCAAAAACAATTTCTTCTTCCATGTCCCTCAAAGAAAATGGTCCTTGACCTTGTCTGATGACAAAACTTACTTTCCAATATATTGCTATGACTTTTCCTAATAATTACTATATACATGTGCTAATATTAGCATCTCACGGCATGGGCTGAGGCCTATAGGACAGTGGGACAATGTTAAAGATAGATACTTCACATCCTTATATAATGATGCCAGTGTGATGACACCTGATATTTTTTTATCAGTTCCAACCTGAATACTCTATGTGCAGCTAATGGAAACTGCCACGAGGAATACAGAAGAAGCAGCATGACTTTCCCCTCATTGTTCTGTGCTCACACTGTGCCACATTCCCACCTCTATTCTTTGGCAGAATCTCTTCAATCTTCCTGGGTCCAAGGAGATTAACCTAGTTAAATAGGTCCTGCTTTCAAACCCCAACACTTTGAACCAAAACATCAGATCATATGAAGCGTACTTTTGTAGACACAACATGCAGAATCTGAACACACAGACAAGTAAGAATGGCTGGACATTGAGATGCCCTAGTGGGAGGATCCAACCCAAGCCTCCCCTTTGACCACTCAGGTACGTGAGTCACCTTGGGACAGACAGATAGACTACACCTGGTATCAGTGTTACCCTGCATGTTACAGATCTATGGAGCTCAATGTTTAAGAGAAACATAAATATGCACAGCTCCCTTAGCATCGATTGGTCTGCATTTCCAGGGGGTTATAACTGAGCTCCTTCTGCACAGCCTGCTGCCATACCCACAAATGAGCACTGGAGACCCTCCCTTAAGGCATCTGAAAGACTAGATAATTAATTTTGCTGGCTGGGTGACGTTGCCTCTTACTGCCACACCAGTACTCACCATGAACAGATCTCACATCAAAGGTCAAGGTTGTCAACCACTCACAACACACCTCCCATTATATATATTCTATCTGCTCTGAGTGCAAGGAGATGCACAGACGAACCAACTGATAGCTACAGAGAGAGTAAAGAACCCCACAAATTATGAGTTTCAACTGGGTTGGGTCTGAGCTCACGCTCCCCAAATTCAGCAGCACCTTAGGAAGACAAGTAGGTGAGAATTCCTCTAAACACACAGGTGGTCCAGAAAGTGACATTGGTGACTTCTGAAATCAGATGTCCCCCCTAAGGGACAGTCTTGCCAGCAACTGGGACTGCATTGATCCCAGTTCTAAGAACAATGGAAACACTGACTTGATGCACATGATAGCTGTCCCGAACTTGAGCTTTCTTCAAAGCTCCTGCCTTGTCAATTGCTCTTCATTCAAAATTATCATTCCAAAAGGATTCATTATTGGAACAATGAACCCCAGGCCAGCATGGGAAATAGGCTCATATGGTGAGCTGAGATTTTTCAATAAACAATTCAACCTACAAAGGCCTCAGGTCCTGGAATCCATGGCACAAGAGGAGAATAATGGTCATGATTAATTCTAGTAAGCATTCCCAGCTTTTATATAACAAATACACAAGTGTTCCACCTAAACAATGCTTTTTTCCTATATACATTTTAAAAAAAATCAGGATTGACATTACGTGGTCCAAGCTCTTGCTAATTTTAGACAGAGCGCTCATGAACGTATGCACACATGCATGTACACAGCAAGCACATGACAAGCACGCACCGAGATGCCACTGTACATGCAACCAGCTGTACCACTGGTTCTTAAGACTATCAATCCACAAAAAGATCAGGTCAGATAGCTTCAATGGGAGCTCAACTGAAAAACGAAATTTTCATCTAGTTTAAGTTGCCTTGTATAACACCTTTTCTATGAACTGGTGTTCTTTCCTGAATACAGGAAACGGGCTTTGTGTCATAGGTAGGGGCATAGTCTCTCCCCTGCTCAGTAGCTGTTCCACGAGAGCTGGCTTTCCTCAGTACACAGCCCAAGCGTATGCAAAGATAGTCAACTGCTCAACATCAAACAAATGGAATTAAAGACACAACTTCATGCCTACTAAAATAACTAAAAAAAGAGCAACGACAACAAAACGCACCCGACAACACCGAGCACCGATGCGCACGAGGAACTAGAATGCTTAGGCCTTGCCAGTGGGACTACAAAGCATTTCAGAGAGGTGCAGAGATCACTGAGCTCGCACGATTTTATAAGACCATTTTACTTTATAATAATTTTATCTCATAAAATTTTATAATCCATTTATTAACCATGTGTCTCAGAGATCATACTCCTGGCCGTTTACACAAGTGAAACAAAACTACATCACACAAAAGCCTGAATCCAGATGCCTACAGCAGCTCTGCTCAGAATGTCAGGGGCTGGAGAGATGGCTCAGCCATTAGTTACAATGACTGCTCTCAAAGAGGACTCACATCCATTCCCAGCACACACACACTGGGCACGTCATAAACATGTAATCCAGCTCCAGAAAATCTGGAACACTCTTTGGGCCTCCAAGTACCTGCCTCATGTGGTGTACATAAACTCATGTAGATACACACACACACAAACACCTTAAAAAAAAAACCAAACTAACCCAATGTCCCTCAACAAAGCTAAGTCTGCTGTGAATGAGTGAAACAACCTGGATGGCTTTCAAACACATTGCACAGACTCAAAGGACCCAGATGCAGACAGCAACTCGTTCATCCGGCATTCTTTAGGGATGGAGAACAACTCAGGGGTCACATGCAGCTAAGTGTGATGGGGGAATAGGGGTGGGAGAGGTGGTGAACATGTGGGTATTGCTATGGAAAGGAGAACAGCTTAGTGAGGCGAGGGCGAGTTGTGTAGTTTGATTCTGAATAGAGTGGCATAGACATTTGTTAGGCCCACAGAGCTGTGATATAAAAGGAGTATGGTTCTATACAGACATTTTACTTGCTGTAAATGGAAATTAAGATTAAAACACATTTTCCTGATTCTTCTTCACGAAAACATTTGAGAATAAAATACTATAGATGGTTTTAGCTCCCCACCCCACCCCCGTCAAGTTATGATTCTTTTCTAGTTTCTTTTACTCAGGCCATGTAAGACACATACAGTCCGCACTTATAAGGAGGAGGTATTAAGAAAAGATTCCTCACCTCCCAAGGATGACAGCTAAAATCCAACTTTCCCCAGGTTAGAAGAAAAATATGAGCAAGGTAATGAAGATAGAGAATAGATATTGCTTGAATCAAGTCAACAACAGCAGTATGCATGCTCTAGCTGGTTCACAGGCAGAGATGCAAGAGGACCACAACACACACACACACACACACAAACACACACAGTAAAGACAAGAGAACAGTGAGAAAAACTTCAAGTGGAGAAGAAAGTAGAGCTTCCATTAACAACCGAAGCAGAAGAGACACAGGAAGAGAAACACACACACACACACCAGGACAAAAGAAACTGTACCACATGTATGTTCACACATCAAGTACTGAGACCTCATAGCAGTCCTGATATGGCACATATTTTCCAGGTCACTGGTGAGATCACTAAGGCTACCCTGGGCTAGATGATTTGCCAACATTCATACCATAAGCAATCCAGAACGCAGGGTTTCCTGTGCCCACTGATGGGCAGAGTCAACAGTTTCCACCCCACCAAGCCACCTCCAGGACAGTGGTTGCCTTTAAAGAACTGGATGCCTAGAAAGAGACCCACAGAAGAGACAGCACATAGAGTGTTACTCTTACCAATAGAGGTCAAGACCACTGCTTCAAAGGGCATAGAAACAGTACCCGGTCCCCAAGTTGCATTCACTAACAAAGTAAAGTGCATACTCAAACTTTTACTAGGACAAGCATGGGATAAGTTTTCTTTTCTTTTTTTTTTGTATGCGTGTGACTATCGACGAATAAGGGATGAAGACATAAAATGCTTTCATGGCAAAGTGATTATGTCTGTCTAACCAACTGCCAACTCTTACAACAGATGGAATACACCAATCTGTCTAGTAGTTTTTACCAAAAAAATTTCACAATCATAAAACAAGACAGCTTAGCTCCAACCTATCAAATGAAAGGCAAATAAAAATATATCATGCAAGCCAGGTGGTGGTGGGACACTCCTTTAATCCTGGCACTTGGGAGGCAGAGGCAGGTGGAGCTCTACGAGTTCAAGATCAGCCCGGTCTACAGAGCAAATTCCAGGACAGCCGGGGCTGTTACAGGGAGAAAATCTTGTCTCAAAACAACAATAACCAAATAAAACCAAACCAAACCAAACAAACAAAACAGTATTCGGTATCAAGCAAGCCTCCCTTTAGAGGGCAGAACTTCAGGTGTAGATGGTTCCAGAAGAGGACTGGGCACAGTAATCAAAGTTCAAAGTCCAATACGAACCTGGGCCCAAAGGACCTCTACAGAATACAAACCGTTTCCAAAGAAAAAGCTGCTTGCCTAGATGTTCCCAAGTGTACCTGCAGGAACTCGGTTACACCACACAAACCCACATCTCAGCCTGTAGTGTACAGTAACTCTCTTCTTATCAAAATGGTAACATCACAAATACTAAACACTGAATGGACTTTCAGGAAACCTGGCACAAGTAGCAAAAGCCAATCTTTATTTGCCTTAGAGTATGATATAAGCTCAGTAACTTAAGATATATATATATATATATATATATATATATATATTCAAAATACAATGAGAGTCCATGAATTGGATTATTTTATTTAGCCTGTCCCAACAGTAAAGAGACCAGACTGAAATGTTGTGAGCCAGCACTACCCCTCCAGATGGTTCAAACTCAGAGAGACTTTGAGGGTATTTTCAATGTTCCACTTGCTGCTGAACTCTAGGCCTGTTATTTTAGACAGGCAGCCTCAAAGGCAGGTGCTGGAAGGCATATGAGGAAGAGAAAAAACCCACAGCACGAATTTACAACTGACCTTCTCTGGAAGCTGAGATTCAACCTCTTTCTTCAGTCTCCTCAGCAAAAAGGGTCTCAACACCTTGTGTAGACGCCTGATGATCAAAATCGTTTCTTCTTCATTCAAGTCCACCTACAAAACGAACTTAGGTGAATTCCTAAAGGAAGCTTCACAGAGGTAAACTCTGGTACACTCATTAGGTGTTTCAGTGTACACTGAAATTTCACACGCTGTTATAAAGCCAGGTTTATGCCAGCCATCCATACCTCCAAATTTCCCTTCCCACCTCCAGATAGGCATCTTTGCCTTAGAGCCAATTTCTGTGGGAAACTGCCCTGGAACAAATTTCATGCTGGTAGTATGAAGAGCCCCAAACTTCAAAGAATACACATGGCAAGAACGACTGACTTATGATGGACACAGAACAGGAAAAGGGGGCAAAAGTTTATGTGCTCCTACTTCCTTTAAGCCCTTGACTTTTGATATGTCCAGTACAGAAACATACAAAAGGTCTGGGGCTTGAATATGGAAATGGGAAGAACAAGAGTGAGTGCTCTTTATGCTCCTCCATCACAATGCTATGGTGTTTTGAATAAAAATGGGCCCCCAATAGGCTCATGGGGAGTGGCAGAATCAGGAGGTGTGAGCTTGTTGGAGTAGGTATAGGGGAGGAAGTGTGCCACAAGGGGGTGAGCTTTGAGGTTTCAGATGCTCAAGCCAGGCCCAGCACCACTCACTCTCCTTTCCTGCTGCCTGTGGATCTGGATGTAGAACTCTCAGCTACCTCTCCAGGACCATGTCTGTCTGTCCACTGTCATGCTTCCCACTATGATGATAATGGACTAAACCTCTGAACTGTAAGCCAGCCGTAATGAATTTTTTTTCTTCGTAAAAGTTACTGGGGTCATGGTGCCTCATCACAGAAATAAAACCTTCACCAAGATAGCTCCTTTTCCTTTCATTGCCCAAATTTAGTCATATTTAATGAAACATTCTGCTTTCTTTGTTCATTTTCCTTTGTTAGCCTCTAGGGGGCTGAATTAATTGATCTGCTTTCTCTAAATGGGCAAGTCAGTTAATGAACAGCAAATGTATTTATTAGGTACCTTAAGATTAAAGGGCTAAAAATCCAAATGCAAGTATATTTGAAGCATTTTAGTGGCTTTTCGTTCTTACAGTTAAGGAACCAGTAATCAAAATGGTATGTGCCTATCTGAGAGAGTTTTGTTGTTGTTGGTTGGTTGGTTGGTTGGGTTTTGTTTGTTTGTTTGTTTTTTCCTTGCAATAGCCCAAGCTTGCCTCTCATGAGCACAAAGAAAAGATAGTTAAAGAAATAATAATAATAATGATGATAATGATGATAAATGTTGAGAATAGTGACTCTAGGATTTAAGGAGTATTTACATACAGATAAAATGGAGGCTTACACTAAAACCTGTAAGAAACGTATAAAATTAATGTTTCCATTCAAACTCTATGTAAAAGAAGAGTCTTGAGTTTATAACAAAGAAAGATTTTGGGGTTCACACTGGATTAATTGAGTTGGTCTGCTAAATGTGAGTATGCCAACATCTCTATCCTCACCCTCCCTGTGGCATGCTCTGGTCAAACATTCTACCAGTCAAGAGGAGGTTGGCAAAAGGCAAAGAGGCTGGGATGCCCCGTATGAATCTAGATTCAGAGAGGAAAACCTAATCCCAAATGAGAGCAGATCCCATCCACTGATCAAACAACACTGTAAACCACCCGATAGGGTCTCTGTGGCTCTTACATACTAAGCTTTAGGCCCTCTACATTCTCTTCACCATCACACAGTGGCAAATAAACACACTACACACACACACACACACACACACGTCTGACCATTACCCTTTCGCCAGTCATGGCAAATGGAGCATTAAACCACTGCTCAAACGTGCTGCAACTCTTGAAGATTGTAGGGAGGAGGAAGTTGAGAAGGGCCCAGAGTTCGGGGAGCTTGTTCTGTAGTGGGGTCCCAGTCAAAAGGATCCTTCTGGGGGCCACGTAGTGCGTGTTCAAGACCTGAGTCAGCTTGCAGTGGTGGTTCTTCATCCGGTGGCCTTCATCCACAATCATGTACTTCCACCGAATCTGCAAGACAAAAGGAAGGACCAATGTGTGGCAGGTAAACAGAAATGCAGTGGCTTCCAAGAGGCTGGAGTGTGTGGGGGGGGGGAAACAAAGAATCCAACTTGGCACAAGATGTAGAATGATACTCTTAAAGAGAAAGGAATCCCAACAGATGGAGCATCGGCCCTGCTTGGCTGACTGTTACAGCAACAACGTTCCTCCCAGGACAAGTGATTCTAATTCACCTTCTAGAAACAAGAAAGCAGACCCAGAGTGAAATGGCCACTCCCAAGACTTAGATCAGGCTTCTTTCTACCCAACGGGCCATCCTATTCGTTATTACGTCATGATCAGACTTTGGTGGTCATGTTATCTCTGCTCACAAGATGAATAGAATACTTACAGTCTCTAGAAGCAGACATTAATGACTGGCTGGCTTCTGGAAGATGGCCTTAGCAGGGGAACTATTTCCTAGGCCCTTCTGCCTTCTTGACTTCTTTCTTACATAACAGCTATTACTACTTCTATGGCATGTCTCAGTGTTGGGTTCCTAACACTGCAAAGTTGGAATGTTACACCCAAAAATCTAAACATTCAGTTTCTTTAAAAATAAAAAAGGAAGGAAGGAAGAAAGGAAGGAATGAAAAAGAATCATACTAACAGGCTCCCTCAGTTCAAGCACCAGGTTGTAGAACCCTATTGTACTCAAAATGATCATAGGTTCATTGGCAGAGATGCAATGCAAATACCATTCATTCTCCACTTGGGCCAAACTGCAGAATTAAATACAGCAAACTCCTTAACACAAATAATAGTTATGAGCATGGCATAATATTTTTCCCAAAGGCTTTCCTCTTTCATACCCTACCTTTAAGCCTCTTTAAGTTTACTGCTCAAGGGAGAACAGACGGGAATTCCACTAAGCCTATCCTTTACCTGTACCAATGGTTCTCAACCTTGCTAATGCTGCAACCCTTTATTACAATTCTCATGTTGTGGTGACCCCAACCATTGAATTATTTTCGTTGCTACCTCATAACTGTTAATTTTGCTATTATGAATTATAATGTAGTTATCTGTTTTCTGGTAGATAACCCCTATGAAAGGGTAGACCCCAAAGGAGTCATGATCTACAAGTTGAGAGTCACAAAAGTGGCATTGGTTTAAAAAAAAAATAAAAAAAGGTCTGCTGCTCCAATGCCTCTGTCTCTGGGAAAGTCAGAGTTTGGAGAGTCAGAGGAAGCAGACAAGTAAGTATGGCATAATCCTCACCTCTCCATTAGAAGTTCCCGTGAAACCAGGAAAGAGAAAGAAAATCAGCAGCCAAGCTAGGATAATATCCAGATAAAAGAAACTACCAGCATTCCCTGCCCCCTCTTCTCTACCACTGCCAAGTGTGTAAGAATGAGTGAAGCCCTACAGTCAGCTTCCCCACAGTAGTGAAGAGGCCCACAGATAAAAATGCATCTAAATAGATATTCCTAATGCACTTTCTTCCTCAGTTGAGCTTATGAAGCATCAAGGAACTAGAGGCCACTGATTCTGCCACTGAGTAAGTATTAATTAGGTCTTCTGCTTGGAAAAATTACCACCCCTTTCTGGAGGGCCATTTCTCCAGTAACAAATGAAAGTACTGCATCTCGTTACCAGGAGTCTCAAGATGATTTTTTCAGGGATCTCAAAGGCACAAACACATTCCCACAGTAATATTGGAGACACGTCATTTTTTGACACTGCCGAATTCATCTCTGAGCATGAGGAGCTGGAAGGCCGCATTGCTGTCAGTGTCATCTCAATTATTAAACCTCCCCTGGGCAGGACTTTCCTTTATGTTATTTCCTATGATACCACGAAGGGAATGCACAGTTCCCAGAGCAAAGGCTTAATGCAGAGATGGAACAAACCCCAGAAATAGGGACTCTGTTCAGTTCTGACCATAACTTAGTTTCAGGTTAGACTGATTTCCAAACCCCATGGCGTAAAAGAAATTGCCACAGGGGGAAAAATTAAGTCTTCACGGTTGGTGACAGGAAAGGTAGTGCTTCCATCCTTCTCATTTGTGACTAAAGGACAACTTCAGACGGACAAATGAGGAGCCGGGAGGGTCGCAGAAACAACTCCCTCTCGGCTCCAGACAAATAGCCCCAGGAACAGCCCTGAGTAATTTAAACAGTAGCTGCCCATTATTTTACCAGGAAAAACCGAAAACAGATAAAGCACACAAGCTTCAGCTTGGCTAAGTGCTCTGATGGAGGACGCCATCTGGAGGGGTGCCTACTTGCCTTCAGAGAGAGAGAGGCACAAGAGGGATGAAGCCGCGCTGACAGTAACCCAGGGCAACAAAAACAATCATTTCTTTCCTAGCACACTTGGGGCTGCTGGAGAGAAAAGTTGCAGAAGCCAGGTGGATTTTCTTAATAGATGTGAATCTGGGGCTGGAGAGATGGCTGCTTTTCCAGGGGACCTGGGTTCTAGTCCTAGCACTCACAGAGAGGTTCATACCCCTCTGTAACCCTGGTCACAGAGGATCTGAGGGCCCTGCCTTTGGCCTCCACGGGCACCGCACACACGTATGTCTGCAGGCAATACACTCATACACATAAAATGAAATGAAATAATAAAATAAAATAAAATAAAATAAAAATTTTTAAAAAGATGTGAACTCACTACAAGTAGGCAGGAAGGCGCCCAGGAGAAATCAATCAGTTTCTTCCACTCCCTCTCTCTCATACACAAACACATATAATATTGAATACCGTGACCAGCTTTTAGACAAAAAAAAAGAAAGAAAGAAAGAGAAACCAGCCATCCAATGAGCAAATTATACTATTGAGTATAATTTAAGGGATACTTTACACTTCAGAGAGATGATCCAAATTAGAGATAAAAGAATTAAAAAAAAAAA
>CM053762.1:40051659-40087234 GCA_028658305.1 Pachyuromys duprasi | reverse complement strand
TGCAATATTTGTCATTTGTATTACTCTCATCAGAAACCTCGCAATATGATAATTAACAATTTTCTTCTGCATTTCACTATCTGAAAGTAATTATGGTTTATTACAGTAATCTTCTTGGGATGATTAACTCTCACTGTTTAGTACATGATGTACATGACAAAACTTTACAACCAAATACAGTTCACAGATGTGCATATGGAATGAAGAGAATAGGGCCTTTTTATTTTATTTTTTTGCTTTTCAACATTTATATATAAATACAACGCTCCAAACCTTGTAAGAAATTTTCACCACAGAAGGAGCCCATTTGTCAAATTCATATGTCCAGTTAGACAGAGTCCTACAAAACAACAAAAACACAGTGAAAAACCATATACACACTTATATGAAAGTCATTTACTAGAAAACTGTTACCTATTTTCAGTCCTTGCCTTGAAAGGGGCTAGAGAACATAAAATAGCCACATACATATTTATTTTAAAGGTATGGAGAGAAGAGGTAAGTTAGAAATAAGCTGCCAGAAAGCATGTCAATTTTACACTTCATTTAAAAAAAAAACCTCGTAAGAAACAATTCAAAAGTGTAGAAACACGTGAAGCAAAACATCAGAACCTTCCTATGGTCCTGAAAACCAACAACTGCCTGATGACTTAGGATCTTTACAACTAGCCATGTAAGCTTGGAGAAAACCCAAACCAGGGAAGATAAATTACAAAATCACATGAAAACAGTAAATAGGCCTGTCAAAGGGAAGCAAGGAAGAAATGCTGAATGATTCTTTCTTAATCCCCCGAAGTGTAACCATAATATCCAAGTCAGACCATGCAAATATAGATTGAATGGAAAGGGCATGTACACACTATGGAGAAAGATAACTCAGCCTCGCTCAGGGAGGAAAAAAAAAAGAACTGAAGGAAATATAAAATGAAAAGCTTTGTTCCTCCTACAGGTCTGTGAAATCCATGTCGAGATCTCGGTGTCTAAAGTGTCGACCTGACAGGCATACACCGAAGCACTGCACTTGAGAGGGTGGATGTGAACAGTTATTTCTTTACTCAGAGAGTGTTGGCTAAGGACCAGGGGCAGCCATCCAGAGGGTGAGGAAGTAGGGCTGCATTGGAAACAGTAAAGACTGGTCCTTCCGGAGCAGCAAGACATTGAAACACAAAGTGCACATACCAAGTTTACTTAAGATGCAGAATTTATTTGTAGCAAAGATTTTGATTTCAACTCTTCTTTAAAAGGTGCAATAAAGAAGATGTGCAAAGCTATGATCTTTTTGGAGGTAAGCATTGTGTGTGCATAAGTGTGAATACAACAAGGAAAGTACTTCTAGAAAAATTAATAAATGCTCTCACCTTTCTCTTTAGTAGGCTACTTGAGGGTCAAGGGATTGAACTCACTCTGCAGCAGGCGCTCTCAACCTGTGCGTTGTGACCCCTTTGAGGGTCACCTATCAGACATCTGCGTTATGAGTCATAACAGCAAGGAAATGATTCTTATGATTGCCACCACATGAAGGACTGTATTGAAGGGTGGCAGCATTAGGGCAGCTGAGGACCGCTGCTCTACACGGTGTGGGTGTGGGCTATCCTCTCCACAAAACGTTAAAATGTCTCTGGCCGATCAGAATCACTATGTACTTTACTAGCTAGTCAAAACTCGACAGCGGGACGGGCTGGGGTGGAAAATTAAATCCCACGTTCATCCAGATGACGTGCTTGTGGCATTCCAACTGCGTGCTACTGTTCTGTCTGAAGCAAGAGGCAAGGACGGGGCAATCTCCAGCAACGCAGGACTACAGCTGCGTTAGATGACTGTACTTACGAGAGGGGAACAATGATGAGATAGGGGCCGTTGAGTCTTTTGTGCTCCATCAGATAGGTGATGAGCGCGATGGTCTGGATGGTCTTGCCGAGCCCCATTTCGTCAGCTAAGATTCCGTTCAAATTGTTATTATACAGGGAAACCATCCATTCCAGGCCCTGGAGCTGAAATGAAGAGTAATTGCTTCAATTATCCAAGATCTGCACAGGTAATTAATACTAATACAACTCAAGTGAGGCTGTGACTTCCTGCACTTCTCAGTGCTCTATGCGGAGTTCCCCACAGTAGCAAAGTGGGGCGAGGAAGCACCAAGGCAAGAGGAATTTGAAAGATGAGCCCCTAATCGCCCCTGCTGCCTGCCAGGTGCTAAGTGTTAATCAGATTTAGAAAGGATGGGCTAGAGCTCGCTGGTGGGATTTGAAGCAGCTTTGCTGCTCATCCGTACTTAGCATTGCACAGTAGATGACATTCTAGAATTATTATAAATGAAGAAAACCCAAACCAGCGTCTGTTCCAACCACTCCAAGAACAAAAAGCCAATTCGAGGATTAAAGACAAACCAGAGGGCCGAGCCTGCGCACAGACCACTGATCATCAGAGACTGCTTTCTGGATCATGATCGGCCTGCCCCAGGGTGCCATCCCTGCAGTGAGGAAGCCTGTGACCAGGGAGCCAGGGCCACTCTGCTGGGCTCCAGAAGGACATTTATTTCTTTTCTTGGCAGAGCAAGTCCCCAGGCAGCACAAGGAAACTCTGCGTTGTGGGCAGCTCCCTGGGAGCTGGCTGCCTGGAAGGTACACGACATATTTCCAGAGCACGGAAAGCAGTGAGCACAAGGCCCAGCTTTAGATTTTCATTTAAGCACAAAAGAAAGGTGGGGTGGAGGTTCAGATTAACCACACTATCACGACGCTATGCTGGGTTTATTGACAGCACCGATTATATGAAACATATACAGATATACATACACACGTATACACTGTTATGCATGTTACTGCCAAGTTAACTTGCTAATTAAGTTATGTTTAGAACACATGGTGATCTTGTACTTAAAATACTCATGAGCAACCCTTCTTTATAAAGGATCTCACACGGAACTACAGCAGATGGACACCAAGGTAGAAATGCACCCACTTCAGTATCTGGAACGCACAGACCATGAAGTATCCCACCTTGATGAATGTGCCTAAGTGTGTACTGGCTACAGTAAGCATCTGAAGACTTTCATAAGCCAAATGGGGTGGGGGATGGGGCGTTGCAAGACCTAAGTCATCTTAAAGGTTTGCAAAGCAGCAACAAAAATATGTAAGGAGAGAAATGGAAAAGCCCTGAGAGAGAAGAAGTAAAGAGGAAGAGGAAGGAGACAGAAGGGTCAAGAGGGGGTAAAGCATCAGCCAAAACAAAGCCAGGTGATGGCCAAAGCCCAACCCAGCACTTGGGAGTTGGCAGGAGAACCAGGAGTTCACAATGTTATCCTTGACTATGCAACAAGTTCTGTCCAACCTGGGCTACATAAGAACCTGTTTGAAGAACAAAACAGAAAACACCAATGTATGTACAAAAATGCCATAATATAAACCATGACTTGGTAAGCTAAATTAAAAAAAAAAACAACAAATTTTAAAAGGAGAGAGGAAAAGGGGACAAGGGCAGAAACAGCAGGCAGAAGGGAAGAGGAGCGGCTTGTGAGCTGACTACCAGCTTTGGGGAAGTCAGCTGCATGCCAGAAACATTGAGAGAGAAGGAGGGATGGAGGGAAGGAAGGAAGGAAGAAGGAAAGAAGGAAGGAGGGAAGGAGGAAGGGACAGAAGCAGGGATAGAAAGAGAGAAGGGAGGGGAGGAGAGAGGGAGGAAGAGAGAGAGGGAGAGAGAGGAAGTGAGGGAGAGAGGAAAGGAGAGGGAGAAAAAGAGAGGGAGAGACTGAATCCACATAAAATAAAAGCAAAGCAAGCGGAAGGGGAGGAGCCTAGAAACTCACAAACCATGTGGAAAGAGACTTGGGCTTTCCCAGCTCTGGAATGGGGAAAGAGACTTGAACGGACAAGCATGACTCTCTGAGAGGCAGTAGGAAGGCTGTCTAGCTCTGCCAAGGTTAACCTTGTCAAGCAGCCACTGAAGGCTAACCTGTGAACCACCTGTGAACTTGTTTGTGAGAAACAGAACTCACTAAACAGATAGGGATGCTCAGACTGCAGGGCGGGAACCTTTACTGTTGAAAGCCTAGGAGGCAAGGGTACACTTCATACAGAGCTGTGGACAGAGTCCAGTGAGGAGTGGGGTGGGTGCAAGAGTTCACATTTGGAAGAGGAAAATGGAGCAAGGAAGAGTGCTTACAAAGGCGCAGGCAGAATTCAATAGGGAAGCGGTGTGACACTTAAATCTTATCTATGAGGGCCATCAGTGGCTGCTTGCCGCCAACACCGAGTTCAATCCCTGGAGCCTACATGGTAAAAGGAGAGCATCAACTGCTGCAGGTTGTCCTCTGACCTCCATGAGCAGGACAGGACAGACACACAGACACACGCACATACACAATTATGTGAAGTAGTAAAAGTTTTGTTTTGTTTTTTAAATAAGTAATTCAGAAAAGGCTGCTGCTGGTGGTACATGCCTTTAATCCTAGTTCTAGGGAGGAAAAGGTGGATGGATCTCTCTGAGCTCAAGGACAGCCTGGTCTATAGAGCAAGTTCCAAGATAGCCAGGCTACACAGAGAAACACTGTGTTGAAAAGCAAAACAAACAAACAACAATAATAATAATTCATAAACAGTTCTCCCATGTCAAATATAGCAAAGAACATATTGAATTGACAAGCTATCAAGTAGACCAAATAAGATTCAAAACAATACTCTGACCTCATGATGGGGGCGTGGCATTATAGGGGCAGAGATCTTCCATGTAGCTCCAGGGAAATTCTAAGACTTTCCCAAGACAATCCACAAGGCCTAAACAGTTTTAGTAATGCTACCCAGGCATTGCTAGTCACTCTTCCCATGTTGCCATCAGTACAGCCAGAGCCCAAGCAATGGTGGGCGGCAGGGGCTGACCCCAGGAACTCTGAGATGATTGGTCACAAGCACACACTTCTGCAAATGCATTCCAGATGACACTGTTTTACAGGATAGTAGGAAGCAATAATATTACTGTGACCCAGGTCTTAGTAGAGAAAGGTGTTTAAGAACTGTGGAAGGCAGTGTTTACAAAGTCACTTTTCTGAGGTAGGCTGGTGTGCACGATGAAGCACAGTTATTTCTCCAGTCCTCAGTAAGCTGGTAGGCACTGTGGGTGAATGGAGAGGGACTCACTGCCATGATGTGCATGGCCTGGGACAGCCTGGGGTTAGCCCATTGTGAGCAGCCAGGACTTCCTCTCCCCCTTAGCAGCATCCGCACTTGGAATATTAAATCATAATAGTTTAGTCCTAGTACACAGTACCCACCTACATTTTTTTGACCACAAAACCTCACTATTTTATTTCAGTGCTTAATTCTAATTATTATTTTAATTTTGCCTTTAATTTAATTTGTGGAGTAATTCATGGAACAAATGCTACAAGGAACGCACTCCAGGGGACTTGGTAGAGGAGTCAAGAGCTAGAAAACAGGAGATGCCCTCAAACATGTCACATTCACATGTTACATTTGCAGCCTACTTGGTAACCAAAGCACGGGCGCCGGCAACTGTATCGTATCTTAAGGAAAAAAGTATACATGTGAGAGCTGGCACTCTGAACCCTGTGGGGCACGTAAGCCCTGGGACCAGGGGAACCCAGCCTGGAGCAAGAGAGATCGAGCCATGTCCAAACCCCAAATATCTCCTCTTGAGACTGGCAGGCATAAGGATCTCTTCCCTCTCCCTGCTCAAGGCCTACATGCTCTGGCACACCTAGCCTTGTGACGTTCTCCCCTCCCCCCACCCCAGCACCCTTGAGGTAGTCATGCAGCCTGGTGGCCAAGCTGCAGGACATGTCCAGCTAATACCTGGAATTCCTCTCCATGCAAATAAAGCATTCCCATGACCTCTGCCCCAGCCAGCGATGTACTTTGTCCCTGAAAAAGCCTACACATTTCCTCAAGACTTACATAGCCCCTATTCCCCCAATAAAGAATAACTGTTTCACTGAAAACTGTCTTGGAGAAGGCTCCCCACCCTTAATCCAACTAACCCACCCACCAGGTTAATCTTCATTCCTTCCAGCACCCGGTGAGCAACATGTCTGGACACACCAAGGCCAGAAGCAAACCCGGGATGGCGGAACCCCTTAGCATCCAACTATTACTACAATGAAAATTGAAGCAATACTTTGTTTACTTCTGGTCCCCAGCCTAATGGATGGGGCTGGTTTCTCTCTCTCTCTCTTTTTCAGAGAACCACAGTAAAATCGTTCCAAACATTAAGCCAGCATTTTTTAGAAAATCCATTCCAGGATGACAAAAACAAACCCAGTGTGGTGCAGCAATACTGAGCACGATGCTCTGAAGGAAGCCAACACCCCCCCCCCACACACACACACCCCAGGTGGGGGTCAGTGGGCTCTAGATAACGTAAGGCACTCAGCCTGTCTTCAAAGCCTCCTGATTGACTGAAGTTCCTAAAGTGGGGCACACATAGCTGGGGGTGACGTGCAGGCAAGGCCAAGGCTTGGTACGGGGGCACAAACACACCAGTTACCTGGTAATGCTTTAGGGTACCGTTGATGAGGAGGGCAGACTGCTTCTCCACCCTCTCGGAGATGGCGTGAGCCACCGTGTAGTAGGACTGTGACCCTCTGGCACTGTACTGCATGCTGTATTCGTCGTCCACGTCCTGTTTTGCAGTCCTGAAAAAGCCAAGAAGTGGAAAGTCCAAGGAGATATTTGAGTCTGTGTGTGTTACTTCGTCCCAAGTGACTTGTGAGTCTAAAACTGCTGGTGCAGGAACGGGCTGCCCGACAGTTAGAATTGTTCTCTGTAAAGTTCACAAAATCTGAGTTGGGTGAGCATTAGCCTGTCAACTCCACATTATTCTCATGAGGAACTTGAGCCTCAGACAGGTTACTCTGAAGGTTATAAGAGGCACCCCGACCTTCAGAAACCAACAGGGTCCTGACCTGCACGGCTCGTAGATCAGCACTTTGCCAGGGAAGCTGTCCTGGCTTCTTTGGATGCAAGATAAATTCGGAGGGCAAATAGGAGAGGATTGAAGAGGACATTAGAGGGGAAGGAGGGGATAAAGGGGTTCTTTCTTCCACTACAACTGGGGGAGGAGGGGCTTTTATTCAATGCGTATGGAAGAGCAACTATGCATTCTTAAAAAAATCTTCATTGAATAAGCAGGGGTGCACTGGAAAACAAAGGCCCCAAAGTGGGAGCCTACAACCTGGGATGAGAAAACCATGTTAGAACATCCACTTCTTTCTGTAAAGTCTCATCTTCTCAGTATCCTCTTTTGTCTGCTGTTTCAGAACAGCACTAGTATAACCATCACACAAGCAGCACAGTGTGTGAACCACTGGAGAATTGGCTGAAATGGGTCACAAAGTGGCACCCCGCACCCAGACTTGGGGGTCTGAAGCTAAAAGTCTGGACCTGGGCAGAGTAGGCAGCAGATGAAGCTGTGGATGACACAAGAATGGGATTCCCACTTGGGCTTCTGGGGGGCAGAGAAGGCAGACAACCAGTGCTCTCCTACCACCAGGGGGTGGAAGTTTTAGTCTAATCTGGGAGACAGGCACAGACAGCAGGTGTGATGTCCAGAAAAGAGCCTAAACAGAAGACAGGATTCTTGAGTTAAGAAAAGGGGGAAAAGAGGGATGGGCAACACAAAGCCCCTGGCCAGAGCTCAGAAGTGACCTGTAAGGGGCTGAAGGAACTTTCTCAATTCAAGTGTGAGTATGAAGTCTGTTCCTGTCTTTGAACAGGATTTGCAAACAGAAAAACCAATACCACGTGAACCTCAAAAACTGCACTCGTAATGACAACCCTGAGGGCCACGTACTCAATGATCTGTTTGGCATCCTTTTCCGAAACTTCTTCACTGTTTGGATCCAGCAGTATCTTCTCTTCCGTTTCCTGCCTACTGGATTCTTCTTCTTCATCCTGGAGGAAGAACAGAAATACAGCAAGGCCTATGTTTTAACAAGCAAGTTCTATGATTAGCACTTTTTATAAAGAGATTAAATAGTATTTTGCTTCACAAATGAAGCAAGCAAATTTAATTAAGGGAGGAAGCAAATTTAACATCTGCTTAAACCAAGTGATTCACCATTTCCCTGCTAAATGAGAGAAATTGATGCTCCAGGGGTCCCCAAGACCCGTGCTCCCAAGAATAAGTGTGTGAAAAAAATCACACCAGAAAGACACATAATTATATGGTCATTCAAAGCAGATATACAGAGCATACCTGCTCTTTTAGAATTCTATATTCCTTGCTCCAAAAACAGATATTAGAGACCTAACATCCTCCTGAAAAATGCTCTCTCTGGGGATGACATAGGGACTCGGCGATCCTCATGTATTTCAGAGGATCTATTGTGAGCATGCCACCTTCTGGGGCTCCTTCTCATCAAACATTCTGAGTATTCAGAAAAAAAAAAGGCATCATTATCTTGCCAAAGGATGTGATTACCTCCCTACCTCTTGAAGGTATTACTAAATATTCATTATGTCCACCATCAACCTGACAGTCAAAACCTTCTAAAAATGAATATGTTTCCTAACTCTTGAATGCAAAAAGGGCACACATGACAGAGTATCAACGGTGACATCGAGACAAGGACATCAGGTCATTCTGAGGTGCCTCCTAGAAATGAGGTGCTAATAAGTCACTCACTGGCTGGTGGCCTGGGGCTTCTGTCACTTGGTCTGAGTGCATCTCTTCCCAGTCTTCAAGAGATGTCTGCAGCTGTCAAATCTGGGTGGCATGGCCTAACTAAACTGCCCACTTCATCTTATCTTTACACTCCCAGGCTCTTCCTCAGAGAGAAAAATCTTATAACAGATCAATTATGGGACCCATTCACTCAAGCAAGCGCAAGAGAGAAGCTGGGAGATATTATCATGCCACGAAGTATTTGCTTTTTAATGGTTATGTTTTTCTAAATGAAATTTTTATTGTTTTCTAAAAGCAGTAAATGTTCATGGTATATTAATTTAGAAAGCAAAGATCCAAAATACAGAAGGAAAATGACCATCGCCTTAAAATCCTTGTCAGTTATTAGGCAAGGCTGTGTGTGCTCAGAGGCTGCATGGCATCCATCTGTGGCATGCTGCATTTGGGTCCTATATTCTGGTCCAAACCAGACTTAATGACTGCACCAGCCAGATTCAAGAAAATGCTATAAAATCATTTAATCTTTTTATTTGTACTAACCAATCATTTCATAATTAACCTATCAAATACCTTTAATCCCTACTGAAAATACCCAAGATTCTCATTTTATGCTCTAAATGCATTCCATAGTCCTCACAGGAAACAAAGAAATACATTTTATTTTGAGTAACCAGAATATACAAGGGTCAAAATTAAGCATGGTTAAAGAGAAGTCCAGGGGATCATTAAAAGTCTTTAGACATTTTTTTTTTCTTTTAAAATCTCAGGTCCCAACGACATAACTTCTAATGGACTCCCAGGCTCATAAGACCACACAAGTTCTTAGGCAGTTAGCTCTCACTACTGACCACTTGGGGATAGGAAAATGTCTTTCCCAAAGCAAGCCATCTTCAAAATTCTTCCCCAAAGACCTCCACGCCATCTCTAGTCTAATGATAGGTTCTCTTTTCTTGGTTGCAAATGAATTTACGATTTTTTGAGATTTCTCATCAGCCAGGAGATGACTGTGGGGTCACTAGGCCCAGACCATCAGAGTCTTTCCAACTAGTTTCAGTCATCACCAGAAAACAAACCCAGGAAGAAGAAGCAAGAGGCTTTGGGGGCTGAGCCCACCTTCCTGAGGAGACACTTCCTCCTCTATTAACTTTCAAGCCAGGGAAGTCCAAAGACAGACAGACATACACATATACATATACCTCTTCCTCATAGTCAGACTCACTCTCTTCACTGTCAGATCTGGGTGCAACTTCATACCTAGGGAAAGAAATGGAGAAGAAGAGGGGCTGACCTTTAAGTTATAAACACAGGCATTGGTGACTTCACCACAACACCCCGCTTGCTGGTGGCAAATGCAGACACAAAACTTCCCCATGTCAGCAAAGGCTACCCTGATTTTGTTTGGGAATTTTCCCAGTCAAAAAGAAGCTCCAGGAACCGCAGTGACCTCTTCAACACCGTACCCAGGATTCATCTCCAGCCAGGCATCCAGCTGACTTGCTTTGGGTGCTTCTGGTCCGAAGAGGACCTTGCCAGTCTCCGTGTGTGTCACTTTGACAGGCAGGTCGCTCATCTGGCTGCTTTCGTCTATTGGCTGGAAAGAGCAAAAAGAAATCAAGTCAGTCTGGGTTGTTCGGAGGCTCTCTCGGTTCTATGTTGGATGTTTCTCAGGCTTCCTCTGCTTGCTCAGTATCTGAAATGTTTTCCTGTGCTTCATCATTTCGGTACCTAAGGTGTCTTTGTGGGTAGGGAGAGCTCACCACCCACTGAAAAGCCAATATGATGGTGGAGGCTCATGACACTTGCACCCTGGAAGCTGAGGCAGAAGGGTCACAAGTTAAATGCCTAGGTGTCTCAAAAAACAAAACACAACAAACAAACAAAGAAAGACCTGGAACTGTGGCTCAATAGTACAACATGTGTCTAACATGTGCAAGGCTCTGAACCTGATCCTCAACCTAGAACCTGAACCTATCTGTAGTGAGAATTCTGGTTTCTTTAAAAACCCAGTTACGCTGGGATCAAACTCAGGTGTGGGGTAGTGCGCTACTTGGGACTGACCTCAGCAGCTAACTCTGATTTGTCTTGTGCTCTAGCTAGGGCGTGATTTTGCCAGCTGAAGACAGCTTATGTTTGGAATGCTGGGGAATCTTCAGAGGGTATATAATGCTAGAGCCCAAGAGGAGCTATGGAGGCTACTGCTCCCCCTGCTCCTCCTTTTTCTGGTTGCTGGTTGGAGATATCCTGACAACTAAGATTGGACCTGCCCCTAACCGGCAAGAGGTGGTCTAAATAGATCTACACCTCCTTTCCCCTCTATTCTTTCTCTCCTACCTAGTGTTCGGGGGTTGGAAGAGATTGGGTTGGAAAAGGGTAGTAGGTAAAAGAACCCAATAAAGTAGCCAAAACTCTGGCTGCACACACTTGCCTCCCTGGCACATAGGGTACAGATGCATGGCCTTGGCTTTTCTAACTAGCTGTACTTAACAAAAGTTCAGGGAAGCTGGGGTACAGGGATACTGACAGAAATCACAGTGGCAGCAATGCCAGTGGAATGACGCTGGCTATGCTAAGCTCTTGCCTGCTCCAAATAGCAGCCATGTCTTTACTGGATCAGTTGTATAGGATAATACAAAATTAGGTTAGAGCCTTTAAACCGAGTCTCCATATATCCTTTATCCTAAAGCACAATGAACATTCCTAACCTAAAAGTATGACATTTGAAACTTTCTGAGCATGTACATGATGGAACAGGTGGAAAATTCTGCAACTAGCCCAATGGGAAGGGCCATCCACAGTTAGTCAAAACACAAGTATACCATAGTTAGTCAAAACACAAATACTAAAATAATATATAAAATTACCTTCAGACTATGCATTAAGGTGTGTGTGGAAAAAAATAAAATGTGTATGAAGCATGTGTGTGTGTGTGTGTGTGTGTGTGTGTGTGTGTGTGTGTGTGTAAATACTCCCAAGTCCTAGCTGCAAACCCACACTGAGTTGAAGCACTTCTGGCTGCAAGCATTAGGATGAGGGATACTTGCCCTGTAACAAATTCCGTTCTTATTTCTGGCAGGAGGACCTGATTTGGGTCATTTAGAACTCACAGTTCTTCAATCCTTCACCTAACACTCCCCAGGGAACAATTCCTGCAAGCTACGGGTTGTTTTTGGGGTTTTTTTTTTTTTTGGTTTGGTTTGGTTTGGTTTTGGATAGAACAACAAAATATAGCCCGTGTCATCTACTACAAACCCACCAGAATGGAGTCTGATTCAACCAATGAAATTGTGAGAATGATAAACAATCAATAACAAAAAGCCCTGCCTATTTGAAACCTGAAGAATTGACCAAGACAAAGATGAAGTTCATTATCAGACTCTAATATATATAGATATAGATAGATATAGTAGAGGTTATATATATATATATATATGCTCACTAAGAAAATTAAAAGTATGCAAAACTGCCGAGGTTGTAGATAATGTGCCCCAGAGAACAGGCTGTCTTGGAGGAGCTGGAAATGGAGCAACCCTATGCAAATGGATGCTACTAATTGCAGGGTGACCGACTTCTAGGAGCAGGGACGGCCCTGGGTAAGACACTTGGAAACGCTTCATTTGTGTGTGCATTTCACTACGTTTTCTGAAATGGACTGTTTAGGAAATTCACTATTTCAAAGAATTTGCCCTAAATTACTCTTAATTAGTTTTGTGGTCAAATAAATACATGCAACACTATTGGTGTAATTAGGATTGTCATATAATTTATTCCAATTAAGCCAAAAAAAAAACGATAAAGAAAAAGAGTTGGCTGATGATACTTTCTATGTCTTGGAGAAAACAACCAAAAAGAAACGCAAACCCCAGTAGTTCTTTCCTCCTGCTCCCTCAACAAAGCACCATCAGCAGAACCAATATTAGTGACTACTCACAAAGATAACCTCAAAGGAAAAGGCTTGCCCTGCCTGTCAGTTCCCTTCACTCTTGTGTGCGCTAAAGCAGTCGTTCCGAGTAGCCGTGCTTTACATGGGGACATGATTCTTCCTCATTACGGTAAAAGGTCATCTACACACTTCAGAGAGGAAAGGGAAATCCAGCATTTGCTACATTTCTCTGGGGGAAAAAAAAAGCCATATCTTGTTATCGTGAGCTATTATAACACAGCCTGTTTCGTTGCTAATGTCTCACCTCAGAGAAAACTAGAAATCACTGTGGGTGGAATTAGAACTCTGGCAAAAAGCACAAAATGAGCCCAGAAGAGAAATGAGAGCATTATTTCAAAACAAACTGAGCAAGATACCCACTTTTCAAACTTCAGTAAATGGAACTCACATGTGTTAACATTAAAGATGAAAAAATATATATGTGTCTGTGAGTGTATGTGTGTGTGTGTGTCACAGGCTCAAGATCAGGAGCTAATTTCTATACAAGATAAGAGATGAGAGGACCAGAAAGCGTTCAGTCACCCTGCGTTGGGGGTGAGGGGGTGCCTTCTCAAAGAAGGCTGGGGTCAGCCATTATCAGTTGTAAGTGCACTGACACATTTTACCCTGCTCAGAGCCGGTCTAGCGCTTCTTAGACATCAACATTTATCCTGATTGTTTTTCCTTCCTTGAGATGGCTTAGGGAGGCCAGTCAACACCTGTTTTCAAGAGGTTTCTGCAAAGCAGTAGTTCAACATCTGCTTCTGGCCATGGGCGCTCACCAGGAACCCAGGTGCCCGGTGATTCTGGAAGGAAATGGGCACTCCCCCACCACCAGATGCTTTAACTAGGCTTCTCAGGGTCCTCAAGTGAAGGTAGCTTAAACTCTCTGATCTTGTCTATATTATAAGCCTACAGAAATACCCCAGGAAAAATCTGGAATATATGAGCTGTTTGGTTTATATAACTTTTCTGATTTGAAGTTAGTAATAAGGTAGGGAAACAGGCCATATTTTATGCTTCTGCGTCATTCACTTGCCAACTGTAACCACAGAATCACTTTAGCCTCTTAGCCTTCTACACAGTCATCCTGTTTATCTGTATACGGAATGGCATACAAGAAACTCTATCAGTTGATCAGATATCTTAAAACAAGCATTACTCTTACTTTTTTCCTATTAATGGTCTGTGGTTTGAAGGAAGATGCTTTTCATCTGTCAAACCCCCTATTGCCATCTCTCTCTCTCATTCTGTGTGTATGTGTGTACACACATATGCTCAACATTTATCCTGATTTTTTTTTTCACACACAATGTGTGTGAGTGCAAGGCATATGTGTGGAGGAGAGAGCACACTCTTGCGTCACCTTGTTTGAGAAAAGGCCTCATGTATTTTCATTAATGGTCTCCAGCTAGTTGGTCCTCGAGCTTCCAGGGTCCCTGTGCCTTTGCTTCCCATGTCACAGAAGACACACTGGGGTCACACACACATGCTACCACATGCAGCTTTACATGGGTTCTGCGACTCCTAACTTGTCCTCACGCTTGCACAGTGGGAGCTCTAACCACCGTACCATATCCCAAGGCCCTAATGTACTTAAAACAACAACAACAACAACTTTAAAAAGGATTAGCTGAGGGGCTGGAGAGGCAGCGCAGCAGTTCAGAACACTTGCCGCTCTTGGAAAAGACTCAAGTTTGGTTTCAGGCGTACATATCCAGAGATTCACAATGGTCTGCAACTCCAGCTCCAGTGAACAGACACCCTCTTCTGGCCTCTGTGGGCACCCACATAAGCATGCAAATGGATACACATGCACACATAAACAAACACACATACCCATGAGAAGAACTTTTTTTTTTTTATAAAAATGAGTAGTGCAGGGAAAGTAAAGTCACTGTACCCAAAGAATGGTGCCATGGGAGATGCTGACTTCCCCAGAACGCAGGAGCCATGGAAGCACTGCCCTTACCTCTCCATCTGGTCCTAGGGCAGACTCCCCTCCTTCTGCATTCTCTTCAGCCTTCTGCAAAACAACAAAGTCAAGTGTTATGTATACCTAAGAATACAGGACAGAAATTAATTCATGGCAACTCCCATGAGTGTTGTCCTCACAGAAAAGCACAAATGTTAACGTCTTTCTCTTTGCTGACACAAAACATGCACCATATTAGCAACCTGTAGAGAGTCCTTTAAATCCAGATGTGGCGCAAGGCCCGCCAACTAGAGATCTGTGGATTGCATCATTACAGACCCATGGAGCTGAAGACACAGGCATCATTCAAGACAGAAGACAGAATCCGAAACATTTTCTCATGTTTGGCACTGAAGACAAATCCTGACATAATGAGTTCGACTTTCCTATTCCCTAAGCAAGTTTTCATCAGCAATGCCCATCAACAAAAACCTCTGAACCACTCCTCAGTCATGAAAACACAAAACAAAACAAAATTCCCTGAGTTCCCTGGGTGATTTTCATCCTACCTAATTGGCTTTCATAATATATGGTATCTCCACAGTATGTATGTGGGGAAATTGATGTGTAGCTATTGCCTTCTCGTGAAAAATTCCATCATCTTCTGTTGTTTAAATAACCCAGTGCCTTCGTCCATTAACCTCTATGTGCCTCAAAGACAAGGAAATGAGAAACTAGGATGGTGTCACTTTACACACAGACCTGAGTTTTATCTGTAACATATACAAAATAGCCAAAATGTCTTCCTTTACAACACCTGTCTGACAAGTAAAATATGTTTTTATATACAGAATCTCTATTTTTATTTTATTTTTTTAAATGTAATTTATTTATTTTCATATCAATCACAGGTTCGGTACTTTGCATCCCAGGCATAGCCCCTTCCCTTATTCCCTCCCACTCTCCCTAGAATCTCTATTTTTAAATTATTACTAAAAGCTATACTACTTCCATGTAACAAAACATAGAAGAGAAAGTCACTTACCAAAAAATTTAGGAAAACAAGCTTTCTATCCTAGGACTCTTTGGTTAATTGGAAAATATAGACAATAATATCAATATTAACTCCCCTTTTACTTAAGACATTCACTCTATTAATACTTTTATTCTTTTATCTTCTATGTAAATAAATAGCCTTTGTTAAAAAGAAACGCTACTGAAAGTGTCTAATGTTTAAAATCTAGCCTTTTGTCACACTGAAGAAGTCCCATAAATGAATAACCGTTTAAAGTCCTTTTCTGTACAATTTGTAATTTTCTTATTAAATACATTCTCTGTGTCCCTCTCACATGCATGCACATTCATGTACACACAGAGAGAGACAGAAGAGACATACAGACAGACAGACAGACAGACGGGCAGTGGGGGGGGGTGATAAAGCATAAACAACAGATTTTCTACCAAAGATTAGGAAAATAAAGGCTCCTATGCTTAGACTTGCCCAAGACTTGTATTTTCTGTATTGTTACCTAGAAGAAGTATGTACAGGCTTGGAGGACTGACACATGGAATCACACCCACCCGTGGGCTCCCCACCTAGCCCAGGGAGGCATTCCAACAATGACAGAAACCTTGTGTTCAGAGCAGAAATCGGTCTTCTACCAGTCACTGAAGGTTCCATTTTTGGAACTTTCAAGCATTATACTCCAGAGATGGCTTTAATTAATGAGAGAGAGTCAATTAATCCCACCATTCTCTTCATACAAACCAGAAATAAGCTACAAATTTGGCCAACAAAGAAAATCAAACAAGACAATGAAAAAGCCAATTTGAAATCACTAGCAAGTAGAACTGGATCACCATTTCAATGAAAAGCACATTAAAAAGCTTGAGGCACCAGAAATGCATAGAATCAAAACTATTCCACAGCATACTTGCTTATGAATATACTATGAGCCAGCCAGATCATTATCTAAAACCAACCTCATAATCAGACCCTTTCATTACATAAATATCCCTAAACTATCTATTTTTAATACTATTAGACATCAAGAAGCAAAGAACAATTATGAGTCCACCCACCCCTCAGTTCTGGGACTAGACAAGTTGCATGGGAGTCACATCTCTGATTGCACATGAGACCTTACTGAGGATCAACCCAGAACAAAGCGGCCTCTCCTTGCCTTAGATTCTGCTGCAGGACTGGACCACTGTTTCAACTTGCTCAATCCAGGGCTCACATGGTGCAAGGCAAAAACACTTCCATAGCGCTCACCATCATGAACAGCAGGCCAGGAGCTGGTGCTAATGCCTACAATGGATTCTGGCCATGGCACTATCTGAAAACTGCCTCATAAAGGCTACAAGGCTTCTGTTTGTTCAAGGAGGATTCATGCTTACAGGGGTGCCTAGCACTTAGGAATCACTAGATGAGCATTTAGCAGATAAAAGAATGAACAAGGCACCACTGTGAGCCATGAGTTTCACTTAAGATCCACTCACTGAATAATTCATATTGTTATTGTTGCTATTGTTTGTTACCATTACTATTATTGCTATCATCATTGCAATTGGGAGGCAAAATATTTTTATGCTCTTTTTAAATGTTTTTTAATTATCATCATTTATTACAATTTATTCAATTTGTATCCTGGATATGTCCCCCTCCCTCGTCTCCTCCCAATCCCATTCTCCCTCCCTCTTCTCCCCCTATGCCCCTTCCCTAGTCCACTGATAGGGGAGGTCCTCCTCCCCTTCTGTTTGACCCTAGCCTATCAGGGCTGGTTGCATGCAATTATTTCTGAAGTCATAAGATGGTTGAGAACCAACACACAGGTTTCACCACTGGACCAGGCAGGATGCTCTGTCACCCCCACCCTGTCCCTGAACCCAATTTAGCCACAAGAAAACCAGGTGACAGCCTGCTGTACACAGAGAGCTTCTCCAGTTCCTCCAGCTTCTCCCACCGCAATCTGCACTTCAGGCATCCGTGAGCATTTCTTTCAGAAATCCATGTTCTCCCACCAAACCCAAGTTCTAGTGTCAACATAGAAAAGAAAACCCAAAACTCCTACCCCTTTATACTAATACCCAAGGGACTGTGACTTGTGTTCCTTTGGAATGGACTTCGGACAGTCTCCGGGCCTGGGTGAGTCTCCTGGCCTGAGCTGGGTACATATGAGACACAAGTGATAATACTGCGACTGTCAGAGAAATTTTCTCGAGCACTTACCTGTGTCATGGAGTCACCAACACATGGTGCCTACACTTTACCTCATTGATGGAAACAAACAAACAAACAAACAAACAAACAAAGAATCAAACTAAAACACTGCAAACCAGTCCTGGATTCTTCCCAACAAAACACTTCGAACTAGTTATGCTTATGTGGGGCTGACATAATTAAGGTATTCATGTCAGGGGATATGTGTAACATGAATTATCTCTAACTAAAGATTACTCCCTAATAAAAATTACTAAAGCTCAAACGGATTTGGGGTTCACAATGTCAGTTTACATTTTTCCACTTCAGAATGGGTTCACAAACAAAGTACCAGACTCATCTTCCATTCTAGAGGCTTATGAAATGAAGAGTAGGGTTGCTGGAGAAAGGACTTCAAGAAAGAAAAACCTCATGTCAGCTAAAATCAGGAAGACGGACTTCAGTGAGGCAGTCTGTTTAGATTACAACATGGAAGTCGCCCTGCTTTGTAAAGAAACAGTTTTATGTCAAATATTTTACGGCCTACATTATAAAAGAATCCATTTTCTCCCCCAGCAGGCACTGCCACAGTGTGCTGGAGCAAAGTCCAAATATGTGGGTACCTTAAGGGCTCATTCTGCTTTTCTGGAAGCGAAGCTTTCAGGAACCACTTGGTTTATTTTTACTGTCGATTAAGTGGGCCTCTGAGCACGGAGACAGGTGCTCAGACCATAAAAAATACCCAGGAATATCAAATTAGCAGGCATTTGCACACTGCCTGGGTCTTGTAGTGCAGAGAAAGCCAATTTGAACATTTGACTCAGGCGACTGGTCAAGCCAGTTAAACAGGACTTGGATTCAAACTGGATTCACCCATTTTTTGACAATGAGCTGATCAGATGAATCTAATCACTGGGGCAGTGAGCTCACTGCTCTCCACAGTCCTCACACCCACCTGCGAAATTGTCTAAGCAGCTTTCTTTCACCTACAGAGTCTGGGAAGGAAAAGCTGCGATGAACTATTGAATCTTTAGGAAGACAGAAGAGATAAAATAATTGGAAGACGCCAGGGGTAACTTCAATTTACAACAAATGTCTCAATAACACCATTATTTTGCTTCACTGAAAGTCATACCAGCTGGCTTTGGTGGCTGTGTTTAATATCTAAAAAGGTTAGAAATCACATTTCCAATCACTGTATTGAATAATCACCATGTCAGCAAAGTTCCCCCTTTGATGTATAAGAGCCTTGAGCTGTACTTAGAAAAGTGGATAGGAGGTAGGTAAAGAGAAAGAAGAACGAATAAAATGACTTTAAGAATTGATGACACTGAGGCCAGTCAGACTCAGAAAGATGAAAATTGCCCTGTTTTTTCTCCTATTAGGATCCTCACTTTCTAACATAAATGAAGATAATGTAAATAGAGGGTGTGAGGGTTGGTCTAGGCTATGAAACTATCTGAGAGCAGAGAACAAAGGCACTGGGAACAGGATACAGGCTGAAAAGGGACCTAAGTCACATAAAAGCAGAGAGGATGTTCTGTAAGGAGTAGGAAGGTACAAAGAAGAGAAGAACAGGAGGAAATCAAGGGCCAGGAAGAACAAAGCAAACCTCGTGTGAGAAACACCATAATACATTTAATGCTCTCTACAATCATAAACAATAAAATAAGCCAAACCCGTGATGAAAAGTACTACCTGGCCGTGTTGTTCATGGGCTAAACACATGCCCATTAAAACCACAGGTTCTCAAGACACATCAAAACCATATAACAAGAATGAATTTCCACTAGTTTATATCGCATGGAAGAGGATGAAGTGATAACTTCCTATTTAATTTTTGCTAGGCTCAAATAGTTCTAGATGCTGAACAAGAAAACTGAACTAAGGACTCTGTGCCTCTGGCAAGAGCTCCTAGCTACAGCTTAGTGAAGACCGTGCCTGAAGCACTATGAGAAATAACCTTATCACCAGAAAGCACTCTAGAGGCCACGCAAACTGGAAAATCCCCTCTGCAGGAGCTGCTGGAGAGCCTCACCATAAGAAAGGTCTACCAAAATAATGAATCCTCACTCCCTTTCCACATGGCCAATAGCCAAAAAGTCAGTCACTATCCTAAAAAACATCCTCTGCTTACATACAAATGATGCTCAGTTAAGAGAAAAAAAAAAATTAGCTGGCCATGCTGGTTCCTGCCGGAAATCCTAGCACTTAGGAGGCAGAGGTCAAGGTCAACCCTGGTTATATAACTAACACATTCAAGTCCAGCCTGGGTTACATGTGACCTTATAGGTTTTGTTTTAAAGATAAACAGAAAAAGAAATGAGAGATTTATTTAACATCACAAAATATGCAGTCATATTAAAATATTAAAAGGTCTTCATTTTTAATTTTATTTATTAAAAATTTGAGTGTGTGTATGTGTGTGTTTGTGTCCATGGGTCACAGCAAACATGTGGAGGTCAGCGGACAGTCTGCAGGAATCATGTCTCTCCTTCTACCAAGAAGATGCTGGATACCAAACTCAAGTCAGTCCTTAGGCTTGGAGACAAGGGCCTTAACCCCTCAGCTATCTCCCCAGCCTTATTTCCAGAAGCAAAAACAAACAATCAAATGGAAAAACCAAGGGTATTTCAACATCATTCTACTCCACTTCTCACAAAACTGCTTGGTGTGGCAACAAATGTTTACAGAGCATTATTGTGTGCCAGCAAGTGCTCCAAAAGCTTTAAGTTTCCTCCATCAGCCTCACAACAGACCTGGAGAGCAAAAAGTACTTCTCTCCCTTTGTCCTGCTTAGCTTTTATTGTCTAGCTGACACACCTTGAGTAGCAACTGAGGGACTGTCCTCATCAGACTGTGGCCACATTTGTGAGAGACTGACTTTCTTGTTTGATGTGGAAAGGCCTAGCCGGCTATCAGAGCTGCTATTCCTAAGTAGGTGGCACCAGGCTATGCCAGAAAGCTGAGCAGAAGCCAGTGAGCCCGAGTAAGGCAGCAAGCAGCTTCCCTCCTCTGTCTGTGCTTCTAGTTTCTTGCCTAGAGTTTTTTTTTTTCCTTTTTTTTTTTTTTTTTTTTACCCAGAGTTTCCCTTGATAGCGGAGCTGTCACCTGGATGGGTGAGCTGAAATAACCCATCCCTCCCTTAAGCTTCTTTTGGTCATGGTGTTTATCACAGCCACAGAAATCAAAGTAGAACGGGCCCCTTTGGTGGCTAAGACACAGAGCACTCTGTAACACCTCTTTTAATGGCATAACCTACGAGACACGGAAAGCAAATTGGTATGAAAATATTTTCTTATCCAGCTCTGAATTTTAAAGGCTGCATGCTAGCATGATGTGGAGGGTGATCCCATGTGCAACGATGTTTGTATATGCTTGTCCCTTTTATCTAAGCCCGCCCCCCTCCCACCCTGTAGCCACCTGTAGATATTTCAGCACACCTTGGTGGAACCCAGAGCACCCTCAAGGTCATGCAGAATGCTCACAGTAGCACATGCATGCGCACACACACACACACACACACACACACACACACACACACACACACACACACACAAATGCAGATCTTGCTCCCCCCAAACACACTAGCTCAATACTTAAAACTTATTTTTCCTCTGACTCGTAAATACAGACACAGAATTGACTTTCCCCCCCGACCCCGTCTTCCATTTCAAGGCCAATAAAGAAAGGCCAGGCTGAGAATGAGAAGATTTTAAGTAATTTATAGACATACACTGCACAGAAAGGCGCCAAATGGGGTAGAGAATTGAATTAACAAGGTCAAGACAGGTTATAGGAAGCCAACCCTACTATTCATGAGCAACACTAAACAACAAATTCTCCAAGAACAGCAAAGGCTCTGTTATGCTGGGAAATTAAAACAGAAAGAAAAAAAGAAAAAATCCAACCAGAAACTAGTTCAACAGTGAAAGTATAAAGTAACCCTTATCCAATCAGAATTCAAGGCCAGTGATGCTCTTCCTTCATCTCAGTATCTTAGTTGCCTGCACATTTACTACAACCAGCTCAGGGCTGTTATTTCACTGAGTAATGCAGGTTTTCTTAAAATAAGAAGTGCATTGATGTCTGGTTTAATCTTGAAGATTGTAAACAGGGGCAGCATATTACCTAAAGCTGTGGGGGAAACACTGAGGGCTGGGGAGCAGGCACAGTCTAGAGCTTACAGAGGGAGGCAAGGGCGGTGCTTTTGCAGCATCAAGTACTGATGTTCCCTCCACCACAGAGAAGCTGGATCAGACTCCCAATCATTCACTCTGATGGAAGGGAAGGAGGGAACTACAGGTAGCACCAAGGGTCAAAAAAATCAGATTTTAAAGGCATCCCCTTCCCTTGTGTTCCAATAGAGAACTGGCTACTTTATTCTGAGTGGTCTTAAAGCCCAGTGAAAGAAACAGAGACCAGGAAAGACTAGGAAAAGCCTGTTTGCTTCTACCCTTCCCCTTCTCTCCCTCCCTTCCCTCCATTCTTTCCTTTCCCCCTTATTCATCCCACTTTTCCTGGGGTGATAGTCTAGGAAGGAAACAGAGCCCTGCCTCCTTTCTTAGTCTCCCTAAAGGCAAGCAGTGCTCAGGTGCTGGCCGTCTTCCGAGCACACAAGTTGGTGGCTGGAAATAAACATTCTTCACATTGCTCAGTTGGGACAACCATCAGGGGATGCTCAGAGCACCTCCTGTCTGCTCTTTCTCTGCCGGATAATCGGCCCTCATCTCCACTTTGGCTTGCAGTTTTCCTATCATTCACCACAGTTAAAGTTATTAATTTGAGTACATGCTTAATTAATGTCTCTTATACTTCTTTCTTCTCTACGACACTCCCTAGGCTCCTATCTAAGTGCTGGTAAATGGAAACATAATATAAAAAAGACAATTTGCGAGGAGCACACCCACCCATCTACAGATCTGATAGAATAAGCAGAACCATGACAAAAAATCGCAACAGATCCCTGCTCTGCGCAAAACAATGCGAAAATACCAGCGTAATTGTCAACACTCCATCATTTCTTTCTTTGCCTGCGGTGATGTGACTATCTAATTCCACAGCAGGAATCTATTAATTATAAACTAGAAACTCAAAATGTGGGCCATTAGCTTTTAATCACAAGGAAACATAAAGAACTTCGATGCTGAAAACACTAAGAGTGCCGACCTCTGCAGAGCGCATCCCCAGACCAGGAGAAACCTGAACTAGCCTCGAATGGGGTCTGCTTACAGAATATCCCAGTATGGTGTCTGCTTGTCTTTATGCTCTTTTACTGGTTCTAAACGTTATCTTTCAAAATTGCAAGTTGGGAGCTAGAGTTCTACAAAGTCTGTAACTGACACGAAAATGAGGTCCTCCTCAGCAAGCGCCGAGTCATCCCTCCCTTCACAACAAGGTGTGCCATCATATAGGAAGAAAACCAGGTACAAGAAGGCACCTTCTCAATCATTTATTCCTCCTCCTTAATTATAAAACAGGTATGAGAATTCAGGAGCCATGAAATTAATTATTTTTTTTGAAAAACATTCTGTTCAATTATTCAGTGTAGAGAGTAAATGATTAAATGCCACCAACCCTCCATTTTCACAGTTCTAATGAACATTTTCTGTTGATGTTTGTACCTGGCCTAATCAGAAGTTACTATGAAAGCAAAATGCAGCTGTCTGTGCCTCAGTACTCACCAGGCAATGGTCCCAGGAGACCAAAATCTGTGGAGACCAAAATCTGAAGACACACAAGGTTCCTGGGCAAATGCCACAGTGTCTGCTTGTCATCTCCCCACATCCTCCTGCACACTTTAACCATCTCGTAATTACTTATGACATCCATGCAACCTAAATGCCATGTTGTAGGGCTGACTGGAAGGCAGTGTCAGGAAAGTATTGGCACATTTTCAATACAGGGACTATGTTTTTCCTTTAGGGATGCTGAGCCCTCTATCGGTGGGATGGTGACTGGATACTCCAATAGCCAAGAAGATCCAGATTTTCTGACCACACTCAGCAACTTACTGAAATGAGACACAGTATCTGCAGAGCAGAGATACTAAGTGTTGTCCTTCACTTCTTATAATAATTAGGCTATATTTGACTCGAGATTGCTTTTTCTCTGTAACTAGCAAAACTTATATCAATATACTCACCTTTCTGTGACACCAGGACAGGAGAACAGAATAAAAACTTCCATCTTTTTCATCTGTACAAACAGACTGAAATGTGTGTCCAGAACAACCCAAAGAATCCTCACGTGTCTTCCTGTGGCTTGCTCCTGTTTGTACACTGCACTCTCTTAATTTATCACTCTGTCTTCTTAACTCAGTTGTCTCTGCCACTCTGGCATTCAGCCTATACAAATGCTCATTTGTGTCAATATCCTTTTTTCTCTTACTGACTGTGTTTAGTTGATCTGAAATAATATACTGTATTAAAAAGTAGGAATTCAGCCTACGCACGCCCCATTGCAATAATCTTTTTATACCCTTGTTTCTAATGCATCATCTACTTTATACCATACTAATATATGTGATTGCTACAAGTCAGCAATCTAAACCTCCCACTAGTTAGAAAGGGTTCTTATCGGAGAGCAATACCCATCGAAAACCAGTCTTAGGATATAAGTCACAGGCTATACCGGCTAGCCTAAGGACCTCACCTTCTTCCTCCTCCTCCTCTTCTTCTTCTCTTTGGCTGCTTGGGCCTGCTTGTGCTCCCAAACCAGGTTAGTCAGATTGGCCACATACTCATCAGTCTGCTGCAAAAGGTAGGCTAGGCGTCTGTCTTTCTTTTGGTCGATAAGTTTCCTGTAACCCTCTTCATCTTCAGCCTGTTCAGGAAGGAGGGAAGGATGGCAGTGTGATGTATAGACCCTCACAGCTGCACTTCATACTCCTCTCTCCTGTACACAACCTGAATCTGGTGGTGCCCGGGGCCAACAGGATGAGCCAGGCTGCACAAGCTGCCAGTGGAGTCTGCAAAAGCTGGCAAAAGTGGAGACATGCAACGCACCTTGGGGGCATGACTCTGAGGTTTTTAGCAAAATTATTGCACAAAGCCCCACTGTATGTGTGATAGGACTATCTGAGTCAGCTCTTCCATCTTCTGTGCCTCTTGAACTATTCAAAATTAATGCAAAATCAAATGCACTAAGTCATAAGCCTCCATGAGTGGAGATAAGTCATTTAGCCCCTGAAAGCCGGCACCATTGAGTTAGAAAACAAACCCCGTAATTTTTTCCTCCCCCTCTCCTTAAGCAGCATTATGAGATCAAATGGAGGAAACCTCTGGATGTCCTCTGAGCCATTTAGAGAGAAATCTTTTAGGCTTCCCCAGTGAAAGAACATCCCAAAATATTTTGGATATGTGATGCCTGCATAAAAGGAGAGCACTGTACACTCTCTAAGAGGTAGCTCTGTCCCAGAAGAGCACAGGTACTCAGCTGTCGGGTGTCACTCCAGCACGTGCCAAAGCGACAGCAGCTTCATCACTCAGCGTAGCTGCTGTCTGCCCCGGGAATGAGCATGAACTCAAATGCTATTATAACTCTAATTGCTTTCGGCTATGGTTGATCTCACTTGAAGAAAGAGTGATGAAAAACTTCAGTTTCTCTATTATCTGTATATTCCATCATTTAATTGCAAAAATTAATGATTTGCAAATGCCTAATCATTAGTGTCAAACCAATCTGTTGCTGGAGTTCTAATGCAGTTTTTCCTTCAGTTGAATCAGACAAATTTGCCTGTTGACTGCTCCGTTTACCACACAGTAGTCTCCCTCACTAGGCAGAAACTCTTGACAGCATTCTCCACCCCAGAAATGGGAAAAGGGACAGAAAATGGTGGGATTCCGGAATACCTCAAATGGTCTTTACTGTCTGGAACCCTCAAATTAATGAAACAAAACACCAACCGGCATCCCAGCAAGGACGCTGTCTTTTCTAGAACTGCATTTATGGGTGAGGTTTATTTTGACCCACTCAGGAATTCTGTCCTGCACAGAGCCTTGGGTCACTTACCACCTTTACAGATTAGCTGCTTCTCTAAATTTCATGGTGTGCTTTTTGTCCAGTTCCAGAAACAAATAGTCAATAAAACCCAATACCCAGGCCAGTGATATAAACCTGCTTGTTCTGTGTCTGTATATCCACTAAAAGCCAACTGTGCAAAAATAACTGTGCAAAACAAACTCTGGGACAACAGAGCTGCCACAAACAAACTTTAAAATTAATTTAAAAGTTGGCTTTTAAGTTTGAAATAACAGTAAATTTACATAATTATTAAAAGTTATAAATGCCAAGTCAAAGGAGGAGAGAAAATGAATATGAATCTTGGATTCAAAGATATGACCTTGTCATCTGTTCATCTCAAAACATCATATGTCCAATGGATTGCATTTGTCATTCTTCCAGATGTGATCATCAATCTCCTTCAAAACCCAGCACTTGCCCTCCTTTGAGAAGCTATGCAAGTGGATGATGATGCTAGCTTAGGGCATAAAACTGCTAGGCTCATGTGTAATCCTAAATTATTAGATGTACTATGTAGATAAGACAGAGAGTTCTCATTCTTCCCTTCAGAGGTTCAGACACCTGTGAGTGTGTGTGTGTGGGTGTGTGGGTGTGTGACAGAGAGAGAGAAAGAGAGAGAACAGCTTTCCTTTCTTCTCTTGATGCTTTGCATCACATTCTAAATACAGAAAGATACAAGCAGAGTATCTTCCCACTGTCACACGGGGCCCCTTACCATCAGCCTCCGCATTCTCTCCTTCTCAATCCTCTCCGTCTCCTTCTTTTGCTCCCTTTCGGTGTTGGCGTGCCAAGTCGCCACGGCTTTGGACAGCTTCTGGATCTTTCCAGCCACGGACCGATGATATTCCTTAAAATCTTTCGCATGTTGCAAAATACTGTTCAGGTATTCCTGAAGGATTCACAAAGGGGAGAGAGGGACGCTTTGGGTACACTTCCCAGTGAAGTACCTGCACAATCAAAGATGAGGCCATGTACCTCGACATCAGCCAAAGCTCACAGTCTATTGATGATGGGGTCCCTCCCTGGAGCTGCTCCACTACAGGTTATAGGCTATGGGCTGCTGTGACCCTAAGCCTAGGAAAAAGTGGCTGCCTTTGCTCCAGGGTATGGACATCCAAAACTGGGAAAAGGAAAGGCTGATTGGGCTATGAGCTGGTGGGAAGAAAGACTTCTGTCAACTGTGCGTTGTAAGCCTGGGAAGAGATAGTGCCTTCACGGTGAAGGTGTGGTCATCTGAACCAGAAAGAGCAAGGACAAAGGCTGACCTATAAAAATGTCAATGAAAAAATTTACAAGACATTGTTCTATCACCCAGAAATAAACATGAAGGTTCTGGGCCTTTCCAATGAAAACCACATTTCTTCTGCTCCAACTTAAATTTAGAACTGTGATGCAAAATAAGTGTATACAAAGCTGAAATTGCCATTTGTAATCTGAACTCACTTTTCACAAGGAGGAGAAATGCGCATCCTACTTGCACTAAAATCCATAATTTTTTTTCTCCAAAAGGAAACTAAGTTAGGCACCAAATGAAGCACAATAAAACAATCATGAGACAAAAAAATCACATCCTACACTAAATGCTTCCAATGCCCTAGAAAGGAATGCTTTTGAATATCTGGCCCTACGAATCCTCCAGCTGGGCCCTTCAAAGAGTGCAGAATACCACATAAAAATAACTTCCTGCTGGGGGCTGGAGAGGTGGCTCAGCAGTTGAGTGTGCTTCCTCATCTTATAGAAGGCCCTAGCACGAACCATCTCCAGTTCCAGTTCCCTCTGAGGGCATCAGGCATGCACATGGCATACAACCATAAACGCAGCAGGTAAAACGCCAAAATCACTTTCTGCCCTTCTTTCCTTTTCCAAGTTATCACTCCCCAGAACTTTGCTCTGGGACACTCACTTATGGGCCCCTTAGTCATCAGATTTCCATAGAAGTGTAAGTATGACATCTGCTATGGGCTAAAGATGGCCCCAGTTCAGCAGACCTCAACCTTCCCAGTGATCCTTTAAGACAGTCCCTCATGTTGTGGTGACCCCCAACCTTAAAATTTTTGTTGCTACTGTATTACTGTAATTTTGCTATTGTTATGGATCCTAACGTAGACGTATGGGTTTTCTGATGGTCTTAGGGGACCTCTGTGAAAGGGTCATTCGACCCCTACAGGGGCCTCAACCCACAGGTTAAGAACTGCTGGTCCAGTTCATAATCTGATGCCCTCAACATGCTGCGGTCAGGCAGCAGAGGATGGGATGGCAGCCCTTAGAAAGAGAACCCAGAGAGCTTTCTTCTTTCTGTTTCCTGCCCTGTGAGAACACAAGAAGTCGGCAACCTGAAACCTGGAAGAAGGCGTCACCCCAAGTTAGGCATGCTGGCATGCCGACTTGGCATTGCATCCTCCAGGCCTCTGAAAAACAAACTCCTACTGTTGATAAACTACCCGATCTGGTGTTTTGTTAGAGCGACCTCAACTGACCACAACTGATTGGGTTTCAAGAGAGCTGGATCTTCAGCCTTGTCTTGCTACAGACCTCGGGCAGGTCATGGAGTATCTGTCTTGACCTAACGTGACACTAACTAGAGTCACTTGGTAACAAGGAAACTTCTGCTAAGGAATGGCTTCCTTCAGACTGGCCCATGAGGATGTTTGCGGGGCATTTTCTTGCGGGATGTGGGAGGGCTCATCTCTTGCTGGATGTGGGAGGGCCCATCCCATGGTGGATGGTGCTACCCTGGGCAGGTGGTCCTGGTTTGTGTAAGAAAGCATATGAGTAAGTTCTGGAGAGAGAGAGAGAGAGAGAGAGAGAGAGAGAGAGAGAGAGAGAGAGAGAGAGAGAGAGAGAGAGAGAGGAGGGTGGGGAGAGAGGGAAGAGGGGAGAGGGGAGAGAGGAAGAGAGAAGGGTGTTCCTTCTGTGGTCTCTGCTTCTGTTCCAGCCGTGAGTTCCCCTGATGATGGACTGTGACCTGCAGGTCAAATGAACCCTTTCCTCCCCGGGTGGTTCTGTCAGTGTTCTATCACAGCAAAGCAGGGCAGCTTCTCATCTGCGTTATATAAACTCCAAGTCGCCTTTCCTTTCTATGATCCACTCCCCACCAGCTTTGCAAACATCCTGATCCAGACCACTTGAACCGCCCCCCCCACCCCCATGGGCCACCTCTGACCAGGAAGGGTATGCAAAGTTCTAAGGACCTGGTGCTTCTGCCGGCGTTTCCTTTCCTGCTCTATCTTCTGCTGCTTCTCCAGCTTCTCCGTCATGCGTGCCTCTCGCAGGGTCTGGCGCTTGCTCCGTTTGTAGGCTTTGGAGTTGAGGGCTGTCTCCAGCGTCGTATCCCTCCGCATGCAGGCCACCACCTCCTGTCTCAGCTATCAGGAGGAGAGCAATGGTTAGAGAATCCCCCAAACAGGAGCCAGGTCCTGAGCCTCGACCTCCTCGGGTGTCAACTCAATGGAACAGAAAGGGGACTCAATGCAAGTTTCTCAACCCAACTGCAGTTGGAGTATTACTAAAAACAAGAACTGACATTGCAGCAAACTTACATGACAATTTTACATCTTCTCTCCACATAATTTATATCAAACCAATTATAGTACTGTAACAGTAAAAAACCATATGAAGTGTTATGCTAGGTTTGAAATAAAGTTATTTACTCCACTTAATTATAGTAATGACATCACTTATTAAAAATAAGTTTATTTTTTATTTTATTATTTTATTTTTAACTGTCATATTATCATTCTCTTGCTGATCTACAAGACGAACACAAGAGTTACTGTCCAGTCATGTTCAAAGCATGTAACTCCAACAATGTAAATTCACAACTTCAAATAAATAATAAAAATACCGGACTTCATTTCCTTCCTGTCCAGTAATGATATTCTTTAGTAATGATATTCTTTTGCACCATGGACTTGTTTTAGATTATCATCATATGACAGTGTAACCATATCACGTGATGGATGGTGATAGGCAGTGGGAACATGGGAGTCCACATGACAATGATCATTCAACTAACCCTGAAATTGGTATCCAGGAAGCTCTGTAGATAACAGATTTTTCAGTAACATCAAACAAAAACTAGGGACACATGCCACTAACATTCACTTTGCCAACCTGTGTTAAACACTTTATTCATTACTACGATGTTTCCTCTAATTAAGACACAATGGATCCTAGAAACTTTTTTTTTCCTTCTTCTTTTTAAATTTAACCTGAAACCCACCCTCTCAAAGCCCTAGCCAAGCAGAACCCATCTACAGAAGAGGGCCTCCATGTCCCCTTCGGCTTCGCCAGCAATCTGTGGGTGGAGACCACAACACTTTGACAAAACTCAGCCCAGGGAGAGTAAGTTCTACTTCATTCCACTCCTCACCTACTGATTTAGAAATCAGAAAACAGATCATGATACCAGATCTCAACAGTGAGTTCTAGGAGGCAGTAATTCCCCATTAGTCAATGTGGGAGTCTGATGTGACCAAGTGCTGCCAAGTGAAATTCTGATGAATAATTAAGTTTCAAGACATTGGTCTGTGTGTGTGTGTGCTTCTGTAAGTGTAGGCTGGTGGTTAGAAGACAGACTATCACATTTTCTCTTTCTGGAGTCCTAGCTAGCTCTGTACATTTGGGTTTACTAGGAGCACAGCCACCTCTGTGGTCTTCCTTGGAGTCATGGCGGCAAGACATAGCTCTCCACAATCTGTCGTCATGTTTTCATCCACAGGACCAAAATGCAGCAACTAATTTTGTACATTATAGTGCAGGAGGAAAAAAAAATGTATGCGGAAGAAGGAAAGAATAATAAGTAGTTCATATTCATTACTCTCAGCTACGAGCTGTCAGTCTAAAGACATGCTATTTTACCAAGTTCCTAGCTTTAGAACAATATCGAGTCGTCTCGAGGAAGCACACAGATCACACTTTAGGAACAATTACATTGATTTCCTACATCACGGATTCACTGGGGAAAAGGTATTACCTGACGCTGGAAATTGAGTAAGCGAAGTGCTTTCAGTTCCACGGTTGCTTTGGTTCGTAAATCTGGCGGCAAAGAGCCAGGGAGACTCTCCAGTTCTTGTATTCTGTGAGCTATGCGAGCCTGAAGTCTAGAAGGAAATGGTAAAGGTGGGGGAGGGGAGGCGGGGAGAGAGCCACATTACAATTTAGTCTTCTGTGATCAACAGAGTTTTAGGTTTACGTTCATGGTAGAATATATTCCACATTCTGAACAGTCGGTTTCTGATGTCCAGCTATGTTTTCTTTCTTTTTCTCATTCTCTCCCTCTTTCTTTTTTTTAAAGAAAAAGTTTACATTTATTTTTTTTTATTTATTGGGGAGGGAGGTGCACATGCAACAGGGCATGTATGGACACACATAAGAAGACGGCTTGTGAATGCCAGTCCTCCTGTCTATTTCAGGAGTCAAGACAATAAATGCCTTTAACTGCCCAGCTATCTCATGGAGCCCCAACAGAATTTTCTAAAGTTAATCTAGAAAAGAAAAATAAAGCTACCTTTGATTTCCTGAAGGTAGACATGTCATACTACACAACACCTTGAACTCTGTGTAGCTTCTTTCTAATGCCTGGAAAGGAACATCATGCTACTTTGAGGGGAGAGGGGGCAGATGAAAAGTCCCTGCTTGCTCTCAACTGAGAGGGAACACAGAGGCAGCCTGGCTAGCTGCCCAACTCCCAGCCTGCCACGGTGCACAGCCTAGGCCATAGTTCTTCCTTCTGGGCTGAGGCAACAGTGACTACAGCAGCTAAAGTCAAGTGGCCAAGTGCAGCTGTAGGAGCTGGGGCCACAGAGGCCAGCCAGCTCAGGACATTCCGAGGGCCCTGCCAACCACAACCACTTCCTCTGCATAGTGCTTGTTTGAGAAGAGAAGGCAAAATGGGCATCTGCAAAAATCAGGGGCAGCAGTGAATAGCATTTCCTGAAAAGGATGGTGGGGCTCTCATTTTAGACACCATCAAAAATATAATTGCAAGCACTTCCTCCTAATGAAGGCAGACTTCAAAATAAAAGACATCTTCGGTCTCTGGCTGTTATGGCTCTGACTGGTTTCAAGCCTTACTTTTCTAAATACACACCACTGAAATCTAGTTTTAGAATAAGCCCCTCCCCCAGGTTTGGGACAAAACTCTCTGAGAAAGAACTGAAAGGAAATAAATGTCAATAAAACTAGTAATGGGTTAACCCAGTAAATATTCACTGCACTAAGTGCATTTAATGAGCAATTTTGAATCCCAACACATACACACACAAATAAATACTTCAATGGTCCAATCTTACTAATGAGTAAACTGAAGAAATATGTTGACATCTTAGAGCTGGAAATGGAGGAATCCAAAATCAAAACCTACATTATTATCCAGTAATATCTACAATAATCCAATGGATTGGAATCCACTTGGTTTTTCCCATCTATCTATGTAGTCCCAAGTGTCCAAATAGGCAAAAGAAACTATATCTAAACACTGAATATATGAAGAGAAACACACACACACACACACACACACACACAAACACTTAAAGGAAAAAAAGTTAAACAAGTTTTTAACCTCTAAAACCACTGTTTTATAGTCTTATTATCAAGACCATACTAAAGGAAGTTAGGTATTAGAGCTGAAAGATGGTGTCGCCCACAATTTCATTTTGTTCCCTCCTTGGTTCTGGACTCCACACATTCTTTTCTTATTGAAATATCCTAGAACTTAAACTCCCCTGGTGTATTCTCGTTCTTTAAGACACAGTGAGTCAGGCACTAAACTCAAGGAACCATGGCTTCTGCCTCTGTCTTCCAAAGGGTAGGCTCTAGGACAGCACAAAGTGACCACATGGCACCTGGGCTGACAGGGCTGGGACTAAGCCACATTGAGCTGAGTAGTGAGGAGGCCAGCAGTGTGGCTTTCTGTAATGGAGTGTGAGTGCCTGGGGCAGGTAGGTGCTAAAGGTGCACTTCTCCTTGCATCTCCAAAGGAGAAGTGATTTATTAGTGCATCTCAAGAGTTGCCAACACAAAAAAAGATATCTCTCTCTCTCTCTCTTTTTCATTATATAGAAGAGAGGCATGAAGTACAAAGTGCAAACTCAAGAAAAAAGGAGGAAGAGATTTTTATAACAAAATGATATGCACTAGATGTGGCCCATGGGGTGGGCCGCCAAGTTTCGGGAGGGGCAGAGGAGAGGGGTAACACGGGAAACTCTATCTCTGTTGTTGTGCTGAATAGAAATCTTCATTTTAAATAATGCTCTCCTCTCCAGACAATTTCATCTTCCCATCAACGGGATTCAGCAGGAAGTCCGATAAAGAGAGTCGGGATTCTAAACTTCCCAAAACAACAGCAAGATGTAATCCTGCCTGACTGCAGGAGACTCATTTAGTGCCCTCACTAGCACAGAAAATTGAAGCAGAATTAGGTCGCTCGGGTTTTTCATGCAGACTGAAGAGTAAATCAAGAGGGGTGACTGTTCTGCCAAGGAAAAGAGTTCCATTAAAGGCAACAGATATTTGTTCAGGTCCAGGGGAGAAGTTTATGATTCCTGTAGGAGAGTTATTTGGACAGAAAATGACACTGGTACATTTTGTCCCTTCAAGGAGCTGAGTGACACTTTAAAGAGCAAGGGTGAGAGACAGGGAGCTTGTGTGACTTTGGTGACTCTTCTGGCAGAGCTGCCATCGGCAATTTTTAAGAAGTTTCCAGGCTTGTGATGGTGACAAGGGCAAGACAAGGGAACACACACGCACATACATGTACACACATGCTCACACAGACACACAGGTAAGTATACATATATGTTTCCTTAACCTCTGAGCCATCTCTCAGCCCACATACATGTATCCTAAAGCCCTGCTTTCATACTCAAGTCTGTTTTGAGACAAGAGGCCTGACTTAATTCACAAATGTCTTTGAATTGAAACCCTTTTAAGTGTAAAATGCATCTTCCATGCAAATATTTGTTTACACTGAACTAGCTTCCATGTCCGTGTGTAAGTTCCTAAAGTACTCTTTGATTTAATATGGCAGGAAATGAAGTTGGCTACAGTAAGCATCAAGAATTGGTGCCCAAATAAATGGGGCAGAGGGCGAGGGCAGCATACAAAACTGTCTGACACCAGAAAGAAGAATAAATTTCCATGTGGAAAAAAAATAAAGTGAGTCAAAAGGAAAGGAGATAAATATTTTCAGCCCCATGGCTGGGCAGATCTGAGGCCAATGTGTCCACAAGCAGAAACTCACTTAAGCTGCAACCAAAAAAAATAAAGAAAAAGGTCAATGTGTCAAAATTCTGAGTTTATGGCAAAAGAGGAAGAGCAGCCAGCTGGCTTAAAAGAATGTAACAACCTAATAATTTCCTTCCAATTTTTGTCGACAAGGACCGTAGCCAAAGAAATGAACATCTGCTGTGGGAATTCTGTTGCACGATATTTTGCCTCATTGGAGCCTATGAAATCGAGAAAGAGATCTGTTCGGACCTTACTCAGATCTTCAGCCAGGTAAGAAAGGTGCAGAGTGACCAGGCAGAAATCTGGTGGGCTAGTCCCTCACAGGGAGCAGCAGAGAGAAGACTCTCCTAACTGTCTTTCATGAGTATGTAAGAGACTTAATGTAACCCCTTCAATGATAAACTTGATCTCTGCGGTTGAACAATTGTGTCTTTCTACAGGCAGAAGCCAGCTATTGTTCCATCACTAAACAAGATAAGGCATGCCCCTGTCATGCAGCCAGCACAAGTTCCTTCTCCTCCAGGCGGCCACAGGGATATTCAGGCTTTCAGCAACCCTGAAACCATACAGCATAATCTTTACAAAAGTGGACACATTCATCAAATAATAATAGAAATGACCATTCGACCAAATTCTGAAATGCACTCGACTTATAGTTGTTCTGTTTTTGAAATAGGGGCTCACTCTGTATCTAGGCTGGCCTTGGTATCATTATATCATCTTCCATGCGCTGAGATTATGGGCATGCAGTACCATGTACCACCATTTAAAAGGTACTGGTAGACGTAAGTTTTATTACTACAGGAGAATGGTTTAGTGAAATGGCTTAGTGAGGGTAAAGGCACTTGCCATCAAACTTGCAACCCTGGGCTTAACCTCCTGAAACCACATAGCGGAAAGAAAAAAAAAAAAAACGAAAATAACCAACTCCCATAGGGTGTCATCTGACCTCCATACTTGTGAAGAAGCCTTAATGTGCTATAAGAAAGAAAGAAATAGATAGATAGATAGATAGATAGATAGATAGATAGATAGATAGATAGATAGATAGATAACTGGGTAGATAAGTAAATAAGTAATTAGATGCAATAAAAAGTTAACATAAGATTATATAGGCTATAAATTTTTTGTATGTTGAATTAAAACAAATAGCATGACTTAAAACACTTTGGTCGACAACCCATTTAAACTCACACTTCCGAAAATGGCACTAAAATGAGATTATAGGAGGGTCCTGTCATTAAAATTCTGGCAACAACGACAAAACAAATTTAGGAGTCCACAACGTGGTTTACACACACACACACGCCAAAGCACACATGCACACACATATACATACACACACACACAGGCACAGGCACATACACACACGCACATGAGGCTGAGTAAGAGAAAGAACGCCAGGTGTTACATAAAAGGTCAAGGTGCAGAGAACGTCTCCAGAGATAACGGAGCCTCTGGCATCTTTGCACCTGCTGGGCAGGGTTAAAGCAGGGAAGAATTTCAGAATAATCACATAATCCCGTTCTCTCTTATAACTGATCCCTCCCCCCACCCTCCAGAAGTCACTTATGACTTTCTTTATTCAACAACATAAAGAAGATATCACATCTGAAGAGTTTATCTGCCTGGGGTGTCCTTACGTCTG